>OU015490.1:175254005-176454005 GCA_907164885.2 Dolomedes plantarius | reverse complement strand
TAAAGAGAAAATTTGCTTACTTGTAAACTGTAACTTTATATTTTTGTTCTTGTGTTGGTGTACAATTCAAAATGATTTATATAAAACTTAAATGATTATAATTATCTTGATACATAGAGCTATTTTATTGTGTTTTTATCTAATAAGAACATATACGTATTATTGTAATTTATGTATTTGCAAGCTTTTACTTGCGGTGTGCCGCGGAATCATCGAAAAAACGTTGTTGTGCCGTGGAAGATAAAAGGTTGCGGAGCTCTGGTTTAAACTGTTTTCGTATATCTAAAAAAGAAATTTTAGTCAAAAAACTGAATTTATTATTTTCATAGGATTTTTGCCAAAAATTACTCATTTAAATTAAGTCGTAACCGTCATCAGTATGCCCTGAAAGTATAAAATGAGAGATTGTTTTGCTTTTTCGTAACAGTTTGTTTCTAAAACTTTTCTTTTTTTCCCTCTAATTTCTAACGGTTGGTTACAACGACAACTGATGCCAACAGCAACAGATACAGATGTAATTCAAAGAAAGAAAAAAAATAAAGCCAAGAGTACAGTCTATAAAACCGATCCCAGAACTATAGAGAGGAAAAATGAAGAGCAGGGCAATGGAGGAGGTGAACTGTGTCCTTTCCCGAAGGTCGCAGAGATTGCAAAGTGGTCAGTGACAATATTAATATAATAAAGATGTTTGAAAAGACATTCCTGACCTGTAGTATCTAAACCCTGGCATTCCTCTCCTTCTTCACAATACAGAGAGCCTTTCACTATTTTCTTTACCTCCTACTGCAAACTCTTATTCATCCTAGTCAACAGAAACCTTTACTCGAATGTATACCATGCTGTACAGGTTTATCCTCTGATTTATTTTCACTGACCTCTGAGATCAACTACTTAAAATACCTTCCCCGGGGTCGGCGATGCAATCCAACCATTATTGATATGGCTATTTTTAAGTTCAAGAAATCGTAACTGACATCTCAGCTTAGACAATTTTGGTTCATGATGTAATATGATCATATAAAATGTGAATAATTTCGAATCCGCTTGCTTGCTCTGTGCAGTAAGTTTGTTTTCAAAGGAGTCGAGACATCTCATTTTCGTTGTTTAAGTCTCTCTATCTCTTGATAGCTGCTGGTGTGTCTATTTGATTCCTCCCCAATGCAGATTTGCACTAAATGAGCTGTCAAGTTTCGGGTGACAGAACATAAAATTGATGTGTTAAAAGAATAAAATTCCAGGTCTTCTGTCGCCTTTCATTCCAAGAATCCAGTCAAAAAGTTGAATTCGGCTCACTTTGCCGTTTCGTTGAAATGGTTGGCTTGCGGCCGACCTTGTTCAGTCCATAGGGGTGCTAGTTTTGAAAAGCAAAGTCTACGAGTTCGAATCATGTTGTAAGCATGACATGCGTGCTAATAGCTGTTCGAAACCTATCTTAAGTTTAGTAGGTGCAGGTAGAATTAACCCTCGTGTTGCAAACGATGCCTTTTGTTCTCCATCCAGTTCTTAGGCGTAGATGAATTTCGAACGTGGGGGGGGGGGGAATCAAGAGAATAGAATAGATCCTCCTGAAATGTTTAGAACAGCAGTCCTCAACCTTTTTAGTCCCACGCCCCCCTCCCCCCCAAAAAAAGGGGGGAAAAGCTAAATAAATGAATACTTTGCGACCCCCCAGACCAGAACTGAATAACAATAATAATAAATGACTGCACGAACGACTTGTTCAAAAACTATTCCGAGTTGAGTTGTAATTATTTAGCGACCCACCCTTGCATGTCACTGCGACCCCCTCCTTCCTATGGGTTTCGAAGGTCCCAGGTTGAGAAACGCTGTGCTAGAAGAAAGACGGCTTGTGGGGACATTTGATTCCCTACAGCCGGAGTGGGAAAGACCTTTTGGTTTTGGGGCTCTCGTCATCCTTGTGAATTATTGTGAATACAGTGAAACTTGGCTATGGTGACCTGTCATGATTCGGAAAAAAAGTGGCCGTTTTGAGGGGATAAAATAACATAGTCTCTGTGGAGTGTATTGAATCAGTTCTGAACAAAATATGGTCGTTTAGCGGGGTGGCCGGCTAGAGAAGTTTCACTGTATTTGTACATTAAACACTGTAAATTGTTGACATGAATGTCTCATCAGTTAACTATTAGATACTCAACTTGAGTACGCTACAATCTTCTCTGCGCTGCTTTACTGTTCCTAATGTCCCCAGGCTGGAAGTTCCGGACCAGGGCCGTATAGACTTCGGGCTGAAGTGTGCGGCCCCAATTTATGTAGCCCCATAAGAGTCGGAGTCCGTCTTAGCTAGTTGCCACCTCAATTTTGATCGAACACCCACAAGGGCGACATCTGGGGTGGGGGATTTGTACCTTTTTTGACCTCATAGAAGGATTCTCCGGTCTACGGATTTAACGTGCCCATATCCGGCCTAGACACGGATGTATTTTAATGGCTTGCGTCGGGATTCGATCCGAGCACCCATAGTACCGAAAGCCAGCGCGCTACCACAAGGCTACCTGGAGCCGCTGCTTTACTTCACGCACATAAAGCTAAAAGTTGTCGAACAGTCAGTCAGATCATTTCGCAAACCGTTTATTTTGGCTTTGGAAGGGCTAGGAGACTGTACTTTCTGTAGGTAACTTAAAACATGTCCGAGAATTAGTTAAAATTTTATACTTTACACAAATATACACCTTTTGTCATATTAACTGCGGTATAAGGAATTGAAGTATAACAATTAATTTATATAAGACCATACTGCTCTATCTTGACTGAATCATTTAACATTTTTTTTTCATTGCTTGCAGCTCAAAATGATATTAGATTTAACGTTAATTTCTCAAGCCTATCACTTTCTTTAAAATTATTATTTTACTGTCATTAATCAATTAGCAGATGTTCCGCTTCAAGAAATCGGAGATATCTAGAAACAGGTTTTAGTCATGCAATGCTTTCTGCTTTCTTTAAGTGAGAACAGATAATGTTTTGAATGACATGTACATTTTATCCTTACATTATGTAGCATTCTTTACAGTAATTTTGAAAAAAAAATGATAATTATGTTTTAAACACAAAATATTAAGTATATCGTTAAATACGTCGGCGTATTTGAATATTGTGATGGGTTGTGCACGGTGCATAAAGGACCTGGCAACTAGTTAACTCCTATTTTCAGTAATAATTACTGAATGATTACACTTGTTAACAACTCTGATATTTACAAAGCCATTTCATACCCAAAAAATTAATTAAAATTTAATATGCCTCTAATTAATGTAATATTTATATATGCTTTGCATTAGATGTTTCAACGATAAATTACAACTATATATTTAAGTTGCTAAGCCGACTTTTTGGGCAGTCCGTGAGAGAAAACTACTGCATCCATTGACTTCATTTTGGTCATAAACAAAACAATGTAATCTGTAGATTTGTCAAATTTGGTTTTTGTAACTGCCATTTTTATTAATGAGCAATAATTTACAATTAAAATTTGATGTCTGCACATGCTCAGTGACATGTTTCAATGCTACGGAGTCTCTTTAGATCTCTCTCTGCCATATTTATTTTTATGAAAATTATGTTTGTGAAATATAAGATTTAACCTGATGGAAATTGCTTATTTCGCGCTGTTTAATGAGCAATAATTTACAATTAAAAATTTGCTTTCTGCGCATGCTCAGTGACATTTTTAAATCTGGCTTTAGATACTCACCAAGCACGAGGCCGCTTAAACACATTAATTTGTTTCTGTGCATTATTATAATTTTCAACATTTGGCAATGATGTGTTGAGTATAATTTGTGCATTAGTACATTTACTTACTATCTAACCGTCATGTTTTGACGGGTACCAACTAGTACTAGTAAATAAATAAAAGTTTTAAAAATGGAGTTGGCTTTTTAAGAAACGTGTTAATTATATGTACAGTAAAACCTCGTTTATTCGGATCAGATTTGTAGACATTTTTATTTAATGTTCACATTTGATAATAATCTTCAACTATGATAGCAAGAATGTAAGTACGCCAAATATTCGCTTTGGTACTTACGTATTAACGCCACCGCAGCTACAGATTTAGCGGTTTTTAAGTGCCGCCAATCTACACCTAAAGTTTTTGCGACAAATCATAAAATAAAACACTTTATATATATATATATATATATATATATATATATATATATATATATATATATATATATATATATATATATATATATATATATATATATATATATATATATATATATATATATATATATATATATATATATATATATTGGCGCATTAGCGCAACTTCAGCTGCGGTGATGTTAATACGTACCTTCGCCTTTTAGTTTGATTCAGTTCCTGCATAGATTGTACAATAAATTATGGTAATAAAATGCTTTTTGTTGAGTTTAAGGAAGCTTTACCAGATTTACCATTTCTTTGTTAAGAAATCATGTGAAAAATTATTTTTATATTTTTTAATGCCTTGTAAACAATACTATGTAAATTTGTTACAAAACATATTTTTTTTTTATCGTAATAAACGGTAAGTCTGCTTAGTTAAGAATTTTGTTTTGCTTATTACCCATATCACCCGGATTTTCGATTATCCGGATTGCCTGTAGTCCCAGTTAGTTCGGATAAACGAGGTTTTACTGTATGACTAAAGCGCGTTAGAAATTGCGGCATTCATGAGAAAACTAGTTGAAACTATGCGGACTATACAAAGTACTGTGCTTGAAAAAACATCCATTTTGATTATCAAGGATTATCCGCTTGAAAAACTCATTATTTGCTCTAGTTATGGTGACAAAAACCAAGAGATTATTTCCAAGGCCATACTTATCAATATAATTGCCATAACTGTTTATTAAATAAAGGGAAGTTAGTCCAGCAGCTGAAAAAAAAAAAAACTAACGCTCAAATATTAACAAAACTTTTGTTTTGTTAATATTTGAGCGTTATCCAATACCGCTTTTTTTCTTTTTTGTTTTCAAGTCTGTTAATATATGTAACCATGGCTCCCAGTGAGAAATATGTTGTTGTTGTTCCTAATGCCCCCTGGCGAGAAGTTCCAGACTACGTCCATAGGCTTCGGGCTGAGTACGACAGCTCTGGTTTAATATAGCATCACAAAGGGCGGAGTCCGACATGGCTAGGTGCCACCACAATTCTGACTGAGCACCCCCGGGGGCGACATCTGGGGGATCGTACCTTCCCCACCCACTGACCTCAAAGAAGGACTTTTCGGTATACGGATTTAACGTGCCCATATCCGGCCTAGACACGAAGGTATTTAACTGCGTTTGTGGGGATTCGATCCGAGCACCCTCAGTACTGAAAGCCGACGCGCTACCGATAGGCTACCCCGGGCCCTGAGAAAAATGTAATAAACCCAGTTTGCATCTTAAAAAAACCCAGCTTTTTAAAATATATGTTTCTTTTATTAAAAATGATTAAAAAAAATACTGACAGTAAAATGCACACCACATTTTCTAAAATTATTTGAAGTTAAATTAAAATTATTTTATTTAACTGTAATTAAATTTGATCCATTTCACCATTCTCTTCCGTCTTTTAAAAGAATGCTTGCTTCTTATCATTTAAAACATACACCTTTCTATAGTTCACCAGTTCTGTTTTAGATCCAGGTACGATAATTTTGATGATATCTAACTATTTGCGTCATCATACGATCGTTTAAGGTTTCAGTTTTAAGAAAATTTGTTATTTGTTGTGATTCTATTAACTTTTGAAAAAAAATTCTGTACGCACTCGGAAGAGTGAAGTAAAATCGTCAAATGGGTCAAGAAATTTGCTTAGATTGTATATTTGGAATTATTGAATCCATCTGTTAACCATTATAGTCGTGATCCGACCAATCATTATCGTGTATAAGTAATTATAATTGTAGCAGCAACTCTTAATTACATCTGGGTTTATTAAAACATAAAAATCTTGGTTAAATACGTCATTTACAAAGGTTCGTTTTGACGAACGTAAAATCCACATTGGGAGTTGGGCTCATTATTCAATGTCCGACGAGCTCCCCGTCCCTCCGTAAGCGTGTTGACCCTTTCAACAGTCCGAATCTATTCTCCTCGTTCGTTACTCGCGTCTGTCTTTTATGCCTCCTTCTCCTCTCTTTTCGAACGACAATCGGCCTTTTTTATCCGTGCTACGCAGACCACCTATTGTGGATTTCATTGTCCACCGTTCCTACCTTAGATGACGTGCGCCGCTGTGTTTCCTTAATCATTCTAAATGAGCTGACTACCTCCTATTCTCGAGGGTTTCCAAAGGTGTATGGCTCTCGACACCTGTTTGCGTTTCTTTTGGTGCTTATTGAAGGCGTTATTACACACGTTCATCAATTCCACTTAGAAATGGGAGACGAGAGTCTGACATACGCCCCTTCCTTTAGAAGTGAAAACAGTCCTTTGAGACGTTTTCACGTTTGAACAACAGTCCCTGTTGATCAGAGGATAATGAAGCACACCCATGGGGAAATAACTGTGCTTTTTAACTTGTGACGGGGGCGCTTTGTAGCTACAACAATAACACATTTTTACAAGTAAATGATTCCATGTTTTCATCTGCATATGAGATAGCCACAACATTTACAGGTAACAAAAATTACTTTTCACACTTAGCCTTGACACAAAATTAATATTATAATTCTTGCTCATTTCTTTACATTAATCTATACCCTAACAAATTAATTTCCTACCAATCACTTATCTTTAAAGCAAGAATTTCTAAGATAATTACGCTTTTGATTCTTTTTTTTTTTTTCAAACTCTTTAGGAATTTCCTGGCTTAATTTTAACCAGTTAAACTTACATATTTTAATGAAACTTCCCCAAATCTCTAGGGAATACTTAACATTAATTTAGTTCTTCACTTAAAAAAAAACATAAACCAAGTGTTCATACAACAAACAACAAAAAAAAAATAAATATCACATAACTTATACACTTAAATTCATAATACCATTATATTTACAAATTTAATCCGTTTTTCTTAGGATTCAACATTAGTTATCAATGCAATTACCAAAATACACATTTAATTAAATTTTCAATGAATTCTTCGAGAGCAACTTAAATCAATTTTAGAACATTTATAAAATACACAATTACGTGAGTTTCCCGGAATTCTTTGGGAATTACTTAAATTTGTGATTCTCTCTGCGATTTTTACGGGACCCTAAATAAATACGAATGGGTTTTTGGCTTCATTATTTCACCATCTCTCATTGACTGAATTGAATGATTGTTGTTCAATTTTGATTTTGTGAATTTGTGATCTAGTGTCGGTACAAAATCACCATTTTCAACTGAAGTATTTTCTCCCATAGTTTGTGTCTGTTTCCTACCCGTATCGTTGGAGCTTCCCTGGGCATTTAATTCTTCGTTTCGTGTTTCCCTTTGATTATTTCCATTCTCATTATTAGTTTCCTCTAACCCTTTATTCCTTAACATATCAATTTGATCTTTCCTCTCTTTTTCCGTTGAAACTCCAATTTCTCGTACCTCATCCAAATTCTCATTGAGACTTAATTCCCCATCCAAAATTTTATCCATTTCTCTCACCTCATCTAAATTCTCATTGGGACTTAATTCATCACCTCCTCCCTTATAGTACATCTCCTCATCCTTCTTCTCACTTCCCATTTCAAACATATAAAGGGGAATAATCATCTCCTCCTCTGTCTCATCTAAATTCTCATTAGGACTTAATTCACTACCTCCTCCCTTATAGTACATCTCCTCGCCTGTGTCTCTTGCGCTTTCAAATCTGTTCGGGGGACTAGCCATCTCATCCTCTGTATCCCTTACAATTTCGGTCATATTAGGAGGAATAATCAACTCCTCCTCTAATATCTGATCTATACTGTTACTCAAATGCCTTTGGGAACATGCTACCCCTTCAAGGACCTCCTTTCCTTGAGTAATTACATCCCTCACTTCTCTTTCCTGTTTGGTTTCAATTTTATTCTCAGGTTGAATAATTTCGCCTCTGTTAAATTCCATCTCAAATTTATCTCCCCTCTGATCCCCTCTATTTCTGAGATTTTGAACTCTTTTGGGGCATTGATATTTCAAATGGTCTTTACAATTACAGACAAAACATCTTTTACCCTCCTTTTTCCGGTCAATTTTGGCAAATACCTTATCTGTTTTCACTAGTGGTTCCAGAATAACCCTTTTTTCCTCTCTCAAAACTCCTTCGAAATTATTATTAACCCTTCCAATACTTTCTCTGACCCTTAAACTTGAAAGTCTTTTAGCTGTCCTCATCCTCAATTCTTCAACTTCTAATTCTTTCAATTTTAACATCATTTCTGTTTGTTTATATCTTTCCTGTCTATTTATCTCCTGTTTTTCTATTTCTCTTTGCTCTCGTTCTAATCTCTCATTAATTATGGCAAATAACCGTTCCTTAGCGGACTCTTCCTCATATTTCTCACTCCCTAATATCATTTCCTTAAGATCAGTGTATGTCCTATTCTCAGAGGACGGACAAATCCCTGTTAACTCTGTAGCTAACAAAATTAAATCGGCTTTCCGCCCCTTCCCTATGAATGCCATTTTTAGCTTATACCACTTAATCACAAATGCAGCAAACAAGTACAAATTCACTTTTACCACTATAACAAAATATAATCAACTATACTGATCTTGAACTATTTACCTCCACAATTATGATAATTCTAAGAGTATTTAACTACTACAATTATAAATCACTTCCACTAATAACTAGTACGAACACTTGTACATTTTTCCCGTTATACAAAATAACACTTTTTCACTTTTACAATAATATTATTCCATTTACCAAAAATTCAATAACTCAACAAATTACTTCCATCATTATACACATGAATCAACACTTCAACACTTATCAAAATTATTTCAATCCCCTCAACTAATTACTACCGCTATCTCATACACAGGGAGAAAAGATAGAATCACTTACCCCTTTTTCACCTCGATGAAAAACTGCCACTCTGATCTTTCTCCGCTGCTGCACTTTGATCACAGTTCAAGAGAGTTCACTATACAACCACGTCGTTGCTGCACACTTCACTCCGATGTTGAATTTCTCCTGATACAGGTGTCTCTTCCCGTTTCCTGACCAGTTCCCGAGTAAATTTCTATCGCTGAAGTCGTGTCTAGTCGAATTCTCTGATGCACACCTCACTCCGACTTTGAATTTCTCCTGGCCCAGGTTTCTGCTCCCGTTTCTTGACCAGTTACCGAGTAAATATCTGTCGCTGAAGTCGTGCCCAGTAGACTCGTTCGGAATCCAACTTCTCTTGAAACTGCGTCTCCTTGAAGATCTATCACCACTCTCGTACTCTAGATCATCTTTTTCTGATACCTTCCGTATCGCTGGGGTCCTCCCACGTTCTTTAATTCGACTACGCCAATGTTAACCATTATAGTCGTGATCCGACCAATCATTATCGTGTATAAGTAATTATAACTGTAGCACCAACTCTTAATTACATCTGGGTTTATTAAAACATAAAAATCTTGGTTAAATACGTCATTTACAAAGGTTCGTTTTGACGAACGTAAAATCCACATTGGGAGTAGGGCTCATTATTCAATGTCCGACGAGCTCCCCGTCCCTCCGTAAGCGTGTTGACCCTTTCAACAGTCCGAATCTATTCTCCTCGTTCGTTACTCGCGTCTGTCTTTTATGCCTCCTTCTCTCTTTTCGAACGACAATCGGCCTTTTTTATCCGTGCTACGCAGACCACCTATTGTGGATTTCATTGTCCACCGTTCCTACCTTAGATGACGTGCGCCGCTGTGTTTCCTTAATCATTCTAAATGAGCTGACTACCTCCTATTCTCGAGGGTTTCCAAAGGTGTATGGCTCTCGACACCTGTTTGCGTTTCTTTTGGTGCTTATTGAAGACGCTATTACACACGTTCATCAATTCCACTTAGGAATGGGAGACGAGAGTCTGACACCATCTTTGATATTACTTAACAAATACCAAAATTCCGAGAGGGTTTCGTCAGAGGGAGATATATCACGATTCAATCCATGTGATTCTCTATTGTATCATTTTACATTCATTAATGTATATAAATGCATAATTAAATTACATGATTACATTTCCATAATTAAATTATACTTACAATGAGAAATAAATATTAATTTTTTGGTATATTTTTAACTTACAAGGGAAAAACCCAGATTTTAAGGTCATTTTGAAAAAAAAAAAAAATCATAAACCCATATGGTACTTGAAAAACCCAGATCTAGGTTTAAAAACCCAGGTCTTGGAGCTCTTCATGTAACACACAAAGCACTGGCTAAGTGTTTCTTTTTTAACGTAGGATTACATTCTTTAAAAAAATTGTCCTGCGTCGCGAGTTATAATTTTGGCAGAGCGCCAAACCCAAGAACAGTAAACAGTTAAATAGAAAAGTACCAAAATGCGTTAAAAAAAAAGAAGAAAAAAGAGGTAAGCGAACGATAAGTAATCCTACGTTAATAACCCGCGGTAGTTTCGTTAGAGCAGACTACCTGAAATATATATATATTTTTTTAGTCTTAGATGTTTCTCTGACTCCTCATCCAAAATTTGATTAAAGCAGACAGACACTACGTACATTCCTGTAGATTCCCATCATACCTCAGTCTAAGCACAGGTCATCCATTTTTGGAATGCTATAGAGTTCTACGTCGACATCAATATCCAGTTTTACCTCTTGATTTCGGCTAAAAACTCGAGTAACCTTCATGAAGTTCAAACTCGGTTTGCTTTACTTACTGGTTAAGAATATTGCTGCTGTTGTTATGTTATGTTATGTAATAGAAAGAACCCCGCCCAGATAGTATAGGGTTAGCGTGCTGAGCTGCAACGCTGAGGGCTTGGGTTCAAATCCCGAATACGGCTTTGTCGTTTCACTGTCGTCCGCCTCGTAAGGAGATATGCTGGCTCACCTAAATGGTGCTTCCATAAAGTAGCCAGCGAGAACTCGCGGGTCTTCACGGGTCAGTGTCTGACGATAGGTAGAGACAAGTGCGTGCCGCATTAAAAATAAATAAATAAGTAAAAGGAATTCTAACTTGAGTACTCTCATTTACATGTTATTCTTATTCCTTCATTTAATGGTTAAATAAAAAGTCGCATCGGGTGATGAAATTTTAATGAGAGTAACTTTTAGTATCTTTAAAACGTAACCTTTAAAAATTCACTACGTAGTGTTATCATACTCTGTTCGAATTTCGAAGGCGTCAAAACAACCGTCGTCTTCAGAGGTTACGAAACACAAGCATATTCGTGGCCGTTTAGATTTTGTTTTCATCCATTGCTATACGGACGAGGCAACACACACTCACACGCACATATATATGTACTATACGTGTGTGTGTAAAAGGAAGTAGTTAATTTTATACGAGGGTATTTTAAATATTCGTTCAATCATTTTAATTACTAGTGAAATTATTTTAAGGGAAAACCTTAAACGATTTCAACGATATACCTTACGAAGAGCTAGTTTCAATTCGTTTATTTTAATTCGAGTTCGATTGGCGTTTGATATCATGCCCCTCTCTCTTCTCCCCTCCTACACACACGCACATGCACGTTCATCTAGTGGAGAAAAAAAAAGTTAAACACTAATTACATTTTATCACGCTTTTAATCTGTCTATTTCATAAATCCATATTCTTTTTTCAAAATCTAAAAAAAAAGACACTTTTTCTTTGAAGCCGCCTCAAAAATAGAAGGGGAACTCAAAAAACTGACGCATCAATACCCAAGGCTGCTGTTTACTAACCCTATTGGATACGCTCACCTCAATATTGTCCTATGGAGAAAATGTGTCCAAGGATTGCCGACTTGGATTTAAAGATTTAAAAAAAAAATTATACTCCGTAATAGAGAAAGAAATTTTACATCATGGGGCTTTTTTCGTTTTTTATTGTTTTAAAAAATGCAAATGATATTTTAAAATTTAAATTTTTTGGGGAAAATAAAATTTGGTCTAATGTGTTTTAAACGCTCCTAAATTCCTTTGGTGAATGCAATTTATAAAATGAATCCTGTTGCAAGGTGCGGAAAAGTTCAGGCTATCTGAAAATACCATTTTTATTGGATTATCAGCATTTATGTAGCTGTAAATGGACAAATTTTCTCCGTAGGTTAACATTGCGGTGAGCCAATCATTGCGGTGGGTTAGTACACGACAACACTTGAAATTGATTCCTGACGGGATAGCTCACGTTGATCGCCAGTATAGCTATGGAAGTTGAAGAGGCAGCATGTGTTTGGATTTTGTACCGTAGGTACAATACAAAGCACGAAGACGAAGGCAAAGAAAATACTGGGTACATCCGATTTTAAATGACAAATTGACTCACGGTTCTTTTGTAACTTTATCCGAATCTAAGAGAACATGAGCCCAAGTTTTTTAACTATTTAAGAATGTCGATTGCATCCTTTGACGAGTTATTAGAAATAGTTAAGGATGACCTGGCTCCTAGTGAGAACGTTGTAAGGGATAGCATTTCTCCAGAAGAAAAACTCGTAATCACATTGAGTAATGAAAAATTTTCTATATTATGTACCCTTTATGTACCACATTATGAATTAATAAACGAAAACTCACGTAAATTTTTATTTTTGTTAATTCAATACTAACTAACAAATAAATGTAAAAAAATTACTCACCTTCTTAAAATTTAATTAATTAACACTAGTTAATTGAAGTGGTACTTTAAAGTACCGCCAGTATTATAGGGTTACAAAAATCTTCAAACTTTGAAAATTAATCAGAATGTTTAAAAAATGATATAATTATTTATTATGAAACGCAGAACAATTTTAAATATAATGAAAATTTAACTTTGATTATATTAAAAAAACAATTTTTTTAAATTTACACATAAAAAAAATTACATATGCTGCATTTTGAATGAAGTTTTGATTGAACTTTTCTTTGTGCACAAAGCTTGCAGAGATATCGATTTGACAGAAATGTTACACGAATTTTGTACTCTACCAGGGAGATTGATTCATGTTTTTCGGTATATATTATGTATTAATTTACACATGCTATTTCCAACATAGCAAAAAAGAGCCTATGCCACCACTTTTTTTATTTTCTGTCTCTGTCATATATCAATCGTAGCATATCCGACTTATCAACACCACCCATGTGTGCGTTATGTGTGCAGTTACATTCAAAAATATCATCTGTAGATCGAAAGTGGAGAGAAAATTTAAGGAAATGTAAATTTATAATGTACTCAGGGAATGTATATTTGTGGTTCTATATCAGAAAAATAATAAAATACAAAAATCATAAAATAAAAAATATACATTAGTATATTAGGCACTGATATCTTTCATGTAACACCAAACTCCCTATTTTAATTGAAATGTTTAAAAAAATTTTTAAAAATTATAACATTTGAAAATTTCGCATAAGTTCATTTTGAAAAAATTCATGTATTTCATATATATCTTATTTATTCTGCACGTTGTAAAAAAATAGAAATATGCCTGTCAAAAAATAGTAGTCAACTGCCCCAGAGCGCGCGCTCAACGTAAACCACTTGTACAGTCTAATTCAACACAAAGGAACTCGAGGCGGGCTGCAGTCGCGCGATCTGCGTGGAACTCTCCAGACGCGCGTTGTGACGCGTCTTCTAGTAGAAGAGAGCGTTGCATATGTACGCAATCATTTGATCAGTTGTATTTCTTCAACGCGCGATGCAACGCGCTTTTTTAATTATAATTTTCGTTCATTTTTACCTCAGTGAAATACAAATACATATTAAATTTTCAATATCTAGTTTTAGTCACACGAGATTTAGCAAAAACCAAGTGTAGAAAGTCAGGAAGACTTTTTTCATTGTGTTGTTTCTAATGCTTCCTTACCGGAATCGATTCCAGACAAGATCCAGATCCATATAGGCTATCGGGTAGAGGGATGCAGCCTCGTTCGTTCGTTTTTTTTGTTTTTTTTTAAAATAATCGCACACAAGGGTCGGAGTCCAATTTAGCCAGGTGCCACCTCAATTTTGACCGATGCACTCCCAAGGGTGACATTTGGGGCGGGGGGGGGGGGGGTCGGACCCTCTCCCACCCTCTCTGACCTCATAGAGGGTCTTTCCGGTCTACGGATTTAACGTGCCCATATCCGGTCTAGACACAGAGGTATTTAATGGCGCATGTCGGAATTCGATCCGAATATTCTGAGCACCGAAAGCCAGCGCGCTTCCACAAGGCTTCCTCGAGCCCTTTTTTAATTTTTATTCTGCAAAGTAAATATCTACCCAAAATCTACTGCTCATTGATTTTTGAAATGGTTTCTCAAAATTTGCTTATTTAGGCAGGGCCCGATTATGAACGCTGGGGGCCCCTGGGCAGATGCTATTTGGGCCCCCCCCCCCTTACGGACATTTATAAAAATACATACTATTAGAAGTACTAGGTGCATACACCAAAGGGGTTTTGGGGCTCCCTAGCATCAGGGGGCCCTGGGCAAAGTCCCGATTTGCCCATGCGATAAAAAGGCCCTGTATTTAGGTTTTCTATTCTTTTGTTAAAATTTTCCTAATTAAAAAAAAAAACTATTACCATTAAATTTTTAACGGGGTCGCGGGATTTTTTATTTGGAGAAAATGAGTCGTTATGGATGTGGAGAAATGAGTCGTCGATGTGGAGAAAAAGTTTGCGCACCACTGCTATACAGAAACAAAAATCTAGTCGATTTTAGAAATGGTCTGGAAACTAAATGAAATAGAGCGCTTATCGGTTATAAGTAACAAAAATGCCGATAGTGAAATTCTGAATAATAAAAATTTCAAACTCGGAAAATTTCATATGCTTCTGAAAACTGCTTATGACTGTTCCAAACGTCTTCCGCAAACGCAAGCGAATCTTTAGATATAAGCTTTATAAAAAATAATTTCGGAAAGAAACGGATCGATGAATACAGTTCGGCAAATGATTTGCTGACAGTGACTAAATATTAGTATTTATCAGCTAAAATCGTATCAATCAATAATTGATACACAATTTTTTTATTTGTATAATTTACACGAAATTCTTTATTATCGATCCTCTCTGTCAGTTTGGTTCTTTTAACAGTACGATAAAGATTTTACATAAATATATTTTTTTTAGTCCCTCTATGAGGTTAGAGAAGGTGGAAGAGGGTACGATCCCCCAGATGTCACCCTCTGGGGAGGGGGGGGGGGTGCTCTGTCAAAATTGAGGTGGCAGTTGGCTAAATCGAACCTCGACCCTTGTGTAGTTCCATCGTATAATCCGGAACCGCACCACTCAGCCTGCTAGCCTATATGGACCTGGTCTGGTATACGATTCCTGCCAAGGGGGCATTAGAAACAACAACAACTTTTTAAAATATTCTGTTTCCTATTTAGGAACTCCCTGGCATGTCTGTACCTGGAGGAATACTGCTTTTAAGTATTTAGGCACGTGCACAAAAAAAACTTCGCCACCCCTGCCCTAGGCCAAATTTCTTTTGGGATCCTCCTCCGAATCATTTAAAGGCAACAAGAAACGTAGAAAAGGTGACCATCTATGTTATAACCTATAGTACATAGTGGTTAACGTTCTGAGCTGCCACGCAGTGGGCTTGGGTTGAAATTCCGAATAAGGCTTGGTTGTTTCCCTGTCATCCCCCTCATATGGAGCAATGCTGACTCACCTAAAGGGTGCTCCCATAGTAAAGTAGCCAGTAAAACTTCGAGGGTCTTCATGGGACAATGTCAGAGAAATACCACCGTCAGAGACAAGTGCATTGGGGGAAAAAACTTATAACTCATTAATCATTAATTTGTATACCGTTTACCTGAAAACATTTGTTGTTGAGGTCTTATCATACTATATTTTTGTTTTATTTTAAAACGATATACATATAGATTAAGAAAGTTAAGGAAAACGCCACATTTTTCTGTTAAATTAATTTATTTATACAATGGAAAAAATAATATTACACTTTTAAAAATATTTTAGATAAGTTAAAAAAAAAATCACAAGGTAAAATATTTTTTTATTTACCGCAGCCTAGTTGGCCTAGTACTTAAACCGAGTGTAAGTAATAACAGAAGTTACTTCCCGTCTTCAGAAACAAAATGCCTAAACATACAATTAAGAAATGTTAATTTTATATGTAATAAAATAATCTTTTTTTGTTTGAAAATTTCATGTACAGGTAACCCTCCTGTAACACGGTAGATAGGTTCCTAGAAAATGCCGTGTTGTATGAGACCCAGAGCCAGTACAAAAAGGGGGGTTACGTTCCGAAAACTTATTAAAAAAGCTTTTTTATAAATTCCATATAAGCAACTTAATTTTTATTAAAAATATAAATGTATGTATAATACAAAACGAAAAGAAACAAAAAATATTATTTTCATTTAACGCGACCTTAATTTAATAAATTTCTTCCTCATCACTGCTCAGTACAATCAAACGAGAACGTTTTTTCTGTTGAACGATATCACCTTCCCTTTCAGAACCTTTTTCGTCATTTAGAGTTTTTGCACCTTCTACTCTCTAAAAAATCTGTAATTTTGGTTTGTTTGCTGGTTCTTACGAGGTCATTGTAGATTTCACGGTACGGACATACAGACAATTTTGCAGCTTCCTTTTGAATTTTTGGCTTCTTTCAGCGGAAGGGTCTGCATTCAAGAAAAATGATTCAAGATTTTCAGCTAAGCGTAGGCCTTCTTGTAATTTTATAGAGTTATAAATGAATAATTTATAATTTGTTTATACATTTTATGTAAAGCCACTATAGTTAATTATTCCTTCCCGTCATTATTTTAAGATAATTTAGTTTTTAAATGTGTTAAACGAAAATCATGTTATCGAGTGCTGTAGAAGTACAGTGTTGTACAAAGGGTTTCTCAATTTTTTGAACCGTGTTAGAGCGAAACCGTGTTACAAGTTGCAGTGTTATACGAGGGTTCCCGCAATTTATTCTATCGTGTTAGAGCGAAACCGTGTTGCATGATACCGTGCTGTAGGAGGGCTACCTGCATGATGAATTTCATTGCGAACGTATACAAAACACCGAAAACGAATTTTCATGCTCCTTATTATCCACTATGATTAATTAAGGACGTTTTGGACTGAAATTTAATTCCTTTTTATGAGTACCGTATTTATAAGTATTGGAAATCGGACTGCAGTAAGTGTTGCAAACTATGCTAAGTCACACATTTATTTGTTGTTCCTAATGCCTCGTGGTTGGAAGTTCCACACCAGGTTTATAATAGCACAAGGGTCGGAATCCGACTTGGCTAGGTACCACCACAATTTTGACCTCCCGAGCAACCCTTGACCGAGCAACCTCCCTGGGGCGACATCTGGGGGATCGTACCTTCCCCACCCACTGACCTCATAGGACTTTCTGGTCTACGGATTAAACGTGCCCGAAGGTATTTAAGGCCTAGGCACGAAGGTATTTAAGGCTGCTGTATACTAACCTTATTGGACTGAAAAAAAATCAGCTCAATGTTATCCTATGGAGAAAATTTGTCCAAGTATTGCCGACTTGGATTTAAATAAATAATAATAAAAAAAAATGTATTCCGTAATTGAGAAAGAAATTTTACACCTTGGGACATTTTTCGTTTTTTTAAATGCAAATAATATTTTAAAATTTAAATTATTCGGGGAAAAAATCTGGTATAGTGTGTTTTAAATACTCATAAATTCCTTTGGTGTACGAAATTTATAAAATGAATCCTGTGACAAGGTGTAGAAAAGTTCGGGCTATCTGAAAATACCATTTTTATTTAATTATCAGCATTTATGTAGCTGTAAATAGTAGAGAAATTTTCTCCATAGGTTAACATTGACGCGAGCGATTCCAATAGGGTTAGTACACAGCAGCTTTAACGGCGCTTTTCGGGATTCGATCCGAGCAAAAGCCGGCGCGCTACCGATAGGCTACCTCGAGCACACACATTTATTTCCATGTTTTTATTAACTCGCTTTCTTGTTTGTTTGAGTGTGTGTTTGTGTGTTTGTCTAGTACAAATCTTGCAATCGATTTTTAACTAACTTCCCGATTAGCTAGACATTTGAAACTCTTAGAATAGCTCAGAACACGATGACAATGCATTTTTTGATACTTTTAGCCATCTTTAAGCAGAATTGAATTGTCTTTCAGTTAATTTTGTTTTGTAGACTGGTGCAGCCATCTATCGGCCGGAACTGGAACGAAAAGTTAAACGCAAGTTAATTTCCAATTAACTTAATTTTCTTTCAAGTTGATGGGATAATTCATCAAAAAAAATTTTAAAAAGTATTTATTAATACATAGAATTGTCAAGTTTATATGATTCAACAGACAATTTAAAAACATGGTATATAAAAAGTTCTTTTTATCTTGTAATTATTTATTTTGACTAAATGATCTTTTCGTTACGCTTTCAAAACATTTTCTGTTAATATTTTTCTCATCCTCTATGGTATGTACAGAATGATTCACTCCAGACTTTACCTCTCCAAATGGCGGGTATTTTCAGCATCATCTGAGATATCGATGTGATTGTGAGGAAGTAACGCACTTTATATTCAAACTTCAACTTGAAATGTTTTCTCCTTTCAAAATTATATCGATCTCTTTTGGGTCAATTCCCGAGTGAATCACTCTGTATTATAGGGTGACAAATTCTTGAGTAATCTTCGAATCCTATTCTGTCAAGTTAATGTTGTTTATGTCAGATAAAAGAGCCACAAGCGAGTGTGTAATGCTTAATTTTTTGACGAATAGAGAGCATGCTATCGTGAATATTTCTAGCCAGTTTGGACTTTCGGCAGAATTTTTTGTACCAACATTTAAATGACAGAGTGTTTGGATTTCAATACATTTTAATAGAGGACTCGCGTAATTTTCCAGCTTGAGTACTGTTAAGGCTGATGTGTACTAATCCTATTGGATTTGCTCACCTCAGTGTTAACCTATGGAGAAAATGTGTCTACTATTTACTGCTACATAAATGCTGATAATCCAATAAAAATGGTATTTTCAGATAGCCTGAACTTTTCTGCACCTTGCAACAGGATTCATTTTATAAATTTCGTCCATCGAAGGAACTGATGAACGTTTAAAACACACTATACCAGATTTATTTCCCGAATCATTTAAATTAAAAAAATATTATTTGCATTTTTTTATATATATAAAAAAAAAGAAAAATGCCCCAAGGTGTAAAAATTTCTTTCTTTATTACGGAGTTAAAAAAAAAAAAAAAAAAAAAAAAACTTAAAAACCAAGTCGGCGATCCTTGGACATATTTTCTCCGTAGGTTAACATTGAGGTGAGCGAATACAATAGGGTTAGTACACAGCAGCCTTAAGCATCATTTTGGCTCATGCATTAGTGCAGCAACCAGGCGGGAGACTGTTATTGCCTGTGTAATCTACAACAGTACTTTTGTCAACCTTTTTTTAAGAGCGGTATCCTAGCTCGGTATTATTTTTATACAGAACCCCTACTTCGCTATAATTTTTTCGTGTATTATTATAAATTGTACGTATATAATTAAACATAAATTATTATAAATTGTTTTGTATAATTGCGAATATTTAATACCAATTGGAAAAAAAATGCTTCGTTTACCACAAAATAATTACAAAAAGTTATTGACAGATTTATAATTTTAATTACATATGTATATTAGTAACAAAATAAATAGATAATTTCAACAAAACTGCGTGTAAATAACATAGTTAATGCGGTATTTGAACTTGATGATACTTTTAAATAATTATAAGATAAAAAGAACTTTTTATATACCATGTTTTTAAATTTTCTGTTTAATCATATAAACTTGACAGTTCTCTCTTGATTGCACAAACCTTCACTTAATTATTCTTTTTCACTTTCTTTTATTTAATTTTAATCACTTTTTAGTCGTTTCCACTATCCACAGACTTTATAAACGGAGTGCCCACTAATATTAACTAAATATTTTATAAACTGTATTGACAAAATGTACTTATGCATGTTCAGTTTCCATATTAAAAAAAGTTTTTACCAGACTCTAGTCACAGCATACGATCGGTCCGGCTCGAAGTATGAAAGTAAAATTTAGACAGACTTTCACAAGATTATTGATAAATTAAAGATATATATATTTGAACTTTGATTGATATATATATTTGAACTTTAAAGGGTTTTTTGTTTTGTTCCAACGGAAATACAAAACTCTCAAGAGTCATCTAAAGGAGCATTTACACTAAATGAACATTAAACTATAAAATACTAGTAAAAAATTAAATTAAAAAGTAAAACCCATCATTTTTCTATTTCTCAGTTTTATGTTACAGAAAAAGTTTTAAAATATTTTTTGGGTAAAGTATTTGGATCAGATAGGAATGGGACGTTTTCACTCGACATTATTTGTTTTTATGTGTGTTTTCTGACTGGTTTTCAGGGTAAACTACTATACTTATTTAACAGTTTCCAATTAAACCAATTTTGTTTCGATATACCTAATTACTTGCATGTTTTCCACAACACACTGCTTATTAAAATTCACAATAAAACTTAATGGCAACTAGATTCAAACTTATTGATGTAGTTCAGGCATCGAGGCACGGTGTATAATGTAAGATTGTCTCTATGAACAGTTTTCAAATGCATTTATGAAATTATTCAATACATTCAAAATCTCCATCGATCCGTTCTTTAACTTTTCTTATAATTTAAGATGAACTTGAAAGAAAGTTTTAGAAATGATTAATAATACTATTTATGTGAGAATTTATTAAAAATATTTACAAACTGACATAAAATTTCCATTTAGACTTAGTCCGTCATAAAGTCTTAACTTCTGTTTAATTTCGAATGTTTTGACTAAACGTACACCTGTTCAGAGCTTTTACAATTAACTTAATATTGAACTCTAATTTTACTACTAATAAAAATACTAATACTATTTTACTCTAATTTTACTTTTTGCCCGAATGCAACTATTTTTTTTCCAATCGTATTCCTAACTAAAACTTATTTTATCCTAACTAAATCTTATTTTACAAAACTAGAAAAGTTTAAAGTAAAACTAAAAACTGTTATTACAATTTAGTTTAATTTCTATTTACAGGGAAAATAGAAACATTTTCGAAAATGTATGATTACATTTTCGAATTTGGGTGCACGTTGTATCCATCGAGCTGAAATAAGGGGTATATTACAGGACGTATATTACAGGTCTATGGTTGTACCCGAGTAAACACGTTATTGATTTCGGTGGTGTTTACGGAATTCAAATTCAATGAATTATGATAGTTATGATAATAACAACACAAATACACAATTACATCTGTTCATTTGCAATATTAGTGCATCTGATTTGCACTAATACTGCAAGTATAACATTTGTGATTGAAAGTCAATCACTAATGTTATATTTGCTCATATGTTTTTGTACTTTGCCACTTTTCAATCTTTTTCAGTTAATTCAGGTAAAGTTTAACTAATTATTCATATTATTGAACACTTCTTTGTCTACAAATATTATTTATAACATTACTCTTCCATTTAAACGCAGAATAGTGAAACCAGAAGTACTTGAATCTGTCACAAGCAATACTAGTTTTAATATTTGAAACTTGATTTCTTTCCTAAATAACTTGTTACATTCTGCTTACATTTATCATTCAGTAGATGTAATTGAAATGGATTCAACTGTGCAAACTGCTCCGAAGTACGGGGAGTTTTACCAACAAAAATGTTGAATGCATGTTTACTCCAGGTACACTGGTGAAATAAATTAAGAGAATTTGCATATTTTATCGAATTTCATGAAAAGAACTGAACTGAATGTAAAACCACTGCTTGTAGACAAAATGCAAAACTTGTACGTCAAATACGTAAGCGTACACGTGTGTGTAGACGGAGCCAGTAGGGAAACAGACTTTATAAGCGCGTGTAAGTTAAGACGCATTTCGTTCGCTAGCACACCTCGGCGAATTTCTTGGTGTTATTTTGCAGCAATCGGTTAATTTCAAATTGTAACAGTAAAAATGAGTAACCACTAACGTTTAGATGGTGGAATTAGGTGACGAATTGTGGGGAGGCTAAAAGCAGGCCAATCTCAAGTCCAAATTTGTAGAGAGTTCAATTTAACGCCCAGCGTCGTGTGTAACTTATGGAAACAGTTCCAGGATACCGGATACATCGAGAGAAAGCCTGGGCAAGGTCGTCCAAGAGCCACGATGACCAGAGAAGATCGCCATTTGTCGATTATAGCGAGGTGTAACAGGAGTGCTACAGCTTCTCAGCTCTCTCGTGACTTGTATGCAGCCACAGGAACCCATGTATCACGGGTGACTGTTTCCAAAAGACTTCATGAGAGAGGGTTGTTTGCAAGAAGACCTGCTGTTTGCATCCCGCTCACTTCTACGAACAGGAGAATCCGTGTATCATGGTGCAGAGAGCATAGAGATTGGAGTATGGATCAATGGGCGACCGTTCTCTTCACTGATGAGTCCCGGTTCTGCCTAAACACCGATTCTCGCCGTACGTTCATATGGAGAGAACCAGGGACCCGCTACCTACCCTCCAATGTCCGCGAAATCGACCATTATGGTGGAGGAGGTTTAATGGTCTGGGCAGGCATCATGTTGGATGGCCGCACACCTTTCCATGTCTTTGAAAGAGGCACTGTGACTGGTGTGAGGTATAGGGATGAGGTCTTGTAGCCCTATGTTCGCATTTTCAGGGGTGCAGTTGGCCCTGAGTTTATTTTAATGGACGATAACGCGAGGCCACATAGAGCTCTTCTGGTCGACGAATTTCTAGAGTGTGAGGATATTCGCCGGATGGATTGGCCAGCCAGATCTCCAGACCTGAATCCCATAGAGCATGACTGGGACGCTCTGGGGAGGGCAATTGCAACTCACAATCCCCCTCAGAGAAAAATTTGGTTTAAATTGCTCTAGGCATTCCAGAGTGATGCTAGAACATACACACATACATACATTTATATATATATATATATATATATATATATATATATATATATATATATATATATATATATATATATATATATATATATAGATTAGAGGTATATAAAGTGTTAAATTTATAATGAAATTTTTCTGAAATCCAAATTATGATAAGTCAAGTACATTCTAATATATTTAGGTGCTTATAGTTTTATTTACTTAAAAATATTTCATTTATTTTTTGTATATTTTATAGAAAATCTCAAAAATCGAAAAATTTTTTTACAAAAGTTTTCACAAATTTTTTTTTCACTCTTTCAAATTTTGCACCCCTATGAGTTGTGCGCCTGGCACAGTTTGCTCCAACTGCTCCACGGTAGCTACGCCCCTGGTGTCTATATTATTATATCTATTAAATGATAGGGTGGTGCGGAAAAAGATTTTTTTTTTTAGGGAGGCGCAAGAAAAAAATTTCTTTTTTAGGGAGGCGTAGTAAGCATAAAGGTTGGAAACTGCTGCGTTAAGGAAAAGATGACGTTGAGACGAAAATAAACCAATCATAGGCCTCCAAACGATTAGCAATGAAATTTTTAACGCCTATGATTGGTTTATTTTCGTCTCAACGTCATCTTTTCCTTAACGTTACGGAATGGACTCCTATGTGAACATGCCCTTACGGTTCTGTCTGACTATCGAACATTAAGCTTTAAATTGTTCATTCTGCTCGGGTTCGAATCCCAGATAAGGCATGGGGCGTTACCGTGTTGTCCTCTCGTAGGAAGCAGTGTTGGCCCACCTATATGGTGCTTCTTTAATAAAGTAGCTCACGTATTCGCGGTATGGTTAGGTCAATGCCATCAGGACAAATCACTTGCCACGTTGGAAAAAAAAATATTCTTCAGATTACTGATCAAACAAATCAGTGTTTTAGATATGAATTACGTGGTTTGTGAAAATGACAAAGAAACACATAATTTTGGTTGTCATTACCCGATTCCTATTAATCCAATATATGATCTGTGAGCAAAATTTAACAGTAGAGTGAGTTGAAGTAATTTTATCGACGATGTTTAATATGAATAATTTGACACGATTTTTTTTTCTTATTTTTTTCTGAATTTAATTTAATGACTGGTAGCGTACTTTTGAGGTTAACTGTCTATTTTTTTTGTCTAGAAACAATAAGTGTGTACTGACCACCAAATTAAGTTTTAAAAATTAATAATCAGAGTGACATGCATTGTTCTTTAATTTAATGTGATCAAATGTTACCAAAGAGAGAAAAATTATTGCATGTGTATACGCAGTATGTTGACTGTTTGGTTACTTTTGTAGTTTACTGTCTTTTTTATTTTTTTACTGGAAAGAGTAAGTGTATGTTGGCCACCAAATTAAAATTTAAAGTTAAGTAATCCCTGATTGACATGCATTATTTAATTTAATCTTATTAAATCTTACCAGACAGACAGCAAAATTAGGTATGTGTATAGGTAGTGTTCATTTAAGTAGTTTAATTTTGACTTATCAGTTCTTTTTTTTTAATATTAGTTACTTTTAGTAATGTATTTTTTGTTTCATATATATATATATTATATCTTGCAGATGGAGAATCTAATTTAATATATCCTGCCACATCTCGACTAAATGAAGCACTTGATGCCATTCGTCTTGGAAGGCTTACTTTGAGACAAGCTGAAAATATCTATAATATACCTAAGAGTACTTTGCACCGAAGACTTCATGCTTTTCCTTATGCTAATGGCATTTATGGAAGGAAACCAAAGAAGAAAGAGATGGATTGTACCGTGAAAGTGATTCCATTGAATAATCAAATTTTATTTTAGGTTTTATTTAAAAAGCATTGAAAACAAAACCATTGCAATTAGTTATCAGAAGTGCCTTTTTCATCTTTTTGACATGTACAAATAGAAACTTTTTTTACATATTTTTTAATTTTACATTTTTACTGCTTTTTAAAATTGTATTGTAAAAATGTCAGTGTAAATAAAATACATCATTTTTTTTTATTTAAAATGAGATAGCAAATTTTATGTCACAAAGTATCTATTTTTTTAAGTTATAATGTTCAATTAAATATTTGTATGAGTTCACTGAGTTTGTGCTATCACGTTTCATCTGAGACCTACCAATTGCAGAATTTCTCTTATTTTTAACTTCAGTTACAGACTGAATTTAATTATATTAAGCTATTTACATAGAACTTTTGGTATTTTTAATCCTAAGGGAAATTTTTAGGTGAAGCTTTTTGCCCAAAGGGAGATTTTCTAAGAGTTACATAGTGCATTGTGTGTATGTCTCTTTGTGAAAGAGTGCAGAAAATATAGAAAATTTTTAATATAACTCATAAATAGAATGATAGATTAACCAAATGGTACTGCAACAAAGAGTTACTTTGTACTCTATCAGACATATTTGTTACAAAATGATTGTGAAGTTTTATATGATGAGCTAACTGTTATGAAAATATATGTTCTGCGATTATTGTGTATAAAATATAACATTGTTCATTACATTGTTCATTAATTTTAAGTACATTGTATTAAGGAGTTTTAATTTTTTATCACAGAGATTTTAAAATTGTATTTGTGCATATGAATAAATATTTTAAAATTGGTTATTTCAAAAAATGTTTGTAGAAATAATTTTTTTTAACAGATGTTTTTCCTTTTAAGTTCAAGTTTTTTTAAAAATGTGTGTGTGTGTGTGTGTGTGTGTGCATGTTTGTTTCAATTACTAATTTTACATTACTGTTTGATACTTTCATAATGATTTTAACCGATAAATGTTTTATTTTCAGTTACCTATCAGAATGAAGCTTTCTGTTTGTGAAGAATGTGCACATTGGATGAAACAATATATTCATCATTTCAAAAATATTGATGAGTTACTTTTCTGTGTTATGCTGTCACTAGTTATATAGCAGTATTTTTATTGTTTTAACATTAAAATAATTTTATACATTTTATTTTTAGATTATGTATTTTTATCATTGGTTTGGAATAAAAAAGGGTGTTTTTCTATTAAGAATATTTACTTCTCACTAATATCTAATTTTACAACTTAGTAAAAAATTAAATTAATGGGAGTAGTTGTTGAGGTATTTAAATTCTTAGCTTACCTGTTTAAACTTACCTCCAAACTGAAATTTAATCAAAATATTTGGTATGTTGTGTTACTGGTGCAAGGTCCAAGCATTATTACGATCCATCTGTTTGTTTCTCATAAAACTACAAACTAAAAATCATATAATTTCATTATTGTGGTATAGGAAAACTTCTCAAATAAACTGGTGTATAGATATAATTTAACATAACTTTTCACTTAAGAAAAATTTATAGAATCTGTATAATTTATAGAATATGTCCCAAACATTATTAATTTTGGTCTAGCTATTTATCCATTAACTTAAAAAATATATTAATTGTTTTGCAACGGCAATTTGCATTTTATATTTACTTGAATTTAAAAAGTTCAATTATTTGTCAAAAAGATTGGCCTAGTATATGTAAAAATATAACAGCATGTAACTGAATGGAAAAGTTATATAACAGGTACTATTTACTGTATAATTTTTAAACAATATATAGGTATATACATGCACACACACTCACAACACATAGTTGTATTATACTTCTACTTATACATAAAGTTTTTAATAAAAGCCCTAAACTTCTCCAAGGTTATACTGATTTATTTCAACCATGAAACCATATCCATAAATAGTTGCCCTTAGATTGGCAATAAGAACGAAAACTTGAAATATATAATCTAGATAATGTATCTGATAGTACCTCAAATCTTACTATTGTTAATGATTGTCAGGTTATACCGCTGCTATAAAAAGATGCTATCCTTTCCTTTGGACAAGTTCATGCTATATGCATAGATGTTTTGAAAAATCTTTCTCTCTTACATTAATTTGAAGAAAAGTTTCAACGATAAATAATATTCGAGGTGGAAATCAGAAAATAGAGAAATTAGTTTTCTTAAAATTTAAAGGAAATTTGCTGTGACTAAGAAAAATATGGGAAAAGGAAGAAGGAAGCATATTTTTAATGTAAAATTTGATAGTCCTCTCACCCTTCCCCCAAGGATTCCTCTCAGGTAGGTCCAATGAGATGAGAGGGAAGAGGAGTTAGGCCTCCCAGACCCTAGAGTATTCTCTTGGGCCCAGTGACTGCTCTTGAAACCCCTGTTGTGAAGTATGTCTTATATCCCTTATACTCTGTCTTGTCCATGTTGTCAAGTCTGTGTCAGTATGGCAAAAAAAAAAAAAATAAAAAAATTATAGTTCCTTGCATACTAAAGAAGAGTTGTAAATTTTAAACTAATGTTTAAATTTCCATCTGTGTTCCTTACAAATTGTAGATTAATGACCCTAGCTTTTCTTAGACTCATTTCTAATTGCATTATCTAGAAGGATTTGGTTTGAACTCACATTAGAAAATATATCTTATGTTAAATATTCTTCCAACTGTGTACTTTTGTATGTACTTAAATATTCCGCAAGATTGCTGACTACAGAGAAGTCAAGAATTTTGTAATGCATTAAAATCTATGGGAAATGAACCAATTTTAGAAGTAAATGAATGCATGGAATACTGAGGAAAATTTTTTATTTTTTGCTTTTCTCTTTACCTACGTAAGATTTTATGTTCTGACAGATATTACTAAACACATTCAGACAAACATAGAAGTTTTAATAACTTATTTTATATGAAAGATGTATGTTTGTTTTGAATTTCAAACCTTGTTTTTTACTCCCCCCCCCCCCCCCCAAAAAAAAAAAAATAATAATAGTAATACTGTAGAGCTTCTGCTATCTGAATGTTTCGGGAAAAAATATTTTGTTCAATAGTTTAAAGAAATCAGTATTTTCATTGATCACTTACCAGTCTCTTCTTTTAGTAGTCCTGTTTTTATCTTACAGTTATAGTTTTACATCTGTCTATAAATCATTAAATTACTGTGTTCTATTTGATGTTGGCATATGCTGCGTATGAGACACATACTCTATAATAAATGTAAAATAAAAATTATTACTTGAGTATGTTTTAATTTAGCTTAAATCAAGTAAACTTCTTTTCGCCAACTCTAAAGTTGGCTAAAATTCTAAAAAAGCGTACTCCATAAATAAACATAAAATAAAAATATTTCCTTGAGTATGTTTTGATTTATCAATCAAGTATTTTAGAGTTGACTAAAATTTAAAAAAAAAGACAAATCTTGAAGTATATCTGGTAGTGACCATTAAAAGTCATAAAAACAATCTTTTTTTAACCCATATATGTAACCAAAATTTTGAAAACTATAGTCGTGTGCATTCGTAACTCATCTTACATAACTAATTCAATCAGTGAGAGAATGGGTTGCATGAACTTTTCAGTCGGACAAATTTAAGATGCTTTTGCATTGGTTAAAATAGTAAGTTGTATGTCATTTGACTTACAACCTATTGTGATCACCATAACAATATATTTTTAATTGATTTGAAGTATGATTACTTTCAGTGGATTACAATTATTTTTTTTCCTGTAAAATCTTAAAATTTCCTATGTTATGTAAAAGTGAGGTTGTCGCTTTGAAGAGTTAAGAATTTAAGGCTTGCTATCTTTGTAACTTGTGAAAATGCTAGCTTAATTAGTTTAGGATAGGCAGAAAATATACCCATGAATGATGAACCAAGATGTATGTTTCAGAAGTAGGAATGTAGAGCAGAGTAAATAAATAAAAATGACCGCTCAAATTAAAAAAGAACCTTGCAACAGCTCTTCAGAAATTTTTTTTCAAGATTTTCATAAATTTCAGATAAATATATGCAGGTTTAAACTTAATTGTATATCTATTTTTAATTTCTATTTTTAAATATTTTTGATATTGGCATTTAAGTTTTAAAATCGGTTAAAAAATGAAATGCTATGCAAATGCATATGAATGTATGTATACATGTATGTGTACTATAAATTTTGTTTTGTGCAAGTAACTGCAACAAAATAATGCAAACAAATTTATAAATTTTTTAAAGTTAATTTGGGAATACACACATGAATTATCCCAAACTTTGAGGTTTTTGCATGCTTTTATACTTTATGAAAAATTATAAATTATGAGAAAGAGTTTTATTTTTATATAATATGAATAAATATACTCTTTAATGTTCTTTGAGTTTATATTATAGCATTTTATTCTCAAAATATGGCATTTTATTTTCTGTTGTATCTTTCTTGATAATATTTTTAAAGTATTCTTTTGTTAAATATTTTATTTTTTTACAGATGTGTCATTGCTATGTGGCTCAGGTTCTGATTCTTTGCCCCATGAAAAAAGTATTATGACATCTAATAGTGCCAAAATTTTATTAAAAGAAACCTGTGACATTGAAAATCGTTGCAGTATTTGCAGAAAGACATTTTCTACTGCTGGGAGTTTGAAACGACATATGGAATTACATATTTTTGAAAGGAAAAATTTTCAGTGCACTGCATGTGGCAAAAGGTTTTCTTGGAAAACTGATTTACGTTATCACTGGAAAACAAAACATGATGTGCAGTTTTGAAATAAACAAAACGTTTTTGATATACTCAGGTTAAATGTTTCACTGCAAATTGTGTTCTCATGAAGAGAAAATGTCTAAATTTATATTTTAGTTTGTTTAGAATGTGATATATTTTAGATCAAAATGAAGTAATTCATATTTAAGACATTTTATGAAAAATAATATGCTGTCTTCATTTAAACCGGTGCTTTTATTGCAACAATAAAATTCAAATTATATTGGTGCAAGCGTATGTGTCATTCTGTGCTGTAACAGTATTTTTTTGTTGACTTTTTTAATTAAAATACAATAAAATGTATTCTGTTGCTTTTCCAAAAAAAAAAATAATAATAATAATAATAATATAGAGCCAATAATGTGTTATTATTATTTTAGTTAATGCTGCTGGTATCTGCATAGTCTTGTAGTTTGAAGGGGAAAGAAATTTTCTGTATATTATAAAATATAAATACATGTCAGCATATTAACCCACTAATTTTTAAAAATTGTTTCTCTGACAGTATTTTTTTTTTTTTTTAAACTCTCCGACTTAAAATATAATTTGTGTGCATTTATCACATATTGTATGTTATTCTAGTAAATGTATCTAATGTATTTATGAAAAAATATTACATATTTGAAGCATGCTGCAGCTACAGAAATATATTTATATAAATATATATATATAAAATATCTTATACCTTTTTCTATTACCCTTCATGATAGCAGCTTTCATAACATAAGACTTTTCTAACTTTATGGTTCAGCAAAAGAATGCTAAAAAAAGGGGGCTGATTCTTTAACGTCAGAGTTATTAAATGGATGTGAATTTGTCATGATCATAGATGGCAAGGGGCAAGGACAACTGTTAAGCTCCATCCTTGGAAATTCAGGTCTTTCATATTATCACAGTTGTATTAACCAAACATGATAGGTGGGTTCCCATCTGAAAGTTATTTTCTGATTCCATTGTTCTTTAAACACCTAGTGCTTACTGCTCATTGTATGTGACTGATCATTTGAATTTGTGAATGAGGTTATCTCCTTATCAAAATAATCAGTAAGTACCAAAGCCAAGTTCATATACTCCTTAAACATGGTACATTACTATAAACTTTTATAGGACCTTAGTTGCCATTAATTCCCCTGGTTTTACCTGGGGTCACTATGTAGCAAGTTCCTTGTATAACCGTGAACCAGTATAAATGCTTATCTGAAATTTTGATGTTTTCCAATTTTAGGAACATGTATAAGCTCTACATGCTTTATTTTGAGCAAATTTTACCAAAAATAGTAATCTTTTCTTTAAGCATGTTTTGGGTAACATAAGGCCTGTCAAAGGGGTTCATTTATTATGTATTATGATAAAATAATGAGCATTTCACTCATATTTATCTTTAATATTGTTTTATTTTTTATGTTTTTAGTTTGCACATGTGTTTCAAAAGATTTTGTGTTTTGTCACTATTAAAATTTGATGCTGTGTTTAGCAAAATTTCTTTCATTTTTAATTCTATTTTTCTTGCTGATGTATGCAACTTCATGTCAGCCTAGTACTTTGTAAAATTATGTTTGTAGTTATTTATATAATTTTTATGTAATCATAAAATTACTAAGAATTACTGCATTATATTTCTGTAACTTGAAAATTTAGAATGAATATTTCCTTCTAAATTTTTTAAACATGCTTATGTACAGCATTTGTTGCTGGTGAAAGAGAGATTTGTCATATCTTTTATTTAGAATCATGTGATAATGTCTGATACAGATTTGTAAATTTTTAATGGTGTTCTATGTTTGTTCTTTCTTTGTTTTTGTTTTAGATCATTAAAATATTTAATAGTCTTTGTTTGTAATGTCTTTTAACCTTTAGGAGTGAAGAAGGTGTATGAAAGCCATGAAGATTCACCTGCAATGCTCAGAGAAAAACGTCCAATATGTAACATATGCAACAAGACGTTTTTCAATAAGCAGAATTTAAAGAGACACATGGAGATTCACTTTCTAGACAGGAAAATATATGCATGCCACTTTTGTTCAAAATCATTTTCTTGGAAAACTGATTTATCTACACACATTAAGATGATGCATTGAAATATCAGTAACTGATAAGTTGAGTTAACTAATTTTGCATATGGTTATGATTTAAAATTCTTTTCTCTTAATAATACTTAAAAATTTTGAATTGAAGACATTGTGAAGCTTTGTGCTGCAAGATGAAAGACGAAATTTTGGGCTGTAAGAAGAAATTATTTATTTTTTTCTCATGCACTTTGTTTTTTGACTCTATTTATTGAAAATTAAAGGTATGAAAGTGAATTTAAAATTTGATCTCTTAAAGTAAATATTCTTTTATCTAAGCATAATGCTGAAGTTTTTTTCATTAATTTGAAATATAATTTAATGTTTGACCATGGATGATGTATAAGAAAGCAAAAATTTATATTCTTTTAATCCTGTACTTTCTTTTTCTAAAATTGAAAATTTTTTTTTATATATTATTGTATTTTTATAAATTTTTTAACCAAAGTAATATTTAGCTGTTGGTGAATAAATGTAAGAAAATTGCTGTGTGTTTTAATTTTTCTAGTTTTTAAGGTTGCAAAGTAAGATCTCTGTTATAGGGAAGTATATGTGTCCTTTTAAAAAAAGGAAGATTGCATTGGAGTGATTGATCAACCCTAAGAAAAATTAATTGTGGTTACTCATTCGTTTTTGACTCTTGTCTTATGAAGCTCTTAGCGAATGTGTATACTGTCAACATCAACTCTCCTGCATTTAACTTTTGCAAATTTAATAATTCACAAGTTTATCACTGATAATTAAAATGAATTTTTCTTAAGTTTAGTAGCCTTTCTGCTTCATGAAAGTTTCACTGAGCTGTATTATCTATTTTTGTGTTTTATAGACCTATAACTTTACTGCCATTCAAATACTGTTTATGTTTAGCATCTCATAAATGTATACTGTATTACATCTCTCTTACTGAGTGTACATTAATAATATAATTTTTTAATTAAATATTATCAACAGTATTAAGAGTTAAGGTTAGGGTGGGCTTTAAGGTATTTGCTGATTTTCCAAGAGTCTTGCTCCCCTAACATCCTCAAATAAGGAGGGCTGGCTGCAATTCCATTTTCTGTGTTTTTTCCAGCATATCCTCTAAGTAACCATTTAAGAATTAACTGTTTTCTAGAAAATTCTCCAGGTAAGGCATAATGTTCTGTTTCCATACATCTTTGTAATATTTTAACCACATATTAATTGTTCTTGCATAGAAAATACCATCATTTATTAACACTTTCAAGTTTAGCTTTAATTATGACTGTAGAACTCCATACTAAAGATTACTAAAGGTAGTTTGCGCCTGTATGATCAGGAAACTGACAATAAAATTCTTCAGCAGGTTTGGTATTTTGAAAATACAGAAACAAAGAATTTCATTATTTCTCAAAGGTTTCAGGTTTAAAGTTGTATTCTTTTATATCACATTATGTGCTATGTATATTTAAAACACAATCATTTGATTTTTATCAATGAAATATGTTGTTTTAATTTGTGACTATAAATGTTAAATTTTCAGTAATTATTTTGGTAAATTTGTTTCTTGTTTTGAATTTACCTTTTTTAACCTCATACTATTATTTATTTCTATAGTAACAGTAAATATCCTTATTATTTTCAGATTTTGCAGTGAATGATTTTCATACTACAAAGATACAAAAAGGTGTGAAAGGGATTAAGAAGTTATCTTGCCATATATGTAAAAAAGAATTTAACAGAAAACATAATCTCCTGCGTCATACTGAAGTACATTTTTTGAAACGTAAAAGTTTTACTTGTAATCTATGTGGGAACTGTTTTTCATGGAAAACAACTCTGGTCTCCCATATGCGAAGTTACCATTTTGTAAATTATACTGGTTAATTTTTTTTTTTAACTAACAGAAAATATTACCTCCTGATTACAAATAGTAGTATGTTACTGTTCTTTCTCATAAATCCATTTAAAAAGTTCCTCATTTGTTTGTAAGGAGTTATATATTGGTTGACTGAATGATATATAAAATTTATGATTCTTTAATAAATTTTATTAAGTAAATCGGGGGAAATATTTTGTCTCAACAATTATTTAGTTCTATGCAAGCAATATTCATGTAAACTTCTGCTGATAAATATTTAAACACTTTTTTTTATATCCTATGTCAGGGAAAGTGTATAGCAAGCATATTTTTCTTCTGGCAGCCTAAAATAGAGTTCAACTTGTTTTAAAAAAGCCAGCAACTGAAAAGTGCTTCTCAGATAAAAATGGGACATCTCCAAAGGTGATTAAAATTCATAAAAAGCACTTGAGAGCACAGAGGGCAATCTTGGTATGAGACTACACTAATTTGGTGTAGGTGTCCTCTGAAGTAGTCGTGGGATGTTAAAATTCTAAAATTTGCTGTAAAAACATGTCTTGAAAGGCTCTGCAGCACTAGGTGGGTTAAAAGTTCACTCCACGATGTGGTTATTTCTTATTGCCTTGCCTATCCTTCTTGTGATCTTGCCACAAGCCCAGAGGTATGGAAAGGAGTAAGAGGGCTGCTGTAGCTTGCAACCTGATTTGGCAAGTTTGTCAGCATATTTTTTACCAAGGATTCTGCAATGGCTTGGGATCCACTAGTACACAATTTTTCAATCAGAGCAAAGGGTGTTGCTGACTCATAAGTGAGTCTGGGCCACACAAACATAATCAATGTCTAGAGGAGAGCCTGTCGTTAAATATGGATTGTAATTATGTGAGCTCATTTGTCACTTTTTACAAAATATTTATTTAATGGTAGTTTTGCCTTAGCTATCACAGGTTTTGTTTTACATTTGTCTCAAGTTAATCATGTGATACTTGAAACTGATTATGTTTGCCTGAAAAGAAACTTTCTTTTACCTGAGAGATGGCTACAACTTTAAGTGACTGATTTAATTTGATGACTGCAATTTTTAATGAAGTTTGTACTTAAATTTTAGAGCTATTTTATGAACTAAACCAGAGAATTTTAGTTATCAGTGCAATTTTCTTGTATAATTAAGTATGTTTAATTTATCTTTATTTAATAATACTACAGATTATGAGGCATATTACTTTAGGGATAGTCAACTCTTATATTATTAGCACTAAGGTGCTGTTGTTATTGTCGTAATAGATTTGTGTTTTTGCCTTTTTTAAGTTCACCAAAATTTCCAATAAAACAATACAGAAACACCTTGTCAATGTGTGACAGAGGAAGGAATAATAATGAATTTAATCAATAATTTTTTTCTGCATATTTAAAACCTCAAATCAAGTTCTTTTACAGTTTGTATTTTATTATAATAGTTTATAAATGCTAGTTAAAGGTTTTGAAAAAGGACTTGTGCTTATTTCTGGTAGTATAGGACTGAAATATATCCCTTTTTTAAAGTTGACAATTTTTGTCTTTGCAACTAAAAACTGGATTATCTTTAATTAAAAATTATTTTATTGAAAGTTTAAAAAGTTTCTTCATTGACAAGTAGATTTAAGAAAAATAAATAGTTATGTTTTATAGACTATCATATCTGTTTTAGTTGTAAAATGAGCTTTTTAAAGTCAAGAGTTTAACCATTTAAAAAATGATAACTTTAATAAGGTGCTGTTGTATAAAAGCTAAATATATACATTTGAAATGAGGAAAATTAAGCTAATTTTAAGAATGAGAACCCAAATTATTTCTGTTCCCATTTTATAAAATTACTTGATGTTACATTAAAATTATTTTATTTAATGGTCATCAAATTTAATCCATTTCATCATTCATTTCCAAATTAATTTTCTGATCTCTCTCTCTCTCTCTCTCTCTTTTTAAATGTTTGCTTATCATTTATAACATGCTCCTTCTTTTACATCTTCTACGAGTTCTTTTTTAAGTATCCAGGTAAAACAACTTCTATCTATTTATTTTGCCACCATATGATCATTTACAGTTTCAGTTTTAAGAGAATTTGTGTGTTTTGTTATGATTCTATTAACTTGTGAAAAAACTCTCTCTATGCACTCAGAAGAGTGAGGTAAAATTGTCAAATTGGTCATGAAGTTTAATCAGATTTCATACTTGGGACTATTAAATCCATTGTTGATATTATGTTACAAATACTGAAATTATGGGATGGTTTTGTAAGAGGGAGATATATCACAATTGGATTGAAATGATTTCCACTTGTAACATTTTACATTCATTAATTGATGTTATTAAATTACATTATTAAATTATATTTATAATGAGAAATAAATATTATTATTTTTGCTATATTTTTAACTTATAAGGAAAAAAAAAACCCCAGATTTTGGTTTAAAAACCCAGGTTTGGGAGTCCTATGAAAGGTGTGTAAAAAAAAAAAAAAAAAAAAAAAATCATAATCAGTTGAGTTTTTTTTAATTCACATTTTTATCTATGTGTACAAACTTTTGTATTTACAGTGTTTATTTCTTAGTATTATAGCATGTAATTTGTACATGTGTCTGAATGCTTTTTTTAAATAAGTTATAAATTGTATATACTTAAAATGTATATGCATAAAATTAATGCATATAAAAATGAAACAAAATCAGGTATGTAAATTAATTATATTGTTTAGTTTTTCATTTTTACTAGGGTATAACCCCTGTAATCAAAATCGAAAGAGTTTGTTGGAAGAATGTTATTTCAGTGTCAATTTTCATCGCTTCTCAAAACAAAAATCTTTCTAGAAACAAATTCTGATTGTACTATTAGCTGTTGACATTCATTATTTGACTTATATTATATAGCATTTGACTTGAAGCATGAAGTGCAACGAATCAACAAATCTTGAAGCTACTATGTTGTACTAATATATTTAGTCATGAATTTCAAGTGTATCAACATTACAGATGATCAGATAAATAAAATGATTTTATTATGCTCTTTATCATTCTGTATTGTTATTGTGTATGATATGCTGTATCAGTACATTTTATATGGAATTAAAGGATTTTAATTTTAGGAAAAAAAGATGTAAAAAAGTGAATTGGGGAATGGGGGAACAGGTAAACTTGCAAGTTAAATTCTTTTTATGTTTGGACATAGATGTAAATTCAACGCGTTATGAAAAAAAATTTTTTTTCTTTAAGTTAGCTTATTTTTAATTTAATATTAAAAATAATTATTTTAAATATGATGCATATTGCTGTAACATGTTTTATTTATGATTCTGCATTTTTATTTCTTCTCTAATTTTCAAGTATTATTGTAATTTTTATATCTTGAGGCTTTTTGAATATATTCAAGTATAATTTAATGCAAAAATTCCCAGATTTTTCTTTTAGTATTACATTGAGTCTGAAAATTACATTGTATTAAAGGAAATTTTGCTCTTTTCTTGGTCGATGTCAGATTCTGTTGATACCTCTAAGATTATTTGAATTGTTTTACTATAAATTATGTGGCTACATATTCACATATAGATGTTGTGATAGTAAAATTATATTAAAAACAAAACAAAAAAACTTAAATTTGTGTTTGGAATAGGAGGCTAATTTTACTTAATGTTGCAATGCAGTTTCTATATTTGTGTTTAAAAAAATAAAAAAAAAAAGCAAACAAAAAACAGGCTTTATTGAGTACTTCTTTGCAAGTTGTTTGTTTACAGTTGTCCATTGTTTTAGGGCATAGTTTTTTCAAATGTATTTACCTTTCTACAAAACAGATATTAAAAATTTTTTAAGGTAATGTAAATGTTTGAAACTTTTTTCTATCTTTCAGAGTATTTATTTGATGTTTTTATATTATTTAAATATTTTGCAATCTCTTTTATTGTCATTATTGTATGAGTATAATGCTGTGGTTATTACTGTTGCTATTATAAATTGTCTTCTGAAGCCTTTTCTTCTTCTTTAATGTAAAAATATTCAATTTTAAATCTCTGTTTAAAAATTTTCTGTGAGAAAATTTCCCCCAAATTAGTGCTTGTGTAAGAAAATTTTATTAATTTCTGTCTTTTATTAATTTCTGTCAGACTCATGTAATTGTTTAGCATCAAATTGAAAATTCCTTTTTACAGATTTAAATGTTCTTATTGGAATAAATTTTCTTTCACTTTTCATTTAATGTTTTTTTCATGATATATATTTCTTTGACTAAAAGAAAAAATAGGAAACATTCTGTCATATTAATTATCCATTGATATAATGGGATTTTATTTAAAATATTCTTAACATTGATCTAATTTTCTGTGTTATGTTTTTTTTAATTATTAGGTTTTGCAAATTTTTTTATAAGATTATTCTTTTTCAGACAAAAATTTAAAAAGCCCCTTGTTTCTAGATGAAGAAAAGATAGTAATGAATAAGTGTATTTATTTGATACATTAATTTACGTGTTAATTAACAGTGTTTAAAACTGTATTTATGTGTTTTAATTAACATAAGGTTATTTGAAAATGAACTTTTATATCTGTAGCAGAGTGAACTTATATATGCACTAGCTGAAAACCCGTGCTTCTCTATGGAGTACATTCAAATTAAATACAACGGTCAGTGTATGCAATTAATGCCAAAAAAATAAATATATATATTTATAATAAATGCGACGATCAATTTATACAAATGATGTAAGATATATATATATATAAATATATATATATATATATATTTATAAAAAAATCGTAAGGGATATTTATTTTTTTTTGGGGATAATATCCAATCGTCTGCTGCATTAGAAAAAAAATTTTTTTTTTTGTCTATTTAGTTGTTATGCACGTGACGATAAATTTATTTAAAGTACCAGAAAAAGAAATCACGTGATCAGCATTTAATAAATTAAATTCTAAAAATTAATCTTTAAAAAATTCACCAAAAATCAGAAAATGGAGGTAAAGGTTCGAAAAAGATTTCATTTTAAAGGAATTTTTATGATCTTTCTCGTGATATAAGTTTTATAACCCTCAAATTATTATTTTAAATGCAAACTTAAAAAAAGTTACTAAAACAGCTTAAAAATTTAATTTAAAAAAATCTAAGAAGAATTTTCCAAAAATCTTTCTTAGTGCACCCCTACACTATAAGAAGAATCGCCATACAAAATTTCAGTCCTTTAGGTCCAGCTGTTTGGTCTGTGCATTGTATGTCAGTGCGTCAGTCAGTCAGTTAGTGAGTCAGTCAGTTACAGAACTGTTTTATATATATAGATTATGCTGTTTGAAAAGTAAAAATGATTGAATATTCTGTAACTTTTTATTCTTAGATTTTTGAACAGCCTTAAAAACTTATCCTGTTATATTTCTATGCTGAAACAATTATATCCATTTGGTAAATCTGAACTTCTTGAAGTTAATTGATTGTCACAGGTTAAGTTCACTGTAAATTACTTTGCATATTCACCGATAATCTAAGAGTTCATTGTAACAAAGATATATTAAATCTTAAATTATTTTTCTGATGTTTTAATGTCTATTTATTTATTAATATGTTTGCAATTGTATTTTAAATTGGGTGTTCTTACTTTTTTCATTTGAGAGTATTATATTGCAGTTGCTTGCATTAATATAATTGGTAGAGTTTTTGCCCTTTTAAGGTATTATCATTATAAAAATTATATATAATTTTCTTATGTATATTATGTAGGTTATAGATAATAATATAAAATTGTATGTTGTGTGATTAAGAGCTATGTCATAAAATTTCAGAATTTATTTTTTGCTTTTGTCTGTATTTAAATGTAAATTAAGAATAGGGTTTACATCCAAAATTTTGTAAAAGTATTACAGTTTTATATTAGAGAAAAGAACTGAATGAATGACATTGTTATTCATGTACACTCTTCAAATCACAATTTTCTTAGGTTTTGGGCTATTATTGTGTTTGATTTTCTTGTAACTTCAAGCATTTCAAATTAGTGTGGCATCGTGAGAACTGGTATCACTTTTAAGAGGGCATTTTAATTAGCTTAGCAGAGAAAATTTTATCATTGTTATTAAAACAGAGCAATTTAAGTAAATATTCAAGCAATCATTTGGTGCAAATGGTCTGTACTGTTTTATTTTGTTGTTGGTTTTTACTGTGTTCTCGTTGAACTTTCGACTTTCATTTTAAACCTCCATTTGATGTAGTACCTCCATTTTAATGTACTGTATATGCCTTTCTAAATATATGTATGACATACATTTATCTATGGATTGTTAATTTTGCCAACTTTTTCAAATTATCCTTATAATTTTGTTTGAATGTTTAAATTAAAAAATATTTTTTTATAAAACTCTTTAAATACTTAAAATGATATAGGAAAAATAGAAATGTTTGCTTTTTACATCAGAATGCTTGAAATTTTCAGTAAATTGTAAGAAAATATTTTATTGACATTAAAGTTATTGATAGTTAAATCATAATTGTTCTCTTTTTCTGTCTCTTGTCATAGAGACGATTATTTTCCTATTATTTTACCATATATGTACATTTTTCATAAAGTTCTGCAAAAATAGTTTTGCATCAGGATTTATTTTGTATAAAATAAATTCCAATTGTATGTTTGGCAAAATATGGCTTCTGCAGTATTTTGCCCTATTTCATAAAGTGAAAATTTTTAATTTTCTTAGAATTCCTATTTTATACAATATTTTTATATGGAAATTTGTAAAAGTTGATGTGGATCATGCAATGAAAAATATGGAATTATTTTTTGTTACATGGTCTACACTTAAAACTTTGTTTGCTACTGAAAAAATATAAACTGTAGGGAAGGAAAGACATTTTGACTATCTTTTAATAAACAAAATTTTATGGGGGAGCATTTTTTCTTAATTAGTTCATGTGCATTCGAGGATACCATGGTTATTTAAAATTAACGTCAGTACTTTTCAGACTGTAATATTTAACTCAAGAATGGAGTGGGGCTTAATAATTGGAACGAGACTGGATTTCTAATCTCAAGCAGGATCTTTTTCACTATAAGCCTGTGTTTCACTCCCTGCTGTAAAACATTAGAAAATAATTGCCATCAAACCTCTTTTCACTTGTTTAGACACTTCTTACCCAGACCTTTTTGTTGATTTGGCAGGTCTGTAGAAATATTATGCCCTGAGAGCTCACACTTGCTAAATCTCATACTGCTTAAAACATCCATTGAAACCTGATAGTTGCAAATGGCGTACATTTTTGTTTTTGACTTATCTATAATAAATTAGTGCAGAGGGAAGTGAAATTTTATTTAAAATTCAAAAACCTTAAAAATAATAAATATTTGGTTATCTTCTCCCTTAAATATCTGGGAAATGAGTGAATGATATATCATATGTCTAGCGAAATAACTCAAATATTATTATGTTTTTATTCATGGTTGTTTAGGTAAATGAAAATGAGGTTTTGTGTTGAAAGTGCTTTGTCATGTATGCCAATCTAGGTTCTTGAGCTGACAGACATTGACAGACATTTCAACATGTGGGGATAAGTCATATTCCAAAAGTGTGGCTCTGCATTTCTCTATAAAATCCTGTATGATATTGAAAAACACATGGATGAAAAATTTATGTTCCTAGCTAATTTTTTCTCCTATAAAAATTATATTAATTTGTAGACATCATTGGGATACTAAAAATTGTTGATTTTGTTAGTGAGAGATGCAAAGCTGGCTGGTTTATTTTCCCTAATTTGATTTATTTATTGTAATTGATAAGAGTATAAAACATTTAAATCACATCTATTTGTTTATACATATGAAATTAAATGTAAATGAACTTGTAATTTTTATCATTAAGTGAATTGCAATTCTGTACCTTTTATATCAATTTGAATTGTATGTCTTTGCAATGTTGTAGATAAAAGTTAGTAATGTTTCAATTACTCACAGTAATAATCTTTTGTGAAAATATTTATATTTGTTTTAAAACTGGAAATTTTTTTCATGAAATTGTAAAATTTTGAGCCTATTTTGCCCAAATTTGTAATATTTCATTGTATATGTTTTCTGAAATATTTGTATATTAAGTAAAAATATTGTCAGTTGATGGTTTTATTACTTTTTATTCTTTTCTAGAACTATTTCTTATATATTCCATATATATATATATATATATCATGCGGTGGTTTATAAACAATTCATATTATTGTCATGTCACATTGCATATTAATGTCTGCCCACTATGTTTTAAATTTTGTTAAAATTTCCCTCAGCTTAATAGTTTAAATCTTTAAATCTGAAGTTACTAAAAATTTTGAGCTAGGATATTTTAGTAAATTTTTAAAAAGGATTGAAGTTTTTTTTTTTTTTACTTTAATGAGAAAAATCTCAACAGCTCTGTTAAAATCGCTGAATTTTTGAGTGGTTAACTACCAAAAAAATTTAATATTTGCCTAATATTAAATAATTTAAATCTTTATTTTCCAATTTAAGAAATTTTCAGTTATGCAGTAATGTTCTAAAGTTTTTATTCCCTTTTTTTGGATTCTCACAATCAGTTTAATAACAGCATAAAACAGTATAATTAGTTAAGATGGTTTCAGTTCATTTTTTGTTTCTTTGCCTGATACTACCTTGAATTTTTAACAGTAGGTGATATAAGTTTGAGTTTTCAGATAAATTCAAAATTTAGAATCGACATTAGAAATGTGTTTCACACATATTAACATATTGTAGGAAACAAAGCTTTTTTTTTAAGCTGAGGGATTTGCATACTTGTTTTTACACGATTCACAAAAGTGATAATGTTCCTGTATTATATTTCCTGTTAATAACATGCAATTTTTGTTTATACTGTTTTGAGTTAAATTACCTGTTTTACCTCTTTGTAATTCATTTCAATTTTGATTTGGTTAGACAATTTTTTTGTGTGTTAATGACATGCAAAAGTACTTCTTTTGTAGGTCATGCATTTATGCTAATCATTATTGTTTACTATTCTTATTTGTGTGAACTTTGGCAAAAAACTAAAATGGATTTATTCTTAGAATTTTCATGTTTAAAAACACTATTTAACTCTCAAGTGGTTTCAGATATAAAGGCATTATATATTGATATGTAAAAAGATATCACAAGCTTGAGATGTAGGTATATATTATATTTTTAATGCTGACTATATCTCAAAATTATTAGCATATTTTAGTATTTTGATTTATTTTAATTTTTATTTTATGTTTTTCAGTTTAGTTGAAAACATATAGCTAATTCTATATAAAATTAGTTTATTTTAAATTTTTTAGGTGTAGTGTTTACTTTTACCTTAAAAATTAGTTATAGAAGTAATACATTAAAAAGAGGCCAAGATTTTATCAAAAGCATTAATAAAGTCTTGGCTCTTAATATTGAATTGTATTAAAATATTTTTTATTATGATTGAATATAATGTAATATGTTTGAAATATGTCATAATACTATTGTTTTTATGCACTGATGTACATGATACTTTCTTTTTCAGAATATCGTACATCGAAAAACTGTCAGTATGTTTTACCAGACATAACTCCTTTAGAAAAAGATATATCAAGACGTCCTCTTTGTCCTGTTTGTATGAAATATTTTTATGATGTTACAACTCTCAGACGTCACATGGAAATTCATGAGCCTCAAAGGCAAAAATATGTTTGCATGTTTTGTTTTAAATCGTTTTGCTGGAAAAATCATCTACAATCTCATGTTCGAAAGTTCCACAATCCAAAACCATAAGCTATTCACCCATGCAATTATCCACAAAGGACGTGTTATTTAACTATTTGTTCAAAGTCGTTTCTAAAGTATCTTCCATCATTAAACATTGTTCATGAAAATTAATTAAATAGTTTTCTACATTTTTCATCTTTATAAATTACTGTGTTTAACTTTAAAAGAGTTTTGATTTTCTGAAGTTGAATTAAATGTGGATGTTTGATCAGACAAGGCTAATTAAAAGCTGTCACTAAATAAAAATAAAAAAACCTCTTGTTCTAAATTTCATGTTTTTAAATTTGAACTCTAATTATTTGTGAAGGATAAGGGTTAATATAATTTACCTTTATTAATTATCATGGCCTTGCAAATAATTAATTTTTTACTTGGGGAAACTGCTTATTTTCCTATCATTTAGAGTTATTCTGTGCTGAAATTCTAATGTTTAAAGTTAGTATCTTCTCAGAATTAACCTAAAAATTTAACTTTCTTATTTTTTACATTTATTTTTAATGAAGAAATATAACATTTTTCTAACTTTTATGTTATCTGACTTTATAATAAATTCAATAAAGATAACCCTAATTAGAATTAAAAAATATCATATTAATTTTCTACTCATGTAATTCTAATATTATTATATTTTTCTTTTCGTTAAATATAATGTGAGACTTCACAAATTTTTCAATGTTAAAGACTACTAGAAAGAAAATAGTTCTCAAATGCATAGTGTTAATATCAAAGTAAAATTTCAAAAACATAGTGTAAATTTTATGGTTAATAAGTATCATTACATAAATTTCATGCTTATTTAACAGACATCCTACATATGAGAATTTATTCAGGAAAGTAAATCAGGTGAAATTAAAGAAAAAAATAGTTTTTAATTTGACAAGGAAGACTCTTCTGTGAAATATTTTCAACTGACAGAATTCAAAGAGATTGATGATACTTCTTCAGAAATACTAACGGTTTTAGGGATCCTTCTGTTCTTAAAAAATGCGTTATTAATGCAAGATTTGTTTTTAGCATTGTTAACAAACACAGTTTCGAATTGAATGCAGGGACAATTTGAAAATTGTACTGTTTATATGAGCATTATTATTAAGGATTTTTCTCCAATTGCAGGGACATATGTTATGTATGTTAAGGAAATGTTATTTTATGTACATTTTTAATGTATTGCAATACTTCTTTAAAATATTAACTAAACTTTTGAAAATTATCTTTTAAAGTTTGCTAGAGTTTTGACTATTTACATTTTTAAAGAAGTGTAGATTTTGTACACTTGTTGAACATGGCTTGGCAGATTACTGTCTCTCAACTGTATTGGGTATCTGCATTTTAAATATATATATATATATATATATATATATATATATATATATATATATATATATATATATATATATATATATATAATATTACAAGATGGTTCTAGAGAGTGGTTCATAATGTATTAAGTGGACTATTTAGGAATTTGTGGCATTTTCTATCAACATGGAGAAACAGCAGCAACTGTTTGCTGCTGTTTCTCCATGCAGCATGTTTCTCTAATGCTCTAATTAATGCATTAGAGAAACACAAATAATGCATGAAGAACAGTTAGTGAAATTAAGCTAAAAAGCAGAATTAGTCTTTTAAGTTCATTATTACAATAACTCTTGAAGCCATTTAAACGTTAAAGGCTTCAAAAATGCTGTTCTTCATTGAGAGATTAAGTGGCATAAATGTCACAATTTTTGCAGTTATGTGCAATTTGTGGAATGTTGTATTTGTTTCATACAAGACATCCCTGGATTAAATGGCTCATATGTGGGAAGTTTTAATGTACATTAAATAATAACTGTTTCATTAATGGCCTTCTGGGATATAGTTATGCTCTCTGCACTGCACTGACAAAGCATTGCAAAGGAAAAATATGTGCAAATTAATGAACACATTCAATTTAGTGTCATGTAAAATCACCTCAGGATACTTTAATTATATCTTGAATTCAAAATCCTTAAAATGTCATGCATTCAAACTGATTTTTGTAATTTCTAGTGCAATATTTTATGATTTCTACGTGTGAAATATGTGAGTGCAAATGTTTTTTGAATGTTTTTATTTTATGTCTCCTTACTAACTGTAATAAAAATGAAGTATATGAGTAAATCCTCTCCCTGTTATATACTGTTGGCTATAACCCCTACCATGTAAATTTAAATCTGAAATTACATTATTTGAATTTTAATATTTGCTACAGTTTTATGAAGTTTTGTAAATTGCTTTACTTTAATCTCTCTTTAGCCTTCTCATAATAATTTTTGCTAAAGTGTTATTTAGAAGGAAAAATACTATTATAAAATCACAAGTGCTACAGATAATAAGGTTTTGATAAATATATATAGCATAGATACTATTCTTCATTTGAAATAGGCAAAATGAATCATTTATAACCATATGTTTCAGATAGTTTTAATTGCATAAATCATTTACACTGTAAAGTGTATAGTACTCTTTTGCATTTGCTTCCTAGTTATTTTTATGAATGCAAATGCAGCATATATTTTTTCTGCAGTTTTATTTAATGCATACTATTATAGAAGAGTGCAGAATCAGCTATTGAAATTTCATTTTGCTGTGGAAAAAAAAGACAGACTTAGTGCCATATTTCTTTCCTTCACACTTTCATCATTAGATTTTTTATTGTTCAGAAAGGGAGTATTTTCACTCCAGAATTCATTTTGCTGTACAGAGTCAGTGCAAGTAAATAAATTGTTCTTGCATTTCTAAGAGAATCCAATCCATACTGAATAATTTCTTATTTTGACTGTATATGATTTGAACCTCTATGACATGTAGATAAGCTGAACTGATAGGTAAATTTTGAGCTTATGAAGTAAATTTTGAGCACATGGTCATTACTTCATAACAGCACAATAGTGCAACCACAATCTGTTTCAAAGAGGGTTTTTTGTTGAAATCTGGGAGTGCAATTTTAGGATAGGGGGCTAAGAGATAATGCTGGTGTTACCTTTTTCCTCCTTCCTTAATTTTTTACCCTTCCCCCACCCCACCCCCAATTGTGCCAGTATTAAACTTGTATATTTCATAAGAAAGTAGGGAAAACTAATTCATAATTGATGTGCAATTCAGAAGTTAATTAACTGTAAGTTTGTAAATTCTATTCATCTATTTCTAGTTAATGGTTAATGCTATTTTCTGGTTTGTGATTGGAATATTGTTATAAATTATCATGACTTATAAAATCATGCTAGAAGAGTATTATTGTGTCATAATATCCTTAAAGTATATTATGACATAATATCCCCTTAAGATAGTTTGACAAAATAATATTCTTACTACAATAAAAAAAAAATTCATTACAGCGAAGTATGGCTTGTCAAAGAGTCTAATAATAATAGTAAATGATACAGTTGGCTTATTTTTACTTTTAAACTTGTTAAATGATATTCCATCTACATAAGATTACTGCATATAATGCTCTTATTTCTTAATTTAATGCCATTTAACATGCATTCATTTTTTTAATTTTTCCTCTGAAGAGAAAATGGTAGCTGTATATTTTTAATGCAGGAAAGTCTAAACAAATATTTAATTTCAAATATCTGCTGTTACTTAGAGTATTAAGTTACTTTTGTCATTGAATTTTCACCTAGGGTGATGAAATGCTCAATAAAAATCTTTTTCCCTTGTTTTAATTTGTAATCAGAATATCTTTACATCTTTTATAATGTAATGTGCTTGTGATCAACACACATTTTCATCCATCATTGATATTTTCATAACTTCATTCTACAAATATATCATTATCTTTCATCTTTTCTGTTTTCATACATCTTCTACTTTTTCTGACATAGAAGATATTTTTACATCCTTAATTTTTTTGTACATGCATATGCCAGTAAAATATATATCATAACTGTTGCACAAAAGTGTGTCTTTTTCAGATTTTGTGATTATCATTACACATTGTCTCATAACTGTTTTTCAGAGCTTCTATATAACTTGTATTTTAAAGAATATTTATATGAATTTTACTGCTGTTCATACTTCTGCTGTCATCAGTAATCAGTGGACATTTAAGATTTATTTTTTCAGCTTTTCTAAGCAGCTCATATTCATTCTCCATCTCAGTTAATAAATATAATTTCTTTAATCATCAGTCGTTGCTTGTGTGGTTATCATGTCTGAACTTTGGGTACTGTGGTTCCTCATGTTTAGTTTTCAAACCCTGAGTTTTTCAGTTGTGGTCTATTGCATGTAATAAATTTCCTTGGATTTTCCAAGCATGTAACATAATTGCTATGCTGTTCTCTCTTTGAAAATCCTCTGAAGGAGGCAGCTGTTGTGTGTTGTAGATTAACCTGTAACGATGTATTTCCATTTCATATTCTTTCTTTCTTTTTATTTATTTATAGCTGCCTTTTTTGATCGCTTTGCTTTTAGGTAGACTAGAAGTTATCCATTGTTGATAAGCCTTAGACTAAAAGTAGAGTGATTCTGTGTTTACCGATGACTGCATTAAAAGTATGAATTCCACTTATCAGACCCCATGTAATAGTTGGAATTAGTTCTACTGGGTTGCACATATGTATTTGGTAGAAGGCAGATTTAAAAAAAAATTTCAACTTATTCCTTACTTTGTTTTACATAAATTAATTTGTAACTCTGAGTTTTTATTTTCAGATTCAAATTATAATCTAGAAATCTAGTCAGTCTAAAGTTTTATATGTTTCATGATTTGCATGAGATTTCTTTTTGAAGTTTACTTAAAATTTTAATTTTCTTGTCTGATGAAAAAATTAATAATTTTGATTATAAATGGGCATTTTTGATAGTTACTTCTCATTTAGAGTATATCATAATCTATGGTTAACGATTTTTCCTTTAATATTCACTTTATTATATTTTACCCATTTGAGAGTGAATTTTCTTTGTTTCATGGTCAGTTAGGATAGAAATAATTTTTATGCTTGAACATTTTAAAGCTCCAGCTTACATTTTAGAATTAAGGTTATTACCACATTAGAGGTAACTCTTTCACATGATGTTGAAAAGTGGATATTATGGAACTTACAGTACAAATGCAATCTCTAGAATTCAGTGGCATTATATTGTTATTTTTGTTGTCTGCATCTCTGTTTTTAATGTTTCTTCGACAAATGGCTTTTATACCTGGAATCTTCCCAGACTTCTAAGTTTTTCTTTTTAAAATGTTTAATGTTATTTGACATCTTGAATTGTTGAATGATTAAGGTATTGAATACTTGTACATATTTATGTAGTTTAATTTTTTTCAAAATATTTAACTTGTGTTTTTGTTTATATGTATTTGCATATTTTTAAGAATTATAGTAGTTTTTTGAGAGTGTGCAATTTTTTTTAGTTAAATTTTGCTCTTTCATTTGTTTCATGTTTGTCATTTGCTTGCATAGATTTATTTCATACATGTAATTAGTGTTGCTTACTGTTTCCCTGTTTGCTTATAGTATATTATCTTTTGTAGATAAAATTTTTTATGTAGTTTGAATTAAAATGATTATATTTTCATGTATTGATTTTATTAAATAAATACCAACTCTCATTTGTATATATTAGAAATTTTGGTTTGAGTACAATAAGTACTGTGAAAACTTGAATCTTTTATGTATGTGTCCATACCTGCCACAGCTAATAGAAATTGTAAACTCTAAGTCTATAGTCTATTAAATTTACTAAGGTATCACTTTGGCTCTTAAAACTAATACTTTAAAAAAATGTTAACATGCTTTGTGCAGAATATTTAACACTATCAGTGAGAAAATGTGAAAGAATTTGTACTGTTGATAGTATTAACAGTACAAATTTTGATTCTGGTCTTATTGAAGTCTAATGCCAAGGTGTAGTTCTGTTGCATTGTATTGAAAAAAGATTTATTCTTCACAATAATATATGAAAAAGTTTCTTAATAATATTTACCTATGCTTTTGTTTGGCTTCTTTGCATTCTCAATTCTGATTTAGACAATTATCGTAAGTCTGTCACAGGATTATAGCAGTGTCATGATTGAGTCAGTAATGTAATAATTTGATTTGAAAAAAAAAAGGGACTTTTCTATGAAAATTTTGCCTTTATACAATTGGACATCTTAATTCCAGTCTTATATTTCCTACTGGTTTATGTATTAATTTTTTCTTGATTTACATTATACCTTTAGGTTTTATTTTGTAGTTCCAAGATAAAATTTTTCCACACATTTTTACTCTTTCTTTTCTCCCCTGGAAAATGTCAGTTTGTAAATAGAAAAGAAGTTATTTAGTTAAGTTTAGAAATAAGAGTTTTCTTTTCAAAGAAGTTCTTATAGATTAGTTCAACTCTCATCGACATATGTCTCTGTCTGCAGTTTGCAAAATATATAATTATGATGATATTTCTGAAGAACGAAGAAAGATGTAGAAGAGTTTGGTATGTAGCATTTTTAATGCACTTTGCTGGGTTCTTATTGATTTTGGTGATCAACTGTCTATATCAGATAGATGGATAAATTTGAATTTTTAAGAAAAGAACAGTAGGTTTATAGTAACAATATCAGAACAGATTAGTATAATGTCCAAAAAGTTGCTTATTAACATAAATTTTTTTTGTAATATCTTATATATTCTACTGAGCTTATTAATATTCATAATAATTCATCAGTTGCTCTTTCTGTCTGTACCAGATAAAATAAAAATTTAGATTATACATCAGTATTACTCTTATGAGAAATTATGTGTAAAGGTTTTGCACCTGTTTAAAATGTAATTTAAATTAGCTAAAACATATAAAGGAAAATATTTTCTATTTGTTCTAACATGCATAAGTTAGAGTAGTTTTAACACTTTTATATTTTATTCAGTACAAAAGTATTAAATTGCTGTTCATGTACTTACTATCATGAAGTGTATATGAAGATTTTGCTGATGTGTTTAAAGTTTTGCATATTCAAAGCTCATAGAGGATAAGATTATAACTTTTCTAAAAACATATATCTAATACATTACCGCGAGTGATATCTTATTTTTCTGTTACATACTTGCTAATAAAAACATAATTGGGAATTATTATAAATTATTTTGAATTCAGACTATAGATGCATTTACATTAACTTGATTGACTTATTAAAAAAGAAAAAAGTTAAGTTAAAATACAGTTCAGGGAAAAAAAATGGTGTGATAAGAAGAATGTCAAAGTTCAGTGCTCCCTTGATTAATGTTTGTCATTATTTTTGTGATATTCACTTGCTTGCTACACTTGCTTATTACACTTAATTGGTCCATTATTCATCAGATATATTCTTATGAATGATTGGATGTGATGTGACCATATATAAAAATACTTTTCTTTGTCAGCAACATGCATCAAGTTACTCCCAATTATTATTCATTTTTTGTGCAACACATGTTAAATTATTGTTAGTATTATCATTGTGAATTTTCATATGTTAGCAATCATTGTGAATTTTCAAATGTATGCAGGTCTGATATAAGTCTGTAGTATTGAAGGAAACACTCTTAATGTGTATGAAGACTTGGCAGGTATGGACTTTTATCTATTTTTTTCCATAATTATAGTTTCTTGTATAAATTAAGTACTACACATAAGATGGCAACTCTTTATAAAGATTAGTGCACTTATGTTTGGTATCAATTAAATATTTTTATGATAAGTGCTAATTGTTTATATATATATATATATATATAAGACCTTAAAAACATTTGTTTGAATCAACCAAACAAGTTTAATTATTCAAAATTTTACTGTAGTAAATTTTGTAAATACTTGTAGTATAATCGAATTATTTGATTCGCGATTTGTATTTTATTTAAGAAATGATCTGTGAATACATTTTATATTTATAATATTTGATTAGTATTATCAAGTAGCATTCAAGGGAATTAACATTTCAAAATATTTTATTTTTTAAAAGTATCCCATGTTTTAGAAAAATATTATAATATTTTCTGAATGCTGATCATATCTTGTGAAATTTTTTTTTTCTGAAAAGGTTAATATTTTTGAAGTAGAATTTTAATTTTCTTACTAAGTTCATTCATTCATTCATTCATTCTGGGGATACACATCTGTGTAAGTTAAACCAACTATTTCATCTGTCTTCTTGATATTATTTTTAAATAAGGTAAGTTTTTATCAGCACAAATGTGTGTTTGTATGATGTCAAATATTTTATATCAATAAAAAATGTGCATTTTTTCATTTGTATATTATGTTGCATTTGACACATTTGTATTTTTAAAAAGCCTACTGTGGAGTAACAGTTTGTAAATAATTTCTCACATTGTGTGCATTATTGACATTTTTCAATATTTTATGTTTTTGATAAATTTTATGCATATGATTGTTTGTACCTTTTAAAATATTTTTTCTGGTATAAATAAATTTATTGTAAATTACTTGTTATTTTAATTCTGTTCTTTTTTCTCTCTCTTTTTTTTAAAAAAAGTTTTTCCCATCAGATTAATTTTTATTTGGACTTTATAGCTATGCCAGATAGAAGTAACATTCACTTTAATTCAAATTTTTTCACTTTATTTTAATATACATAAACATTATGTCTATTAAAATATGTGTTATGCATATTAAGATACTTTTATTGAAGTTAAATTATTTAAATATACCCATCTGTGCACATTGTCACTGAAATGTCCCATTTCGAACAATAAATTTTGCTAGACAATAATAATCATTCTTAATGGGCTTTACACTTGAAAAATATTAACTTATGTTTGATTAATTTATTGATTTAAGGTTTTTTATGAATATTATACTTACTAGATAACTTTATAAATTAAAATGTTAATGCACAAACTTTGTAGTTAAACCTATTTGCTATTTCAGATCCGTATTTCTTTTTTCAAAATGTTTCTCTGCTCTGAAAGTTAATTTTTGCTATAGAAGTTGAAAAGAGAGCTTTATGAAACAATTCTTAAATGATGTGTGTAAATTTATGTGCTGTGTAATTACATTTACTTTGTTGGTATGTGTAGGGATTGTTTCATATTTACAAAGATGTAGATACACACCTGTACACACATGTGTATATATATATATATATATATATATATATATATATATATATATATATATATATATATATATATATATATAAACATACACACACAATAGTCTAATTTCTTTTAAATTTCATGCAAAGTAGCATCTTAGCTTATTTGTAAAAATATTTCTCCTAAGTGCTGTACCATAATTTTTCTAAAATTAATTTTTGATGCTTTGTGTACTCAGCACCTTATTAAACAGCACCAGAATTTCCCCATGGTTTTAAGACATACAATGTGTGCTTTAAATACTTTTTAATTGGAAAGATTTTATTCATATCTGCCTATGTTTCTCTAGCATCTTATCTTCTTAAAATTCTTTAACAGATTTTTCTTTGTTTCAGTTTGTGATCAATATGTAGGTAGTGAGCTATGAAATGAATAAATGGACCATTGAGAAAATTATTACTTTTTGACATAAACCAAAGAGAGTGTTGTTCTGTAGATATTTTTACTTTTAAAGTTGTCTTCCAAGTGGTGCAGAAACTAGTAAATCATATAAGGAGAATAAATACTTTTTGCTTTATTTGAACTGCATTTTCAAGCATAATTTTAAAAACTCTGGTAATTATCATTTCTATTTGAAGTTCAAATTGCTCTAATCAACTGTGGTTATTTGCTGTCACTTTAAATAACTGCAGCTAGTTAGACAAATTATTTTTAGACTCACTGGATAGTAATGGAATATATATTGTGAATATCCTCAAGTTTTTATTACATGTCTTTTCAATACAATTGATTTTTCATTCATTAAATCTGTGATAGCAGATTTCAATAATGTTGAGTTCTGTGATTAAAATTCTCATCCATTACAGAAATATATCTGTAACGTGGTTTTTGTAAAAGTTCTAACTAAGATAAGCTAACTCTGTAAAAGTGAATTGTAGTTTTATGTTCACATATGTTATATAATGGCAGAAATCAAATTTTGAGTTGAAAAATCTTCATTAGAGAATAGGAGGGTGTTGTAATTATTTAAATGGAAATTTGCAGTTTAAATGGATAACTTAAAACTTCTTTCATATATACACATGGTATATGAAATTAATTTCTTATTGTTCAAAATTTTGAATGGAAATTAAAAAAAATTTCTTTAGTTGAAACTTTATTTCTCTAAAATTAATATGATATATTATTATGATTGACAATAGTAATGATATTCTGAATTTAATTTTTTTGCTATCTATTATAAACAGGAATTATACCTTATTCTGGTTAATAAACTTTTTAATAAAATTCGTGTCTTTTTATTAGAATTTTAACAGTTGCTTTGATTATCTTTTAGTAGAGTTTTAAAATTAACTGTCTTAATTATTGATCGTACTCTTCAGTGACCTTAAAAAAATATTTAGCATCTTATAATTGGCTATATAATATGACCTAATATCCTTCAATATTTTTTTACAATACCATTTAGAAAAAAAAAAAAATAATTGGGTTTCAAAGCCTGAAATGTAAACCAAAACAACTAAATTATTTCAAGAAATTTTATTTAAGTTTACATGATTTTTTTGCTACATATGAAGTTATTTTGTATGCTTCTATACTCGTAAAAAAATAGAGGTAAAGTATAATTTTATTCTTTAAATGTGAGTATTATTATGTTAAATTAGTCTAACAAGTACTATTTCCTAATGTATTGTGTTCTTTAAACAATTTTTCTTTTAATACATTTACTTTTTTAGGATTGGGTGCTCCAGAATTGTTTTCAGAACTGCCTATGGATTCACCTTGGATAGAACAGACAAGTTGCCCAATATGCAAAAAAAGATTTGCTCACAAAAGTAACAGAAATCGACATATGGAGATACATTATTTTAAAAGGAAAAATTTTCCTTGTTTGTTGTGTGATAAAGTATTTTCTTGGAAGACACATTTAGTTGCACATATGAAAGGACATAAAAACTGAAATATAAATTTTTGCAAAAATATATTAAATAATCGTATTGTCACTTAATTTATGCTGCTATTGTTATTTCTTACTTTATTTTCCCTTTCTTGTTACAACATATTAAAAAAAAGTATCAAAATGATTCTACAAGTAAAAAAAATTAATTAGGTTTCATTATTTTTCACATAACTTGATAACATAACCAAAAAATGCATTCAAACATAAATCGGTATGATTATGTGGGAGATACATACATGTCATCTTCCAAGAGAATTTTCATTTACAAGAAAGTATTAATTTAGACTACTATTAATGTTATGATAAACTAAATATTTGCAAATATTAACAATTTGAAATCTACAAAGTCATGGAAGAAATAATCTATTATGCTCTGCAGCAGAAGGCTAGGGTTAGAGATGTGCCAACTGAATTTTTTATTGAAGATGAATGAATTTCTTGTTTTATGTATCAGTGGAAAACACAAGAATAAACTGATTGTTCTATTAACAGATGTTTATTGACATTTATTGATATTGCCCTAGGTGTTTTATTGGATAGAAGGATAGTTTATGTATTAGCATGTGAGCAGTTGAACTTATGAAACTGTGGATATGTATACATCTGATATTTGTGAAGGTATAATTAACGGTTTGCTGAGTTTTGGTTAGAAGATATCAAAAAATGTCTGTATAACTTATTCTACTCTTATTGTAACATTATGCATTCTACATGTGTGTTAGCTCATCCACTGAAATTGAGACAATATTGCATGTAAAATACCTAAACTTTACAAGTTCCAACTTTGATGAAATGTATGTGCTTGGTGATAACATAGCATTATTTTATGTCTGTTGCATCAGTGCTTGACTATTCCAAGAAAATTTGCCGTAGAAGGCAAACGTTCTTATTTCACTTATCTATCACCTTCCAAATAATGAGTCATTTCTTAGTGATGCGATGTTCCAGCTAGATTGTGCTTCTGTGTGTATTAATCAATTAACATAGTTTTATTAAGATGTTCATCTGCTTCCCTGTTCAAAATGCTCATCAAACATCTTGATATAACATGTATGGATTTGAATTGGACTTAGTGTGAGAGGTTCTCAACCATTTGTGATACGCCACTTGACCACTTACAAGTTGAAAATTATGAAAACCATTAACAGCTGGATTCATATGACTTTCTGTACTCATGCCAGAAAAACATCCTTTACTGCTACATTTATACCCTACAATAATGTGAGTAAATACATTTTTCCTTGTAAATATTATTATTTATATGCATGATAATTATCTTCATACAATTGGCTGATTGTCTGAATTATCTTTCAAGTATATGTATGAAATTAAAGAACAGCACAAATTTTTTTATTAGATTTGTTCTTTAATTCACTCTCTCCAGGCTCTCATACATATGCAGTTACAATATTTGAGTCATGGTTTCATATATTACGTAGAGTCATCATCATTAAAAGGAGGGACTTGGTTTTTTAATCATTTTATGATTAAAAAGCTTAATGTTTATTTAAAAAATTAATAAACCAAAAACCTTAAAAACTTCTCTTAGAAGGCATATTACCTTTATTATTTTAATTCTTAATTTTGTTGAAAGTCAACAAATACATTCAGGGTGGAATGATGATTACTCTGTGAGTATCTTTGACTATTCACACTTCATTATTAGTTATAATTACTTGTATGAGATGTATAACTTTTTATTAGATGCATTTTAATACAGGGTTGGTGCAGTCCTTAAATGTCCTTAAGACTTCCTTGTTTTCAGCTTCTGTTTTTAAAGGCTTTTAAAAAGTACTTATTTCTACATTCAAGGTCCTTACTTTTTTTTAGTTTGTTTTCAAGTCTGTAAAAAGTACATATTATTGAGGCAAAGTACAAGAATTTTGAATTTATGACAGTCAGCTATTAGCTTTGGGAAAGTGAAGTTTTTTTTATGTGTGTATGTTTTATAGTAATTTTTTTTATAACTGTTTTTAAGGATTCAAGCACTTTTTTGATACCATCCCACTCACTTTCAAATAGATTTAACTCCTACAGGTTTGCTCTAATGTCTTGCTATGACACTGCTTACTGGTGTAAATTTACCAGATTTAATGCTGAGATAACCAAGCATATTATAACCTATAAAAGTATTTTCAATATTGTTAATATTGTGAATTTATAAAATTGATAGTTTTGGAAAAAGTATCATGAGGTTATCTTAATACTTAAATATTTTTAAATATTTAAACTTTGGGAATTGAAAATATTTTATATTGTTTTTTAGGTCTTTAAAAATGCTTCCTTATGTCCTTAAGAAGCCATTAGGAACTCCTTATTTTTTATTTCTAAAAAGGAGTTTGAATTGTGTAATGATACTTGGTTTATATGTGTAAATTCCTACAAGAACAGTTTACATTTGCCTGGGATAGTTGCATAAATGTTATTTAATCTCTATTATTTACATCTTAGTTTCATGGAGTTGTAAATAAATCCATGATCACATTATGATTTACTGAGTTGCCTTTGAATTATTTATTGATGCTTAATAAACATTTTTTAGTATGTCATAAAATGGATTAATATTCTTATACAATAAAAGCAAATGTGCTGAGATACATAAAGTTTTTTAGAATATTCAGTATTACAATTCAGTGTTGAAGTAACTGACTTAACTTTTCTTTTAAGTATCATAGCAGGGTAATTGAAAAGTATTGTGTTTTATGCATGCTAAGAAGAATGTTGACTTGTTTACTAGAGAAAAGCTTGTGAAAATTTAAAAGTACTGGCTAAGATGACTTTAAAAAGTACTGATTTAATTTGAGGAACTCATCTGATTACCTTGTATCTTATATTTTTGTTCCAGTTTAAAATTATCTGATCTATCCATTCTAATTTACTTAAATAGTTTTCTTAAAAATATAACTTCTTTTTGTCTTTATTACATTTTATGTGTAATTATATAAGTATTTTTTTCTTTCAGATACTATTTCTCAATTCGTGATTAGTCAGATTATTTAAGTACTTATAAAATTTTTAATAAGTAAAAATTTGAATGTAGTAATTACTAGTTGATTTAAACTTGCATCATTGTTAAGTGCATTCACTTAATTTTTTTTCGGTCAATAATAATAATCATAGTGTTTGATTTCAGGGAGATTTTATATTCTTATGTGCCCTTTCTGGGTTAGGATGTTTCACTGCTATTCTAAATGTGCTAATAGAGTTGAGCACTTAAATTTAAAATGTTGTAATATTGAAATATCAAGAAAAAAGTTGAACAAACAGTATAATAAATTTGAGAAAAGAAAATTATATCACATTCGACCCTGACAATGGATTTAGTTCCATATCCTACAAGGTATTAGTTTCTATTTGTATGACATCATACCAGTACTGTTACTATTTTTTGATGATACGTTAATTGTTAATGAAATTGGCAAAACAGTACCGATTGAGTTATTGCATATGTTTCTATTATCCTGTATTTTCTTGTATTGTGTAGGTAAAAGTGGGAGTTCATCTTTTATACACAAAGGGTCTTTCTAGAAGTGATTCAGAATTTTCTATGTCCAGTAGATAATAAAAAGCCAGTAATTTCATGGAACTATGTGTATGCGATTTTAATATTTCATCTTGTTGAAACATTAAATTAGAGGAATTTATATGATTAGTCTCTCTTTATCTTTTTTAAAACTTATGAGCTGTATTTCACAATTTAATCATATAGCTCTTCTAACTACCATATCTACATCTATATGGGTTTGTAATAAAAAGTCATTTAGTGGAAGAAAATGCATTTTCAAAGCCTAGCTTATTAAAATCTTTACTGTAATCTTAAACATTGCACTTATTTAATAACATTTTTTTCATGAGCATTTAAAGTATAACAACTAGCAAAAAATAAAAATAAAGATAAAATAATAATAATAACACTGTTATGATAATACTGTGTTTATAGCAATCAAATATGATACAGATTTGCATAACTCTTTTTATATGTGTTGTTTACTGAACAGCTTTTTATTTTGGGCTTCATTACCAATGTCTGTCAAGTATTTTGTTTAACATTTTACCATGATTTGAATACAACACTTACTGTAAAGCTTGAAATACTAAAATTTATTATGCATCATTTACTATATTTTTATCTGGTTCCCCAAAGTTGCTGTTTATTAATATCCTAAATAAATTGTAATTTATTTAGGAAACATTTGTAAGCATTGTTAAAAGATTCAGACTTTAAATTGAACTGGATACTTGTGAACTTAAATTTGTTGTTGTCTAAGAAGTACATGATTGACAACAGAGAAAATTTAATCTTTCCAGTGAAGTGTGTAGATAACAAGATCGCAAATACTTCATTAATTTTTTTATTTAAATTATTTATGTTCAAAAATATCCTCAGCAAACTGAAGTGGTATTAAAATTTAGCACGTTATTAGTTTCTTGAAATCTTTCATATTTTTTTAAATTTATTTGAAAAAAAGCAAGAAAGAAGAGAAATTTACCATGAGTAGATGGTTGTATATATGGGAACTTTATTGTGACTGTTTTTTAATATCAATATATAACTAGCCATTATATTCATCCAGCTTTTTTTTAATCCGATTCATTGAGAATGTTGAAGTTTCACTCTCTTGGTTAAAATTTTCATTTGAAGAATAATTACTTTTATCAGAGGAATAATTTGAAACAGATTTTTCATGGCAACTTTAGTTCTTGTCTTAAACTTGAAATCTATCATGAAGTAAAAGAAAAGTTTGTTTCATAGGTGAACTAGCATTTTTTGTTCAATTTATCAAGGATTCAAGTGAGGATATGTGCAATATTTCTTCTCCAGACTACTATGCAATCTTCAAGAATGGAGCCTGCTGGCTCAAATCCTGCTGTAGATGTGGGTGTCTGTGGCCAAGTGGAATAAATTTTAAGCTGTTGGTTCTAGTCATTTTAACCCTTATGTTGTAAAAGATAGCTATAAGTGCTATAAATAATACCAAATGAGTATGACATTAATTCTATGACTGACTTGTAGATTGAATTCCTGAAAGTCTTTAATATAGTGGAATTTTAAAACTTTACCTATAAATCAGGATCTCAGAGGGTGAAACCTCTGTATGAAACCCTCAGTTAAATAAACTTCTTTTAGGGAAAAAAAATTTGCAAGTATAGCGCTTTCTGTCTAAAAATTTATTCCATTCAAGTATATATTTGTTCATATTCTTGGCCATTTGATCATTTGTTGAAATGATCATAGTTGTTCACAGTGTAGTATAGTTTGCTCTTTTCAGTATATGTGAAAGGTAAAGTTAAAGATTAGATGTTTTCAATAGATTTTATTGATTCTAGAGTCGGATTTCTTTGCCAAATGTAACATTTTTTGATTAGGTAATTGCAAAAGCATTCCCTTTTTTACCTTTAGTGTATTTCTTATGTTATGAAATAGTAAGTGCAGCATATAAAGAAAACATATAACTAAACTTTGTTTTCTTTTTAGATTTATTGATATTAAGATTTCACAAATTTTAACATTGTGTCATTCATGGTAGATTTTGTATGCATGATCATAGCATTGGAAGAGTGTATTTCTAGCATCTTTGTCATTTATATACCATTTTAAATGAGTTTATATAACATTCTCTGTCCCTTTTAAGAAGATTGTTATAAAAGATAAAAAGGGTTATTGTTACTCAATAAAAGTAATGCAATTTAACATCTAGAATGATTTTTTACTTGAGGAAATTATGGGCTGTGACATTTTGAGTATTTTATAATGAAAGAGGATCACTCTATAGCTGTTGAATATATAATCTATAACAGAAATCCAAATATTTAGTTTTCAACATAGATTTTTAGATCTTTAATGGATTTCAAGTTTTTAATAATCTTCTCTCAGATTGATTTGGGTTCATTAACTGTCAGTTTTGAATTATTGAAGACTATTAACAGGTTGTTGTGGAACTCGTTGTGCAGCCACCTCCTTGTGGTGAGTTCTGGGTTGTTTTGGAAATAACTGAACCAAAACAAGCAAAGAGCTGCACTGAAAGGTTTCAAGAAACTGTTTAATTAATTAATAAATTTTAATCTTTTCAAAGTTAAACAGAAATTTTTAATAGTCATTATAGTAACAGCATATATTGTGATGTCCTTTTACTTTGTATGTCTCTTTATTTTATATAATAGTTTTGTGGTTCTCAAAACTGGAGTCAGTTATAGTGGTTTGTAAGATTTAAATTGTAAAAAATTCTATCCCATATAAGGCACTTAAATTTGTAACGTCTATTATTAATGGGGCAATATTCATCAAAGTAACTGAAATTTTGTATCATATGAGTCCTATCATTTGATTCTAAATTTAATTTATCTCTCCATTTTTATCTAAGAGAGCATATATATTACCCCAGGAGTTTACATGGCTGCCTATAATCTATCTATATATATATATTAAGGACATAAGAAGACTGTTCAAAGCATATTTTTATCTAAAGTTGTACATGAAAGAAATCTGTCTTTAAGACTCACAATAACAATTTTCAACAACTAGCTCTTGAAATATATAATAAAGGTTTTTCATTTATGTGTAACCTTGACTTTGTTTAAGATCTTGAAAGGCTGTGTTTCAGAGATTGGCATTTGATTCAAGTGAATTTAAGTATTGGAAAAGTTAAATTGAAAATTTTAATAGATATCATAAATGATAAGTGTTATTGTCAGAAGCCTCTATGTGAGTGAGTAAAAGTAAAGCAGAATGTTTCTGAATATATATCATGTATTTGTTAATACTTATATCTATATCAACAGTTTTTAATTATAAATTTCTCATTCTCTTTAGATGCTGACTGTTCGTATCTGTCCACAAATGCTGATGTACTTGGATCAGCTATCCAAAAATACAAAACAACTTTTCTCCCTCCTGCTGATTCTAAAAGTGATACACTGACCAATCGTCCACACTGTTCAATCTGCAAAAAATCCTTTTTTGATTCAAGCAATTTGAGAAGACACATGGAAATACATTTTGTTGGTCGAAAAAGTTTTACATGTTGCATATGTAGTAAAAAGTTCTCTTGGAAAACTAATTTATTTTCTCATCTGAAAGCTATTCATTCAAAATTTAGTGATTTTGAAAACTATTATTTTGTACGTTATTAAAGAAAATTTTACAAACTTTGCTAAAAGGAACTATAAGGGAAAGAACACTCTGTTTCTTGTAAATAAAAAAAAAACCTGTTCTTTTAATAAATCCTTGAGTTTTTTTAAAACTTTGTGGATATTAGTTTTAAAATATCACATTTTTGCTTTAAAAAATTATGAGCTTATATAAGAGTCAATATCTGGGACATTTGTATATATTTTTCAAATTAAGAAAATTATCTGCAAAAGGTAATGAACTGGAGTAATAAATACTGTATAAATACTATAATATTTATACAGAATTTCAAAAATGAACAAATAAACACCAATTTTATTCATAATTTAGATGTTTGCATATATTTTATAAATTGCTACCTATCAGTAAAAGTACCTTTTCTTTTATTAATGGTTAACATTTTGCAGTATATTTCATGATTTGCTCTATATTAAATAAGTGGTAAGAGAACACTATCAGATATGTTCAGAGTCACCAATTTTTATCTTTTTATGCAGTCTTAGCAATTTTTTTCTTTCTGAAATGCATAAATATCTTGAGTGACATTGTTTAAATTTTATGTTTCTATAATATACAGTATATCTTTAGTTTAATCACTATCACAGATTCTTAGCTGAGTTTGTGATTTCCACACACACACACATTTTCACTAAATCACTGAATTTGTTAAATCATCTCATCTTGATTAGAACAGATTTTTCTGTTTTCATTGGATTGATATTAAAAAGGTTATTTTTAGATTTGTTATCTTTTATTTACAGAAGTACAAATGTACATTGCATGAAATTTCTTACAAAACTACTAAATATCTAAAATGCAAAATTCCTAGAATTCTGTGTTTTAAAAAATATCTTTAGTGACTTCTTTGTTAACTGAGAAACTTACCGATTCATTTTAGGCTCATATATTATTTAAAAATCAGATATATTGTAAAATTAAAGAAATTTTAGTGTTTATTTTCTTCTTAACAACCAATTTTATTCTGAATTTAGCAGCTGAAAATAACAAATGCCTCAAATATCTTATTTTCCAATTTAACTGTTATCTTTGATCGAAAAGACTAAGAAATAATATGTAAGATATTGGGATGTTTTATCATTAAATTTCCAGAGATTTTGACTTTGATTTAACTGCTATCTAACAGAAAAATGTTTTAAAATTAATTGTACGAAACTGTGAGTACAATTTCTTTTTTTCAGTGTAATTAGTAAAATGTTAAAAATGGGTAATTGATTGTGATGTACTAATAGTATATCTGATAGATTCATTTTTCTTTATTAGAAAAGAGAGCCATTAAAGTTATCTTAGAAAATGTGTTTATGCTAATAGTATATCTGATAGATTCATATTTTACTTTATTAGAAAAGAGAGTTATTAAAGTTATCTTAGAAAATGTGTTTATGCAAACACTTCATAAAAGGAAGAAAGAGAGCCCGAGGTAGCCTAGTGGTAGTATGTCGGCTTTCGGCACTGAGAGTGATCGGATTGAATTTGACAAGTACAATTAAATACCTCCATGTCTAGGCTGGATATGCACATGTTAAATCCATAGACTGGAAAGTCCCTCTATGACATTAGATAGTGTGGGAGAGGGTATGAACCCACCAGATGCCACCCCTGGGGGCACTCGGTCAAAATTGTGGTGGCACCTGGCTAAATCGGACTCCAACCCTTGTGGTGCCATTATAAACCCAAGCCTCACCCCTCTGCGTGCAAAGCCTATATGGATCTGGTCTGGAATACTTCTAGCCAGAGGACATTAGAAACAACAACAACAAAAGGGAAAAAAATTGAATATCTGAGTTTAGAGACAACAACATACCCTAGCAGTTTTTAAAAAACTAAGCAATATTAAGCTTAAAATCATATTTTATGACTGTAAATCTTTAAACCACAATGAGAACTGGCAGTACTTTTGTGTTTGTTCTTTGTAATCATTAGAGGTTGAAATATGTAGCTAATGTAAAATTATACTCGTTTTCAAGAATCTTGTGAAGATTTTAACAAAATTTTTGAAACTTTTGTGTGTATATATATAAAGCTCTGAGAAAAAGTTAAATAACAGTGTTAAGTAGAAGCATAGGGATAGGAAGGCAAAGGGGTCATATACTCCGATGCACATGTCCAAGAGGGTTGGGTACTTGTTACCTTTACGCCTCAGTTTTATAGCATAATAGGGGTAAAACATTAAACTGCCATGATCAAGTGAAACATTTTGAATGAATTTTTAGACATTTATATGAATTTAATTTTTTAAGACTGGAGCAGGTAATGGTTTGTACTTGTGGTTTGCTTTGTAAATTTTGCTCATCACAAACTATAGTCTTAAGTTTTTTTTAATATATATATATTGTTCCCTTTTTTCTATTTCAGGTTCTTTTGATATCATTTGTGCCAATAATTTGAACATGTGTTGTCTGATGAACTTCAATAATATTGCCAGATATTTGCATTGATATACTTTGTTTTTTCCTGAAATCTCTTTACTAAGTTTAATAAATTTAATATTGTTTATATTGTATATGCCTATGTTATAGTGATTATTACCTTCAAGTGCCATACCTATTTAGTATGATAAAACTGGAATACTTTCTTTTCTGTTTTTGTTATATTTTTTTGTTATTTATTCTCTTGATAAAATTGTTATAATAGCACTTGAACTTATTTATTCCTCCATAGGTATAGAAGACTGTTCTTATCTTCTGTCAGATATTATTCCAGTGAATTCTAGTCCAGAAAAATATAAATCATCTGCATTTACTGGTTCAAAAAGTCATCGCCCACAGTGTACCCTTTGCAACAAGTCATTCTTCGATGCAAGTAATTTAAGAAGGCATATGGAAATACATTTTGTGAATCGTAAAAATTTCACGTGTTCAGTATGTAGAAAAAAATTTTCATGGAAAACTCATTTATTCACTCATCTGAAAAGTACTCATTCAATATTTCATGATCTTGATAAACACTATACTATGCACTGTTAGTATTTGAAATCTTACATTATTTATTCATTTATTCAATATATTATATTAAATATGCTTTATTAAAATAAAAGCTAAAAAACTATTGTGTTTCCCTTTTTCTTATTGTAATAATAAAATTAGAGTTAACTTTTGATCTTTTTAGTTCTTAATTCTTTTACAAGATGTTAACATTCTTAAGTATCCTGAATTATTTTGTCTCGGGATTTCCTTTAAAATATCCTTCTGCATTTTTTGAAGATAAAAATTGACCTAACATCAGGTATGTCTTCAAATTCCAATTAAAATATTGTTGTTTCTAATGCCCCTGGCCATAATTTATTCCAGAACAGGTCCATATAGGTTAGTAGGCTGAGGGGTGAGGCTTTGGTTTATGATGGCACCACAAGGGTCGGACTCTGATTTAGCCAGGTGCTACTGCAATTTTGACCGGGCACCCCTTGGTGTGGCATCATATCTTCTCCCATCCTGTCTGGCCTCAAAGAGGGACTTTCCAGTCTGCAGATTTAATGTGCCCTTATCTGGTCTAGACACGGAGGTATTTAATGGTGCTTGTCAGGATTTGATCCAAGCACCCTCAGCGCTGAAAGTCGGCATGTTACCAGTAGCCCTTCAATTAAAATATTAATTGCCATAATGAATTGAGATTTTTGATGGAGTTTTTCTTTAGTTTAAATAATTTGAAGTAATCTTTGTTAACGGCAGCCAATCACCAGCTGTCAGTTTTTTACAGCAAGGAGTGTGAAAGCAAGGTTAAGCAATCATTACAGTATCATTAAGTTTTTGTTGGTGATCATATTGTTTAGAAAATCAGTGTTTATTCAGTAGTTTAATGTAATGGAATTTTTATATTTTCAAATATTTTTGAGAGAAGCATCATCTTATTCATCCTAGGGTTTGTTGACTTATTGTTTCTGGAGGAATTTTATGTAAAAGTATCCAGTGGTGGGATTCAGCTGGTTCACACTGGTTCTGTGGAACCAATACCTAATGTTGGTATCGGTTGTACAGAACCATTGCGAACCAGCTGAAGCCCACCACTGATTAGGACATAGAACCTGTTGTTAATTTATTTAATCCCATCACTGTAAGTATCATATATGCAATATTTAAATTTTAAAAATTTGACATTTAGAAAGATCCTTAAAATTTTGAGAAAAGGGTCTTAAGAGTCCTTAAAAAGTGCTTAATTCTGAAGCTAGACAACCATGCTTTCATTTATGCATACTTATGAGATAGAAAAATTTAGAGGAGGAGGGGGGGGGGGGGGAGATGTTGTTAGAAAAATTTAGAGGAGGAGGGGGGGGGGGGAGATGTTGTTAGTGAAATACTTTAAATGTATTTTTAACAAAGATTTTTAACTTATTAATTTTGAGTGTAACTACTGAAATAATATAAACTCAAAATGTTGAGGAAAATATGCAATTATTATATGCAGAGAATTAATTTTTTTTTTAAATGTAAAGAGTTTATCTTTTTGAAAAGAGTGCTCAATTCTCACTTTGTGAAATTTTTCCATCTGTCTTTCTTCACTTTCATAAATGAGGCAATTCAAACATACTTTATCTTTTAATATTGTTATTTTAAGAAGTGACTTTTGTCATTGCTGTTCCCAGAAACTTCCCACCACTATTCATTAGGAGAATGACTATACATAACTATAACAATGCCGGACTTTGTTGATGACTAATGTTATGCCTCAGCCATGTGGGCTTTTTTCTTAACCAAATTACAGCCGCATTTTCTATCTCTTGTACATGTAAAATTCCACAAAAATCTTGCACATTCAGACTGTGTCTGCTCTTGGGCTCTATTTAATTTTAGTTAACTTTGTAAATAATGTGACTTTATGTCTTTAAGAGTTTGTGCAAAGAAGGTCTAAATACATTCAAGCTAACATATTTCTGTCAAAGAATTTTTATCTACCCCCATTAAAGATGGCTTCCATATCTGGTAGGTGGAGTTTCATTATATGTTATTTAAAATATTTGAACATAAAAACAACTTAGTTTGGAGCTGAAGTCTTGAAATTTTACACTTTTGTGTATGAACTATTTCACCATTGCAATCGTCTCTGAATTGATTAGCATTTCTTATTTCTTTGTGGTACATGAATAAAACTTGCAAATGAGCACAGTGTTTTTGAAAGTTTGTAGATGGATTGTATAACAAGTTAAATTGTCCGTATCTTGTTCTCACCTTTATTTCTGTAAAGCCTTCCACCCCTCTTTCTTTCCTTTACTTGTAAAGCTCAATGTAGGGCATATATTGTTTGTATTTTTATGCTATATTTTGTTGGGTGTCGTAAAGTTTGGGATTATCCATATGTTTACAGTAAAATTTTTTATGTGTATTATTATTATTATTATTATTATTATATATATATATACACACATACACATTCACACATAAATATTTTAAAATCATCGGAGTATCATAGAAGTTTCTTTTTAAAGTGTTTAGACAAGGTAACTTTACTTGAGGTGTCTCTCCGTATGTACATGTGAAGGTTTAAAATCGTAGGGTCTTATTAACTCACCCAGTGATGATTGAGTTTTGACAAATTTTGATTGTATATATCAATATCTACATGTAATGAATGTGAGTGTAGTGTATATATTATTTTCTTATGTAAGAGGTGAGTTAATTATCTTCAGTCATGAGGAGGCATTGGAATTAATATAGGTTTCTAATACACATCTTGTGAAACTCAAAAATTGTTTTTCAATTCATATCCTCATTTCTAAAACAAAAATTCTAAAAAAAAAGTAGAATGGTTATATTTATGAGTTTTGTAAAAACACCTTTAAAGATTTATAAAAAGTGAGAAATAAATATTGTATTGTGACTAAAATGCTTATTTCAAAGAGTTAATTTTTTATTTTCATCTAAATAAAATCTGTTTATACAGTTCTCCACCATTAAGGTTACCCAGAAAATATATGACAGCTTGTAAAGATTGTTAGATCTGTTAAATGTAACAAACAATTCTTTAAAATTATTTGAAGTTTATTAAAAAGTGGATAAAACATCCCCTTCTCTCCAAATAGAATAAAGCAATACAAAGCCTGTGTAAAAAAGATAACAAGAATGGAGGACTCTCATGTTTTTGTATTGACACCTTTACTATTATATTGATATTTTTTATTAAAGTATTTTGTTTTAAATGAACATTAAGAATTTCTAAGGAAACAGTTCAGTATCTTAAGTGAACAATATGTGTCTATTATATTGCTTTTAATTTCAAAGAAAGAATATAATTAATTAAAACTAAATTATTGTGAATTGTGCATGAGAAATATTTTTATTGTGTATGGCAAAAGAAAATTTGTTGTAAAATTGACTTGGATATTTTGAAAATGTGTTCAGAGTGCAGCTTTCATGATTTATGCATATCTTTAAAATATTGTAATTAAGTATGGTAGCAAAATGTTGTATTATCACTCTATGCATTAATTTTTCCATTGAGTGGGGTATTTAATTAAAATTATATGATTCTCCATTGCTATTGACAGCTTTATAAAGTATCTATGTAAATTAATTTGTTATTATGTAAATGATGACTTGTTAAAAATATTCTCCAAAGTATTACAGTATGAGACAAAAAGAAGTGTAGCAAAGGAAGACATACATCTCTTTGCAATAATATTCTTGAAGAAATCTAGCTAATATTCAGTCCTCTGGAGGCCCAAAGAATTTAAACTGTGTATATATATATATATATATATATATATATATATATATATATATATATATATATATATATATATATATATATATATATATATATATATAATGAAAGGAGGTCCAACAAAGTACCAACCAAATTATAGTGTGTTAAGACTTGGGTTATTTAAAATTGTAATTAAATAAAATGCTTTCCTAATTTTTATTCTACCACATTGAAATAGTTTTATAAAATTTTCTTGTACATGAGCTATGCTTAGTTCAATATTCCTGATTGTACTTTTAGTATCATTAGTGTATAAAAAGTATAATAGCTGAATGAGATTTTACATTTTTATGAAGATTCTGGACTTATATATTTAACATTGCAAAATAGTAAATTTAGAATGAATAGTAATAATTCTCTACACGAAATTAATATAAAAGTTAGAGATTGAAGGAAAACTGTCAAAACAGCCAAAAAACATTTCTGTTCTTTTTAAACTTCTGCTTTGTGCATTCTTTGAAAGTTAGTTTTCTCAGAAAATTTATGTAAGCGAAATTAGTAATGTAGGAAAGTATGTTGTTTCCAATCATAGATATGATGTTATGATAGTAACATATTCATATAATAATGGCAATAAAACAAAAAAAAATAAACATTTCTATCTCTAGTGTGGATAGTTCCACTCCTCATCCACAATTTAAGGAAAAAAAAAAAAAATCACCTGGTGGTCTAATTGTGAGGCTTTACCTTTCTGGAAGTAGAAACTTCTTTTTTTTTTTAATTCTAAGATTTAAAAAAAAAAAAAAATTATTCTAGTTTCAAGAGTTTTGTTTTAATTTCTACCTCTTTTTTTTCCCATTTAAAATCTCATGCACCACAAGGTAATTACAAACAAAATTTCACAAGACAGCAAGACTTTCAACACTCTTAACGAGATCAGAAAAAACAGGAGGCCAACAAATGAACTATCTCAAATTATTGAACTACTATAATTTCGAAGGTTCATACTCTTCTGTTTGCCTCTTTAATATCTTCTGGAAAGCATATACTAGTGCATTCTACAAGCAAAAATTTTCTTAAATGTTGTATATGTTGCACATGGCTTCAAAGGAAAGTCATTAAATTACACATCACATCATAATATTTATCAAAATTATTCAATATTTTATGATTTTGAAAAAATATTTTGATGTCAATCTTTAAAGGTGAAAAAAAAAGAATTAAGTTGTATGAGGCTATATACATTTAATTTTTCTTTCAAAGTCAAGGGAGATTATTGTAGAATTATTATTATTATTTTCTGGAATAAGAGTTCAGAATTGTCCAAATGGTTATCAGCTGTATGATTTATTAACTACAAGCTTTGAATCCATTTTCACATAAACGTGCATCATTTTGCTATGTTCAACTTTTAAAATAATTCAGTTTTTTAAGGTTTTAAAAAATATATTAAAATTTCAAATATGAGTCATTATCACATGAATGTGAGTCATTATCACAAGTGTGCTGTTGTCATACAGGATGTGGGGATGTATGCTTGTAGAAGCAAACCCAAAGAAACAAATCAGAAAATAAAGAAATAAAGAAAGAACATTTTTTCTAGTATTATACATAAATGACCTGTTTATTGATTCATATTAGTTAAAATGCTTGCTTTTGATTTTGTCGCAATTCCTGTGTTTTTACTATTAATATGTGATTAATATGCAAAAAAATAGATGATTGCATTATTTAAAAAAATACTTAACATTCTTTGAATCTCTATATTTAAAATATATGGTTATTTTATAGTTCTAAAATCATTTAACTTAAAAAATTTGCTATCAGTTTTATAATTTTTGAATTTTTTCTTCTAACAGAAATAAAATAAAAATAAATGCATTTATATTTATTGAATGTGAGAAAAATTGTGAAAAAAAAAGCAAAAGAATGTGTTCAGAATATATATAACTATGAATTTGCATGCATAATTTCTCCACGCTCTTTTAATATTTCAACATTTTTTTGAAGAAAATATCCTTACTGCTTACTCTGATATTTGCATTTATTGCTATTATATTAATACTGGTTTATCATTTTAACATTTTATTAATTCATTCAAAATTAATTTTATTTTTGAATGAGAAATATTCGTACCCTAGTGTACTAGGAAAAATTACTTAAAAATATTTTGTGCTCTCTTTCAACAATATTCATTATCATTAAATGTTTTGAACTGTTTCTGTGTTTTTAGCTCTTAATATAACTTGGAGTACACACTGAAAGGTATGTATATGAGAGATATTTGGGTAGTTATATGAGCTATATATTTTACCCTTTTATAATTTTATATGTACATTACTAGTTAATATTACATTATTATTGTCTGTTATCACTTAGGTAGTTAAGTTTGAAATAGTTTGTTAAGAAAAAGGATTAATTTTAAAAATGATACCACAAATCTTTAAAGTCTTACATAGATTGATATTTGTAAATATTTGTTTTATGATGTAAATGCTTCTTATTTTATAGTTATATGTTTATGTATGTCAATTTCAATACTTTTAGGTTCATAATTTAAGAAAACATTAATTTTTAAAATTATGACTGAAAGGAGTATTTATTTCTGGAACTACATTTTTAAAAGATATTAAAAGACTTTGATTGTATTTATTTCAGAAAACGTACAAAAAATATGTACTATAAGGAAAAGATAAAACATTTCATTGTAAAAATAAATTTTTATTAATATGATTTAAGTTACAAAATTTTAAAGTTTTTTTAATTCCCTAAAATTTGTTTTACTATTTATATATCTCTACTTCAAATAGTTTAGATAATGCATTCAAATCTAATTATAAAAATTTGGTGAACTAATCAAATAATTATGTATAGATTTTACTTTTTTACACTTTTAGAGGCTCAAAAGTAATTAAATTATGAATAATGCTATCTAATTCTTTAAAATATCTTTGTATTTATAAATGTTTATATTGTTGTTATTATAGTTTCTAATTTACTTCATTTTGTGAAATGAAAGTGTAATTTATTCAGTAGATTTAGCTCAAATTGTATATCAGATAATTCATTGAAATATTTTGCATTAGTTATAATGCAGAATATATAACTTGTATTCAACAGTGCTTAAAGTTTGAAGCAATAATTTCTTTGTTTTGGTTGGTTGTGGGTGGGATCATATTTTGTCAATATGTTTATCTTTTCTATTCGGAGATTAGAGTAGAAGAATATAATATGTATGAAGGTATTGCAGATTTAATGAGTAGAATTTTATGTGATGTCAATTCTTTTTGATTTTTTTATTATTCAATATTACCCTAAAATTTTTATGCACCGTATTGTTAGCTAACCTTTAAAATTAATACCTTTTTTATGTAAAATATTTTCTTAAGAGGAAAAAGATATGTAGAATGTACAGTCCAAAATTAGTGTTTCAAAGCATTTTTAATGTAAATATGCTTATAATTTACTTTGCTGTTAGTGAAAACCTACACTGTTGTGTTCTATGCATCAGTTGTGTTATTCTTGATATCATTCAATGCAGTATATGATTCGATTTCAATTATTTCCATAACTGAAACATTTGCAATTCAAAGAATTGTTTTTATGAAGCTTTGATTAGTTAAGTAATTTTCTTAAGATGTCATTAATTCTTCCCAGATTGCATCACATTCTAAAATAATTCCCTGTTGACTAAAATTAATGCTCATGAATTGAGGAAATGTATAACTCAGCATTACTGTTTGCTTGGCTGTCACATGGACCTCAGAAAAATCCTTGTGGATTTACTGAATTTTTTTCATAATGATGTTATCATTTATCTTATTTTTTACAAAAATTGTACCTGCTATACTTTTTGCAATTTCTTTGTAACTTTGAAAGGAAAAATATCCATTAAGGAATTACTTGAGGTAGTAAAATTTTAACTTGAGTTTATGAACTTTTTGGAATTTGGTATTACCTTAACCAACCCATGAGTCAGCTCACAGTCTAAAGATTTAACACTGACTTGTTTAGAGGCTTAAATGGTTGTATAATGTTTTTTCTAATGTTGCCTGTAAAATAAAAGAAAACAGTTTTAAATTAGAGAAAAATATTTTCTTCTTATAGTTAACATACCAAAAGGTAATTTGGAAAATTTATTTAAATTTGTTTTAACTTAAAATATTATGGATTGGAAATTCAATTTTAGGTGAAGTAAAGATCGTTTCTACTGAAGTAAATTATCTTCTCATGATGAAGTTAACTTTAATCTCTATTAAAAGGAAGCCATTACTTTAAGAACCTCTGCAAACTCTGAAAAAAATAGTTAATTTGTTTCCTATTCTGTATATATCAGTTTTAGAGTCTTTACTTGGGAAAATAGTAATTCACTATTGGTGAGTGAAAAAGAATTATCAGCTTCTTACTTTCTGCATACCTTCTCTAATTGAGCCAATTACTTTTTTTTTTATTTCTTTTTGATATTTAAAAGCTAAACTTAATTATGGTAAATTTTATTATTCATATGAAATATTAAATATTACCTAAAAACCTGCAGTTATTTAATGTTTTAAATTATTTTTTAGATATTGTTTTTATACTTTAAGCACTGATTTTCAAAATCATAAAAAGAATTACTTTACTCTCATGTTCCATTAAATGAGATTATTCTCAAGCTGAAACAATGAACTACCATTTAAATTAAATATTGTGTGTTGAGAGGCATATCCCTTACAATGCTGCTGAATTTAAATTAAACCAAATAAGCTAATTTATTAATTTTTTTTAATGACCATTCTGTATAGAGTGAATTATAATATTTGAAACTACTGGAGCATAAAACAAAGATTGGTTTTAGTGTATTTAAGATCTTATATATGCATTGTAGTTTTAGAATTTCTCCTTTCCAGTATTTAAAGAATTTTTTATCCTGTAAAATATAACAATGACTTCATGTTATTTTCATGGATTTTGACTTGTTTAGATACAGCATTATTGTTAATAAGTAGTAAGTTTGATAAAAATTTTAAAAATATTAGTTTGAAATCTTTTAAAAGATTTTTGCCCTGTAATATTCTGAATTAAATTTTGATTCTCCAAAACAAATAAAAATTCATATTGAGAATGTTTACTCAAGTAGTACCTTCCCTTTTTTATCCTGTACTAATTATTCAAAGTTCTGTCATCTTCAGTATGGTAACTAAAAGTTTTTTATTTCTTTTGTCAAGTCTTGTAAACAGAGAAGCCCGTCCATAAGTATGCCCTTGAATGGATATTTTATTGTTGAGGCTTGGCATTATATAATTACTGATTTGAGAATTATTTTCTATTTGATGCCTGAAAATATACTCATCATCTTATTTTATTATTTCTCTATATATTCAAATTGAACATCTGAAGGATATTTTTTTATTATTATTATAACTTAATGTTTTGGAAATACCATTAAGAATTCTTTCAGCCTCTTTTTTTTATTTATTTGGTCCATAAGCTATTCATGTATACTCATAGTAGAATTGTATTTTTTAATATGAGTTTTTAAGTTGAAAAAGTCTAGTTTTTTTTTATGGTTAGGATGACATCCATTTTTTATTTATATCTGAAGCATATTTGTTTTCATCACATCCCTTTGAAGTATATTATAATTCAAATATTTTTGGATGGTAAGATTACTTTTTGGATGTTGTGTATATTGCTTTCTCTTTTTTACTACATAAATACCCCTGATTTTGAATCTTGTTGGTTTTAGGTATATTGGATAAAACAAATAAATTCATTTAAGGTTAGAAATTGTTGTTCATCAACTGTTTTTGTAGATTCTAAAAGTGAAGATGAAGTTTCAGTATAGTTTAGAGGTTATTAAATTGAATTTCATTGAATTTAAAATTTCATCATTTGGCTATTAAATAGAAATTCTGGTAATTATGCATGTCAACAATTTTATTTTATTTGTCAGTGAATATCCTTTGAGTAATTAAATATGTAATTGTTTGATGTAGGCAGACCTCAGGGAAGGTACTTCTACAGCAAATACACACATCACTTACACTGCATTCATTTCATCCTTATCAATTTGAATGTAAGATATATATATATATATATATATATATATATATATATATATATATATATATATATATATATATATATATATATATATATATATATATATATATATATATATATATATATATATATTTGAAATAATGGCATTAATGTGAAAGATATATTTTTGATATTAAAAATACATTTGTAATGCATTGTAGTATACAAATTTGTTTTGATGATGAGTACATTTTCATGAACTTGTTTCAAATATTAGTGATTTATTTCTATTGTACATATCTGTATTATTAAAGAAAAGTTGTTTTGCTTATTAGTGAACCATCTACTTCTTCCATCATCCTGGAAACAGAACTTTGGCACTGATGGACGGACAAAAGCAACTCCTTTTTCAGATACAAATGCAGTTGTTCCACGGCCATCCTGTCCTGTATGCAATAAATCTTTTTATAACTCTGGTACTCTAAATCGTCATATTGAAATTCATTATTTGCAAAGGAAAAACTACAAGTGTGATATATGTGGCAAACGCTTCTCATGGAAAAATGCACTTAATACCCATTTGAGGAAAGATCATGATGTAGATATATAAGGATTATCAAGAGACTGATAAAGAGATATTTTCCCTCACTGAAATGCACAAGTTAATCATTGTTAAAAATCATCTTGTAATAAGATTATTGAAGGTATTTCTATATGAAAATTTATAAATTTTATGCAGATAAATGTATATAAATATATTATGTTCTTGTTCGTAAAGCTTGATTATTTTATAATTTATAAATAATTTTGTTATTTATTAAAGTTGAAAATAATATTGGTTCTTTATGAGAGATTTTAGAAAAAATTTTCGGTAAGTTAAAATAATTTATACAAGGATTTGCAGATTTTATGAAATTTGACCACAAGTTTAAATTATGGGCTTTATGTAGGAGGTTAAACTGCTATTTAGGGTTTATACTATGTTAAATTTTAATCCTTACTGCACTGATGTTTATTATGCTTATAATTAGACTTCTCTTACAGAACTTAAGTTACAGATTTTATATAATTGCATGTTTTATAAAATAACATGTTCTATCATTATTTAAAAATTGTTAACTTTCATTTAAAATTTGGCTTTTAATACATGGTTCATTCTTTTGTTTAATATATCTTGAAAGCCAAGTATATAATGTAATATGTTCTGAAAATATTACTTTGACTTCTATGTTTAACAATAGAATTATACTTTTTGAGAAATAGTATTGCTAATCAAAGTATACGTCATCATTCTGACTTTTGAATTAAACCAAAGCCTGTAGCATTTTAATGTCAGGGATATTGAATATGTTCAGTGGTTGTATTCAGTAAAGAGAAAGAAATTGTATCGTAGTAATTATTAAGTTAAAAAAAATGACTATCTAGTTTGCATTCTTTCTTGTATTGCTAAAAAATTATGACGCTTGCAGCATCTGATAAAAAATAAACATTTTTATTAATTGCTATGATGTTGATTTGTAGCGTGTAATAATTTGTCTATTATGTTACTGTTAGAATATCATTCAAAAATCTTGCTCTATATTTTCAGTATTTTAAACCTTTAAAATTGTCCTTAATAGTTATGAAATAGCAAAAATGTAAAATTTTTATCACATTTTTTTGAATTACCATTTTTCCAATTATGTGTTTGGTATTTTCTACTTTGAGCATGTTAATAAGATTATTAAATCTTGTTTATTATAAATTCTATGATTCAAGACATGTCAAAAATTGAGTATTTATATTATACTGAAATACACATCAGATTTTATACTTAAAATAATTTTTTTTCATAGTAAAAACTGACAGTATATTTTAAAGTAATTTAAATGTCTAAAAGTATCGAAACAATTGAATTTGTATCATGTAAAAGGTTAAAATTTTTTATTTTGAACCCAAAAGCAAATTTCTCTGAAGATTAAAAACTGTCTGTATTTAGTGTTCTCTTTTGTTGTAGTTGTTGTTATTGTTGTTTATAATAAAACCCTATCCAGATGTTCCAGACCAGGTCCATATAGGCTTCGGACTGAGTAGTGTGGTTCTAGTTTATAATAGCATCACAAGGGTCAGAGTCCAACCAGGGGCGGCTCCAGTCCAGAGTTTTGGGAGGGGTAACGTCGGCTCTTAGGGATATGTATGTATGTATATATATATATGTATATATATATATATATATATATATATATATATATATATATATATATATATATATATATATATGTACACTCAAGAGCCAAAACATTATGACCACCTGTCAATAACGAGTTGGCCCACCTTTGGCGCGCAACACAGCTTCAACCCGCCTTGGCATGGATGCCAAAAGTCCTTGGTAGATGGCCGGAGACAGATTGTACCAGATGTTTAAGCAACGGTCACGCAAATCCGAGATATTGCGAATTGGTGGTCTTTGAACTCTGAGCTGCCGTCCCATGACATCTCAAATGTGTTCTATCGGATTGAGATCCGGTGAGTTAGGCGGCCAGGACATTAACGGGAATTCAGCATCATGTTCCTGGAACCACTCCAACACAATTTTAGCCTTGTGACACGGGGCGTTGTCCTGTTGGAACATTCAATTTCCAGCTGGAAAAACAGAGGCCATGTGAGGGTGCAACTGGTCCGCAATGATGTTCAGATATCCTGTAGCATTCATGGTCTGCTCTACCACAACCATGGGTCCCAGAGATGCCCAAGAGAACGTCCCCCAAAGCATAATACCGCCACCACCAGCCTGTGTATGACCTACTGTACATTGAGGGAGCAACAGTTCGCCTGGAAGACAGCATATCCTGACACGGCCATCGGCGTGATGAATGACAAACCGTGATTCATCTGACCAGGCAACTCTCTCCCACTGATCCATGGACCAGTCGCGATGTTCCCAAGCCCAGCGCAGGCGCAGTTGGCGATGACACTTCGTCAGCAAAGGCACACGAGTGGGACGTTTGCTGCGTAGCCCCATATCCAACAGTGTCCGCTGAACAGTGTGCTGCGATACTATTCTACTTGGCCCTGCATTGTATTGGGCTGTCAGCTGAGCCATTGTCTGGCTCCGGTTTTGCTTCACCATGCGAGACAGTCTCCGACGACCTTTTTCTTTGATAGCATGTGGACGTCCAACACCATGTCATCTACTGCTGGTTTCACCGTCATTCATCCACTTTGCATAAGTACTAACAACTGTAGGTCGCGAACAACCCACGAGTCGTGCAGTTTCAGGAATACTTGTTCCGAGCCTTCAAGCCATTACAATCTGCCCTCTATCAAAGTCGCTTAGATCCGCAGACTTTCCCAATCACACACAGAAGTAAGTGAAAGAATGATTCTTCAGACTCTCCAGCAGCAGTTAAATACCACTTCCACCTGATCACATGCCTTCCACGTCATCCAGGCGAATTCATTGCAAAATGTAGGGGTGGTCATAATGTTTTGGCTCTTGAGTGTATATATATATGTATATACACACATATGTATATATATATATATATGAAATAAACGTCCTTTCATTTTAATTTTAAACTCATTTAGTTTTAGGTCTACGATTATATAATTTTAGGCTATGAAAAGAAAATATGCAGGGCTTTTATATGGGAAGGGGGACAATTGCCCCTACTCCCCTCCTGGAGCTGCCATTGAGTCTGACTTGGCTAGGTGCTGCCGCAGTTTTGACCGACCACCCCTCAGATGACATCTGGAGGGGTCATACCTTCCCCACCCACTAACTTACTTTTATTCATAGAAGGACTTTCCAGTCTATGGATTTAATGTGTCCATATCTGGCCTAGATTTGAAGGTATTTAATAGTGCTTGTTGGGATTTGATATGAGCACCCTCAGCACCAAAAGCTGACATGCTACCAATAGGCTACCTTGGGCCCCAGAGTTCTCTGCTTTTCAGTTTTTTTTTTCAGATTTAAAATGATTGGAAATATATTAATAATTAGCAATAGTAATTACACTCATATTTATGTGCACTTAAATTTAGGTTACCATACATTTCTTGGTTGTTTACAAGCAAATGTGAGAATTGACTGCTTTGTGTGTATATATTTTACTTATTGCCTATTTTTGGCCAAAAAAGGTTTCTCTAAGCTCATTACATACTGTTAAACATGATATATATTGTGTCACAAGCTTTAAAAGCAGTAAAATATTTAACTAGAATTTTTTTAATTCATACACAGCATAGAGTATGCTCTTGTTATTAGAAATTACTCATCTGTTTAAAGGAAGTACATATTTTTCTAATAAAGATATAGATTTCACTAATAATGTTGTATATTTCTGCTCAATTGTTTTGCAGTTTGGAAGTTTGCTTTGTTTCATAACTAACTTTAATGATCAGTTTTTGTTGTTTGAAGAGTTAATTTAAATTTTCTTACAGTATGAAATGAAATTTTCTGTTAATGCAACTCAAGTATTCATATTGATATTTATTCACAAAAAGGGATGATAATTTTCATTAAATATAAAAAAAACAATTTTTTAGTAACTGTATATAATGTATTGATAATTTGTTATTGTTATTTATTTTGTTTTAAAATATCTTTTTACTTTAGATGAAATAAATGCATTGGCATTATTTAACTTGTTTCATATTATTATCTGTGTTTACCAAAATTTATTGCTAAGTCCCTTTTATTATACAGTGCTGTGTTTCAATGAATGTCTATGATTATGTATATATATAATGGTTCTGCCTGTGTTCACAACATGTGAAAGTCTATGAATTTCAGTAGTGACTGTTGTTAGCAGTTTTATTCTCAGTTTATTTATTTATTTATTAGAAATGATAAAATTTTAATTAACTCTGCAATTAATATTAAGTAATATTCTAAAAGATTTTTTTTAAGTTTAATTCAGGTATGTTTATATGAGGTATGTTGAGCTACTACAATGTTGCTATAAAATTATATAATCAAAATAATAACTTAATATCTGTTATCTTGCCATATAAAAATGCTAAAGAGCAAATTCTGTAAAAAATTCTTTAGCCTTTAAATATTTAGGATATTTTTTATTTATTTAAAAAAAAAGTTTGTTTAATGTAAAAGTTATAACAGAGTGATAAAAAATGAAATAAAAGTATTCTAAATTTCAAAGTATTTAAAAATTATTATGGGAATTTTTGTTTGATAAATGTGAAGAGGTTTACTATTAATTAAATGTATTGAGCGTAGTTCTGAGTAATTAAGTACATAGGGATTCTCATTATAATTTAACATTAAACATTAGATTTACACATGGAGAATTTTTCTTGGTTGGATATACAAATTTTAATAAATCACACCCTATTACAAGATATTCAGCATCAGCATACCTGTATGGGTTTTGCAGCAACAAAACAATTTTATAAAATAAATTTCTATGTAGAATGCAAAATATATCAGTGCTTTAGATATTCATAAATTATACCCCATTCTTTCCTCACAGTGCTTACACTCATTTATTATTGATATAATTGTATAAATTTTTGCCAAATGTCACTCTTTAGTGTTGTTCTAATTTTAAAGGTATGGATTTTTTTATTTTTAAATTTCATTTTACTGATAGGTAAGTAGTATTTACAGTGTTATGTACTTTTGTATGTGTATTTTTCTCCCAAACTATTTTAATAACTACTTTGCATCAGCCTTTTTTAATATATCAGTACTAATGAATCAGTGTATTTAATTAGATATCAGAATATAATGCCAAGTTCTAACTCATATTATATCTGGTAGTTATAGTATAATGTACAGTGGAACCTCGATCGATCGTTCCCTGAATCATTGTTTTCCTGTATGTGTTGTTTATGTCATCCAGTCCCAATGATCATATTCCTTTGTTATGTTTCCGCATCCATAGTTTTCCTGCAATTATTGTTCAGTGCAATCGGTGCCTTGAAAAATGATAGATTGAGGTTCCACTGTATTATATACATTTTAAAGCACAAGTATAATAAGTCTAAATATATGTCTTTTTAATTTAATATTATGCTCAATAAGTTATATTTTAGAGGTGTGGTGTACTGACAAGTAGTTATAAAAAAAGAATTAGAGCTGCAAAGAGCTTAGTTTTCTGTAATCGCCCTGTTTACAAATTTTCTGTTGACTTCACATATCATGTTAATTGGCTCTGTTTATTTTCTCTTGTACATAATTATTTAAATATTCAAACTTTTGTGACTTTTATATGTTCATATTTTATTTTGGAAATCAGAGGGAAAGAAAAGCAGTGTTTGGAAAATATTGGTACAATAGAATAGACTTTTTGGATTTTCTGGAAAATTTGGAGATAAATCTTTAAGTTCTTTATTTTATAGTATTTTTTAAATTTATCTTCAAATTATTTATTTTGAGGGTTATAAATAAAATAATTGAGCTTAATTTTTTTCTTTTTATTTTATTAACTTTAATCATCATAAAACAAAAATTAATTTTTAAATTAAATTTTCTAATTAACCATTTGCAAGGTGCATAGCCCACAGTTTAGAAAGTGAATATATGTTCTACAAGGGAATTAACATTTTATTAAAATCAGCTCTACTTTACAAGTTCTTGATATGAGTACCCTAATTTTATTTATGACTTTCATCATTTGTCCATTAGTAATATATCATTAATCCCAATTTTAGATACTTCAGATGGCATGCAACTTATATTTGTGAGAATTAAAGTTGTAACATGATGTTGATAGTTTCATATAAGATTAATAATAACATTTAGGATTACTGATACAAAATGACTTTACCTTGCCTTAACATTTATGAAACAACTTAGAACTGCTTGAAAATTAAGTGGCAATATTTTGATAAGCCTGTAAAAATCAAGAAACCTCATTTAAAAAATTTTGAAGGAAATGTTATACTGTTCATAGATTACAGAATTTAAAGTGATATAAAAACTTTATTTTTCATGCTTTTGATCTAAAATGGTCATTTTTGAACTTTGTCAAATTTGTATCCATGATTATTTTACTTAATATTTAAACAGTTTGATGCAAATACTGCTTAATTATTCATTATTTGAAATGCTCTGAACTTGTGATAATTTGGGTATTGGGTTTTTGGAATCTTTTGCAATGTGATTTGAGTGAGGTATTGTAAAGAGTGATGATTAAATCTAATTTACATTTTAATAAGCTTGTTCTTGTTGTCACAAGCTTGAATCAAATGATAGAAATGACATAAATTAATTTATCTTTTTTGAAAGAAAGGTCAAATGAGATTGGGGGACAGTGAAATGGATCTTTAAGAGATGGACTTGCATGTGGTTCGATTACCTTTTTGCATATATTTCTTGTCTAATTTGTCTCATTAATTTTGTCTCAGATATACTTTCTCTGCAGTAGTTGTTTAGTTATCCTCCTGTTCCTATTACTCTTACATATTAGGGGTCTTTTGTCAAGCCGACTTATTTCTAATTATTTCAAATATATATATGACAAAATACAATCAGACTTTGATGGTACATTGAACCATGATTCAAAAATGTTAACACTGCACCTTTACCATTTCACTGATAGTGAATTAATTTATTTTTAGTCACATCGTATGGATTTTATAATACTTTTGATTTTATAATAATTTTGAATTTAGGAATGCTCTGCTTCTTTCAGTTAGAAAAAATATTCAAGATGGAGTGTTTGAACATAAGTGCAGGGATTTTTGGTGAAGTCTTGCTTGTGTTTATTTCATGTAGTGACAGTTAGCCAGTTTTAATAATTGAATATGCTATCAAATATTTTTTATATCTTTTTCAAAGCTAACTCCCTGATTCTATTTTAGTAATGGCTTGTAAAAAAAATACATCAGTAATGTTATGTGTACATGCTAATTGAAGGTGTTAAGCCCTCACTAAAATCTGTGGCTAGGGCTTTTACTCTATGCTAAAGATGTATAAAATATTGATCATTATAATTTGATCATGATGATCTCTGTAACACTGTCTGTTTTGTTAAACTGATTTTAAAATGAAAATGTATTGCATGAATTTATTTTAAAGTTTCCATTGTGTCATTTAAATATTCTTGAAAACATTCTAGTTAAATAATTAACTGAAATTGTAAAATCTCAATGTGTACTTAAATCAATGTGAAGAGCTGTTAAATTAGCTGTAATTATTATTTATTTTTATGTGTTCGCTGTTTCTTTTATGCTTTAAAGTGTCATAATTTCAAAACAAAATTAGTTACATAAATTTTGAATTAAAAATTCTTTTCTTACTGCTGTGAATGTTGGTTTGGGAAATGAATTGCAACAGTACATGGATTTAAAAAAACATGCTGGTATATTATATGTTTAAAAGTTATTTAATAATATAAGGCACTTAAGAGAACTATACAATGTTTACAGTTTACATAACTGAAAATGGATTTATCCACATTTTAAAAAGTTTTTTTTTTATTGTTCTCGTATTGACTCTCTCGCATGTGCTTTCTGTTATTACATCTTAACTGATAGAAATTAGTTCTAAATGCATTACAATTTTAGATATAACAGTTTTATTTTAGTTAAAATTTTGAAATTTCAGAATCAGAGGGATTGTTCTCCCTTTAAATGTAGTTTTATGTAGGACTGAGAAATCAACATTGCATTTTCATATATATTTTCTATTATTAAGGCCTTGTTTAATTGTACTTAATATAATATGGTATCATATTGTTAATGAAGATTTTTTCATGCCAGTTTTACTCAGTGAGTTCGCAAAAGAAACAAAACTAATCTAAAGTTGAATTAATAAAGTTATTTGTAATTAGTCTCTGATAAGATTATATTTAAAATTACTAGTCCATAAAAATGCCTGTGTAAATAGATATGTGATCATTGTTTGTGTGTTTGTGTTCATGATTGAGAGGAATGCAATATTTTAGTGATTTCTAATTAAATATTCTTTTAACTTATAAAAGTTATTATACTTTACTTAGTAATAGTAAAAAGCTTTCTCTGTTATGTGTTAGGCAAGTAAAACATATTCCTTTGAAAAATATTCATGTTGTCTGTTCAGATGGAGTAATATGATTTATATATAAAATTTTTGAAAAGTGCTAAAAGCAGGTTTACATAGACAGCATTCTTACGTTTATTGTTACAAAGTGTTCATTTATGTATAACTAGAATTTTCTTTAAACTCGGCTAATCATTTAATGTCTTAACACATGCTACAATAATACTGTATGTAAAATGAATTAAGTTTTTTTTTGTTGGTCTTACACAAACTTAAAAAAATAATACTTTAAGATCGTTTGAACTTGTTTAAAATATATAACACTGATGCTTTAACTACTGAGTATACTTAAGATTGCACCGTTAAAGATGTTTTATATTTTTTTTGTATGAATAAGATCCTTAAAAACAAAAAGAAATGTCTCTATTGTAGCCTCTTTTTTTAATGCTATGGTTTGGTTAAGAAATATTTAATGGTTGACTAAGCAGTATATTTATTTTTGTAAAAGTCTGATATTTATATATATATATATATATTTATATATATATATATATATATATATATATATATATATATATATATATATATATATTAATATTAATTAATTATGGCTAGACAAGAACAAAAAAAGTAGAAGTAAAAGTTCACCATAATCCTTGAAAACAGTTTACACTATTACATGATGAAAAAATACATTTAAGAATAGTCCATCTTCATATATATATATATATATATATATATATATATAGAGAGAGAGAGAGATACATATATGAGGGAGAGGGAGAGAGCACTACCCTAACCTTCCATCCCCTCCTCCCCCTGATGATTGATCATTCCCTGTACTATCTATTAATTTCTTTGGTCATATGAAAGGATTATTGAAAAAACAGCCAAAAAAATTCAATGGTAGGTTAAAAACATTACAAATTTGAGATAATTATTTTATACATAGGGAATGTATAAATGTATACTATACACTAACTGTGGGGAGATAAATACATACATGTAATTATCCCCACCACCTCTAAAGGAAATTTTCTGTTTATTAATGTGACTTTGCTGGTGCATCAGAGTGGAAAAGGTAAAGGTGCTTTTGATATGTTCCTAAGAACTACAAAAATCAAAATATTCGTTTCGGTATTAAATTTCACAGAAAGACCTCTTTAAAAGTTTGAAATGTTAGGTAAAGAATGTGCTTTAGATGTGTGTTTATTTTTCATGAATTATAGCAGAGCATTGAGCATTCTGATAAAATATTTGAATTATTTTTCTTGAGGATTATTATTTATTAATGCATTATCTTATATGCTTATGCACTCACAACAATACAATTATTTTTATTAGTTTTAAAGATATTTTTTCATCATCTACAATATATACATAGTGATTATTCTAAAATTATATTTTACTTGATGACAAAAACTTATTTTTAATGCATGAAAAGTAATTAAACAAGATCTAAGTAAGCCTGCTTTTGAATTCTTTATTTATAGTGTTAAGTTTCACTCTGTTATTTATTTATTTGCTTGGAAAATGCATTGGATTATATTACCCCATGTTCATCATTTCAACCATGTAATGTTAAAATTTCAATAAAGATTTTTCAAAAATCACATGTTTTTTTTTTCTTTTCAGATGGTCCTATGCTCCCCATGCTTCTTACATCCTCTGTCCTCGATGCATTTTCACACTATTCAAAATCTAGTGATAACTTTCCTTGTCCTTTTTGTTCAAAATCATTTAAATCCAACCAGTTACTGAAGCAACATCTGAATCTTCATTCATCTAAGTTGTTATACTGTCATTTCTGTGATGCGTCTTTCAGATGGAGGTCATCAAAATGGAGTCACATGAAAAGATATCATCCAAATCAAACTAATGTAAAGAAAACATAGGACAAAGTGATAAAATGTGCTACAGTATATTTGAAAAACAATACAAAAGATTTTGAAGAAGTGTTATTTCATGGGAACATTCAATCTATGCTTAAGTCATATAATTTTTATTTTTATAGCTGAAGAGATGAGAAACTATGCATTTAAAAATTTTTGGATATAAGCTTTCAATACCTGTTTCTTACTACATGTTTGGGGAAAAATAGAATGCAAATATGTTCTCCACATCATTTACTGAAATATGAAAATACCTTTGTTTTTATGCTTGCAATTTCTGATAATCCAACTGTTTTAAAGTATACATTTATTTGTTTTAATTTTTAAAGTTTATGTTAGTGAAATTTATTGTTTGTTTATACTTAAGCATTATTCTATTCTAAAAATCTATTCACTTTTATTGATTAATTTAGTTTGATTACATAGAATTTAACTGTAATTGTATGATTTTAGTAATTAGCATATTTCCCCTGCTTTGAAAATATGCGATACTAGGAAAAGTTTTAAAGTCTTTTTCTACTCAAGTTCTAGTCCTTATTATCTATATCTGTCTACTATAGTTATTTTTACATATTTATCATGATTGAAAGTGCAATTTTATCTGAAGATATATACAAACTTGATGATTTTCATTTAATTGTGTTACTTACTAAACCTTTTTTCTATGTCGCTGACATCTAATGTTGTTCATATGAGTGATATTTTACAAAAGCATACAGTTTAATAATGTATGTTTTTGTAAATTACTACTCCATGTGTATTTGTAATCATATCATGTTATGTAATGATTGTCATAGTATTTGAATCCACTTGATAATTTCTATATCAAAGGGAACTATTTTTAAAAGTACCAAAATTAGATTTATCAACTTAACATTTTGTCTGTATATTATTTTGTTGAAGTACTATTTTGAAATTAATTGTTTAAAAACTTGTTTATATGGGTTACCAAAAAACTGAAGTTTAAATCACTTTTTGAAAAATTTCAAAGAAGTATCTTAATATTTATCAGAATATCCTCAATTGTGTTTAAAATTTAATACTAATAATAGTTAAATTAAAATTCTTCAAAGACATTTGAATCCTAGAAACCACACTCTTTTAAAATACAAGGAAAAAATTACTTGGCATTTGGAAACTGTTTAAAAATTTTATAATTTGTTTCATGACATGAGATTTTCTCATGAAACCTGACATATAGCTTAACGAGAGAGCTTGATATAGAGAGGGATTTGTTTATGTAAGTGTAGTTCAGTGAGTTTATAATGGTCAGTTAGGGTTACTTTTAAAATACTTCTAAAATATCAAATTAGTAATGCTGCAATGCATAAAAGTGTGCTCTACTGCAATGCTAAAATTTTTTTAAATTTTGCATGAAACATATTATTTATTTTTTCATATCCCAGGAAAGCAATTATTTGCTTTCAATTGGATTTATTATCTTGTTCCACTGGCGTCTGTCTGGTATCTTGAAAACTTGCTCTGTATTTGCTTTCAAGTTCAGATATTCAAATTTTATTCATTTTTATATACATAAGAAGTGATCAAAAGGATGTCAAACAGTAAAATATCTATAAAATATTTGATAAAATTGATCAGTTTTAGTGTTATTCTATTTTTGATCTCAAATTACTGTGGTAATGAATTTTCATGTAGATATTATGGTATATTAGTTGATCCACCTGCTTTTAGAAATATTCTATACTTACCTTTTATAAAGTATGACTTACAAAAGTTTAAGTCATACATACTTGTATAAGGGCTTAAATGTGACTGCGACTCATATAGCAATTATATTCGATTCTTTTAAAGTGCTGCTTTATGAGTTATTACAGTATTTATTTTCATTCTATCTGTATTAAGTATATTACAAGCAATTACACTACATAAAACTTAGTAATGTAGAACTCTTGTATACATGAAGGAAAGTTTGAACTAGTAAAACCCCCACTCCCTTTGGTCTCCCTTTGGTTGTACTTTGTGAAACAATTTTCTATATATTTTTGTGTCCTCTTTATATTACATGCTAGTAAAACCATAAGTACTCCGGACTCTTTTGTTCATTGTGTCAGCAATCATGGGAGTTTAATTTTCTAACTTAAGTCATAATGCTCTGTGACATTGTTCATCATGGTTTTTAGTTCCAATAACCAAAACTGTAGAAATTTGGTTTGGTTTGGTTTTTCTGGATAACTTTTTATGAAGAGCAATTCTCTAAAAGTTATAAAAAAAGCATTAAAGCTCAAACTAAAGCTTGTGCTTGGTGTTTTATTTATACAGATTTTTGTTTTTCTGGGAATCCCAAATTTTGCCACTTAAGTTAATCTGTTATTTCTCTACGCCTTTACTGTCAAATTAAATAATAAAATTCACCTATAAATCAAAAAATAAAAAGTATTGAATGTTCACATCAGATGTTATCCCGATATATATAAGCATAACATATAGTTACATCTCTTTAAATCTATAAGTTATGTAAAAATATATATGCATAGAAATTATGTATTGCATCTATTTTTAATACAAAAAAAATATTAATAAAAAAAATGTGTTTCTACAGCAAAATAATAGAAACAATAGCAACATAAATGAATTATAATAAATAGTTTACAATAATAAATTTAATCTGGGTTTCTGTAAAATAATTATTCAGCTTTTGTAATGAGGTTTTCATAATTCTAAAAGCATAATTCTGTATTTTTAAAGTTCCATTATTTGAAGTAAAACTGAAAATATTAATTATTGCTTTCTTTTTTAAAAATAAATTTATTTTATTTGAATTCAAAACCGTGTAATAAAACTTTATATCAACAACCTATTTTATTTTTTTATTTTACCTAGAAACCCCGAAATTTGAAACCAAAAACTGCAGGTTTTAAAATGTTTGAGCTTTCAGAAACCCTATTCGTCAGCAATAGTGACTCCATAAAGAAATGTTTCAAAAAGGTTATTTAGGCATCACAGTCAAATAAAGGAAATTTCCCTTAAAACTGCAAATGCTTCCCTCCTTTTTGATTAAAAATTATTTTGATAATTTCAATCGTATTCCATCTTATAAATAGGCAACATTGCTGTACTCTAGAAATTATGGATTTTTATGTTGAAATATAATCTTAGTATTTACAGTTGAATATATAAACATATTATGTTAGTTTTCTTCCCATATTATGTAAATATTGTACATTTTTCATAGTTTTCTCAAAATATCTCTCTTCAGTTATTAAATTTCCCACTGTAACATTGTTTATCTTGAATTATCCACTGTCAGTTATAAGGCATTTTCTGAAGAGTTAGAGTAACTTTTATGTGTCTTTTTCAGTTTTAGCAATAAATGAGTCATTCTCTTTAAAACTGGAAGTGAAAGTAGATTGGTGCTTTTCCTTGTACAACATAAAGTGGTAACTAAAATTTAAATACAAAGACAAAGGGTGGGGATTATATCTAGAATATTACTTGTCCTTGTAGTACTAGCTTGTTGTTAGAATAGTAATTGATCCTGGGCTGATTATATAGATGCTTCAGTTAGTATTGTTCCATGTTTCCTCTTTATATTCCAGTATATAAAAAGCTGTAGTTCCTTTACTTCTGATTCTATAGTTTTTAGACAGGTTACATAATTGGACTCAAATCCAAACCAGTTTTATAGTCCATTTTTGGTGAGAATTTCACTAAATAATAAGTTCTGGCTTGTTGCTAGAATAGTAATTTATCCTGTGCTGATTATATTGATGCTTCTGTTAGTGTTCTTCCATGTTTTCTCTTTTATATTGAAGCATATAAAAAGGCTGTAATTCCTTTGCTTCTGATTCTATAGTTTTAAGACAAATAACATGATTAGACTCAAATCCAAACCAGTCTTATAGTCCATTTTTTGGTTTGAATTTCATTAAATATTAAGTTCATATTCTGTAAATTAGTAGATATTCATGCTTGGTTCAATGATTCTTTGTAATTTGTATTTTGAAGGAACCCAAGTTCTCATAACTACTGTATAGTAGTTTTTTTTATAAGATTTTATATTGCTTGCTGTTTGCTCATAACTGTTTTTAACAAATGGTAGGATATATTCGATTCATAATGCATGAATTTATTTCTTCAGAGCTTTTAGTTAGATAACTTAGGAAAATAAAATATGGTCGTATTGTTTCTCTCTAATTTAGAATAGTATCATTTAAAGATTTTCTGATTGGTTGCTATTTGAGGAAAGCAATTCCTAAATTATGAAATGAATGTGCACAAATAATTATGAAACAAACATTAATGCACAAGGAAACTTTTATTTACATCAAAGAATTCTCACATGGTATAAATTGGGGAGGAAATTGAGGAAATCGGGGAAAATGAAAATTTGTAAATTCAAGGAGAGAAATCATAGGTATTTTTTTTAAATGATCCTAAAAAATTCTAGCCAAAAATCAGTAATTTTTTGTTTTTGTTTTTTAATTTAGACTGTTTATGGTATAGTACTTCTAGTAGCAAAATTGGAATTATATTGGCTTAATTTTTTATTTTATGCCATTTAATAAAAATTTATGTATACTAAGTTATTCTATGGTAATCTTGTTATCAGAATGTTTTGAAAAAGTAGAAAATTATTTTGTCCTCAACATGTAATTCTGCTGTTATTAATTAAATATTCAATTACTTTGTCAATTGCTCAAGATAGGCTTTCAGCAAAAAATATTTTTTGTTTCAAACCTTATGATTTTTATAATTCATTTTTTTTCACACAGATAGAATTGAGTAATCTTGCATATATAGTTTGTGTATATAATGATAGAAATTTTTTGAATTTGCTATTGAAAATTTTGGAAGTGGAATTCAATTCCAGTGTTTATCTTATTGCTACTTAATACAGTCTTACAAAATTGCATATTATTACTGATTTTTATGATGCTTTTTTTTTCCCCAAATGTTTGGTTGCACAAAAACTAAGTACAAAACTTTATTTACAATGAACTTATGCTGTTATAAATTTTAACTCCTTTTCTTGTTTTTAATGTAGAGTAATTGCTTTTCAAAATTAGTGACTATATATTTATTTTTGTTCCAGTGTTTATATTCATATGTGCATTCACAAAAGTCAATCATTTGAAATGTATTTAACAACATATTGTCAGCTTTTCATCACATTGTTATTGATTTCAATTGTGTAATAAAGGTGTAATGTACCCTTTCTCTAGAGATGAAGATGTTTTCAAAATCCTTACATCAAAAAGGAAGCAGACATTCAGACTTTCCATGTGGACAATGTTTAAAAGTGTTTAAGTCAAAAGACCTGTTACGACAACATATGCATTGTCACAAGACTCAGCTTTACCAGTGTCCATACTGTTTTGAAAATTTCAAGTGGAAAAAGTACATACCTATTCATATCAGAAAAAGGTGTCCAAAATCTCCTTGGAATAACCCACTTTCAATGTAATAGTTTGTACTTAGATCTCAAAGTAGGTAAAATAATCTGCATTTCTATTTTACTATCTTTAACGAATTTTTATATCCTAGAGAGAGTACAATATTTTATGTGTAACTTTAGAGTTATGGTTACATTTTATATAACACATTGATGAAACTGACTGAGAAATTTTGTATAGATAGTACAGCAATAGTTATTTAATTATTTCCATATTATTTTTAAATATGCAGTTAACAGCAATAAGAAAATATATTAATAGGAAGATTTTTGTAGCTCTGCTTATTCATATGAGTTGTCTCTATGCATATCTCTCATTAAACTGAATTATGCATACATTCATTATATATACCATCGAATATAATTATTTATTGTGTGACTGTTCTAAATTTGATTAGTTGCTTCATGTTCAGTATTAATATTCGCAAAAAAATGTTTGAAATTTTGAAAGCAACAGTTCCACTTTTGGATTTGAAACTGTTTATTCACAACTTCAGTTATTAATTTCAGGAAAGAAAGTTTTTTAAACTGTTAGATTTATGACATAGTACATATAAGCTAGAACTGTTAAAAATTATAGGAATTCAAAGTGAATTACTTAAATGGAAACAAATGACTATAAGTATAGCAGTACACATAAAATTGTTTATTTGTCCATGTGCTTATATTTAAATATGAATTTACATTTTTTGATTTCTATCTGAGATTTTAATCAGATACAATAAATTAGACTTTGTAGACTCTATGTATTCACTGAAGAAATTTTTTTTAATGACTGTTTTTTATATTTAATTTTACTCTATATGAAATTTCAATTTGTTTGGCTGTATATTTGTGCATTTTGATAAGATGCAACTTTCACTTTCATATATTAATTTCTATCTGTTAGAATGATTGATTTAATTAAAATTTTTATTTGACATGGTAATTTGGAAAAATGTCAATGTAGGTTTTTACTTGGTTGGTCCAAATGTACAAAAAAAAACAAGATATTTAAAAAAATAACTACTCAGGAAAACTGAAGAGGAAAAATTAGGAAAATATTTATAAGTAGATTCTTCCGAATTGAGATGTAAAATAGTTGCTTAGGAAAGTTGCTAAAGTATTATAATTACCATATAATTAATTCAGTAATGATAATACGGTAATTTTATGACATTGCAGGTTTATAATGCAGTGTAGTTTTCAGAAATAGCAGGTGGTGTCATTTTTTCTCTGTTTAATGTCGGCTGCTTTTATTCACTTAGACAAATAGATGGGTTTTTTTGGCAATTAATATGTTGTACACTTTTGTAAGTTATAATTTGTAGTTTTCTGTTACTTTTAAAAGTAAAGGGCAATTTAAAAAGAAACTGCAAAATGGAAATGTATGTAAATATTTTTGTATAAAGCAAAATACTTTTTGGTACTACAGTCTTTTATTCATGCTTGTATTCATGCTTGTTAGTCTAGTCTTGTAGATGCATATTCATGAAAGGGCAGCTTAATTTAATGATTATTGATATATGTTGTTACTTCTTCATTCATATACCATTCTGTAATATTCATTTATCACTTTGTTTTTATTATTTTTTTTGTATGTTTCCAAACAGTTTCTAATAAATTATGTTAAATATCCTCAACTGAAGTCATGAATTATATTGTGTATTATTCCTTGAAATCAAAAACATGAAGTGAATTCAATTATCTCCTCACTGAAAAAATTTTTATTTCAATGAATGAGCTTTAACTTATTTCCTTTTCTAATGTATTAAAAATCACTGGTCGTATGGAATATAGGCTTTTTGTATTTTTTGTATTTGTGGGTTATGTAAAGATAATGTATTCAATTATAAACACTCATAATTTTACAGAGATGTAAACCAACATTTTTTTTTTCTAGATAAGTGTAGGTTTCTTCATAATCATCTATGAGTGTGATATTTTCTATTATCAAAAATGTATTATTGCTCATTTTCTGAAACTCATACAAAATGAAAATTATTTGAATTAAACAATCTTGGAGAAATCTTGGAAAATTATACTATTAACAAAGTCTATATCTAGTTTATAAAAAATATAAACTAGATATATAACAGTTCATGTATTATATGAAGATAACAAAGGTACACAAAACAAATCCTCTGCGAAAAATTGGTCTTTTGCGAAAAAGAGGTTTTACAAACAAGGTAATACATACCTTGTTTGCAACTAGAAGTACCTATGGTGTAATATATTTTTAATGGCTTGTGTTTAGCATTATCATATTCAGAACAAGTTTAAATATTTTAATTCTAAGGTTTAATTTGCATAATTAAAAAAAAATTTAAATGAGAAATTTTTTTTTAAAATGCACCATTTTAATTTTTACTAAGATAAATACTCAGTTATAATTAAAAATTAGCATCCATGAAATTTAGTTCAGAACTGAAGTTTTTATGAAAAGATTTTTTTTTTCATTTTGTGGTTGAGGAGAGGTGGGATGAAAATGAAATCTTTTCCTGAAAATATATCATGCAAAGATTTTGGTGATATGCCTGATTTTATTTAAAATTACATAAATGAATTTTTATAAATTTTGTCAAACATTTCTGAACCAAATGTATAGTTGTAGATATCCAGTTTGTTAGAACGGGAACGTTGAGCAAGAGTAGGTATGCAACCCTACCAGAATTTTGGCGTCAGCATAGCTTGAACCACATAAATATATGTATATAGTGTTGTCAAAAAAATTTTTGGATCATGCTGTAGAAATGATAAGGAATTTTACTGTGTTCAGTTTTTTTTTTAAAAAGGTTTTTTAGAAAAGAAATAAAGGATGATTATATTTAAGAGAAAAATGTAAAAGATGGATATGAGGCAGTTTATGACATAACTAGAGCTTGACTCCCATGTAATGGTTTAGAATTCATCATTTTTAACTTGCTTATTTTCAAGTTTATCATTTTGTGTGTTTAATTTTCGTGACTAGTTTTTATAATTTTGGCTGAAGGTTACGATATATTTCATTTTTACTTTTTTAAAAATTTTAAAAAATAATATAGCTATTATTATAATACTTCTATTAAATGCTTTTTACGCTCATGTTTTAATAAGGATATGAAAAATTATAAGCTTAAGAATGTTTACATGTGTGGATAAAAATAGAGTATGTGTGTAATAAGTATCAATCTCTGTGCTTCAAATTTTATTGAAGCTGTAAACTATTACATCTTTTGTTGAAAATTATCCTTAAAATTTTTTTCTTTCAAGTTTGGTTAAATTTAAATTTTAAGCTCTTGAAATATATTCTATAAATTCCCCTAGAAATATATTGTATTTTGTTGAAATTTATACATTATCATGTATTATTATATTCTAGTTATTTCTTTTTAAAAATTAGTATATTCCTTAAATAAAAATTTTTGTTACTATTTCTGTGTTTCAAAATAAGGTTTCTTTAACTGTATTAATGAATTATTATTTTTTTTGTGTGTAATTTTTATCATTTTGCATCAATTTTTTTTTTCAAGAAATTTCTTCCTTTATGAAAATGTGCCTTGCATTATAGTTTCTTCCTTGTAAAATTCAGAATCAAAATATTTCAGTATATCCAGGTCAAAATATTTTTGTTTTTCAAAAAATTTCTTCCTTTATAAAATGTATCCTGTGATATAGTTTCCTTATTACAAGGAATAAATTCAGGGTCAAAATATTTCAGTATATTCAGGTCAAAATATTTTTGTTTTTCCAAGAAATATTTTCCTTTATAAAGTGTATCCTGTGATATAGTTTCCGTATTACAAGGAATAAATTCAGGGTCAAAGTATTTCAGTATATTCAGGCCAAAATATTTTTGTTTTTCAAGAAATTTTTCCTTTATAAAATATATCCTGTGTTATAGTTTCTTTACAAGGAATAAATAACTCTATAACTTAAATTAGATTGATTTTGTTTCTTAAATGCTATTTCTAGTAAAAAAAATTTAGATACTATTCATCTTTTCATAATGTGGGGTGCTATTTATGAACTTAATAAGAAAATAAATCATTTATGTTTAAAGTATAATGTGAACTTTTAATATGTATGTGTTTTATTTTTATAAAAGTTAAATTTTAAAGCTAAATAATTGTGGTATTATTTATGAGAATGGAAATTTAAAATATCGTAAAACAATTGACAATTTTAGTAAATAGTTCAGTAATATCTGAATATCAGCATGTAAATTATGCATTTAAAGATTAATTATACCTGTTTTATAAGTAACTTTTCATTTTCAATACTATTGATCACATTTAATATCTTCTATAAGGGTCTCAGCACAGAAACATTTAAACTGCAGAATTCTTGAAAATATGGGAAAAATAGACTGGTTTGCATATTGAAGTTTACATTCCTTGTCTTCAGTGAGCCAGTGGACATTGAAGAGCCCATTAAGGAGGCTGAAAGAGGAAGTCTATGGATAGAGTTTAATATACAAATTATGCATGTTTTACTGCACTGAAGTATCTCTTCTGAATACAAGAAAGATACAGTTCAAGTAACTGATTTCTAACTGAAAAGGTGTAGATAAGCTATTTATCTGGAGTAATAATAACTATTTTCAGTTTTCAAAATATTTTTCTATCATACTGAGTTTGCGTCTTCAAACTTTTCCATTAAATTATCAGTAAACAGCCATAGATTTTTAATGAGTGTTTTAATAAGTTAAAAAATCAAATTTAATTGATTTTATTATTGTTGAGATGATGAGATAATTAATTGTAATCCGATATTTATATTTTCACTGTTTCTATGATGCAATTTTAATGCTGTGCTCTAGAAATTTAAATTTCAAGCCCTGGAAACCTTTTTTGAAGTTTATGTAACTTTAACTAAGCCTAAAAATATGTATATCAATTCTAGATTTATCTTGTTTATGCATTTCCCATTGTTTTTTTGCTAAATTTTCTCACAAAAAGGATATGATCATCATTTTAAAGGCAATATTCTAGATCTTTTTTTAAAATTCAGATTTTTCTTATTAAATGTCACTAGTATGTTTAATCAGAAAAATAGAGTATGTGTGTAATATGTATAAATCTCTTTGTTTCAAATTCTATTGAAGTTGTGAACTGTTGCATCTTTTGTTTAAAATTAACCGTAAAATGTTTCTTCCAATTTCAATTGAATTTCAATTTCAATTCTAGGAAACCTTTTTTGATTTTTATGTAAATTTCGTGAGGCCTTAAAAAATACTTATTAAAATTGCACGTACCTGCCACTTCCCCTCCCCCTTTGGAGAAGGGGTGAACTGCATATAAAATTTCCTGTGAAATATTTCCTCCATATATATATTTTCAATGTCTGTAAAACTGTAATACGTGAATAAAACTTGTCTTCAGTTTGTTGAAGAAACCCTTTTTTTTTCTTACCATGCTTTTCTTTACATGACTAAAATAATTTTTAAAAAAATAACAATTGTGAACAAAAAATGAAAATTCTCTTTAAGTCTTATTTCCTATTATTGCTCAAGACAAAATGCATGTAAGCTAATTTTCTGATGCATTCACCGTTCTTTCATTTATTGCTCATTTATTTCAATTTCATATACAAAGAAATTAATACCTATCTTTTAATATAAAATTTTACAAATTACTTTTGATATTTAGCATGTTTAATTTCAGTGTGTCTAATATATGTACCCCCAAGAAGCATTTATAACTGACAGTTAAATACACACTTTTTCCCACATATTGTTTCAGAACAGAATGAAAATTTTTATTCTGTTACATTTTGAGTAGTAAACTATTTGGCACACAATTATATCTGATTTTAGATTTTGAGCAATTTTATGAAGATTTTATTATAGCAGTTAAATTTTAGTTTTTTTCTTGGTTGTTAAGATTTTCATAGTTTATAGTTATCCAGAGAGGAAAGTATGATAACAGAGGATGGAACTTATATTTGTAAAAGGGATATATTGAATTATGTGTCATTTTATATTTCATGGAAAAAAATTAAAAGTGTAAGTATTAATTTTATATTAGAATTACACAGCCAGGGTTATTGATTATTTCTTACATCAACCTCTTTGTATGTATTAGAGATGATTTTACCTCATTATTTTATTTGTGGAAATAAAAGGGTATTTTTTTCAGTTTTCATGCAGTTAATTTTTATTTATTTGAATGTACGTAAAGTTTTATACTCTTAATTTAATAGTTAATGAATATTGTAATGTTTAATATATGCCTAATTAATTTTATTAGTATGCCTTTGATTTTGAATTTGTTTTTGTTGCAAAAAAATTATTTTTATCTTTGTAATATGCCTGAATTTTTTATTACTGGAGATAAGGGTGTTGAAATCTATGTATGATATGCAAATTTTTATAAATTTGTGCATGTATTATGAATTTACTTTAAATATAGTTTGGATTTTTTTTATTTTTTATGACATCATGTAAAAAGATTGTTTTATTTCCATATGTTAAGGAAATGTCTGTAATTATTTAACATTTAAAAGAAATTTTAAAATATTTTTATTTTGGGTATTTTTATGTCATACAAGTGTTTTCATTAAAATTGGGATTAAATTCCATGGCTGTCATACATTTTCAGCCAATTAATTTTAATCCCGAACATTTTGTGTGCATGGTTATGCATGTTATATGAATGTATGTTTATGGTGGAATCTTTCGGTATATTTCAGTACATTATTTATAAAATGTAGAAAAATAAGTAACTACAAATTTTGATTTGATGAAAAATAATTTTTGTTCAATTATGCAATATCTTGGTAATATCTTTTGAGTGTTGTACTCACTTGTTTTGAGCTAACTAATGATCTAGTGTCTGTTTTATCATATAGAAGGGTTCTATAATTTCATTGTATTTTTACTATAATTTTTTATTCTTTCTTAACTTTCTTCATTTGTTTAAGAAGTACCCTTCCTTAAAACAAATTTTCTGAACACTGTAGTTTTAAAATAAAAGTATTCATTTACAGTTAACGTCACACATGTATTAATTTAATGCCAAACAGAAATTGTTTTGATCAGTATAAAGAATGATGCCTTTTTAAGCTCTAAAAGGGCTTTAACTTTATGAACAAGATAGTAAGTAAATAAATATAATCCTGTAAATAGCTCTATCAACATACAGAAATAAATTTAAATTTAAAATGTCAATGTTTTAATTTAATTGTATAATATTAACCCTGTAATTTTGCAGGTAAAACTTTGCCCAGATCTGGTCTCTGCATTAATTTATTCAGATTTTGTTGTACTTACATCCATAGTTTCTTTGTATAGAATTTATATAATTGTAATACTATAAATCAGGGGTTTCCAACTGGCGGCCCGGGGGCCGCATGCGGCCCGCAGTGCCTTTTTTTGTGGCCCGCGAAGACTTCTAGGAAAATAATTTGCAGCATCAATTTAGATATTTTTAGTTAACGAAAAATGTTTTTGTAAAAATCTTTATTGTTTTCAAATGCTGTTCATTTACAAAAAACATTGATTTTCCTCGAATTCCATGAAAAGTAGGGTGTCCACTCATGTTCTATTTCATCCCCTCACTTCTTATTTACATACCCACTTCTTATTTGACTTTTTTGTGCGTGTCTGTGTAATTTAACGAAAGTTGGCCAGTTATAATCAAGGTCATTGTTGGAGGTTCATCCTCGAATTTTTAGAAATTTCATAGTACATACTATACACAAATCCTCCAAATCCCCCTTCCTCAAGAAAAAATGTCCTGGGTATGGTCCTGATTAAATTGCGGCCCGCCACTAGACAGGTGTTTTCGATTGCGGCCCTTGGACACTTGTAAGTTGGAAACCCCTGCTATAAATTATAGACTATATAATTTCTTTTATAGTCTGTAAATCATAGAATGACCCTAAATATTTGGTTTTTCACAGCAGGTATATTTTTATAAAAACTATGTAAATTGGATTTTATAACTGATTTGATAGGGTATTATAGATTGAAATTCAAAAAGTGTTATGATATGTTAAGTATAGCATAATTTTGTCCTGAAAAATATCTAAAAAAATTTCTGTTTTCATAAATATTTCTTTGTTTCAACCTAAGTTGAATTTAAAAAAATAATAAAGTAAGTTAATGTTTTATTCATCTTACATGAAGAAATATGACAAACTTACAAAATACATTTTGTAGATGTATAAGAATGCTTGTTTGAGCTGGTCCATATGTATTGTATCATCACACTATATTAAATGGGTTATTTTATATTTAATACAAGCAATCTTGTGACTAATATGAAAATATAGTAAATGATATGATTTGCTTATTAGTATATATAGACTTGTATACAACTTAAATTTACCAGAATGAGGTGTTAGAGATGACTGGTAGCTTTTATTTTTGTGTGTGTATGTGTGTTTCGGGAAAGTCCTCTTATGGGGTCAGAGAGGATGGGAGCATGTATTATCCCCCTAGATGCCACCCCTAAGGGTGCTTGGTCTAAATTGTGGTGGCAACCTATTAACTAGCAGAGATTCAATCCAGTAGGCCTTAGTTGCTTTGTCAGGCCCTATTTAGTTCATTGCATTACTGGTAGTTTTGCATTTTGCCTAGTCCAAACCATACCTTGATATTAATTTGATTGAGGTAGTAATTTTTCCTCAGTAACAAATCAAGACTGGTGGATATTTGGCTTGTTTAGAATTCCAAATAATATATTATTCAAACTATCCCTGGAAATCTTGAGTAACATTAAGTATGCTATAGATAAAGTCTTTATATTTGTAACATTGCTAAAATAACATTGATGGGGAAGCTAAAATATTATAAATGTTGCAAAATTATTGGAGAAAAGCAGTATTAATTTATTTTTGTTATAAGTGATCATGATTTTTTTGTAGATTTTAAATTTTTGCATAAATGACACATTGTGAATGTGTAAAAATGGAGATATACTGTTTAGAGATTCCATCATACATGAACTTGTATTTGAGTATCAGCATGTTAAATTTTACAGTATCCTTTTAAGTTGTTATTCATGTATTGTAACAAGAAGTTGTATATTTCATTTAAAATATTAAGTTGAGCATCTGTAGTTTCCTTTGTTTATGAATTCAATGACCTTAATCAAATATTTGTTGTTCTTGCTATTATTTTCATGTTCAGAATCAGACAATGTGGTTCTAACAGTATTTATTTTTCAGGCTGAACGAAATTAATAATTATAAAAAGTATAGTTTTTAAATTTTGCAACTGACCAAAATTTTTTTTCTTTCAGGAGTTTTATGTTGTTATTTATTTAATTTCATCATTAGAAAGAAATTTCAATATAGTCCATTCAAGATTATTTTTTGAAGTTCTTTTAAATTTCATATTTTGTAGAGTTTAATAATAAATGGATTACATTTTGACTGATATAAATATTATATATTAAATTTAATACTATACACATTTACAAAACTTTCATGTATATAATTCTGTGATAACCATTCTTCTTCACTAAATTTTTTTCTATGCTATTTAATCCATCAAATATGAATATTTTATTCTATTTAAATACAGATACATTAACTGTAAGGAGCTTGCTTCTATAGTTTAACCTCAGTGTTAGTTTAACATAATTTATTTAGTCATTTAATAATGTGGCAGAATTTAGATGTTTTATTTGTTTATAAGTTATTTGTTGCTCAATATATTTAAATTAGAATTTATAATATTTGTATATAATTGAACTCATCATCTTTAGTTTACATTAAAATGTTTGAAAATAAATTGATTCTATAGAGGCTTGTATATGGATGTTAAAAATAATTCCTAAACTTTATAATTTTGCAAAATGGTGAAATCATATCCTATATATAAATATGTATTATACATATATATATGCTTATATAAGTTTAAGTGGTGAAAGTGAAAGGAAATTAGAAATGATTAATATCATATTGCATAAGCACTAGTTCTTGCATAATTAACATTGTATTCATCAAATATTTATTTTCAGTGTAAATATGATCACAATTTTAAAAAAAAATTGATTGTGTTAGGAGCAAAAAGGGAAGAAACTGTTGTTGGAAGACGCTTATGTTCTTGTTTGGAATATATCACTACTAATTTAAAATAATTTTTCATACAAATTAATTTAACTGCGTAAATATCTTATACTAATCATAGTTACCTTAATTATTTTTTTTGTGTTCATTTAATTTAATTTGATTGAATAATTTAGAAATTTAATACATACATTTGAAAAACAATTAATGAAATTTTGTGAATTTTAGAGACCACTGGGATATAAAGTAAGAATAGAAAACTATTTCTAGAAATTATTGATGGTTTCATAAATTTTCCTCTCTATATAGCTCTAATTCATATCACATACTTGTAGCTTAACTATCTGAGACAATATGCAGTTTTTTTTCAACTGGCTGTATAATTTTTTTTTGAATTTATGGTTAAAATTGTCTGAAAAAAACAAATAAATAAATAAAATCAAATTAAGATTCATGTTGAATTCTCTAAAATTCTATATTATATGTTACAAATTTCTAGATTGATTTCTGAAATTTTTTTAATGTTTGTAAAACTAGTTTTATTTCATAATTCTAAAAAGGTTTACAAGTGGAGCATTTAGTTGGTCTAAGAATGTGATTGATTCTGAAAACCAAAAATTTTTACTGTGACGAATACTATGTTCCCAGCATTTCTAAAATGATCTTAAAACCAAACATCCAGATACACTTTCTCATTCTGTATAGAGTAGCATAAAAAAATAAATTGTAGTATATTATATTCTGCTCTTATGTTTGTAATGTATACAATATGATAAAAAACAGTTTATTATTAGCATGCTTGAGAAATTTAGTTCTCTGACTGGTTTATTTATTAAAGATAAATTGATGATTTCTTTTTGTACCCACTTAAATTTTGTACTGTTGTAGGAATCAAAAAGTAAAATGGGGAAACCTATTAATTTGATTTTTAAAGATAATCTTTGTTGAACATAATCTGTTTTGAGATAATCTGTTTAGGGTGACCTATAGATCTTATCACTGAACTAAGAAGCACTAACTTTGGGATCATATATTTGAACTCTGGTTCTAATGTTTTTGACAAAGTGTATGTACATAGCCAACCCTGTGCTGAATTATATATTTTTATTAACCATTTTATGAAATTTCAAACACTGGATTAGTGAAATGCTGGCTTGTTTACTGCTTTTTTGGCAGGTCTCATTTATATGGAATGATTTTTTTTCTTTATTACTCCTTCTCAAATGCACTTTCCCCTTGTTTGACTACTGGTTCCATGGATAGGTTAGCCATGAAAAAGGAATTTTCTATCATACATTTTGGAATATATGAAGGAAAACTTTTATGCCAGGTAATGAACTATTTGATGATGGTAGATTGGCTGGAATGCTAGCTACTGGACTGTGTGCATGGTTTGCATGGATATTCCAATTTCCAGTGCACCAGATAGGGACTGACATAGCAACTAAGGCCTTCCAGGATTGAATCCCTGCCAGTGAGAAGGCTGCCATCATAATTTAGTCAGAGCACCCCTAGGGGTGATATCTGGTGGTCTCATACCTTCTCCCTCCATCTCTGACCTCGTTGGACTTTCCAGTCCACAGAGTTAATATGCCTATATTTAGCCTAGGCATGAAGGTATTTAATGGTGTCATTGGGATTCGAACCAAGCATCCCCAGTCTAAAATCCAATGTGCTGCCTCTAGGCTATCTCGGGCCTTATTGGCTTGAGTATTCTTAGCTGCTCACAAATGGCTTTAAATTGTGAGTCCAATCCTAATTGCAGCAAAAAATTATTATACTACTGAGAAATTATGATAACCTTGTATAGAAATTTTTTTTTAAACCATGAGCTAAAATTTCAATTTTAACTTAATGGTAATGAAAATTTTCTGCATTTGTTTTTCTAGGAACGATAAAGAATTCTATTTCATTTTACCATATATGTATAAGTTTGTATTTTTTCTTTTTATACGTATACTGTTTCATACACAATGTGTTTACACATAAAATATGTTTCATGTTAAAATTGACGTGACAGAAAGTGACAAGAAAAGTGTAAAAACTGCCACATGTGTATAATAATAGATTTTAGAGAGAAAATCTAAAAAAAAATTATCCTGACTTCTAATTATCCTTAGAAGTCTGAAACATCATACTATTCATGTTTCATATCTTTCATTGTTTTACTTATAGTCCTTGATATAATTATAACAACTTTTTTCTAAAGAAAGCAGATTTTATAAATTTCTTTACAACACTGTAAATTATCTGTTTAGCTGGTGTAAAGTAATTAATGTATATTTTCCAGGTATTGATAATAATTAGGTATTACCATAAAGAACAATTATCAATGTTATTTTTTAATCATTTAGCTTTAGCTGTAAGAATCTGAAATAATTAAAAACTATTAATGTATTTTATTTTATTTTGTTGTAATTTTCAATTTTAATGTTTTATCTCTATTTGTTGCTTTATCATTTTTGATGTGTAACATTAAATTGTATTTTTCATGACTCTTAATTAAATTAAAAATCAAATTACATTTTGATATTTTCCATATATTTATTCGAAGTATTTTTTTAACATTAAGAACTTTTTAGTTTTCTTTTTATCTATCTGTAACAGTTATATTGCTTGCCTCATTTATATTTCTGTAATATCTCATCAAAATGCCTTTTTCATAATAATGCCATTTGGAAATTGATATGATTTGAGTTTTATAAAAAATATCAAGCCACTGCATTCCTATATCACAAACCCCATCTTTAATAATAAAATTCTTCATGTATGCAGTTTTTTTCTTTATTTCATGTTGAGTAGTGCTTTGTAGCATTAATCTGCATAGTAAAATCTAATTAAAAATAATATCAAGGATTTTTTTTCTTAACCATGACACAAGTAATGAAATCGATTTTTTAATGCTTTTTATGGCAATAGTGAAAATTAGGAGTTATAAACTGTTGATAGCATAATTTTTTTTCTATATATTTCTAAACATAATTAATTATATTTCATCATATTACTTTTTTATTACTTTTTATATTCTATCCTTTAAAGCAGTGGTTCCCAACCCATAGAAGTCTATGGACCACTAAGCCAGAAACTGAACCATGTGTGGACCACCACCACCACTTCCACAGGCTTGGGGAAGGGACCTTCCAAGGGACTTTCCAGGGGGTATGGAGGGGTATAGAATATACCCCAGGAAAAAGGGATACAGGATTAACGTACTCACATTCTAATGTATCATATTCTAATAATAAAATAATTATGTTAAACTTTTAAGAAATTTTAATTCAACACTTGATAGTCATAGGATATATTCGACCCATCTAGTTCAGTGAACATTGCTTTCAAAATCTCCATTTATTTAGCAACATTTTTATATGTGGTGCTGGACCACTCCCAAGGCTCTCTCAGACCACCGGTTGAGAACCACTGCTTTAAAGGATATATTGAACCTCCATAACCCCCCAAAAATATATATACAATTTCTGAATTTTTGGAGAGATTTGCTAAATTAAACCCCACTAGAATGAACTGCTCTGTTAAGTAGTATATTCTTGATAAGATGTTCACTTGTTAAGTTGTGTTTCATGAAATTTAGTCCACAAGGAGGCATATTAATGGGATATTATGGTAATCTTTGTTTTTGTTCTAAATGGTTTTATTATATGTACTGTTAAATATTATTCATTTATATATTAAATTCTGAATTAGGTTCAAACAATGATTAAGTTTTATTTATATATTGGCATTTATATGTATGTATAAATAATTGTTTTTAAGCTTTTGATATTGAATAATAATAAGTATAATTATGCATTCAATTTAATTGGCTAAGATGGAATACTTATTCTAACAATTCAGCCTGAAAACTATTTTTAAAAAATCATTATGGATCACATTGACATTAAAAATTTTGTCATTTTATTTTTGTGTATGAGTGTTCTCGTTTTAAGGGAAGTATTTGGAAACGCTGAAGTATTTTTCCTTCTTTCAGATGCATACTATGGGGATTCTATTTCAAGTAACACTCATATTCGACTACGGGGCAAAATGAATGACTTTTCTTCTAGAGAGGCTTTCTGTTATATCTGTAACAAGCAATTCTCCAGAATTAAAAGCCTACGCCGTCATTATCAAGTTATACATGCAGCGTCTCCCAAAGTCTTTGCATGTAAATTATGTCCTAGAAGTTATAATAGAAAAGATAATTTAAAACAGCATGAGAATCTTTGTCACTGGAATGTTTTAAATCCTCCTGTAGAAGAACTTTAGTTTAAGACTGAAATACAAAGATATATCTTTTTCAAAACATATAGTTAATATATTTATTCTAATTATTTTATAAATTTATTATGTTAACCATTATTTTTGTGCAATTAAATATTATATACATATGCACATATTGAGATAAATATGAAAATGAATTTTTATCTATTTAAAATAGTGTGAATAAACATTTTATTTTTCATCTCATGTGCATATGTGTGAATATATGTAAGTATGTATTTATGTACACATACACATGTGTGTGCTTGTGTTATGGAATAGAATTCCTTTTAATTTTCATGATATTTCATTTTCTAATATCTTGAGTAATATTTGAAATATTATGAGTTATATTCTCTAAGTTATCTGTCTTTTGCATTTCAGATTCATGTTCAGAGAAAATCTGAAATTATGACTACAATTATAGGACAATACAGTTATAAGTTTTTCACTGTTATCATAGGATGTATGTGGTAGGATTTTGTTATTTTACTTATAAGGATTCAACACTTGAAAGTTATTGTTATCCCAGGGTGTGTGTGCCAGGTTTCTGTTTTTCTAAGTTAAATATAGATATTACTCATTCTCACTTAGGAATTGTACAGAGACATGTTTAATCTTAAGGCAAAAATTACTCTAAGGTATGTGGCTTTATTTAACCCTTCACCCAAAAATATCACAAAGAATGATTGCTAAGTTAGTCGACATATCATATATTTTCCCTGGTCTTGCTGATTCTGAAATTTTTAATATGTCATACTTTTCTGTCACTGTATTTAGGAATCATCTTTTTTTTTAAAATGAGTATTATCAGTATATATATATATAAAATTAAAATAATTGCAGCTAGTAGATTACACTATGTTTTCATCTAAAAGTGGCAAAGGTTAACCCATTTTTTTATAGTAGAAAGAAGACATCAATAACAGTATATTAAATATTTTCTGATTTTCAGCATATACCAATTAATGAAACAGGTAGCCCCTCCCCCTCTCTCTCCCTTTTTATAATTCTTTTTGCATAATTATTTGCAAATCAAGGGCATTGATATTTAATACCTAAGATGATATTAGTTATGATGTGTATGTATACATTTTTTAGCTTTATTGCTGTTTATTTCCATAGGTTTCCTTTTCACAATATTTCAAAATGTTTTTGTTTAGAAATTATAGCTATATTGACCACAATGTGATTGTATTTTAATCTTCAGTGTCTCTCTCCTCCTTTTTGTAATTCTTTTTGCATAATTATTTGCAAAACTGTGCTGTTGATTAGTGTTAAAGTTTTGTGTGTGTTTAGAAATCTTCCCTTACATTTATTGTTAAGTCAGACTGGGAAAAATATTTGATAATTTTTTTTAAAAAATGGTATTTAAATCAATGATAAAAGAAGTTATTTAATTATTGTTTAAAATCCATCGAAATGCCTTGATTTATAATTTTATTCTTGATTTTGAGACTGTAGCATATACTATTTAATAAAAAAGGGAAATTTGACCCACGTTCCTTATTGTTACAATATTAAAGTTTTTTCTTCATATTTGGAAAGGTTCTAGATGAAGACAACACAGGTCAACTCTTGAAAAAGCATTTATTAGTGTAGACTTACCCAGGGGGTAATATGTGTAGCTTAGGTCTGCGAATATTACCCCAATATTTTAAAACAGTATGAGATATAAATATAAATAATTATATTCACACACACACACACACATATATATATATATATATATATATATATATATATATATATATATATATATATATATACAAACACTACAGTCTCTCATTCTGTCATATGTCTCCTAGCAGGGCTGAAAAGGTGTGGCTCCAGTTTTAGCACTTTCTTTTAGGCACCAGATAGGTTGGAATCCAACTTCTGCAAGCACTGTAGTATACAGTTAGAAAATGATCTATCATGTCTAATTGTTGGAATTCTATTTTGTGTATGTTGTTTTGTACTGAACTCATAAATGTGTGTAAATATAAAGACAAAATTCACACGCAGACATGAATATATGACAAAAAAAATTATATTTGAAAATATATCTTTTGTTGAAATATTTATTGGATGTTAAAAGAGAATTTAATATATTTTAAAATGCTTTTAAAGCAGAAATTTTATCTCTATATTAGATATCTTATTATCTTTCTCATGAATTGCTTTCACCAAGGAGGTCATTCATGGATATCATTGTATTTTTTTCCATAGGTTGTTCGGTTAATATAATTTTTCCCAGTTACTTTAAGACTCAGAATGAGTGCAATTGAAAAAAAAAATTGGGAAGAACTACTGCTATTTCAACACTACTAATGCTTGTGATTAGGCATTCAATATTTTTACTGTATTGTTTCTGATTCATAATATAGGTTTTGGAATATTTTGTTTAAGAGGAATAAATAAATATTTATCAACTTAGATTCATAATTTTTCAATCCAGTCCCCCCCCCTCTATATGAATACATTTTACTGCCATTTTTTACTTATTCTTTGATAATTCTCCTTAATTATTTTATTTTTCACAAATGCTAGACATAGCATGGATTGCTTTCCGTTTCGCTTACACACCATTGTATGCTTATTGTTTTGCTGTATCATCTTTCATAATTTTAGCTAAGAAGCTATTAATAAATTGAATTCCATGGGGGGCTTGAAAATAAAATTCTAAGAAAAGTAAGAATTGTTTAATATTAATGAAGTTACTATCTCAGTTAATTATATTTTTCTTGATGTGCAATATCTTTATATGTATATATACTTTCATATTTAAAGAGTATGTTTGTTGTTTGTGTAATATATTCTATATTATTGATTAGTAAAGAAATATTTGCATGTTATTCTGTTACCATGTACTCTTCCCTTTTGGTTCATGTTTTATTCATTGTAATGCTTTGAAGTGCTGAACTTAAATAAGGAAGTTCCTGTTCAAGCTTGCTATCAAATAACTATTCTTATATAATGAATAGAAAAATGTGACAATATTGGTAGTAATAAGCTATTGGTAATAAACTTATCTATAATATTTCCATTATCGATAAATAACAATTGTTGTATTTACATTTAATACTCACCATTTTTAAATTACACTGAACGTTATGATTAGCAGTTCTAAATTCTTATGAAAACTCTTTCAGATTAGAGAAGCTGAAATGAAAAATCAGTTTTTTAATGTTAAAAATCTGGATTGTATTCAAATTATTTTGAAGGACGTGTGAATTTTATATTTTATAATAAACTCATTTTTAAAGACTCTTGATTTCTGAATAATTTTGAAATGTGTGCTTTTTATTTTCTAAATTGTGTTTCATAAAAAAATGCTGAATTTAAAATTTTAGGGTATAAATGTACTTTTGATTTACAGATGGATCAAATATGCAGTTTGATAACAATATATATTTAATTCTTTGTTTATCTTTGGATATTTATTCAATATTTTTTAATTATTCTGTATATATTTTCCCCATAAAATCAAAATGTTAATGGACTCCTCTTTTGAAGATAACTTTTCTCCATTACTTAATGCAATTACTGTTGGTTTATTACATAATATATATTTTATACTTTAAAGCCTGATTATTGACATAAATCTATTTCATTTATTTATATATTTACAAAAATCCAAAGAAAGTAGTTCCTACCTAATTATTGTCTCTTAGCTTGTCAGCAGAAAATGAATTATTGAAATATTCTCTTGGACATTAGACACAACAGATACAAGAGTTCAATTGATAGACAATTGAAAATTGTTGAGAATCTCTTGGTAGTTATGCTCAAAATGTATTTTCTGCCACCCAGAAAATTTTATGCTTACTAAAACTTAATTTCTACAAGCACATGAAGCTTAATTTTTGATGTGTTAAAAGTTGCTCTATCACTGAGGTTTAATGTAATTTATAATGTAATTTATGACATAGGATGCCCATCAAGTCCTGCCTTGATTTTCCTCTATAAATATGGGCTTGTAATTTATCTTTTGTATCTTTCTACATTGCCTCATAACAAAAATATGCTGGAACATAGAAAATAGTGTTGAGAAATATATCACTAACGTTGCAACAACATTTATATTAATGATAAGCTGTTCCCTTGAGCTGATTAGTAAGTAAAACTATGTGCAGAGACAGGCTTTAATCTGAAATAATATACACACCTTACTGATACAATGCAGTGATATGGCATGTTGAGAGCTTTAATTCAAATCATACAAGCACCCTATTATATTATGTAATGAGATGGTATGTTGAAAACAAGTGGCCTGCTAAAGTAATTATATTTTGAAACTGTAGAATTATGAGCATGTTACCACACTATGTAAGTGATAGAATAGTTTGGTTAAAAATCTGCTGAAAGAGAGTATTATATCCTTTATAACACTAAAGAAATTTATTAAAAGAATTTTAAAATAAACAACTGTAGATTGAAAATTTCCTAAAGAATCTCTTAGCTTGACAGAGATGAACAAGTTTCTTGCATCCCAGCTGTTGTTTTTGCTAACTTTTTAACATTACAGGTGAGGCTAAGAACTTACTAATACTTTATACTACTCTGTGAAGAAAAAATTTATGCCTTAATATCTGTATGTGTTCTCATAATTTAACTACTTTCAGAGAGTTCAATTGTCAGACATAATTAAATTTTTGTTTAAGCCTGATCTTTATTGCTATAATTTACATGCTGTTAGTACTTGACAATCTTCATGATCTTTGTGGATGATCTATTATAATGGCTATTTTTACCTTACTAAATTCAGAGCCCAGTGCATAGTTTCAAAGAAAATAAATTTAACTTCCTGCCTTATCCAAAAATAATACCACTTAGTGTATTTAAGATACTGCAAACTTTCATACAAAGCTTTTATTGTATGAATGAAGTATAGTAGAGTTATGAAAATTTTGGGAAAGGAATAAGAGGTTTGGTTAAAAAGGGGGGAAGTAGATTTAAAGCTACATCTTTGTTTCTTAAACAAAAGATGTTTTTAAAAAATGCTACAATGTATCTCTAATAAATTTCTTTAAATTATCTAAAGAGATATTGATTCTAAAAGCCAGTTTTTTGTTTCTTTTTAAAGGAAATGAAACCTAATTGTAATCTAGTTAAGGCTAAATATTGATTGAAATTTTCAGTCATATAATATTTCACATTAGTCTCACACAGGTATGAATTTGCTCACTGAATTTTACCAGAAATTTGTAAAAGGTGTCATATGTATGGTTTTCTTTCATTAGTCTAATTAGTGCTGATGGTACTAAAGTTTTTAAAGCTTTTATAAATGCTTTCTAACTTTTATAAATACATAAAAATTTTACCCTTCTTTCTCAATAAATGTAGCTACAAAATAACAGCATGATTACTAGGTATCATAATACTACAGTTTTCTAATATAAACCTAGTAGTGACTGGATCCATCTTTCATTAGGAGGAGAAAAAATTGTAAATAATTAAACTGTGTTCTGAACTTGTGACTGTGATCCGAGATCTGTGGTTTAAGTCAGTTATGACACAGACCTGGAAATTTGTGCTCTACAAAATTTCAGGTCTGTGACGTAACTTTTGACTACTACACAATGGTGAAATTCATATTTATAAATTTCTGTGATATATGTATTACTCTACTTATCCAGTGTGTTAACATTGTTCCTCTTGATTACATTTCTGACCAAGGTATTGATAATAGTTATCAAGGTGGACTCTTTTAAGTTTTGCATCAGTATCATTTAATTAAACAGTACAAATCTGCAAATGTTTCTGTACCCTTCCTATTTTTTTTTCTTTTTAAAAATAAATTGTTTTCTCCTAGCCATTTGATTTATCATTTCTTAAATTTTGACTTGTTATTTATAAATGTATATGTCACTGACTGAGTTAATTGTATGAAATATGCCTAAGAGTGACTGTTGTTTTCTTCTGTTAACACTTGTGTTGATGTCTGTTCTTTTTATATTTATTTTGGTACAATTATTATAATTCTTATATAATTAATGACTTTGATATTCATTTGTTTCATAGATTTGTAAAATTATTCATTTAATAATAAATTTTTGTTCATTACAGAGTTAGATTTTTTCAAGTAATTTAAACTATTTCAGTTTAAGTGAACATCAGTATATTTTTACAAACAAAATACTTAAAGTGTTTTTTTGATTTTCTATTTTAAATATAGAATAAGCAAATGACTATCATATAAACGAACATTTTCAAAATGGGTCTATGAGAAAGTGAATATATTTTACCTAATGAAAGACTTGTTATATACTTATTTTTATTTACTTTCTATTATATTCCTAATTCAAATGTAGGTCTTATTAAAAAGCCTATGGCTTCCTTTAAATGTGAAAATTAATTAATTTATTTTCACATTAAAACTTCCTCAAATGGATTTAGTATGTAGCTTTTGGCAATATACCATCTGATTATTCTCGTAATTTTTTTACACAAATAAATCATATTTATAAATATAGTCAATTGTAAAATGTTATGATATAACATAACTAATATATTTTCATAACAGATCATCAAACTGAGTAGTTTTAAATTTTTGATCAGTTTGATTTAAAGTAAGTATGAGACCTTACAGCATATTTTTATGAGTATATAATCTTATGTAGCATTTTTGAAGTCCTTTTTAAAATTTTTAGAATGGGATTATATAAGCTAAGTGGATATTAATTGAATTGTATCAACTGGTTTCTTTTTATAAATTTCCTGCTACTGAACACAATAGTATACATTGGCTCTTATTTGACAGATTAAAAATTGATGATTTGTTTGGTCCATATTACTTTGTATGTTACATTTGAATGCAATATATTGTAATATACTAATTTTAGGATTTAGTGAAAAAAAATAGTTATTTAGGTTAAAAAGTCTTTTTTTTTAAATAAGTACCTCAAATTGATATTATACTTAGATTATCCACCTTTGAAAATTATATCTTAAAACTAAATAAATTGATAACTTGTGATATACAATTAAAGGAAAAATTACTATTTTTGTATTTTCTACTTTTATTTCTGTAATTCCTAAATGGTGATGAAAAATATAATTTAATCAGAGGAATTAAAACAGTTTTTTTTTATTATTAGAATTTTAAACTTACTGTGTTAATAGATTTTGATTCATATATTTTGTGCTGAATTTAGAAATATTAAACTTATTACTTATTAATATTTTTTTCTAATTTCATTTAATAATTTCTTTTTTTATCGCTTCTTATATCTTTAATAGATTACTTAAAGATTAATTGTGTGTCTGCTAAGTATCAATATTAAATTCTGATCTGTTTGTTTGTAAGGAATGTATTGTACATAATTGAATGTATATGGCTTGAATTCAGGGGTGGTCATATGTGTAATTATTATTATTATTACTATTTATAAAGATAATTTTTGTTCTAAGGAATAGTTTCAAAACTTTGAGTTGAATTGCTGATATGAAATAATGCATTTATAACTTTCTTTTACTATACATGTAAAACTGGTTTTTTGATATAAATCTCAGTATAAAGAATTTTACCTTTTTCAAAACTCATTCCTGTATTCAACAGTGCTTGTTCATTTCTCTATGCTTTTAATTTAAGTAAATTAATTTAAATAAATTGGAAGTAAATTATTGAATGTATAGAGAGGCCTTGTGTCATTAATGATGAATTTTTTTAAATGTTTTTTTTTATTTCACTATAGTCTTCTTCTTCGAGTGCTATTAATATTAATTAGTTTAATGCAGCCATCTTTATCTCATATATATACATACAAATTTTATTTTTCATTCGCTCAAGATTAAAAAAAGCAAAATTCCAAGAACTCTTTAACAGTTTAATATTATATGACACTACTGAATAAAAAATTCAAAATTAAAAGTGTCATTAGGGGATAATTAAGTGCAAAACTTCTCATTATTACTTTGATTAGACTTATGAAAAGAATCAATGCAGTTTGTCCAGTATAATCTTTCAGATTAATTTATAAATTTTATAAATTAAGTCTGTATGAAATGTATTATTTAACCTAGACATTTTTACCAATGGTATGGCTAAAAAGATGTTTATTAGTTAAAAAAATTCTTTCAATTTTTCTAATTATTTCTTCTTGAAATCTAAATATTTTTTTAAAAATTTATTTAGAAAAATATTTCAGTCATGTGTGTGTGTTCTAAGAATTTTTTTTTCATGTCATGACTGTTGAAAGGAGGTAATATAAAAAAAGAAAGAAAGAAAAAATCTTACTTTTAATAGATGAAGTGTTTCTTTTTTAGAAATTTTGATGTAAAATGCACACTCCAATGTAACTAGTAGCTTAGGTATATATTTTGCAAATTCTGATGATAAAAGTGATATCAAAACACTGCATGTTGTTTTACATTGCTTATGGATGGGGCGCTTTGATTTGTTTATGGCTTTAATAAGTTATTGCTATTAATTTTGTCATAAATAAGTCATCATTGCAACATGTTATACCAACATGTTACCAAATATTATATATATATATATAATATTTGGTGCATGTGTTTGTAGTCAAAGGTTACTTATGTTATCCATAACCATCTGATAGATGAGTGGGATAAGAGATTATACAATTTTAGCATCCTTGTTTATTGAATATATATACAAAACAGAAATAAGATGAGGCACAATGTATATATTAGTTTTTGACTCCCAGCCCAATTGAAGTTTTGTATATCAATTAAAATTTCCATCAGCATCTAAAGTTCATTAAAATTAAAATTTTTTTAAAGGTGCATCTTGAAATCAGCAATTTTGATTGTTGAAATAGAGCAATATGGCGTTAACTCACTGTAAATAATTTGTCTAAAATAGAGATTAACATTTAAATAGTAGAAAAGAAAATTTGTTACCTTTGAAAAATCTTTCAATGTTAGTGAATTACCCACCATCAAAATAAGAGGCCTCAGTAAGTGCAGTGTTTTTCTATATATAAACTGAAGATAATATTTAAATAAATTGAGGAGGATAATTAGTAACAAAAGAGATTTAAAATATGAAAAATAAAATACGTTAAAAGCAGTTTTCTTTTACTTTCCTTTTTTTTTCAATGCAAATTAGGTTAACATTATGTATGATCTGTATTGTATTTATTTAACCAGTTAATGAATACATAAAAAAAATTATTGAATTGTGAGAAATTTCAAGACCACTTCTGTCATGAACACTTCTCTATTGGACTTGTTAAGCTTGATTCTACTTATGGTTCTACTTGATTCTACTCTCACTCTGACACACACACACACACACACATATAACCATATCAATGTATATTCATAAAGGGAAATTAGTTGGATTGATGAATTTCCTACATTTTTTTCTAGCTACTAGTCTGATATGAATTTTTTTTCTTCTCATCGAGAAATATCTATATATATTTCAAAGACAAATCTAGTCTGTCTTTAGTATACTGTTGTTGGTCATTTGTTATGTAATTTTAGCCCATAATCTACAAGGAATATCTAAACATTATTGAAAAAAAAGAGAAAATATTTGTTCCTTGTGCACCTTTTTTATTTTATTTTATTTTTATTTATTTATTTATTTTTTTGTATGTGTTCATAAAATATTAGAATTAGCATTCATATGGTTAAGTTTGTTTTTAACGTATCATAATGATTCATGTTTTTACCTTTATCTGCATCTATTTAACTATGAGTATAATAAGTTTGCAAATTTTCATACTGTATTTAGGAATTATATTTCAATATTTTTTTATAATTATCAGTTAAACTATGCTTTTCCATTAGGCCACCCCTGGATTTAATATTTTATGGTGTGTGAAGTCTTATATAGATTTTCATGTCTTTTAAGGTTTACAACTTTTAATAAAATTAATGAATTAAATCATTTATCTTGTTTCGCATTTTTGTCTCACTGCTGAATAGCAGTGTTTATACATTCTGAACAATTGTATTATTAATGTAACGACATTCTCTTTGTTTTCTTTACTTTCTTTACCCAAGTGCTCTTGGGTAGATCTCATCCCTAATTATCAGTAGAAATAAAGGCCTTTCTTTATAAAACTTCACACACAGTTATTGTTTTGTTGCTGTTTTTTAAAAATTGATTTTGTTATAAAGATTACAATTTTGTATTATGTATTCTTTTCTCCTCCTTATATTTTAATAGTGGAGAATCAAGTGGCTAATGTGGAAGAATTTATGCAAAAATACACAAGCTACCTGCAACAGATTCGTCATCCGACAGCTGTTGCCCTGATCCCAGCCATGGAAAATGTCTGCCCCATCTGTTTGAAAACCTATTCCACAAAACATAGCATGAAGAGACACTTACTCATGCACAAACCATTTCATCGAAGATTTCAATGTAATGTATGCCAAAAGTTATTTAACTGGCCTGGCAATTTAAAAACTCATATGCAGGCTGTTCATAAGTTATTACCTTCAAACAACAGATCCAGCAGAACTGATGTCTCTCCATCTCCAGCTAATAAACTTGATGACAATGAGCTGAAAAACTTATAGTCATTACTATGATATCATTATTGATTTGTCTTAGTTATAGCTTTGTACCTTTATTAAAAAATAATCGACAAGAAAGTATTTTACTAGGAATTGTTTTTAAATGAAAATATGAGTACAGTTATTTTTTTCTTATAACCTGGTAATCTCTGTATGTTTGTCTGGTCTTGTAAATTAGAAAATAAAATGTCCGAAAATATTTTTTTTTTCTGATAGGTTTATTATCTGTATGCGTTAGTTTGTATTTCTGTGAAATGAATGTTATCTGTCTGTAGCAAATTTTGTGTCAGGAAAATAACTTTTGTTTTTAGAAATCACTTTTCAATCCTGTGTAGTCCCTATTTGGGAAAAGACTACTTATAACATTAACCTATTTCAGGTTTCATTTAACCTGTTCATAAGTATTTCTGATTTGAGAGTATAAATATATTTTAGTAGCAGTTTTATAGGAAACACGTGAAAGTTCTCTGTGTTCAGTGGCAATTATATTTATCATTTGTGCATCTTAAAAACTTTTTATTATGCTGAATCAAAGGAATTTTTATTTTTTGAAGTTAGCATTTTTAACTGTGTAGAAAAGTTATTAAAAAATTTACCATTAAAGGTACAGACTTTGAATTATACTTCAAATAAAATAATACCTATGTACAGGGTGTTTCAGAAAATTTTATATAATTTCATGATCAGTGTTTGTACAAAAGGCCTGATATTTTAATATCATGTGTGGAAACACATCAAATTTTTATTTCGATATTTTCCTCTAGGGGTATGTTAAAGATCTGGTTTATGTACCCCTGCTACCTTCAAATGTAGATGAACTCATGCAGAGAATCAGTACCACTTTGGTTATTGTTGTTGCTAATGCCCCCTTGTTGGAAGTTCCATTCACCAGGTCTTAATAGGCTATTGAGCTGAAAGGGGTCTCCTGTTTTGAATTAGCACCACAAGGGTTGAAGTCCGACTCGGCTAAATGACCAGTCCCATAATTTTGAACCGAGTCAAGTGACGAGACTGGAACACTTGACCCCACACCTCCAGAGGTAAATTTTTGAACTTGAAGGACATTGCAGCTACGACCTATTTTGCATGCCCCGGCCACCAGTAGTGAACACAGCGGTGGATTTGCAGTGATGAGCATTGAACCAGGGACGTTCAGATCACTGGCCTGTTGCTCTTGCCAACTTGACCACCATACCCCACCACTTTGGTAACTGTTACCAATGACATGCTACAGCACATTTAGCAGGAATAACAACTTGATGTGTGCTGTGTCAGAGGTGGCATGCATATTGAACATTTGTGAAATTGTTCATGGAATCCCTATGCATTTGTATTTCTCATTCATGTTTTGGTTAATGAATATTTAATTACTCAACAATGAGCCTGTTGAGTTTCATTAAATTAACTAATGTAGCTACTGATATATTTATAACATCAAATGGTGTCAAATTTTCTGAAACACCCTGTATATTGTTTTAGAGGGAAAGAAACAATTTTTCAATTTTTATTTGTTTTTTCATACTTTTTCTTGTATAAGCAATAATTTATAATGATTTCTCTACCATTTCTTTTATGTCATTTAATATTTAGCTGCACTTCATTTTACAACAAATAATGAAGATTTTGTTGAAAGATCAATTTGTGCAATATTGAGCTGCCTTTTTTATAGACTCTGATTATTTCAAAGTGTTATATCAATTTTAGATTTTATATATGCTTGTAAAATATGTGTTTTTAGGTGGCATAAAGTTGGTTAAGAGATAAATATAAGAATTTATGTAATGCAAGGTTGAGTAATTATTTTCTAAAAATTCAGTGATAGCGATTATTAAAAATTATATTTTTCATTTATTTTATTTCAATGTCTAAAATAATTGCAAATTGAATAATGATTTTTTTTAATAAATTAATGCTCAATTCTTAATATCTGCTAACAAAGATTTATTATGAATTTATGTATATGTACATCATGAAGCTGTAAATAAATGAGAAGCTCTTCAGCAAATTAGTGCTGTCTTGTGGTATTGGCTACATCGATAGTGCAATGATTACCAACCTAACTAACAACATTTCAAAGACTAGTATACCAACCTTCAGCACCAGAAAATGCTGGTTTAAGTCTTTGGTTTTGAATGTGTTGACATTTCTGAAGATGAAATATTATCATAAAACTTACTTTATATAAGAAGCCTCTTTTTTTTTCCAGTTTCAGTTTTGTAATATTTAATCTTATTTCATTGAAAAAAAGCATCTATTGGAAGTATTCATAGTAACATCTATGCCTGGGTTCTTTCATAAGCTTTTTGGTTTTCTATAAATATATTGGTATTCTTATATATGTAGTTAAATACATATTTGTTGCTAAATGAAAAATATTAGTTTTGTGAAAGTAAATTTTCACCTTTAATGTTAGTGATTTTGTTTCTCAGATTATCTGTTGCATTCTCTGTTTCTGAAGAATAACTGCATATTATACTTTAGTATAATGGCAGAGTAATATTATGAATGCCTCAAGAGATGGTTTTACATGTGTTCTCGGTATAAAATCCTTAAGATTGAAGCAGTGTACTTTTCAAAGATAATTATTTATTAAATAAATTTTTTTGGTTATACTATAGTAACAAGAGAAACAAATAATATTTATATGGACCTATAAAAATTGTCAAATGGATAGTTTTAAACATTGAAAAACAGTAATTTTTTTTTCCTTTTCATGTCATCAAGATTTTTAACTGATCATAGTTGAAATAATTGTATTGTTTCATTTTTGTCAAATAATTTTTCCTCTAGTATATCATTGGAAAAAATGTCAGGCACACATTTTGATGGGGAAGATAAGCAAATCATTTTTTTCATCTCTTCCAGATAATGTATAAGCTGATATTTGCATTCAGGGATAGCTACAAGATCAAGTGAAAAAGATGTTTTCTATATCTACTTGTTTTATCTACTGTTTTATCCATATTGGCCTAATCTTATTTTGAAATGTAGACCATATAGTTTGAGATACTATGAAGTAATGACACTCTGAATTGTAATATGCTTAATCTTTTAGCCATAAAAAAAAAATCTGTGAAATTTAAACAATAGTCAAAGCTTATTTAATAGCTAGTTACTTTATAATGGCAATATAATTGAGTCATAAAATTATGATTTGATGTTGCTTTTTGATTTACACATCATTTGGGAGTGCCTATTTCTTTTATGTTTTCTCATCTCTGTATAATTTATTATTGTTTGAAAATGTGGGGCACTTGTCCATTAAGACATTCAGTGAGAATCATTGATTGCTTTCAATGGGGGTACCGTATAGATGAACCAACACCAGCCCCTAGTGTTGGGAGGTTGGATGTTGCCCCTCAATTTTGAATGAGCACCCCCAGGGGAAACATCTGGAGATAGCACCTTCTCCTACCTTCTTTGACATCCTAGAAGGACTTTCTGGTCTATGGATTTAGCATGCCCATATCTGGCCTTAAAACAAAAATATTTAATGTTGTCATAGGGATTTGAACTGAGGACCCCTAGTTCGAAGTCCAACCTGCCACTACTAGGCTACCTTGTACTCTTCTGTATAATTTGTAAAGATACATGAGTAATTCCACATTTATCTTATTTTACTTTCTTAAATTACATGACCACCAACTTCTCCAGCATATTTCCTTTATCATTGTTAAAACTTTAGTTATTCATTCTCTATTCCTTAAAGAGGGACTTCATAATGTTTTACTATTTTATCACCATTGATTGCTACATAAAAACTCAGTTCATATACAGCAAAAAATTCTTTTTACACTATTCAGAGGATTTTTAGTATGGCTGTATTTTTAATGTGTTTATAAATTTTTTAACTAGAATATGCAGAATTTCTTACATTTAGAACTGTAAAGTCAGTTCAAGAAATTGGTGATCCTGTATTGTATTTGAATAGAAAAATCATTGCAAAAGGAGTTCAGTTTTACTTACAAAGCTGGAGTAGGAGACCTAAATTATCCTAAGGTTTTAAGGAAAATACTGTCTACAAAGGTTTGCTTATGGCTATGTTGATAACTATGTTTGAAATTTAAATGACACCATAGGAGGGATGTTAAAATAAGATTTGTATTATCTATAGCAGTAGGAAACAGACTACAATATTTTTAGATTATTTGAAATAACATTTTAAACTTTTCATTAAACTAGTTAATTGATTTATACTTTCATAACATTTGTCTTATCAGTTATCAGAGAGGAATTTGGTAGATTTTGGTACTGTTATTTCTTTATTATGAGACTTCTGGTCATCAGTCATACATAATTTAAGATTTTTATATGCTTGTTAGTGCATGAGAGTTTTCTCCAATGACTCATGAATTATGATGTATGTTTTATTATCTTTATTTGTTATATTTGTTAACATTTTAATTTTTTGTGAATTGTGAAAACAGATTTGCAATATTTTATTATGATTTCATGCATTCCAGTGAATTCTTAAAATTCTGTTGAAAAAATTAGATATTGACAAAACTTAGAAAGATTTAAAAAATACATGAATGGAATTAAAATATTTAATATTATAAATTTATTAATTTATTTTTATTTAATTATTAAATTTAATAAATTTATTTTATTGAATAAAATTTTTTCTATGTTAAATTAATTTTTTGTTACATTTAGTTTTGTATTTTCATACCTCGTATTCAAATTGTTATCAAATGTTTGAGATTAATTAAAAGAGCCTTGATGTGGATTGATGGTATAGAACCCATCTATCTCTGGAAAACTGAAGTTGACATATTTGATTTCTGGGTCAACCCAAGTTGCTCTTCAAGTATCAGAAAAAAAAATGTTTATTAAAGTGTTTGATTGTGCCATCAGAATTATTCATGTGTAAGCAGGAATCTGTAAAACTGCATTATTGTACTAACTATTTAATATCAAATTTTTAGTTTAAATTTTTTTGTGTGAATTTGTGTTTATATATCTTAACATTTTTTAATTGCTGAAATTCACTGCATAATCTTAAAGTAAATTGATAAAAAAAAGTTATATTTATTTAATATAATGTATAATATTTGAACTGTGAATGAAATCTTAGGTTTAAATAGTAATATAGTTAGAAAATTATAGTAATAAAGTTTTACAAATAAAATGTATTACAAATTCTTTGAAATTTGCAAGCCAGTACTTTCTGCATGTGTCAAAAGTAAACTGTAAAATCAAAGTATTTCTTAAATAATGAATTTTTAATTTATACACTTTACTATTTCTTGATTTTATAATGTGTCAAAAATGGTATGAAACATTCAGTCAAAAATATTGTTAAATGATGTAAATTAAATTTAAACCATGTAAATTATATTTGTTTATAACTATTTTGAAATGTTTTCCCGCATGATATATTTTTTTTCAAATATGTTTGAGTAAATTTTAAAAAAAGTTTTTCTTTTTCACAGATTAATTATATATAGGTAAAATAACAGCCATAATTACAATTCTTAAAGTAATATTCTCATTATAGTTCTTAGCAAAGCTTGTAATATTATGCAGTATTAATTTTTAATCTGTATTAATACTCTATAAAAACAATTAATTTTTAAACTGTTCTTAAATTTTCATTAAAATGTGGGTATTTTAATAGGAAGTAAAATTTCTAGAAATATGTAAGGATGAACTTTAAGATGCATCAGATATGTGGTATTAATTTATTTTGTATCTAATTTAAAAATTTAGCTTTTTTAAAATATATGAAGCATATAATATTACTTTCATTTTTATTGATATTGACATTTTTGCTTATTATTTTTACATATTTGTTACATAGAACAAATATCTACTTATATAAAAGAAAAATATGAAATCTACATTATGAAGTAAAAGTGCTAATTGTTTAGTCAAAATCTTACATATTACTTTGATATGCATTTGTAATATATTCAGCTTTTTATACCTTTGAATTTTCACAATTATTATTACATATTTGTTTTAAAGAAAAGCAGATTGTGGTCTTAAAAAATATGCAAAAAAAAATTCTATAGCTTAATTCAAAATTTGTGATCTCAAAATAGCATTTGAAAGTGTACTTATACCTATAGCAAAAGATCTTTAGAATTTCAACCATTCTAAGTTATAGACTTGAGGCTAAAATGTGTTCATTGAATAATATTTTATTGTTTTTTGCACTGTTATGAGACAGACGAAGAATGAGAAATCTTGAAAAAAAAATTGTATGTTTTGTATTTATTTGAGATCTATATGTTTAATGAGGATTATATAATGTACTGTAATGCATGTTTGTTTTCCATTTAAGTATGATTTATTTACAAATTATTCTGAAATAATTATATGTGACAAAGTTATTGTTTTAATTTTTATATTGTTATACTGTGTGTCATTAAAATTAATAAAATTAATTAATCTCTTTGATTTGGGGTATATTGTTTTTTACTTTCCAAAAATCACATTTATGAAATGTTTTTCAGTTTATTTATGCTACATTACTATAAGTAAACCATTTTTACGTAACTGTATGCATATAATTTCTTTTACATGGATGCAGAACTCTGGACAGTTAGAATTTAGGGAAGTATAACTGCTTGAGGACCAGGAAATGAGGCAGCAGATTTATTAGCAAAGAAATTAACCTCAATATCCCTCTGTGCTGCCAATAAAATTCTTTATAAAACTGCATGTAAGATTATAAAGCAGAAAATAAAGAGTTCTTTTATCTCTGACCTCTAACCCTTATTAAAAGAAAAAAATCTGGAGCAAAACCCTGAATGGCCTTACCAGTGGCCCATATGAAGTTGCAGTGGCTGCTCTCAGAATTGCAATGAAACATGACTATCTGGCTTTCTATTTAAATATAATGGGAATTTTTTCTAGCCCTATATGTCCTCTTTGCAATTCCGACAATGTGAGTAAGCACATCATGTCGTGCTTGACCTTAACTGGGCAATCTCTGTACAGACACTATAAGTCTTGTAAACTTGAGATTAGCATAGAAATAGGATTATTTTCATGCTGTAGCACACTGAAGTTATTACTCTACTTCAACATTTTATGTTGTATGTCTCATATAAGTTGACCTTAAATCCAGTAAAACAGTAACATTTTAAGCATATATAATTGTAAACTGTATAGTTTTAGTGAAAAATAAAGCAATGGATTAAATTTTATTAATTTATTCAAGCATACTGGAGCTTCTCATTGAATCAAATCACTTCATGCCATCTAGACTGAACTATTTAGACTGCATCACCTCACTGTCTCATACAAATTGAATCTCACCAGCCATAGTATAAATTGCCATAGTATCATTTTAGTTAGCATTTTGATCTTTTATCTTCTCACTACAGATCTTTTATCTTCTCCCTGAATCTTGACTTCTTTTAATACTGAAATGTAGTTTTTATCGTGTTAAATTTTGCTTTCTAAAGTAAATATTTACCGTTGGAAGGCACTTATATAAAATAAAATACATGCACATTTTACTTAAGTGCATTTTTGTGTAAGTTTGATTGTATCATCATTTCATTCACTTTTTATGATTTCTTTTTTTGAGAGCAATTTTGTGTTGAAGTTGCATTTTAGACACAAACTCACCTGTACAGAAAAAACCTTTTCATGTTTGTACAAAATATCTGAAAATTCTAACATTCATTCTTTGATTTACAGGTCTTGAGAATTAAAGGTACCTGTACAGAAAAAACTTTTTCATGTTTGTACAAAATATCTGAAAATTCTAGCATTTATTCTTTGATTTATAGGTCATGAGAATTAAAGGTAAAAAATTAAGCAAGGAACATGTACAAAAGCTTTTAGGCAAAAGCTGAAAGGAATTTGATCAAGAAATACTTTTTAATGAAGATTTCTTCTACAGTTTTTAATGAATATAATACATTTTTATATTTTTTCCTTTTTATTTGTTTATTTAGATTTTCATTTCAGATTATTTCTTGGTGTGAAATCTGCATTAATTCTAAATTGCTTTTATTCTTTTCCCTAATTTATACTAGTGTGCCACATTTCGTTTCTGTATGTCTTTTGTTCATCTTTATAATTTTTTCTGGTTGACTCAGTTACATTAACAGTTTAATTAAAATATAAATAAAGACTATATTTGTAGGTATGAACCTTTTTAGATAATTTTTGTATAAACTAAAAATTCTTACATTTTCATTTTCTACTAACTCCTTGAAATAATGAGTATTGGCATTTATTTGTTGTGTTTAATGTCAGCAAAAATGTAATATGTGATGTTTAAAATTCTTAATTTTGCGTAAATACCCTTCAATATTGTTGTTCACTTCTGTCCTTATTTTTAAATTATATAGTGCTTATTTGTGATTAAGACTTTTTTTTTTGTATTTGATACAGGTGGATATTTGTGTATTTTTTGCAACACATTATTTACCCTTAAATCAAACATGCTACGCCATGTAAGAACTAAACATTTGACTGAAGTGCGCTACTCTTGCCCAGTTTGCAAGAAAGGCTGGCGACGTCCTGATGCTTATAAGCATCATCTACGTAGGGCACACAATTTAGTGCTATGAAGATGGTATAAAGTAATTTAGATACTATATGATAATTTTGATGGCTGAGATGTCAAGAAAATTTCTGTTTTGTGCTTCATTTATTTATAAAATTTACTAATTGTTATCATATATTAACTTTAGTGTTATTTGTATAAATATATATATTTGTTTTTATTATTTTATATGCATTTTACTTGTTAAATTAAACATTTATTCTTATCTATGATAATGTGCCTGTATGTTGTTACAAGTTAATTCAGAAGCACAGATGAGACATCTGGAGATCCTGTTGAACCTGGAAGGATCAGATATGTAGGATTGTTATACATTATTAACATTTAATTTTGAGTAATTTGCTTATATGTATCTCCAGAATACTGAACAACAGTCATGGACCAAGATTTCACCTTCATTATGGGTATCGGGGCATGTGGCATCCAAGCATTCTGAGGACTATATATACATATATCCATAAAATGGATTATTCAGAATTTTTCTTAAGCTAGAGAATACATTACTAGCACTCCAAATTTTTTTTTTCTGTTGTGGTCTGGCTTTCTATCTAGTGGGTTATTTTTCCATAAGTTACTAGAATGGTAGAAAAAAATTCTGTATCAATGTAATATAGCTGCTTAAAAATTGTGCTGCCATCAATTTGTTTAATTAATCTTTTGTGTTCATTGCCTTATAATGATACCTAAACATTTATTTAGATTTATCGCAATTATTTTACCAGAAATAATTTTTTCATTTAGATATCCCTATTACACAGGTATTGTTGCAAGATTTTTTAAAATTCTTTTTTATATTAATTTAATGCTCACAACAATGCAGAACAAATGTAAAATCTCTCTGATACTGTTGTGTACCCAGGACAGAGATTACACAGTCCAGGTTTTTCTCTGAGTATAAAAATTTGATAAGGATTTTTTTTTTTAATTTCTACCAAAAGACATAATCTAGGGCTGGTGTTCTCAACCTATGGGTTGTGACTCCCAAGGGGGTTGCAGAGTGCTTTCTGGGGGGGGGGGGGGTCACTATAGTTTTGTTCAATTAAAATAAATTTTTAGCAAATTTCACGCAAAAAAATTTGTCAATATTTATTCACCATGAAACTGTATGCCAGTGATGTTTTTTTAGAGGAAAAAGTCTCATTTAAAGCACATACCTACTAATTTTGTTAGAAATCTACCAGCTTATTTGGTGATGAATGAAAATTACGATTTCATACAGCATACAGTACACAAATTCTAAACATGAGTTTGTCTTTTATTAATTTGTGTTGCTTTTTTTGACATTACTATTGTAATTTTCCCTACAGAATAAAAAAGTTTTGTTTTGGTAAGAGCTTTTTTATTTTTTGATATTTTTGAACCAATATGGTAGTGCATTACTTTTCTTATGGTTCTGATCTGTTCTGTTCTTGTTTTAACACATCTTTGACTGAGGTATGAATGTTTCATTATATTCTCCATTTCTTTCAAATGTCTTATAAATTTAATTTTTGTTAAATTAAACATTTAGTTGGAATTAAATTGTGTCTCAGTTTGAAGAATATTCTGTGTTTTCATTTGACATCATTATCACTATTTATTGAAGGGGAAAGTTTTGTTACTTTACTTGAGAAGGAAAAAATAACTTACATAATTCCTCATATAGTTTCCTAGGTGTTTTCATTTTTTCCACTGTATGAAAATTTAGATACTCTCATATCATTACATTTTTTTATTATCTCTAGTGCATATGTATATATATATATATTTATTTATTTTAATTTTTAGTACATTCCTTGCTTCTTCACATAAAAAAATAAAAAATCATAATCATTTTGATTTTTTTTCAGTCTTGTTATTTCTGTTTTGCATTAAAATTTTTCATCTTTAAAATATATTTGATAAATTTTAATGTGATCAATTCATGCAAGTATTTTGAAAAAACAACCTTTTTCTTCAATCTTTGCCAATTTGTCACTCTAAGTGTCTAAAACTTCTGAGTGTTATCTGAATGAGAACATTTCTTTATAATTATCAGGGGTCTTTTATACCATGCAATGAAACAAGGCTGTTTTTCTTTCACTAATATAAATTTGTATGAATTATAGAATTGCATAAAATATATTTTGTTGTAAACAGTCAATGTATTTAAGATTATTAGTGTATACTTTTTTATATCAAATTAGGTTTTGAGGCTTCAGTGAATGTAATGAAAAGCTTATTATTTGTTCTTTCAGCTTCAGTGTATAGTATTGTACATATTGATGTTTGAGATTTTGCATTTCAAATTGTATACTTTCATAGATAATGTCTTGCATAGTTAAGAACAATAAAACTAATCAAATCACAAGCTGTATTTTTCGTATTTATTTGGGTTCTAACTCATAGTCTATAATTTGAACAGTAATATATTTTAATTTTTCTCATGGTTAGAGCTTAAAATAGTATTTCATTTTTTATAAATGATATGTATAGGAAAAATAATTTTGTTGTAAAATAAATAATTCATTGTGTTGATATTGTGTTTTAAACCTTGCTTTTTAGAACAAATATAAAATTTTTATATGCTACTTGAAATATTCTTACCATCATCCATAGTTAAATTTAACTCCTTTAAAATGAAAATATGCTCATCCCTTTAAAATGTTTAGATGTATATAAATTATTAAACTTTTTGTACAGATGTTTCACTCTAAGGATTGGTATGTAGATATGTAATCTATGTATCAACTTGAGAGTCTGGCTCAGAATATGAAAGTTTATTTATATACTCGAAAAAGACACTTTTCACTTTTACTATGTTGCATTAGTTACAAGTGGGATTTATAATTTTAATTTTGCTATTCATAATCTATTAATTGGTCAGAAAATAAAAAAATATATCAAAATAAATTTTTCAGGCATTTGGCAGACTTTTTCTGATATGCAAAAAATCAGGCATGTCAAACCTACTGCCCTTGACAACTTCTATTGTGACCCCATAAGATCCAAAACTTTGTAAGATCTATCTTCCCAGAGGAAAATATTACTCATTTTAAAATTATGCCTTATTCATATCATTGCAGTTTGACACTACATACATTTGCAAACAACCATTTTCAAAGCTCACGAATAGTAAAATTAGATGAAAAATTTCTGATGAACATCTTTAAAACTCACTAAGAATTGCAACTACTTCTCTCGAACCAAATGTAGATGCATTAGTTTCACAATAACAAAGTTAAATATCCCATAATTTTATGTTTATGTTCCCTTCTTTTTTTTAATGTTATAAATTTAAAAATTAAAGGAAATTTTGTTACTTTTAAACAATAAGAATATTATACATTTTGTATGCAGCCCGAACAATTCCTTTTCTCGCATTGCAGCCCAGGCTAGCCAGAAGGTTGGATGCCCACACCATAAACTTTTATAATCTATTCTGGTTAAAAGACTTAGGGAAAGAGAATTTAGATTAAAAGTTTAAAATTTTCATATTAAATACTTTTAAAATCATTTTATGTTAACATATAGCATTTCTTAGTTGTAAAAATAACTTTGATTTCATCATCAGAAGATTCACTAGAAGCAATCATTTCATGTTCATTTATTGAAATTTTCTCTTCATTGCTTCTAAAGCCAATATTACTGGCAACATCACACATGCATAAGTTTAGGGCTATTAAAATAAGTTTGTCTTATTTATTTGTTAATATTAAGATGAGGCAATTCATTTTAATAGAGACCTGTGATGATTATGCAGAACTAATATATTTTCTATTAGTCTGTAAGTCTGAGGTTACAAATAAATTGAGTACATTAGAAATTCTTATGTAGACTTTACTAGATGAACTGGGTGTAGTGCCTCATCCATGAGTTGTCAAATTAAACTTTGGTTTCAAGGCAAAGGAACTTTGTGTTGTAATTCTCAAATGTCAGTATCATTATGACTATAGAGAATTATATAATTTATTCAAAATTATTTTTAAATATATATGCACAAAAAGAAACAAAAGACTTGGACTACCCTGACTTGGAAATTTAAAAAAAAAATCCATAAAATTAATTTTGTAAGTTGATATGTCACACATTCAAGAATTAATATTTCAAAAATATACACCTTAAAACAGACAAAATTTTATTGCAATATTACATTAAAGGTATACAGAAAAAGAATTATAGAATAAATGTACTTTCCCTCTGAAATAATAGTAAATTAGTTATTATTACTTATTCCCCTTAGTTAATTAAGGGGAAATAGATTTCAGACAGAAATTTGAAAGGAACTATGGTGAGTTTTTATGTGAATCTTTTAGTAGTTCATTTTAACTAAATTCAAATTGTCATATTTATAATCTTAATCAAGGGAAAAAACTACTAACACATAAAGTTGTGTATCTTTTGAAATATAAAACAGTATTTAAAATTGCTATTAAATATTAAAAGTAGTGAGAAAATAATGTATGGGGAAATGAAATTTCATTCTTTTCCTTCCTATAAATTTTTATATTGTTCTCATGACATTGTTTATATTTTTCCATTTTAATGCAATGTGTATTTATTTGTGTTTGAATAAATGTTGTATCAAATTTATTAATATTTTAAAACTTTTAAAAAAATGTTTTATAATATAGTTTGGTCTAAAGAATTTTGGTTACCAGATATTGTTTCCAAAGTCCAGAAATCTGAAATACCATAAGGTTATCAAATGATAAAACTCTTTTGCTGAGTACTAGGGTCTAGATATTTCTTTTAGAGGTTCATTAAAATATTTATTTTTAAAGTATGCTTAGTTCCATTTGTATTAACTTTTTAAGCACAATTGCACATGTTTAATAATTTTACTTGGGTTCTATTTAGTGCAGTAGAACTGAACCTTTTTTGGTCCTTTGATCCATCTTGATTTTCAATAATATACTGTTAATTTGAGGAAAAATTGTCCTGATCTCACATTTATGTTTTTGTATTTAAATTGTTATATGCTTAAAACTCCCACATAAATTTTCGAAAATCAGGATTTGTAAAAAGTTCTTCTATTCCATAAATATTAGTCAAACTTGACATTATATATTTAAAATAAAAATATTTCACAGAAGACTATGCATTAATTCCCTCCCCCCTGTAAAAAAATCAGCTAGACTATTAGAGAATTGAGGTTTTAATCAGTTGAATTTTCAGTTCAAAAAGAGGAGATTGTAAAAAAGGGCTCAAACAAACATTCATGTATTTTTAAAAATAAAGTAGTCTGTTTAAATTGTTAGTTATTATCTACTTATTGATACTCTAATTCCTTAATAGCAATTTTTTTTTAAATTTTTCTTATATACTTGTATGAACGTCATAAAAATTTTAGGTCCATTGAGAAAAGGTCATTGTGAATTAATGTCGTAATATAATAGTATTTTAAATGTAGCCCATTTGAGGATGTCTGCTACTACTGAAAGTCACTTCTCTCTAATGCAAGACTTCAGATCATTGATTGAAATATAGCTATCAATCACAGGTTTGCAACCTCTGATTTATTTTATTCAAATAAATTTTACAAAAGTACAGTTCTTTCTACCACTTTATAATTTTTAGTAACATTTCTGTTTGTAAAATTTTTGTTTTATCTTTATTATAATATCTTAGTGTATTTATTAATTATTTTAGCAAACTAATTAGTATATTTCTCTATTAATAGAACCATAGATTAGGTTATTTTAAAACTATTTTTTTGTGGAAATAGATTGTATTTAAGTAACTTTTTTTTCTCATAAATGTAATTATTTTATAATTTTAGGTTATTGTTTTTAATTCATGTATCAATACTCCTTTATTTAATGTAATCATAGTGTAAATTTTCTACCATATAACCCTCCTTTTGATTTGATTATAAACATGGTTTTTATATGTATCTGAAGATGTTCCAGTTGTGTTGTTAATGTTTGTTCCTTTTTAAGTATATTTTTAACTGAAATTATCAAATGTTTTGAATGACTAACTCCTAAAAACACTCTGCTGTGGTAAGCATTCACTGAAATCATTTATTCCTTATATGTTTTACCTTTATAAAATCTTATTCTTGCAGTTATAACATATTTGGTAGATTTTTTGTCTTTCTTTTGCATGTTGCTTAAATGAATACCTTGTCATGCAAATTGCACTGTGTCGTGTTAGAATGTTTTAATTCACCTGCCATAAAGATCCTGATCTTTTATGTTTCTTTTAAGTTTGGAAAAAGCTTCAATTATTTTTAAATGATTTTATTACTTTAAATCTTGTATCTGTAGTAAGAAAAAGAACAGAAAAAAATTATGAAAATTTTCTTTATAATAATGACTAATATCTTGCTTTGCATTTTGCTAATACATTAGAGGTTGATAATTATGTATTGTTTCAAATAAACTGGCATGAACAGTTAGTCTAACTTAGTCAAATTTAAAAAGAAATTTCTCATTCATTGTAAAATTTTATTATAAAACTGTTATGTATATTTTAAACTCTTTTTATAAATTTATAAAATGTAAAGTATATACTTGTTTAATTGTCTATATTTTTTTAGTGTTTCATCTAGAAAAATAGCTGCATTAAATTTTGGAAAATTTTTAAAGTTTCAAATATTCATACTAGGAGTCAGTAATACAGTTTAATCTCAGTTATATGAATTTTCTCAAACTAGAAAGTAAATCTGTATATAAGTTGTATTGTTTCCTTTCAAAATGTGCTCTGAAATTATGCCAGGAAGTAATCAATCAATCTATATATGTATAAACAAATTTTACAATTCAATGTGTTTGAGGAATATTACAATTTAAGCATCTTTTCATAGGACCTATTAAAATAGTTGAAAGTCCTCGTGGGAATCTGTGGTTGTACCATCAAGGTTATCGGTTTTTTAAAGCATCTATTGGTAATGACAAGATGATTTGGCAGTGTTGTGGACAGTACAAGTTCCGATGCAAGTGTCGCATTCATACATTAGGACATTCAATTTTGAAGATTCATTCATCTCACAATCATTCATTAAGAAGCATTTTGTGGACAGAAACTGAAGTTTAAAGTTTATTTTTCGTTTCATTTGTCATTCTTATTTTCCATTTCATAATAATTAAAAATTTTCCATTCAAATATGCCTATTTATTTATTAAGAGATAGGGCACCTAAGTTATTTCCAAGGGAAATGATTCTTTATTTCATCAACTATTGTTTGACTGGTTTCACCTTGATCATAGATATTATAGAAATGTTAGTTGAACAAAGAACTGTAAAATGTTTGCCTTTCTTTGTAATCCCTGTCAAATAAATTTGATATCTTAAATATTTTTGTTTTCAATTCAGACAAAGAGTAAAAATTGGACTAAAGCCCTTCTTATACACTAATAGCTTAAATGGGTTTTGAATGTCCATTAATTTGAAACAGTTAAAGGCACACAGAATTTGATGCAAATTTTACTATAATTTCATTTATGCAATTTTTTATCAGTAAGGTATAGCTGTTATAGTTCCTTCATACTCTGTGTAATATGATGTATATTATATGAATGACATCATTATTGATTTATATATATATATATAAAGATTAATTTTAAATATATTCATATATATTTCATCATTAGATGTTTGTGTTCATTATTGTATAGTTTGCAACATAAGTAGCTTTCATTTTTAATTACAGTAGTTGAATTTGGTTCTAATGGCATTAGAAACAGAACTCTTTTTATTTCATATAAATCTGTCGTTAAATTTTTCAACATATGATACTCATACATATTTTTAAGAAAAAAAGGATTTGTTAAAGTTATGACTAACTTATTGATAGAAATTCAGATTGCCAGATGTTATGAAAATTTTATTGATTAAATAACTTTATGTGAGTTCTATTTTCTGTAAATTGTTCATAAAGAACTCAGTATTAAGATGAAACCAGCTGATCAGTTTTGATGGAATAATATACAATTTTAACTATTATTTTACTTTTTTTTTAGTACTGCTATTATCAGTTTTTTTGTGTTTGTATAAAAAGAAAATTTCTGGCTACAGAAATTATGAATTTTGGTCACAAGTAGTGAACATTTTGAATTTTTATTTTTGATAGGTATCTTTACATTTCCTTTTTGTATCATTGTTTACTTCTTAACTGCTGTCATTATTTATATTTTATGAGTTGATAAATGTACAAGCTGTTTTACAAGTAAATTGAAATTAATGTCTTTACAACTTCCATTTTTAATTGATATTTTAATTTACTCTGCTGGAATGTATATTCTGTTTTTCCAACTTTAAATGATCATCAGAACTCATTCATGTTAATATATATCATACATATAATTATTTTTTAGCATTCATAGGGTCAGTAGATACTTTTTATATCCATTTTTAATAGATTTAGATTGTGTTTTATATATCATACATATTGTAGGTTTGAAAGATGAGGGATTAGTGGTATTAGAATATCTGGTTCATCACCTAGTTGTGGATTCTTTAGATTAAATCAGGTATTGAAAATGTTCAAAAATTATCTGCTTAGAGTATATCATATGTAGATTGTTGGCTTAAAATTTATCACTTTCCCTATAATTTTTCTTAAGAAGCTATAGTCATTAGAATAGGTCTTATATGAACTCTCTGAGATTACAAATACCTTAGGTTGTTATTAAAACAGGGGTGCAGCAAGTGGGGGGGATGAGTTAAAAATCATACAGACTATAACTAATATATATATATATAATCTTCAGTAAAGCATTAAATGTCTTATTATTTAAGTTTTAGTATATAGCAAGGTCCTGCTCCACCCCACCCCAACCATAATTCTTGGCTATGTCCCTGCACCGAGCTTATTGTTATTTCTGTTTGCTTTGCCATTTTGCTGTCAAATAGTCTTTCATATGCTACTTATAGTCATTCATGTCCCATCTAGTTATCAAAAGAAAAAATATCATGTAACATTTTACTTGGATTTTCTACAAGTACAGAAGCAGTTTTTAAATGCATTTTATAAATAGTATTTGTGCTGTATTTATTTTTTTAGTATTTATACAATCTCAGTTTTCTAGAATTCAGTCACTCCTATTGTATTAATTTAGAAATATAATTTATATTATATTTGTTAGCTAAATCATTTATACTGAATTGTCTTTTTTAATGAGTAGATATTGATGCTTACTAATGTAAATGTTTCTATTATATGCATATAAATTCTTTATTGCAGCTTTTGTTTTTATTTTATTCATTATTTTTATGTTAAACTGATATAGTGTACAAGTGAACTAAAATGAGTAAAATAAGAGTGGTATCATTTATTATCATCATCAATAAATTTTTCAGATCTTACAGTGATTTTGCTATGCAATACCAAGTTATTCAGATGTAAGATTTAAAATTTAAAGTTTTTAAAATTTAAATAAGTTCATGGTGAGACTGTCTTTCTCTTCTGGGTATTTTAAGATTTTGCTGATTTCAAAGTATACAATTTCAATCAAATTTTTTCTAAATTTCAGCATTTTTAAGGAAAAATTTTCTAACAGATGGAAGCCTTTTTTGGTTGTTTTATGATATATTTAATCAAAAATATAGACATGTTTTAGGTTCTATAAGGAAGGAGTAAAGCTGAGTGCATATCATAGGACACATCTTCTGTACTGGGATGGACACTTTCTTTTGAGGACTATGTGAGGGTCCTATAGTATGTGAACCTGTGTTGTTGTTGTGTTGTTCCTAATGCTCCCTGACCAGTAGTTACAGACCAGGTCCATAGAGGCCTTTTTTGGACTTAGGAGTGCTGCTTCGGTTTATATTAGCACCACAGGTGTCAGAGTTTGACTTGTCTATGTGCTACCACAATTTTGACTGAGCCACCCCCCCCCCCTCCCCCTCAAGGGTGACATCTAGGGGGATCATACCTTCCCCACCCATTTACCTTATAGAAGGACTTTCTGGTCTATGGATTTAACATGCCCCTATACAGCCTAGACATGAAGGTATTTAATGGCACTTGTCAGGATTCAATCCGAGCACCCTCAGTACTGAATCCAATGTGCTACCACTAGGTTACCTAAGAACCTATGTGAACCTGTGCAACATGTTAAGAAAATTATAGAAACATAGCATAATATCCTGCCTTAACTGCATCTCAAGGTTAAAAATTTTATTTTGAGTTCTGTTTTACCTCCACCCTTAAAAAGATCGTTATTAAAGAGTTATTTAATAATGTGTTATTTCAAGCCTTCTATCAAAAGAAAGGCTATCTATTGGAAATTTTAATGTCTTTTTATGTCTTAAAAACAGGAAGTATTTTTATTTATAATCTGTCATTGTATAGAAGTGAATAAGCATTAGTGTTATTTTTTCATATTATGCAAGGTATGTATAGTATAGTAGCATTAGATGTTTTACAGTATTTGAGGGTAATAGATTGAATTCAGAATAAAGAGTATATGCATACACGTTTTGAGAGGTGCCATTATAATTATATTGCTGTATTATCATATCTGTTGTCAGAATAGTTTATCCTAAAAAAGCTTAATTGTAACTTAAAGTTTTAATTCTGAAGAATTTTATAAAATAAAAGGGAAAATATATTGTAAAAAGTAAATATTTCTGCTTTAGATATTATGAGAGACATAGGTTTAAAATGATTCATCATTTTTAAGGCTTAAATTTGCTGCCATGTTCATCAAACCCACATCATACACATAAATCGTCATGCATATAATCCATGCAATGCCAAGCAACTAAGTGTATGGATAACATAAATCTCAGGGTTATGCTTACATAATGTTATAGAAACCACCATATAATTTGTCGGATCTCAGGGTCAAGTAATGTTGTTCTTTCAGTGCATTTATAATATATTATTCTGTATGTTTCTACAAACTTTCTTAATGTGTTCTGATATTTATTATTTTCAAGTTGTAGACTTCATTAATTAGTACACTGTGTTAGTGTAAAGAGTTAATTTTATATGCTCTAGAATATATATTTTCTTGATAATATATTTTGATATATTGAACATCTTGGATTAATCAATTTGAGTTTTCAATTGAATGTATATTTTTAGATATGGCTCTCACTGTCTTGTTCTACTGCAACAAAATATTACCAACCGAGGTGATGGCTTTTTCTTGATAATCTATATGGTGATGAATTATGTTTCATGTTTTTTCAGTTTTTTTTTCGTACATTGTGTTATATATTTGTTATTTTTTTTTGTTCATGCATTTAGATGTATCTCTAAAGCACCTTTTTTATAGAAACAAGTGTTAATGATTTTTGAAAAATATCACAATTTTTACTTTTTGTCATTATATTTGGTACTTATTCTACTGCAACAAAATATTACTGACTGAGGGGATGGCTTTTTATTTGTAACCTTACTATGTATAGTGGTGAAATAATGCTTGATTATTTTTCTCAGTGTCTTCTTGTTCATTGTGTTATATGTTGGTGATTTTATTAACATGCATTTAGATGTAGCTGTGAAGCACAATATTCGTAGACATTAGTGTTAGTTTAAATGTTTACTATTTGTCAAAAATATTAAATTTGTCCTTTTGTATTTTTTATCTACTTATTAAACACTTAGTAATAACTGTAACTGTTAAATTGTCAGTTTGTAGCAAACTGTATCATGGCATTTAGAGAATAAATGTAATGAAGTTTTGTATGTTGCAAATATATCTCTTTTGAAGACATGCACATTGTAATTTTTTACATTTTCAAACACAAATTTTTAAGTCTAATAAATTACAGTGGAGCTTCTGTCCACTTTATTTCAATGTTTAATATCAGTGTTTTGTTTGTTCTTTTCTTATAAATTGTTTCTAAAGTTTTTAAATGATGAAAAATTAAATTGAAATGAAAATGCACCATTCTCATTAATAATATTCTATTCTATGTGTAAAATATTCATACTTGTCTTCTTTCTTTCTTCTTATGTGTATGTGTGTTTGAACATTATATATTTGTAGAAATATTTTATGTGTATTTAGGGATTTGTACTAGATACACTCTATCTCTTCTACTTTTGTAAAATGAATCAACAAAAACATACTTTAATGAAGATGGATCAGAGTCTAAAAACATAGTGTATGTTTTTAAATATTCATAGCATAGAAATTTAGGTGTGCTAAATTCAACAAAAATTATACTTTTCATGAGATTGACATGTATCTGAAATAGGTATTTGTTCAAAATTTATAAAATAAAAAATAAAAAAAAATTTAATCTATTGCAGGAGGTACTTTGTCCCAAAGACAAGTTTCACAAGGAGAAGCAAAGATATTGAATGCCTGGTTGTAGTAAAAAAAAAATTCTCTTGATTGAGTACTAATTTAAAATTGAGATAAATTGTTGGACATGTATTTTCACAAATTACAAACTTTATCTTCACAGAAAAAGAAAAGAATGCTTGTTTTGAAGTACTCACACATTAATATACCCTTTAATATACTCAAATGTTTTTATTTTAACCAAAAGTTAAGAGGAACTTATTTATGGTCTAATTTGACTTATTACCATTTTAATAGATTCATAAAAATTTAAATTCATTAAAAATATTATTTAAATATTTTTAATATAGGCTATTATTTTGTTTGTCACTGCAGGGCAATTATCAATGAAGATATTCACATTTTATCTGCAAGAACCGCTTTTATCGCTATAATTCTGTGAACATACAGGCTATTATTGCTGTGAATTAAATAAACATTGCACAGAATACCATGCTTCAGATTGATTTGTTATTTGAAGAGAAAGATATCATAACTTTACAGAGCATGTGTTGTGTAGTGCTAAATTTTCTTGAAAATTTTGTTCTTGTATAATACTCGTTTTTGCTATTTCAGGGTCTGTCATGGGGCAGCAGTCCTGGACACTTCCCTGAAAACCAAATTCAATCATTGCTTCCATGAAGATAGTTATAGTTATGTGTAGTTTGAGTTCTGTTTTAGAGATAGAAGTGTTGAGCACATTAATTTTCTGTTTTCTGTTATTAATTTGATGATATGTATTCAAGCTACAAGGAATGCACATAATTACCAGGTCAAATAATTACCAGAATATTATGATTTAATGTGAATGTCATGCATTGTATTGATCCAAACTAGAATAGTGATGTTTTTTTCATATATGAGTACCAATGTCTTCATTCCTGACTGAATAATTTGACTGAAACTTGAGTAAACAACTAAATCCTTGCTTATATTGCAAAAATATATTTTAATGGGAACATTTGTCACACATTTAAAAAATCTCAAATTTTAATCAACATGAAAAAAACCCTTTTCTCTAGCAGTATTTCTTTAACATTAAATTTTCCTATCTATTTCTTTAACCATGACTTTAATAAAAAACTGAATTCGTAATTTTTTTCTTCTTTAATGCATAAAAAATGCAACCCTATTAATCACAGTCATTAACTTTTAAGATAAGTTTGATTATGAGAAAATGAGTGTGTTATGTAATGCACACAAAAATTAATTCATACTTATTGACACATCTCAATGAAATGCTTGTAAAGGATGAAAGTGTATATTTATACACACATAGGAATGAAAAGTAATTAGCTTTTAGGTAAATTAAAAATCAAATTTTATTATTCCTTTAAAGTTTTCTAAATAAGAGCATACAATAGAGTCTAAATGGGAAAAAAAGGTTCCATAATTTTTGTGAGATTGTGCAGTGATGCACACACACACACATATATATATTCACATGTTAGTTTGACTTCTCGTGTTTGGCTTAAATTTGCAAGCTATAGTGAAGTGTACATCTTCTGAAAAAGACATTAAACATTAAAAAAGCATAACATACAGTTTTAAAAGTCTAATTTTGTAAGCATTTCTATGTATATATGCATAGATAACTTGCATGCAGAGTAATCACCTTGTATTTTAATGACTAATCTAATAATACATAAGGCCTTGTTTAGGTGCCAATACTCTCTTAATCACAGAAGTACATTCAATATAAACTGGTGAAAATATTCTTAGATATGTACAGCCAAATGCTATGGATAGAATCATTCAGTTGTTGCTGATTAGACTGAACTAGGCATTCTCACCATGTTAGATGTAACTGATGAAACACCCTTTTCTTCTTCATCTTTAGATTCTCAACAGAGTCAAGTTGTGGAATTAAAATACTCATAAAGGAAGTGTAAAGTCATTATTGGGATCTTTGTACTCTGGTGCAATGATATGACAGTGGCAAGGAGACTTGAAAATGTGTGTTGAAAATATCCATTTATTTCAAAATATACCATAAGTTTTAATAGGATGCATTTGGTTCAAAATGTGAAAATATCTATGGATGTTCAAATGTGTGTTACTATGTCTCACGTCATAATTCATGAAAGCAGAACATTTCCCTTGTCATTACATTACTTATGCTGTATGCATTATAAAACTAGTGTTCAGTACTTCATGCTCTCTATATCACATCCTATTTCTACCATAGGTATGAGGGAAAATAAAATATGAATGCATCCAACAATACCTTATATAATTGCCAAAATGAGTCTTGGAACATGTAGTGTTGAGTCAATACCATCTTTTTCTCATTTTGGAAAGTTTCTTTTTTTTTTCTATGTTAGAGAAACAGTTGTATGAACCATTTCCCATCAAGCTGCCTGGTATAGACTAACCTTAGGTAGGTAGTTGTCAGATGTAAAAAGGTTGGGGTTGTGCAGAACATTAGACCCCTAAGACAACTAAAATTCATTGTTTATTTTCCCAGGAGAATGAAGAGGACAATTGGGTGAGGTGACTACACCAATACATTATAGGTATCTAGAAAGTCATGGCCAGTCAAAATTCAAGTTGTAAAAACAGGGTGAGGTAGGACCATTGGAATGGGGGAAGAGATTAAATCATTCCAAAATTTTCCTATGCCATCCTCTTTATGCTGGCCACAGATATGGGGATGGGTCATCTTTGCTATTCTAGAACAACCTTGATGAGTATTTTGGAAAGTATAAATAGTATTATTTTTATTAGTAATCTACCATTTATGTTATTTATCATCACCAGTGTTATCTATCAGGTCCAGGATGGGTCAAGGCTATCTACGCTAGCTGTATTGAGGTGTTCCCCTTATTTTTTGTAATAAATCTCCTATTATTCACCTTAAAATTTAAAAAATCTTGGTCAATTGCATAGACTCATCTTAGTTTTGGCCTGTCCATCTTCCAAATACTAGTTAGTTTGGGGCTTGAAGATGTTCCTTAGGGGAAATCAGTTAGCTATTTATATTTCATTTATATGAGAGAAAGTTGGATGGGAGCACTATAGTCATCTGTTGCTTCATAAAGGCTTGGATCAGGACCTAAAGTTGAATCTGAATTGCTGTGAACATCCATACCAACAGTGACACTTGAACCCACAGATTCTGGTACCAAATGCCAGTAATCAAGTCTTTTGACCATTGTCCATTATATGAAAGAAATATGTATATTAGAATTTCAAGAATTATCTATTTGCAAATTGGAACTGTCCATGTAGGAAACAGACTTGTATAATGCTTTATAGATAATGAAAAATTATTTATGTAAAATCTAAAGAGAAATTGAAAAAACATAAAAATATGAAAGTGAACTAATAACTTTTATGGTATGGGCACTGTGAGTTAAAATTGAAAGTATAATGTTTTTATGTTATAGAGTTGACACAGACCTGAGACTATCAAATTAAATCTCCTTTATTTGGACTAGATGAAAGAGGGGAATTATTGTGACATTTCCCCTCTATTGCTTAATTTTTATGTAATGAAAGTATAAAAATTATAATTTTCTAGTAACAATGTTTATTTGTATTTGGAGGATCAATAAGAAAGTTTGAATGTTAGCAATTTTCAACATTACATTCATGCTTTTTGTCATATTTCATGTATATTGAAAATAAGTGATACATCACGAGTAATCTAATTTTAAACTTCAGTCATTGCTATTAAAAATATTTACTTTAGAAAAAGCAATTCAGTGTGAGTGCACAAAGTAAGGTAAAAGATGTGATGTTAGAAAAAACTTTATTCATATATATCTCCTAAAAGCCACTTGAAAAAAAATTGTCAAAGTAAAAAAAAACTGTAATTTCTTTTGAATAAAAGTTTTGAAGGTTGAAGAGGAATCTATAAACAATTATTTCCACACAGTCATAAGTCTGAGTGTGATTTGCATTGTTAAATTTCGTTAAGTTTATGAGTTTTACCTATTATACCCTGATATTGATATATATATATATATATATATATATATATATATAATACAAAAAATATTGAAGTTGAATAAATCAAATAAACATATTTACATTCCCAGGCAAAATGTCTTATAAATACTTCAAAGAGAAGGAGCATAACTTTTTGGTTGTCCCTTATGGATTTGATAATTTTCATGTATTTTGGAAATTTTGGGGAATTCCTTAGCTAAATAATATCAATATTGTTGTCAACTGACTAAAATGCAACTTGTCACTTTGATTTTTTAAAAAAAACACCACATTATTTGCTAAAATTCTCTGATGTTATAATACTTAGCTTGATATTCAGTATTCTGTAATCAGTTAGAGTTAAAAAAGTCTCTTAACTGATATTTATTATTCAATGTTTATACTGTTGATAAATATAGAACTATCATAATTTTATTTATCTAATATAATTTTCCATATTTATGAGGAATATTGTTCTACATTTATATATTTTTAATTTCAATTGTTAACTAATTTTTTTCATTAATTTGTGCCAACTAAAGCAAATTTCTTAATTACAAAAAAATGTTGTCACTTTTTAAAGAATGAAATAAAAAAACAGATACATATTAACATTTTAGTATAAACTTTGTGTTAATTATATACAAAAGGTGTAGTATAATTGACTTTGCAGATGTAGAATATGATTGTGATATCAAGCTGCATATATGTGTTCACCTAAGGATAATAGAGCTAATGCATGGTACTAACTTCATATATTTGATTCTTCAAATCTTTTAAATTTATTTAGTTTTCATACGTTGTTGATTTCATTTGTGATTCATATTATTTTATAGTCATAAATAATTAATAATTAGTGGAACATATAGTTTTGAGAACTTAGTATTGAATGACTGTAGTATCTAGATGTATATACATAACAATTTTTGTGTGTAAATCACCGTTAACTTTCTTCAGAGGCCTGTGATGATTAAGCAAGATTAATATTAAAATTTAATCTGCTTAACTGAGGTTTACTGTATTCTCCTAGGGAAAGAAAAGCATAGCCATTGCTATGTATAACTAGCTATCTATTGCTGTATATAGCATATACTTTTATCTTATACCGATGGCAAAAAAAGTTGTTGAAAATTAACTTAGTTTTATTACTGTGTATTTTAGAATAGAATAGTCATTAATTTACTTTATACTAATTTTATTGTCAGAAAATGTAAATGAACTCAGAATATGTTTTCTATGTGTTAAATTTAGTAACCTGAAATTATAACTAAAGTATGCTTACAGTTTGTCAAATTATAATTATGTGAGGAATATTAGTAAATAAACACATTAACTAATGTTATTGAACAATTATTTTATTCCGCATTTTGTGTTTTTATGTGCTTAAAATTAAACTTTAACCGTTGTATAACTTATGGACTGCTCTCAAAAACCAGCTTTAAGTTAATAAACACAATTAAAAAATAGCTGTTTTATCTACCGTATGATTGAGTAATATATACAAATAATTGTATTAAAAATTTTGAATAGAGTAGAGTTGTACCAAAGGATTTATTTTTAGAAATATTTTGGGTTATAATATAGCTCTTACTATAGTTTAGCTTAATGCATAGTAAAGTGTGACTGCCATAATATCCTTTTATAATGCTCCTTACATAACACTACTTTAGTATTTAACATTTTGATTTTCATAGATAATTATGAACAAGTCAATCCCCCCAAGTTTGTTTTTTTAATAAAAAAAAGAAATTTAGTGAATAACAGTAACATAAAAAGCATAAAGAAAATAAACTTTTAGAATGATGTCTAATTTTTGACAAATTTCTATAAATTTTTTTATCCCTTGTCTAAAATTTATAATTAACAGCAAGAGAACCTAGCATATTTTTAAGGCAAAATTTATTTTGTGTCAAGTTATACATATTTATATTGATATGTGTTCAATAGCTTTATTTCAAAGAGCTTGAAAACCTTAGATCCATTTTCCCATTGCTAATAATATCATTACAACTTTCTTTTTCCCCAAACTTTATAAATTGTGCTCGAAAAATGGATGAAAATTATTATTCAAACTCCTGTCCCCAGTTTTCAGTGATTCACAGTCAAATCCTAAGAGCTGATTAATAGGATATTATGGTATCTATTTATTGGCTTTGTTGTTTTTCTTATAGTTAAGTATTGCTCAGTTTTGTTTTGTTTTTCTTTAAAGTTTATTTGTTGATGATCTATGTGCTCAAATAATTCTCTTTTTTAAAAAACTGTTATTAGTTACTGATACAAGCAATTAGATAAATTCTGATTTTATTTCAGATTTTATCAGGAACATTAGATTCCACATGGCTTCCAGTACAAGTTCGCTAAAAGCATTTTGCTGTAGTACCTGTGGCAGGCATTTCACAACAGCTTATTCCATGCGCAGACACCAGGAAATTCATAATCCAAATTTTCAGCCTTACAAATGCACTGTTTGTGAAGCGCAGTTTAACTGGAAAGATAACCTCCGTGCTCATATGATGTGTGTACATGGACAACGGTTTGAATCTAGTGCTTCAGAGAAAAAATATTAAATTATTAACAGCCATCACCTATTTTTCTTCCATTATCTTGAGAAAATAGTTTTATATTTTCTTATGAAAGCATTTTTGTGTTAAGTAATTATTCTTCACTAAGAATTATGTCATTAACTTTATTTATTAAGAAGGAAGCTTACGATTCCCATAGGTATATTTAAAATGGTGCCGTGTACCCCTTTATTATAGTTTCTGATTTTAGACAAATGTATTGAGTTTTAGTCATTTTTTACATACTTTCCTGCTTATTTGTTTATTTCTCATTACTGTTCTTCTAAAAAATATTTAGATCAACTTATAATTTGAATCTGAAATCTTAATAATATAATGTTCCAATACTTCTGTTATCATTTCTACAAAATCATAATCTTTACCCTGTACATTTAGAATTCTACACATTGTCTCCCTCTGAAATGGTCAACCATACATTTCTAAAATGTACAAATAAACTTTTAAAGCACATATATTTTACTCTACAGATTTTAAATAACCGGATAATAGTTTGAAAACAAGCTAATTAAAACTCATTATGGGAAAATAAAGCTTTTATATGGATATCTGTGTTAATATTTAGAAATTTTTTAACATTTGCAGCTTTATATGATTTTTTAAGATTTTTTTATTTAATAACTTGTTTATCTTTTAATTCCTTGTCTTGAATAAATAATCAGTTTTTAAATGTATAAAGTATAATGGGCAATACACTTCACATTATACCAACAAGTTCATACATATAAGGCATTTGTACAACTCCTTTTCAAATTCATTATTTTTTGTTCTCTCTCTCTCAATGATAATACACTGGCTAATTTTGATCCTGCCTGTCTGAGGATAGTTTTTTCAACTAATTTGTTATTATTTCTTAAGTGTATTTTAAAGTGACTTTTTTCTTATATTGAGGAATATCTAATGAAGCAAAATACAACTCCTTTTCCAATTCAAATTTTTTTATTATTTTTTTTTATCTCAGTGATAGTACAGTAGCTAATTTTGATTCTGACTGTCTGAGTAAAATTTTTTCAACCAAACTGTTATTATTTCTGATGTGTATTTTAAAGGGGTTTTTTTTCTACTGAGAAAAATCTAATTAAAAAAATACAACTCTTTTTCAAATTCAAATCTTTTCTCTTTCTTTTTATCTCTCTGTGATAGTATACTAGCTAATTTTGATTCTGACTGTTTGAGGATAATTTTTTCAACCAATCTGTGATTATTTCTCATGTGCATTTTAATATGACTTTTTTTTCTGTTGAGGAAAATCTAATGAAATAAAATAGAACCTCATTTCTTTAAGGAAAAAAAAAATTTTATTCTGTAGAAATGTGTATTGTTAAAATACTGTTTGACTTGCAATATTTTTATTTATTTATTCCAATTCTTTGTATTAATTATTTATGCTGAATCTAATTCATAAGGGCTTTTCAAATTATTTGTTGTTATACCTGTTTATCAATTTCATAAATTGAAACTTTCCATATATATGTAATGATAATTATTAAAGCAATAACTCTTGTAAAGCTGTGCTCTCAGATTTGAATAACTTCCATTAAACATATCTATTATATCAGATCTTTTAATAAATAGCAAATTTATTTAAAAAAGAAAATATATGAAACGTAAATAGATTCAGAAAATGTTAATGTTAATTAAATTTTTATTTTGAAACAATTTATAATATTTTGAGTATGCATAGGTAATGCATGTGTAAGGTGATAGTTGATTGCAAAAAGTATAAATGTATCATTATATTGTCCCTTTTAACTTTTAGAGTTTTTATTTACGTAAACTATTACTAATTAAATTGACATCTATATTACTATGCTATTTAATGTTAATAAAAGAGAGGCATTTTCCATTTTTGATATTAAAACTGATTTTTGTTTCCTAACAGATTTCCATGCGAAACCTTAAATCTGTATGTATTGTTCATTAATTCATGTGATAATTTTGTCTTTATATGTGCACTCAATTGCAAAACATTTTGAGCAATATTTTGTATGTTTTTCTATTATAAAATCTTTTAACATATCTTCTTTTAGATACCCCCCTTTTTTTTTTAAGTTTTACATGGCTGGGATTTTGTTGCATTGCCTCTGTGTAATTTGTTTTTCTGTTTCAACTTCAAGGTGAACTTAAAATGTATATTAAAATGAATTATAAAAATGTCTGTTGGAAATGAAAAACTTTCCTTATTTATAATTATGTGTACTAAGTTTTAAAACTCTTTAATATTGTCATTAATAAAATATCATTTTTTTCTAGTATGATGTTTTTTCCCTTAACAATATCTATTTTTTTTCAGCATTTCGGTAAAATGTAAGAAATTTCTTAACCAGTTTAAGGAGTTTTACTTAGTAGGTAGGAATAAAGAAACAGACAAACTACTTGAATGAGGAATTATCTTCATATATTTTTAGAGATTTGTTATGGTAAAATTAGAAAATAACAATAAAGATATAGTTTAAATGTTTCAACCCAAAATTTTTCAGTTAGACTGTTTATATTACTGTCAACTGTTTGTAAATATTATGTTAAAGAATATTCATGTTAGTTTGCATAACATATTTAATGTAGTTATATTTTTAAGAATAACTGCTATGGAACATCAAGTCTGAACAAACTCAAAGCTACATGAGTAGAAACAGGCCTGAATTAACAATTTTTGTTTCAAGATTTGAACAACTAAAATTATTCATTATTAAATATCATGCTCATTTCTATTTGTTTTCAATTTATTGTAGAAACCATGCTAATAGGCACATAATCTTTAAGAAAATAAATAGCGATTCACTATTACTATAGGAGTTACATAGAGCAAACTATTTTCTGTAATTCTTATTTATTTCTAGATGATAATTGGTTAAAAATAAATTGTTTGAGATCTTATATTAAAGTGCTAAACTGTGGATAGTTCTGAAAAGATAAGCTTTTTTATTAAATGAGTTTTAATTACCACAACAAAAATGCTTTTACAGTTTAGCTTAGGTCCTGATTTTTTTGTTTGAGGAACATTTAAACATGTGATTTTCTATTTATCACAAGTATTTTATATTATCTTTAATAAAGGAGAGGTTGTACGGGAAGGCGCTATGTTTAAAAATTTGAATAACTGAAATGCCAATGCAGCACCTTTTTTGGTATCTGATTGTGAATAAATGAAAATATTATATTTTATACATTTTTTGATATGTGCCATTAAGTAGGAATAAAATTTTATTTTGCATAAAATTTTAATAATTTTATTTTACAATTCATAAAAATATAAATTGATATGAATCTTAAAATTAAATGTAGCCCAATTAATATTAGTTGTACAGTATTTTAAATGTAATCAATCTGGTGAATATGCTCTAAAATCTAAACTCAAAACATTTAACACTTAAAATATCTCTGTAGCTAATTGTAATAATTTACTTCATTTTATTTTACATTGAGACTGATTCAGCATTTTATTGTTGTTTAAAGCAGTAAGATAACAGATGCAGTCTTATAACTGTTATCTCACTGCTTATCTTACTGCAATGGATTTCTCCGAGGATCTATTCTCATTATTGCTATTTTAATCATGTATTTTGTGGAATCAACATTCAATTCACTTGGTATGTATTTGTAGAAAATCACAAAACCACCGCAAATTGAGCAATGCAATTGCCTGACCATTTTTGGTTATTTTATTTTATTTTTTTCAGATTACTCTTTCTTTTAGCATACTTTACAGAATTTAAAGAAAAATGTATATTTTCCCTTAGTATTATTTATTTAAAGGAAATTTAATATTCTTTCTCATTTTAGAACTTGACATTATATAAAAAAAGATTTTTTCAGTATTAAAATTCAAGCAGCTTAAGCTATGTAATTATTTCTAATAGAGTTTAATTAGCTTTTGAAAAACACATCATAATTGCATCATAAATTAATGTTTGTAAATTTTCTATATTTCCTAATACTTTTTTAAAAAGTAGAAAGGAAAAAAAATGCTATCTTTTATTACTATGTTTTGTGACTTCAAGATTTAGCAATATATTTGAAAAACAGCTTGTTCTTCTTTCTTAGAATTGTTACTTAAATGTTAATAAAATTATGCTTATATTATTTTAAAATACCTCTAAAATTTCAAATCAAATCAAATGTGTGTATGTGTAATGCAATGAAAAAATCTATAGTGCACAGTAATAAAATAAATGCAAAGTTCTTTTCTCCAGTTAGATTTGTCTCTAATTATACAAGAATTTTTACCAACTATATTTAGTAAAATTCCTTATGCAAATCGTGACATTTTTCTGTCATGACCATTGTTTTTTTTTTCCTTGTTGAAGTTCCTATTTAATAATTCATCCATGACTTTTACATAATTTGTTTTTCAGATTTCATTTTTTCAAATCATTTAACATGTTGTATAGAGTTTTTTCATTTATAGCTTTGTTTTCCTGGAATTGTAAGAATTGGGTATTTGAGACATATTGCTTGTTGCTTTATTTACTACTAAACATCAAAAGTTTTTAGATAAGCAAAGTATTTAAATTTTTCTTATGTTTGCATGTATTTGCATTTAGAAATTTTATAATTTTATACTTCAGTGACTCCATAACTGGAGCCTTTAATGTTGTAATGCTCTCTTCTTTTTATATCAATGATTGAAATGCTTATTTCTGTATTTTTTAAATTGTAATATATATAATTATTCACAGATATTTCAGATTTAAAAAAAAAATTCTATCATATTATCTAACTATCATTTTACAACTTCAGATTCATGTGAATTCAGAAAAAAAGAATGTTAGAAATTAAAAGTATTTTATTTAAAGAGTAAATTTAAGAAAAATTATGATAACAAATATGTATGGATAAATATTTTTTTATGTCTTAGCTTAGTTTTTTGACACTTGGCTACTCTCTACTGTAAAAGAGATTAGCATTTTAAAGTCATCCATTTTTATATCAATTTTTGTTACCATGTTTTTATTAACTCGCTTTCTTGTTTGTTTGTTTGTTTGTTTGTTTGTGTGTGTGTGTGTGTGTGTGCGTGTGTGTGTGTGCGTGCGTGCGTGCGTGCACGCGGAGTTGTGTTTGTCCAGTACAAATCTTGCAATCGATTTTTAACTAACTTCCTGACTAGCTAGACATTTGAAACTTTTAGAATAGCTCAGAACACGATGACAATGCATTCTTTTGATACTTTTAGCCATCTTTAAGCAGATTTGAATTCATTTTCAGTTAATTTTGTTTTGTAGAATGGTGCAGCCATCTATCGGCCGGGACGGGAATGAAAAGTTAAATGCAATTGATTACGCATTTGATATTTCTTTATTATGCATTTGATCATTTTCTTTCAAGTTGATGGGATAATTCATCAAAAAAAATTTTAAAAAGTATTTACTAATACATAGAATTGTCAAGTTTATATGATTCAACAGAAAATTTAAAAACATGTTATAAAAAAGTTCTTTTTATCTTGTAATTATTTATTTTATGACTTTGGACTAATGTTGATTACTCATAAATTTAAATTTATAAGAAGCATGTAACCTTTTCTCTCTCTCTTTTAAATTTTTAAAGATTTTTTTTTTTTATATCTGCAATAATTTCTAAATATTTATAATAATATGCCTATGAAAAGTTTTCTTGATATAGTATTTTTTTTTTTATTTTATAGTCTGTAAATATTTACTTAAAGATACATTAAAACTTTTTATCTGCAATTAATTTTTCTTAGAAGTTTAATGAGAAAATACATGACAGTACTTGTTCTCATTATGTTATATATTAAATAAAATGTACGAGTGTGAGAATAAAACTACTAAATAAATAAAATGTTTGTAAGAATGTTTGATAACTACTTGACATACCACAAAAAGGTTTGTGAAAATTTTTTGCTAGTAACTCTCATTAAAACTTCTGAGTACGAATACTTTTTGAGAAGAAATTTATTGATGTATAAAAAGAACCTTTGGTATCTTTGCAACTAATAAAGTGAAAAGTTAACATAATGTGAATCATGAATGAAATGGGTAAGAAAGTTCTAATACAAATATATAAACATTGAGTTAAATTTGTGATATTTTATGAACAAAACCCTTCATAAGGGACTCAAAAGATTCTTTCAATATACCACTTCATCTTGAATGCCTTCTCTGGTTAGTATCCTCACTTAAATAGATAACCTTGCTAGACATAAGGTTAGGATCTATTAGCTGTTATAATGGCTGTACCTTGGTTCATGTTTTTACTATTAACATATTTTGATAATTTGGCATAAAGAACACATACAAAATTAAGCTCCGTAATTGCATAATAGATGCCAAGCAACCCAAGTAATCTTACTTCCTTCTGTCAGTGTATATGGCTCTCCACATTGCATAGCTACATGAGTTATTGTAACAAGCAACCAAGAACTATCTCTTAAGGTAGAGCATCAGTTGACTTTGCAGATCATCAATCCTCATGTTAAGATATGAGGAATTTTCTTCTCAGTATTTTTCTAATCACAGATGCTTATTGTTGAATTATGCTTTTTGCATATGAAAATAGATGTTTATGAAAAGGGTGCATAGTTTTCAAATTTTTCAGCAAATTTTTTTTACCAGGCATTAAATTATTGATGTCTGTCACTACCAAATAAAATTTGCTTTCTGGAAAATTTTAATTAAGATTAGCGGATTTTTGAACAAAATGGGCATTTGCTTCAAACATATGTTTTTAAATGCTGAATACAGAATTCAAAAATGGGTGTTCGCAAATGTGTGATTAGAAAAATCCTAAGAAGACATTTCCCTATAGCTTAACATGGAGAATGAACATTTGGGAGGTCGACTGATATGCCTTATTAAATGGTGCTCCTCCAATATCTTTTGAATTTCAGAGGGACTTGACATTCAGGCCTTTTTATTAAAGTTTTAGGAATTGCATTTCCTAACTCTATAATCTAGTGTCCCCTTTGACTTTTACCTGCCAGCAACTGCCTCCCCTCCTCTTTTCACCTCTACATTACTGAAAAATCTACTCAGCTAGTGCCTGGATCTTTTGTTATGCACCTAGTCTTATCCATTCTGTTTAATCTTTCAGAGTGAGTGATGTAGTGATATCCCTAAGTGTTCAGACTTAACTGCACTGACATGTCCAGATATTGTGTACTGGCTTCTGAAATGATAGTTTTCTGGTTCATATGACTTTCTTTCAAATTCATCACATGTGTGTAATATTTTCAGTGACACAAAAAATAATCATAGCATCTAAAGCTTAGCATATACATGTTAGGTTCAACTTTGTTAAGATCTTTGTGAATGACATTTTCCCAGTTTATGTGTTCTATGACCTTGACACAATATTCCAAAAATATCTAAATTGTTTTTTCCTCTTAAGGGTTATATAGACTTTTCCAGATGAAGTCTATGCATTTATTTTTCTGTGAGCTGTAGAAAAAATAATTTACAGTGAAGGAAACAGGTGTTGAAAATTATTAAAAAAAATACAAAAATTTTATATGACATTTACTATCAATGATTATGAATTTAAAAAGCTTTCCATTATGGATATTTTATTGTGTTGTTTATTCCCCAACATTTATAGCAAAGTCAAAATTATACTTAAGCTATACTAATAATTAAATGTCAAAATGTTCATATACCTGCTGCATCATACTTTAAAATATTTCCTCTTGTTTAAGTTTAATAATTAAAATAATAATAATAATAATTACATAACACTGATTATGAATTTATCTTTCCATTTTGGATAAATATAAAACAAAAATTGCCCTAGTGGGAGGGAGTGTTCTAAAACTGTCCGAAGAATGAATGACCCGGAGCATAGGAGAGACAAACAGATGCATCCCAGTCATAGGAGCTGAGGAACATAGAACACATATAGGAGAATGAGAAAGTCCAATGCAGAAAAGATAGGCCTGTAAGTAATCATGGCCAGTAAGAACACAGAAACAGACAACTACAGCATCTCTTGGAAGAGATGGCTGTATTGTAATAATATGTAATGTCAGATATTTGAAATCAGCACTTATAAAGATTGGCCTTTAAAAAATAATAATAATAATAAATTATTTTGCCCTTTGAAAGTGTTAAATTAAAGGATATAATTTTTGTGAAGCATTTGCTGAAAGGAGTTTTCAGTTTATTGAATTAAGAAATTTTTTCTCAGAACATCATTTAGTTAACTGTACTCTTTAATTCTCTACTTAAAGCATGTTATAAACCTATAACATATTTTTAGTATATAAATCCAAATGACTTTTCTAGTACATATATGTAAGTATGTTTGCATGTTTTTATTAGTATGTAATCTTACCTTTAAACTGTAGTTTTTGAAACTTTGATATATTTATACAAATAGGCTAAAAATTCAGTCAGCTATGATGAATTGAATTTATAAACAAAGGTAGTATTGAAACAGTTTTAAAAATTTTTATAACAGCTAAAATCGTGTGTATATATATATATATATATATATATATATATATATATTCAGATTCTTAATCAAGTAGAGCTATTCCTACATATCTAGATTTTTTAGGTTATTAATGATTCATTTTTCATTTCTTGAAGACTATATGATTCTCATTAAATCATTAATTAAAGATTTTTTTTTTTACTTTAAAGGAAATTTTGTATTTTTCTGTAATTGGGAATCAAATATTTTACTTACCTTCAATAAAATAAGTTATTTGTAAACTAAGCTAAACTAGGAGTATTATAAGTATTTTTTTTTTTTTTTTTGCAGTTTGAACAAAGTTATCTTAATTTTTACAGTGGTTTGTCATGAAGCTTTAATGTCTAGGTATTACCATAATTTGTTTTATAAAGTTATTTGGTGTTTTTCATATTTATGTCATTCATGATTTTTTTTTTTTTAAGGTACCCATGATTCTAATGATTACATTACTGGAGAAATTCGAAATTTTACTGTATATAAAGATGAGAAGATCTGCCCTTTTTGCCATCGTTATATTTTCAATAACATTAGTTTAAAAAAGCACATTGAATTGCACTTAAAAACAAAATGGTATGGTTATCAGTGTAACATTTGCATGAAAGTGTACTCAAGTAAGTATTATATCAAGGAACACAAAAGAACTGTGCATAATGTTAGTTAGTAATTAAAACAGTTTGTAAGAGGTTTTTTTTTAATTTAAAGACCTTTTCTCCTTTCGAAAAACCTGTCTTTAAAATTTATTACTACTTTTTAAAAATGTCTGAAAAGTGTTTAATTTTTATCTTTGGACAAATTTATATTTGAACTGAATTGGAAACAGATTTTTTAATGCTGTCTAATTAATAGGAAGAATTATTATAACTTCACAATTTTAATGTTTTTCTGACATTCTGTTATGTGTTTATTTGTAGAAATGTTTATTTTATATTTTATTTACAGAAAAAAAAAGTTGTTTTTACTGATCAGATAATAAGATCAGTTGTACATAATGTTTGTTCATGTATGTGTATATTAGCAGATCATTGTAAAAAACTCTGTATAGCCAATAGTATCAAGAATTTTAGTCACAATTTTAATCTGTTCAATATAGAAGATGTTTTTTCATTTTTCAATACTGTGTTTGTTCATTTTCTACTGTAATTTTTGTAAGTAAAACTTATAAATTATTAAATTTTCTCTTTAAAGTTGGTCTGTTATTTATTTACATTTAGTTCTTAAGAATTAAATTTTTAACACAAGGCCAAGTATACATTTATATATATATATATATATATATATATATATATATATTATGCAATTTTAGAAACATTTGAGTCATGACATTTTTATAATGTATTTTGTATATTTTATACTTAATCAAAAAAATATAATGGAAATTGTAAATGCTTTCAAAGTTTTATACTAAAGGGGAACACCTATTTATATATATAATATATAACTAAACTTTAACTATTTTATCGATTGTGTTTTCATCAGTACATCATCAATGTCTATTTTTTAACTGCCCAGAAAACCTCAATAGCGTTTCTAATTGCTTGATTTGTGTCTTTGAATTACATTTTCAATACTTTTTTTTTAAAGTGTTTTCTGCTTACAGGTCTATTCATATCATTTTTTTAAATGTCTGTGCATTTAATAATAATAGAAAAAAAGCTCTCATTTTAAACTGTTGGGAATTAATATTAAGTATGTATTTCAATAGTTCTGAATTTCTGCTGTGTAGATCACCATTGTTACCAGACGGAGAGATTGCAAAGATGCATTAGGTAACTCCAGTATGAGTATTTATTGCTACAGAGGAATGTTGCTAAAAGGTAAATCCTGTTCAAGAGAGAGGTGGGGAGAATTCAAGTATTTTCATACTAGTGTAGTATCCAGCTTTCTGTTTTGTTTAGCCTAGCTTTTTTGTCAGTTTTCTCAAATTATGGATATTTTATGTCTCTCATCTATAGAAATATTTGTGGATTCCTCCCCCTCTCCACACTGTAGTCAATCAAGTCCATTTATTATTCAAAAAAATTTTACACTCATAAGTCTAATGTTTTAAAAAAATTTAAAGAGTCTCTCAAACATTATAAAAAATTTAAAGAGTCTCTCAAACATTAAAATGAAATTGAAGAAATGCATCATAAAAAGGGCTAGGGTTGCACTGAATTGGACCTAAGTACAAGTGTAGTTTTAATCTTTTATGGTTGACTAGGTCTTTTTAAAAACTAAATATAATATTTGCTATTTCTACTAAAGCATTATCACTAAAGAAATTGAGGAAGATTCTTTTCTTAATATTGAAATACTTTATTTTGATTTTGTTATAAATTTCATTTTAGGATTTGCAGTTTAAATTACTTTCTCCTTAAATCTCATTAAGAAAATACATGTGCTTTTAATTCAGATTGATTTAAACAATGGCATAATTACTTTAAATATTCAATTCAAAAATACAATAATTTTCGAACCTTTTAAAATGGAACATAAAAAAGAATCTTTTCATTGTGGAATCTTGGATTTTTGATTTAGATAGGCATCAGATATAGCTTTTAAATTATGTTGGATTTGATTCAAGGAAACTCACTAATGTGACATAAAGAAGATGATCACGGTGAGTATTATTTCTTATTTGTTTTTTATTAGTGGTATTATAAAAGTTTTTAAAACATGTTTGTTGAAAAGTATGCAGCATTCGAATCTTACTATATACAAATCCTAGTTTGGTTCATTTCTTGATGAGTCAAATACAGGCATGTAAAGAAGGCTTTAACAGAGCCCTCCAAAATTTGTATTAATGGATGAAAAAAAGTGCAAGAAAATAAATTAATCATAACTTAGCTATTTAATTTAATCCAACAAATAAATTCTTATTTTTAAAAATTTTTCAATTACAGTGTCAGTTTTTTAAAAGTTTTCAGTAGAGTACTTTATTTTTTTAAGTACGTTAAATGTATGTTTACGGAGCTTTATCATTACCCGATCTCATTAACTCGATGTGGGCTGTTAATGGTGACTACTTTTCAACATTGTAAGAATTTCAATCTTTCTAAAGTAAGAGTTAATGATGTGGTCAACTATTCGATTGTTGCATATGCTGCAGGCTGACAAGGTGTGAAAGGGTTACAAGCCCGTACTGACTGATTAAATGGATCTAGCTTAGTGCCTCAGAGCCCCATAAAAATTTTCCCCCAACGCGTGGATTAGGATAAACGGTTAAAGCCATTAGCACATGTCAAAAATTAGCACAACACATAGGGTTGCAGTGAGGGTTTATCACAATAGAGCAGTAATCGAGTATGAAGGAGTGTTTGTTCCTTTATCATTGGTCGAGGAAAATGTTTTCTGTTTTCGGGAGCAGTATTGCTACTGAAGCAATAAAGTTATGCCGCTCGAATTTTTGTCATGTGCTAGAGGCTTAACACATCTTAGGCAAAAAGTTTGTAAGGTAAGGCACTCCAAATCATCTTCGGTGATGCATTTTAATGTCATTGTTGTTATAAGCCACCTTAAGGAAACAGCATGAGGAAATGTGAAGCGGCTCATCGTTAGGATGTATTTTGAGAAATTCATTCATGGCGTCTGCGGCGGTTACGCTCGTTTTTATGTTTTTGATGATCGTGAAATTCAGTACTCTTTTTATTAGACACTTTCCTGCGTGACGTCAAAAATGTGAACCAGGCTTCATGGCATGTATTCTTATGCAGGGCCCGATTATGAACGCTGGGGGCCTTTGGGCAGATGCTATTTGGGCCCCCCCCCCTCACGAACATTTTTAGAAATAAGAACTATCAATGGGCTATACATACTATTAGAAGTACTAGGTGCATACACCAAGGGGGTTTTGGGGCCCCCTAGTATCAGGGGGCCCTGGGCAAAGTCCCGATTTGCCCATGCAATAAAAAGGCCCTGTTCTTATGCAATTATATTTGTGAAGATCATTGTGCCCAAGCATCCAAAGTCAGCTAGGCAACCAATTCTCATAAACATATCACGGGAGTTTATTAGTCAATAACCAAGGTTCGGTAGTAATTCCAATGTTACAAACACTGATGTAGCCAGAATTCATTTCTAAATTTTGCACCTCACCTTATCTCATAAATTATAATGTTTGATTTTCTATTATTTCAAGCGTATTTTTTTAAGATATTAACTTTAACTATATGATATAGAATATAAAAATATTGAAGCATACTAGAAATACACTTCTCTTTCCTTTCATTTAGTTGTAGTGAAACTGAATATTTCTGAGAGCGTTGACTTGGATGAAACAGTCCTTTGTTCCATGGTTTTTTGAAGTTCTGTTGGGTAAGTACTCACATTGTTTTGTACATGTAGCACACCCATGGAGTGGACTAAGGGAACTGAAGCAGCCCCCCCTCCCCCCCCAGACTCATACATATTTAAAAAATCTCTGAATGACGACTTCCAGTTTCAAAATCGCATTAAAAAAGTTCCATCGGAGTAAGAAAGTACTTTTTCTCAATAGTAGCACATTCTAGCAATTTTTAATTTATCACTAATGCTTTTTTTTGTTTGTTTGTTTGTTGAAAATCGGTCTGTCCGAAAATATCTCCAAAAAAGGAGAATATGGGACGCAACCAGATCGAAACAAAAACTCTTTAAACTGCTGAGTGAATTTTATATATATATATATATATATACACAGTGGAATCTCGATCGATCGTTCCCCGAAACACCCGTTTTCCCGTATGTGTCGTTTATTTCACCCAGCCCCGACGATCATATTGCTTTGCTATGCTCCCGAATCTATCGTTTTCCGCATTTATCGTTCTATTCAGTCGGTTCCTTGAAAAACGATACATCGAGATTCGACTATAAATATATATATATATATATATATATATATATATATATATATATATATATATATATATATATATATATATATATATATATATATATATAATAGATAAATTAATTAAATTTAATTAAATTAAAAAATTAATTAAATAAATTTATTATAAGTTTTATATAATTAACTAATAGCTGTAATTCTCTAAGAGCATAGTGACAATAAGTTAGAACCCTATTTGCCCTATTTTACATCATAGCAACCCATTGCAATATTGCAGCATTTCGTTCACATTTATTAAATTATTCTCAATTTTTGGATGGTAATCAAACTTGTTAAATAACTAAACGTATCTAAGGGAATATGTTAAAAAAAAAACCTCATGGTAAAGTGGTTAGCGTCTCGAACTTCTACAAAGTGGGCTCGCGTTCGAATTCCAGATAAGGCATGGAATTTCCTGTGCTGCCCCGTCATAGGGAGCAGTATTGGTTGAACTATATGGTGCTCCCATATTTAAATTACCAAGAAATTCGGGGTGTGAATGGATCCATGTCCTCGGGATAAAGTACCTGCCGCGTTATGGAGAAAAAATATCTAAGGTATTTACTTCTTATTATTTCGTTATAAATAACCAAACGGATTGTATATCAGACTGAATTTTTATAGTTCCATAGATTTCTCTACAAAAAGTAGTATATGTACGAAGTTTAAGGATTTTTTAAACTTACGTCTACTCCATGAATTTGTTTTAAAAGCAGTTTTAGTTGAAAGCACTTTTCGAACAGAAGAATTGGAAAAATTATATTTTTAACATAATAGATCTGCAGGCCCAGATTTCCGCATGGGCAAGTGGGGCACTTGCCCAGGGCCCCCAAATTTATGGGGCCCCCTAATTTAGTATTAAGTTGTACATATTTTTGAAAATTTGGTTTTAGGTTAATTCAGTAAAGGTGGGCAGTGGCGGATACAGAAAAAAATCCTGGATGGTGCACAGTGCACCCACTAAATTCATTTCAAAAGAAAATTTCCTGAATTTATTTATTAACATTAAAAGTAAATTAATTAACACATTATTATTATTATTTTTTTTCAAATGTTTGACTTGTTGGTCAAAAATTTTTTGAATTTCCGGTCTGAATTTATAGTGTCCCACATGTTCATGTGGAAATCTACTCCTGGAGGGGGGGGGGGGGGGCATGGCCTCCCTCTGGATCTGTCCTTGGAGGGGGCCCCAAAAGTCTGCTTTGCCCAGGGCCCCACTGGGTCAAAGTCGGGCCCTGTAGATCTGAATGATTTACCTAATCAAGGGAAAAGGGGAGGGCCATCAACAGCTTTTTATTTGGTGGTATGATTTTCATATTCTAAAGAAACCAAAATGAGTGAAAACTGTAACGTTTAATCCGGCTAATATCCAAACGATTTAACACCACCAAAAGAGTTACCTATTAGCTCCCTCCAAGCTAAAATCTAGGGTGCGCTACTGTATTATATACTTCTGTCTCATATTTTACATTTTTTTAAAGCTTGTCAGTTTCTGGTATTTTGATGTTATAATTTCTATTTCCAAGCAAGATGTTCAGATTACTTTCTAATTGAAAGAACTCTTTCGTCAGCTTTCCGAAAATCTATTCTAACAATTACATGTTTTTTTTAGGGGGGGGGGGTGAAAATTTTTTTTTAGTGTTTCTTCGCTCTTTTAATGTTATTTGTTGTAGTTTCGAATTCCGCATTACGCTGCTTCAAAGCAGACAAAATATGCACCGAAAATATCAAATCAAGATGAAAAGTTGGAAAGAGTTTACTTACAGACGGAATGTCAAGCTTAAATTGATAGTATAAGTACTAGTTGATGAAGAACGGTCCACCGTAAAATCTTGCGCGATTGACTCATTTGCTAACCTAAATATATGTGTGGAAGTTGAGACCGAAATCCTAAACATAGATATAACAATAAAAAGTTATGTAATTCATTCTCAATTTCCTTACATTTATCCTCTTTCCTAAAAAGAGAACAGCCTTTGTGTATTATTTTGTAAATATGCATGTTAATGTCCATTTCTGTCAGCTTTTTTAATTAATTATTTTTAGTTTTTACTTTTCAAAGTTTAATGCTCAGTTCGTGTTTGTTTTTTCTCCAGTTTTGTTAATCCCTATATATAAACTTATACGTAGCGCCAAATTTTTACGATTTGCCTTTTTATTTTTGCTGAACCATTGGGATGTTTTTGAAAACATTACAAGTAAAAACAATGTATGTATGTGCATACTTGTAAAACAGTATGACAGAAATGTCAAAATACTTTGTATATTTAGGAAAAGTATACTATGGAAGCGGGGTAGTTTAATGCTTGCTTTGCAATGTGTACTAGTGAAAGTGGAAAAGAATTTTATGAGGAAGCTTGAAAAGTATGACTCTGTAAGCTCATGTTTTAGAAAGATAAAACACATTTTTCTTTTAATTTATGAATTTCTTGTGTTTTCAGAGGATTTCCTGATATCGTATACTATATTTTGGATATTTTCACGGAACTGTTAAATTTGGCTTATTTAAAATTATTATAGAGATTTATTACTTCTTAAAATGATTTTTATACTATGTTCTTTTATGATTTTTAAATAACTAACCCTGTAATACAATCCACAGTGGATTGGTTCAAATGTTCCAGCTGTCAACAAGTGAGTTGAGGCTCATATGTTACTATCCTTTGACCCTGGGATAAGGCCTTAATCGCATTGCTTCCAGAGCAGAGCGTAGCGTCAGCGATAAGAATTTCATCTAATCACAGAGCTCAACTAGATGATTTCATCCGTTGAAGTTTCCTCATGTTCAACCCTGACAGATTGCCCAAACACTACGTGATATGTCAAACCAATCACAGGTCATATCAACAATCTTGGCACCAACAGAGGTATGTTACGCCACGCTCGGGAAGCAATGTGAACATGGCCTCAGGTAGAGGCGTGTGAACGTTCACGATAATATATAATTTCAAAGAACATAAGCTAAAGGCTTCCCACAATGTTACACAAGATTAGCTGAATAAAATAATTGATATTTTTTATTATTAGAAAGTGATTAATGCTTCTTAAAAGAGTTGCCTTTAATTTAAAAGGGGAGAGATTTTAAGGTGTATAGTTACAGGAAACATGCATAAGTTTGATAAAAATTACCATGTTTTTATTAACTCGCTTTTTTCAATTCCTACTATTAGTTCACACTCTCTCTATATATATCTTGTTCAAATTTTCAATCGTTAATAAAAGTACTTTTTATTCATCCACTCAAGTTCAAATACATTTTTTTAAACTTGTAGTGGATGACACTTGATGTTAATACAGTTTTTTCAAATATTAATTCATTAATTAAATTTAATTAATCAATTTTAGTTTTAGACCTAGAGCGTCTCTTGCTCTTGAATAGTAATTTCCCTCTTGTTACTGTGTAAACGGTAGCACTGCGGTATCGCGGGCTTCTCCCGTCCTGTAGGTTGCGAGATCGAATCCCCAACCTCACAAACTTTTTCTCTCTCTTCCCCCCCCCCCTCCTAATCTCGCACAGTAGGCAAGGTTCTGGCAGGCAATCCTTTTTTTCAATTCCTACTATTAGTTCACACTAAAATTTTTCTTTGTTGACCTAAGTAGGAATTGACTTTAAAATTTTTTTTTTATATATTACTTGTTGTTTGTTTGTTTGTGTGTGTGTGTTTGTTCGGTACAAATCTTGCAATCGACTTTTAACTAACTTCCCGACTAGCTAGACATTTGAAACTTTAAGAATAGCTCAGAACACGATGACAATGCATTATTTTAATACTTTTAGCCATCTTTAAGCGGGTTTGAATTCATTTTTGGTTAATTTTGTTTTGTAGACTGGTGCAGCCATCTATCGAACGGGACGGGAACGAAAAGTTAAGCGCAAGTTAACTTCCAATTCACTTCATTTTCTTTCAAGTTAATGGGATAATTCAACAAAAAAAAAATTTTTAAAGTATTTATTAATACATAGAATTGTCAAGTTTATATGATTCAACAGAAAATTTAAAAACATGGTATATAAAAAGTTCTTTTTACCTTGTAATTATTTTGTACTGTAATTCTCAAATTATATACGATAAATTCATCATGATTTTGTAAACTACCTGTTTCTAGTTTCTGAGAAATCAGTTTTTCATCATCAACGTTTATCTTCATTAGGAAACTTTTTGTTTGTGATTTATTTTTTGTTCCACCCATAAGCTTAATATTTCATTTGAATCGAAGAGATAAAAAATTGGTCTCAAAGAATGGGCCTCCCTTTCTTACCCCTTAGTACTTACGGATGTAGCAAGTATTCATTATGAGAAAAGTATAACTCTAAGTATTCAGTATGAGAAAATGTATCTACTATTTACAGCTACATAAATGCTGATAATCCAATAAAAATGGTATTTTCAGATAGCGCGAACTTTTCTGCGCCTTGCAGCAGGATTAATAAATTTCGTCCCCCAAAGGAATTTATGAGCGTTTAAAACACACTATATCAGATTTTTTACTCCGAATAATTTAAATTTTAAAATATTATTTGCATTTTAAAAAAATGCCCTGGGATGTAAAATTTCTTTCTCTACTACGGAGTACAATTTAAAAGAAAAAAAAATCTTTAAATCCAAGTCGTCAATCCTTGGACGCATTTCCTCCATAGGTTAACATTGAGGTGAGCGAATCCAATAGGGTTAGTACACAGCAGCCTTAAGTGCGACCACTTTATACGGAATGGCATCTAGTTAAAGGCGTTAAATTATACCACCCATTAAAAATAACATTTGACAGGGAGTTTATTATGCATGATATAAAAATATGTACTCCGAGCGACGCACTGATTTTTACGCTGTAATGCAGTATTATGATAGAGAAACTGGCGCAAGGCATAGTACATATTTCCCACAAGCTTTCATTCTTCAACAGATTCAAACAAAGGGTCTAAATTTTTCTCCAGTCTATTATAGAATTGCTCCCGTTTATTAATATGACATAGGAAGAGAATGCTGTCAGACGTGGTGTGTTTGTTGTCTGGAGAGGAAGTGCGGTAAGCGTTTCGAGGAGTAGAATTTCCTCCACAGAGAAGAATCACGTGAGGAGGTTGGCGACGATGGGGAAAAAGAAGAAATGGAATGGGAGGAGAAAATCAACATTTCAAATTACAACCGAAGCTGAAAGTGTCAGATGGTTTGATTAAAGTGTATTAAAACACGACAGTGCAAAGTATTAAATTCAGTACGATAATTAAAAGCATATTTCAAAGGTAAACCTAGAGGAGGAAATTCAAAGAAGTGTTCAAGTCCAGAATTTTTTTTGTGGTGTAAGTAACTTTAAATTACAATAAAAATTAATATCTTTGGGAGCGTTAGTTGCATATTTCCGTAATTGTACACGTTTATTTCATTTTGAATAGTAAAACTTATATTCAGTAGTGGGGCTCGAGATAGCCCAGTGGCAACGCGTCGGCTTTCGGTGCTGAGAATGCTTGGATCGAATCTCGATAAGTACCATTAAATACCTCCGTGTCTAGGCCGGATAAATCCGTAGACCGGAAAGTCCCTCTATGAGGTCAGAAAGGGTGGGAGAGAGTACGATCCTCCAGATGCCGCCCCTGAGGGTGCTTGGTCAAAATTGCTTTGGCAACTGGCTCAATCGGACTCCGACTCTTGTGCCATTATAAACCGGAGCCGCACCCCTCGGCCCGCTAGCCTATATAGACTTGGTCTAGGATAAATTCCGGCCAGGGGCATTAGAAACAACAACAATAACATATTCAATAGTTAAGAAAACAAACTGATATATAACATTTGAAGTTTTTAATAAAGCCTCGTCTTTTACGGGCACCTTTTTCTGACCAACTGAGTTCACAAAGGGTGTGGTTTACGGTAGCATGTTCATCAGATGCACATTCAAAATCTTTTTATTCACAACAAATGGCACGTTATATGTTTTTCAAAATACTAAAATATAAACTTTAATAATACATTTAATTGGATAAAGTAGAATTTGATAGTTTTAGGCCGCTTTTCCACTTTTATGGAAATGCGTTGAAGTTTGTGAAAATTAGGAATAAAAGTTTTGAAATTTTTTTATTGTAGTACCATTTAAAAAAAATTTTTTATAACAACACAAGATATTTATTAATGGTAGTAAATAACCCAAAAAAATATCTTGGCGTAACCCTCGACAGGCGTCTAACTTGGAAACCCCACATTACTACTATCTATATTATATAAAAATGGATGTATGTGTGTATGTTCCAGCATCACTCTGGAACGCCTGGAGCAATTTCAACCAAACTTGGTACACATATTACTTACAATCTGGAAAAAAACACTGGGGGGGGGGGAAGACACCCCTAGCATCCCTAGGGGAGATCGAGACATGTAAAAATAATCGAAAATGACATATTAGTGTCGAATCCATAGTTTTCGGGGTCGCTGAGATGAATAGGGACACTCCCGATGCCGTTTAAGTGCAAATTCAGCCCCAATTAACATTGGGGGGGGGGGAGAAATAAAATGTCCAAAATGATCGAAAGTAGTGTCGAATCCATAGTTTTCGGGGTCTCTGAGATGAATAGGGGAAACTAAAAATGTTGTTTATAATGAAGTTTTGAGTTAAATTAATATTATAGTGAATTTGTAATTTGTATACTGTACATATACTTTTAAATACCTGTAATCCAAAATATTAAGCCGGTCAACCTATATGGTTATGCGGCAAATGAACTTGAAGACCAGTCGCGGCGTAGCAATACTTGCATACCCAGCCGATGGTTATGCACCTGTTCGGTTAATTAGTATGGGCCGGACGGACAGTACAGATCTGCCGACCAATTGGGGTAACCCGGGGCCCTTTAAATACTTGTAAATAAAATTACTTCGATTTTACACAATAGGTAGAATTCATTCCTTTTCTTGTCTAATAAAAAATTGGGATAAATAAATACTCGGGCATAGCCGGGTAAACAGCTAGTTAGAAATAAAATGTTTAAAAAAACTGAAATACTACAGACATTATTCTTTAGCTCGCACCTAATAGATGAAATTAAAAAAAATATTTCAGGTAGTCTCTTCTAACGAAACTACCGCGGGTTATTAACGTTGGATTACTTATTGTTGCTTACCTATTTGCCGCCTCATCGTTTTGGTACTTTTCTGTTTACTGCTTGCCCAAGCGATACAGACTGGGTTTGGCGCGCTACCAAAATTATAACTCGAGGCGCAGGACATCTGAAATTTTGCTTTCTGGAGGACCGTTATTGAGGAACGTAATCCTACGTTAAAATGCTGTTCTATAAATCTGTTATTCTTCCAAACGCGCCTGTTTGGACATAAGCAGCAAAATCAAACACCGAAGTAATAGAAAAGGCCCAGAACAGAATTCCGAGTAGAATTAGAAAGGCACATAGATACCTCTCTAATGCGGTTATTAGGCGGGATTAAAACACCCGAACTTTTAGTTGGGGGGTGCTCAGCAGGTCTCCTTTAAATTTTATAATCAAATAAATAACATAAATAATGAAATAATAGCTGAAGTACCTCATTATGATCACAGAGATCCCCATTACAGAAAACGTCCATGACCAGCACTCCATGAGCTGCTTCGGATTAGCTTTTTTGGCATTTCACATCATCTTATTTTTCCAGTTTTTAAATCAATTCCTCTATTCTCTTTAAAATTGCAGCTAAACTAAATTATAATTGAGTTTCCCCTGACCTAATTTTAATTTCCGAATGACTCCAATTTTTCCAGTTGATTTTTTTCTCTCTCCCTTTTTTTTTTAATAAGATCTCAGAAATTTTATTACGCTGATTTTCTTACGGTAACTTTATTCTAAGACTAATTTTACTGTCAGTTTTATTAATTTAATTCTATTAAAATAGTTATTAATCAACTTCTCCAGTTAAACTTAAATGAAAGTTCTGTAAGGTCTTATCATCTTTTTAAAATATAAATGTATTTTTACATTAAGATAAATTTAATTAAGTAATTAAAAATATAAATTATTCTTACGGTAACTTGGATTCTACGATTAATTTTCTTGGGGCAGTTTTATTACTTTAATTTTTATTAAAAGAAAAATTAATCAGCTGCCCCAATTAAACTTTAATGAAAGCTCGATAAGTCTATAATGGTCTTTCTAAAATATAACAATAAGATACTTTTTACAATAAGATAAATTAAATTATTAAATTAAAAATAAATGTAGAGAGGAAATTTTAATTATTCTAGAATTAAATAAAAAGACAAATGATTTTCTATCGTAGTTCTGATGCGGGTGTTTAAATTTTCACTGAACAGATTTTATCGTTGTGAATTATTTCTTCTACCAGTGATTTTATTAAACAATGGTTAAATTTATTTTGAATTATTAATATTTATATAATTAGTTTGCTTAGTTTGATATAATTTGTTTTATTACGTTATTTTTAAATTTAAGTATTTTAAGGGGCTGGGACACATTAAAAATTTTTTTTATTTATTGAGTTAAAATTTTGAATTTTTTGGTGATGGTTAACCATATAATTTGTAAACAAAATCACATCATAAAACTTCTCATAAAGTTAAAAAAATTTTAAATTAAATTTTTTTTTAAAAAGTGGGGTAAATTAAAATCGTTATAACTGGAAATATTATTTGTCGAATTTCAACATTTTTTCATTTAATTAAAAGAAGTATATAAGTTTTAATTTTGATTGAGTATTTTTAAAATATTAATTTTTTAAAAAATTAAAGATATTTAGAGTAAAAATTTATGTAACTTATTTTTAAAAAAACATATTTTCAAAAGTAAATATTATTTTCAAATTTGCTGAATTAAAATTAAAGTAAAATTATTGAAAAAGACATGGTCTAAGTTTGAACCATTTTTCTTTAACGGTTCTTGACTTATAAGAATTTAAAGACGAGAAATGGTGAAAAAAAACCATCATTCAGAAAAACGCATTTAAAGGTCTAAACAAAGATTGGCTGCTATTAGAATGTTGCAAACAAAAACATTAATATATCATGTTCTAATTAAGATAGAAACATGATTTAAACGTCATTTTAAGCGGAAAAAAACAGAATTTTTTTTTAATGCAATAAATTCTTTTTCGAAAATTTGAAGAATTTTTTGTTCTGGACCCCTTAAGGAGAAAAGAAACTTTTAAAATACTTTTGAAATTCTATAAATCTTTATTTTAATTATTAAGAAATTAATCCCTTAAAATCCTAAAGTTGGTCTTGTCTGACAAGAACACACTCACATACTGAAAAAACTGTCTTAATTTACTTACAATCTCTAGACACAAATTTTCCATTATTTCAAGAAACCAACACCAAGAACGTTCCTTTTAGGGAGGAGTATCTCCCCCCCCCCCACCCTTGTTCAACCGTTCATTAGTGAAAGTAAGGAAGATAAGGGAAAATTCATGAGAGAACGCCCTCCTTTTTTTTTTTCCCCCTCTTGTTGCACTTTTCAAGCAGATGTCAAACTGGGTGGAGTGTGCGGACATTTGATGTTTTTTGGGAGAAATTCTCGGAATTCCGGAGCGATTGGCATCGCTGCTTTATGCTGCATGTGATCGCTCCCCGCTGCACCTACACTGACCCAATCACCGAGTAAGTAATTGAGTCGGTGTTTGCTCTACCTGGCGCGACGTATTCATATAGTTTGTATATAAATAACATTGTAAAACTTCGTTATGTATATGATACTAAAACTCTCAGTTTGTTGTGTGATTTAATGCACTGAAAATAGCGTTCAGCTGTGCCCTCTGAACATGTCTCCTTAAAATCGATCTAGGCGTTATTTAATTGTTGTTTTTAATTATAGTCTGCCCATTGCTGCATTGCTGCTATACAGGGTGTCCGGGCTAAAAGTATCCAAAAGTTATGACTTATTTTTTACGGAACTACCCATTAGAATAAAAAATATATATTTAAATAGAAAGAACATCACACCAAGTTTTAATATCAATAGATTTCGATGTGTGCACCTTTTGTAGCACGACAAACGTCTAAACGGTAATCCAGTTCTCTCCAAGTGTTTCGTAGCATATCAGGAGTTATTAGACGAATTGTTTGAATAATACGCTTCTTCAACTCATCCACAGTTTCGATTTTTTGTTATACACAACGGATTTAATGAATCCCCAAGCAAAAAAGTCTATTGAAGTCAAATCCTGTTGGAACAGGATACCGGGCGGAATTTGTGGAACAGCAAAGTTTTCCAGCATATCAAGATAAACGTGTCCCGTAACAATGCGCTCTACAAAGAAAAATGGACCTATGATGCCATTGACGTGCATTCTTAACCTTGAGATCTATTGATATTAAAACTTAGTGAGATGATCTTTATATTTAAATAATTTTTAAAAAATTTTAATTGGTAGTTCCGTAAAAATAAGACAAAACTTTTGGATACTTTTAGCTCGGACACCCTGTATATGTCGGCGCAAAGATAAATATTTTATTTGCGGTAAAACAGTTTTATTTTTAGAAAAACGGTATTGATCGGTAACAAGGTTTTCAGCCGACGAGAAAAAAAAAGGAAATTTGTTCGACTATTTTTGAAAGATGGCTGTATTAACCAAAGAGTCATGAAAATCATTATTTGTAGAGCCTAAAGAATTTATTTTTCAAAGTAATGAAGAATATTGAAATCCGAATCTTGAGGTCTGAATATGGCAGTTGGATTGGACTATAAATTTTTCTAACTATTATTTCAGTTCAGGATTGAAATTAGCTTAAATCCTCCATAACCAGAAAACAACAGTGATTTAGTGAGTTGCAGGTTATTGCTATAATACCTGTAATTACAGTATTATTATAGTACTCTTATTATGAACATTATTGGGGAAAATTTCACTTACTTATATTACTACTAAATATTGTCGTATTATTTACACTTAGGAAATACACGGTAAAAAAAATCCTTAAAAAGTGAATTTGTAGGTATAAATAAAATTTTTAAAATATCGTAAAATCGTAAATGTATAAAAAAATGTGTGAAATAAATTTGGGATTTTGTGCTGGAAATAAGCTAGATTTTCTTTTTGGTTTCTATTGGTTAAAATATAATTCTCTTCTAATATCCTGAAAAGCATTTCAACATCTTTAGAATCTCCCGAATTATATATTTGAAGCATAAAAAATCGAATGTTTGTGATTAATTAAGATATTTAAAACTACAAATGAAATGTATCTATTATCACCAATAATCGATTGCAGGAATTAAAAAAGGGGGGGGGGGAAATCACTTGTCTCGACCTATAACTCCCGCATTCGAGGGGAAACAGGCCGATGCGTAAATTGAGTAAGAGAAAAATAGCCGAGCTGTGCCCGCATTACAGTAAATGAGGTCTAGAAAGCCCGCATCTTTCCAGATGTTTGCCCCGTATGACCTTGACCCCCAGTGAGCGGCCACAACCAGCCAGACCGCAGCGGATGGAGTGTAAGAGTCTTATACATGGAGGCAGCGAAAAACATTCTTGAAATCACTGTTGGATAGATTCATATCGGAATAAATTTAGGATGAGAAAGTGTGCTTGTTAATTAAGACCTTTTCCACGAGAGAAGAGTAAATGAAAATGTTGTGATAATTTTTTCAGACGTGCAGTTAATATTTTCAACCATCTCGGGAGGAGGGGGTGGGGCGGGAAAGAGGCTCAAGAGTGTATTACAGACTATTCAGCCCCCTCCCCCCTATCCAACCTTTAATGTCCTAACCATTATAGAAACAGGTACTTTATTTTTTTATTTTGATGGCCTTAAATATAAATGTAAACCTTAAATATAAATTTCGATATCGATAGTTTTATTTGCTGAAAATGTTGTTCGCCAGTGCGAGGCACTTATTAATGAAGACATTCGCACATTAACAGCGAAAATCGTTGGTTGCTTTCATTAGGAGCACCGTATAGGTGAACCCCCCCCCCCCTCCGTGGCACCGTCTCAATTTTGACCGAACACCCCCAGGAGTGACATCTGGGGATACCGTACCATCTCCCACCCTCTCTGACGCCATAGAAGGACTTTCCCGTCTGCAGATTTAACGTCCCCATAGACACAAAGGTATTTAATGACGTTCGTCGGGATTCCAACCCCAGTCCGAAGCCAAACGCGCTACCGCTAGACTACTTCGGATCTATTGGCTGAAAATAATGACCATTGAAGTTGGAGTAATTCTAGGGTCGGCAATATGTTTTAACCGGGTGAAATTTTGCGATTTGCACGTGTTTTGCGTTTTGCTATGTAACACAAGGGTAGTATTGAAAATAGAACTTACTTTAACATATACATTCAGACCCGTCTGTCAGTCCAAGTTTCTAACTCAGGACTCGCCGGTCGTAGGTTAGCTAACTTCTGGGGAATTGATATGGAGTATTTTGATCGACTTTTAACATGTAAATATAAAATTTTTACTTCCTTATTGCATACATTCATCGAAATACATCATACTCAAATGTCATGTGTCTTTGAATTAGCCATTGCATGGGATTGTAAACAGCTTTTAATAAAGCATCGGCATTCGCTCTCATTAAAAGCTGCTGAGCAAGATATAACCGTTGGAGACAACGTGATTCCTTTTGATATTAACAAACAGCATAATAAAATTATGTAACAGTTCAGGAGGAATTGTTACATAATTTCTCTAGTGATGGGATTTATTATTAGCCCACAATGGAAAGATTTGATCCTTCTAAAACTATCATGATATTTAGATTTGCCAAGACGTGACAAAAAAAAGTGGGGGGGGGGAGGATAAGGAATCATACATTAAAAGCTACTTTGAGTACCATCTGCAATTGGCTTCTTCACGCACATGGGCTAATATGAGTCTATTGGGCCTCACTAAACACATGTACGAGTAAACTCGTAACAATCAGGTAATAACCTTTGGTCAGCAAGACGACTAAATTTCGAAGTAGGAAATTTCGTACGTTTGGGTAATTTTAAAATTTAATGGCTCTTCAGCATTTTCAATGGCGGATCATTGCACAGCTGCAAGATGCGCACTGCATGGGGCTTCCAAAAGTTAGCAGCTTCAAAAAGAGATTCATTCTGAGAACCTCCGACAAAGATACCATCTTCACCTGGAAAATTTTCCGCTCATCTAACCACAAACGGTGTAGTACAAGATTTTACTGCTTAACTACTGACCAATAAAATTTCCTTTTCGATGTGAGAAAATAGATCAAGTAATAAATAATATTTAATAATAGTATTTCGATCCTGTGGGGGTGGGGGTGGGGGGTTAAGCAAAATTGAATTGCGCTTGGAGCCTTCAACTGTCTCATCCGCCTATGAGCATTTCTGAAAATTTTTTTTTTCCTCTCTTATTGGAACTTCGGATGATTCATAGCAGCAACCTGGAATTTTTTTTTTCTTTTTTGTAATCTCTGACTTCATTTTAGCTGTGTTCATCAGGAGAATTATAAGTTTTCTAGTCCTTATAAATCACTTTTACCGCATGGGATGCTAAGAAATGGAAGAATTGTATGAAAAACTTTCGGGCTTTCATTTCAACTGTGACCGATGTTCCATATTTGTCCCCGCGACTCAGACGGAAAGCTCAGATTAGAAAAGACGGATTATTTTCCCTCAATTTTCCTTCGTGTCTCTGGACTCCGTGTAAGTTCAGCGTGCGTGGTTACTACATTTCCTGTTATGGGGAGGCCAGGTTGCCGTCAGCGGGCGACGTTATCACAAGTGTGTGCATTATTGATTCGCAGTGAGGCTTAAGGCTGCTGTGTACTAATCCAACTGGATTCGCTCACCTCAGTGTTAACCTATGGAGAAAATGTGTCTACTATTTACAGCTACGTAAATGTTGATAGTCCAATGAAATTGGTATTTTCAGATAGCCTGAACTTTTCTACACCTTGCAACAGGATCCATTTTATAAATTTCGTTCGCCAATGGAATTGATGAGCGTTTGAAACACACTATACCAGATTTTTTCCCCGAATAACTTAAATTTAAATATATTATTAGCATTTAAAAAAAAAAAAACGAAAAATGCCCCAAGGTGTAAAATTTCTCTCTCTATTACGGAGCAATAGAGATTTTTATTATTATTATTACTATTATTATTATTATTATTTTATTTTATTTTTAATCTTTAAGGGGGTCCAGGACACAAAATTCTTCAAATTTTCAAAAAAAATTAAAATTATTGTATTAAAAATTTTTATATTCTTTTTCACTTAAATGACGTTTAAATCAAGTTTCTATCTTAATTAGAACATGAGATATTATTATTATTATTTTATTTATTTATTTATTTTTTGCAACTTTCTAATAGCAGCCAGTCATTGTTTAAACCTATTAGTCCGTTTTTCTGCATGATGGGTTTTTCACTATTTCTCGTCTTTAAATTGTTATAAGTCAAGAACCCTTTAAAGATAAATGGTTCAAACTTGGAACATGTCTTTTTCAATTATTTTACTTTAATTTCAATTCAGAAAATTTTTAAAAAAATATTTACTTTTGAAAATAGGATTTTTCAAAAATAAGTTACATCATTTTTTTGAAATTTTTATTCTAAATATTTTAAATTTTTTTAAAAATTAATATTTTAAAAATGCTGAATTAAAATTAAAACTTATATATTTCTGTTTAATTAAATGAAAAAAATTTGAAATTCGACGAATAATATTTCGAGTTATAACGATTTTAAATTACCCCACTTTTTAAAAAATATTTCAATTTAAAATTTTTAAAAAACTTTTTGAGAAGTTTTATGATGTGATTTTGTCTATAAATTATATAGTTAAACATCACAAAAAAAATCAAAATTTAAACTCAATAAATAATTTTTTTTTTAATGTGTCCCGGACCCCCTTAAATCTCAGACGGCTGTCCATGGATAAATTTTCTCCATAGGTTAAAACTCAGATGAGTGAATCCAATATGCTTAGTACACAACAGCCTTAATTACGTGTAAATCCCAATGACTGACTGCTCTTGGAAATTTATCAGAGAAGGAAATCGTTCGCATTTATAAGATAATTGTGTCTGTAAAACAGGCACCGTTCATTATGAACAAAATACTTTTCTTCGCTCGAAATTTTATTTAAAATAAATGGTCTGTGCAGGGCCCGATTTAGAAAATTCTTGACTATAGGCACAACTCGTGATGGGGGCCCCCTAACACTGATGTGGGCGTAAAATTTCCAAAATTGACGCACAAAAAAAATAATCATGAATCATTGTGAAAGTACCATTTTACCAAGAATTGGCTATTTGAAGTGTTGAAGCCTAGAACATTATCAAATAACAAAAAGCAATACAACATATTAACTTCATCATTAAAACACCAATACAATGCAACCAGAAAAACTTATTAATCCCTTATATACACTATAACATACATATGATGAACTATACATATAACTATACATATGATGAATCAATCAATCAATCAAATTTGAAAGGATATATAAAAAAAATGCTATTAAAAAAGATAAAATTTAGAAAAAATTGAATTGGGAATTTTTTCTTTTTTTCCTTTTAAAATTAAAATTTTGGGGGCCCCCCAACATTCGGGGGTCCCTAGGCCCGGGCCTAATGGAAAATCAGGGCCTGGGTCTGTGACAAAATATTAAAATATAAAGTGTATGTAAATTACAGGAAACTTGTTGATAATGAATGCGTAATGCACACTTCAACTGCACATTCGGAGCCCGTCCCAAAGGTGAGTCGGCGAAGCGATCGCCTCACGCGCCGAATTGAAATCGGCGCCAAAATGAGACAGCGTAAAAATACGAAATTTTTAACAACAATATATATATATATATATATATATATATATATATATATATATATATATATATATATTAATAGTTTTGACGAAATTCCTAAAAAATGCAATTACAAGCGAATATTTAAACTATTTTTTATAAACTTCTGAATTTAAGATTAGGAGGAATAAATTTTGAATGCCTATTCCAAACATTTTTGTAGCTGTAAGAATTCTACTTGTAACTGTAGTTGCAGCCGAGCACGGTTTTTCTAACCTAAAAATTTTAAAGAATTACCTATGAACAACAACTCAGGAACGACTGGATAATCTGGAAATAATTTCTATAGAAAAGACGATATGAGTAACATTGAAATATACTTTATTGCTCGAAATTATTTACTACACAAAATTCGAATTATTTTTTATACAAAATCTCTGAGAGATACAATCATTTAATTTGGTGCAATAAAGGCTCATAGAATGATCCAGAAATCGTTTTTATTACATAACAAATTATAGTCAAATTTATTTTCCTTTTCTGCTTTGTTTTAAGTTTTGTTAATTTTTTTTAAAATTATTTTTTTAAATAAACAAAACTTTAAAAAATTAAATACATATTTTTCCCAAAATCTCCGTTATTCTATTAAGTTAGACTATTTCTAATAGACTTACTTAGAGTCTCTGTAAAAAAATTGAAAAGGCGCCGTTTTTAAAACCACGATGGATCGGCCTGGCTGTGTGCATAATAAATTAAAAAGAGTGGCTACGCATTTCGAACTAGTTAATAGTTCGTCGTCAGGCCAAGGAGCATCGGTGTGATTGTCGCAATGAACAATTCTTAAATGCCCATTGCACAAATTAGCATTCGTTAATTGTTCATTGCGATTATCATACTAATGTTCATCGGCCTCATGATGAACTATTAACTAGTTTGAAACATGTATTAGCCACCCTTTTTAATTTACTGTGGAAAGGAAGAAGTGTTTATTGCTTAGAAAGTATAAGATATAATTATACTGAATACGTTTTTCTTAAGGCTGTTGTTTACTAACTCTATTGGATTCGTTCACATCAGTGTTAACCTATGGAGAAAATTTGTCTACTATTTACAGCTACATAAATGCTGATCTATACTTATATATAAAGAGAGAGCGATTTTGTACGTGGAAGGTAATCTCCAGAACCACTGCACCTATTTGAAAACTTCTTTCACTGTTTGAAAGGTACATTATTCCAGATGGACATAGGCTATATATTATGTATATCTGATCCGTAGAAATAAAGTTAGGGGCTTATCCTTACAATCTCCATTGTTAGGATATATATATATATATATGACATTACCGCTACTGTCCTCTGCCGCTTTTTGTGCCGAAGATTTCAACGGTCCTTAGCGTGGTGCTATCGCGGTGGGCTTCTGTTCTGACGGTAGAGGTTCGGACCTAGCCGTTCTCCGGCACGCCTTTTTCTTTTACAAAATTAACTTTAATTATTAACTAACGTAATATTAATTTAAGGTATTATTAAGGTTATTATTAAGGTAAAAAAAGATTTACAATTTATTGGCTATCAACTGGAAATTTATTGGTATAATATTTTGTTCAACCCGGACAAAGTCGGGACGGGCCGCTAGTAATCTAATAAAAATGGTATTTTCAGATAGCTTGAATTTTTCTGCACCTTGCAACACGATTCATTTAATAAATTTCGTCCACCAAAGCAATTGATGAGTGTATAAAATACACTATACCAGATATTTTCCTCGAATAATTTAAATTTTAAAATATTTGCATTTTTTAAAAAAACTAAAAATGCCCGAAAGTGTAAATTTTTTTTCTCTATTACAGAGTACATAATTTATTTATTTATTTATTTTTTTGTTAAATCTTTCAATTGAAGTCAGCAATCCTTGGACCCATTTTCTCCATAGGTTAACAATGAGGTGAGCGAATCCAATAAGGTTAGTACACAGCAGCCTCAAGGGCAAACTCCTTTGTTAATTGTCTAGCAGTTTTTCTTGATTGTCAGCGTGTATTTACGGGTGATTCTAACAGGAAGATTCTAAGCTTTAGAAGTAGTGTAGTCTCTGTTCGGGCCTGGTGATCTGTGACGCAACTATGCAGGGAATTAGGATTTATTCCCCCCTCCTCCCCCCCCCCCAGGAGCCTAAAAATCAGTAGGGAAAAGGTAACTTCATTGGGAATTTTTATCATACCCCAAAGGAATGAAATTTTTTACTTCAAAAGCAGGAACTCCTCTTCTGGGTAGTTATTCTGGTTGCGCCACTGCTGACGAGACGCGGAATTGTCATCTGGGATCAACCGGGATGAGAACCCCGGGAACCCTGGGGTACCCGGATTCTACTGAGAATATAACAATAACTCTGAGGGCGGCTTGTAAGGAATCTGATATATATTTCTTACTTGGGCAAGTGATAATGTTATACTAGAGTTTGTGATATCACCATATTTTTCGGACCATAAGACGCACCTGAAATTTATGGGAGGATTTTTAAAAGAGAATATTTTGTACTTTGTTAGGTATATAAAGATATATTCAGTTTCTTACTTCATAAGGATAAAAAAAAGATATGTAATGAAAAATATGTATAACAAATAATATTTATAAAATATATATAATAAGTATACATAATAAAATATTGATATTATTTTAATGTTACCTTCGGACCATAAGACGTACCCCGATTTTAAGTCGATTTTTTTTATGTAAAAAGGTTCGTCTTATGGTCCGAAAAATATAGTATATTTTTGTATATGGTTTCAATTTAATCTTTAGGTTATTTTAGCTATTTTAAAACTTATGATGCTTTTGCTACTCATAAATTTTATATGTGAAGAAACAATTTAAATTAACCTCAAATTTACCTCACTAGACTGTATATTTGCTGAATAAAAAATTGTTGATTTTTTTCCTATTAATGCTTTTGTTGTAGTTATTATTTTTTTCACATGTGTGTGCAGTTTTTAGAAGAAAAAAAAACTAGGCCTTGAAATTTAAATTTTTCAGCCTTTAGGATTGTGGCTTATTTATGTAAACAAATGCCGTGAATCTACCAAAATTACGTCGTTTACCAACCTTCTTTTGCTCTTGAAAATATCTTTTTGCTCTGTGTTTCGAAGTCTTCAGCTATCTAAATGCTCTGCCCTTATTAAGTTTACTGGAAGTTAACTGGAGTCATGCAGAGAACATAGGGAGAGTCAAGAATTTTAAAACGAAACTCCGCAAGCACCACATATTTGGGAAAATCAGGTATGGAGGAGTTTGATGGGAGAGAACACTCTCGACTTTAGTCCTTGAGGCATGTTGGAGCTGATCAAGCTCCAACTCTCTGTGAATTCTGAAGGAACGTTCAATTAAAATATGCTTATCAAAGTTGTCTGAGGGGTGCTATCAACATAGGAGTTACGTAAGTGGGTTTTTATAATAAATTGATGTCATTTGGCGAAACCTCTGATAATCATAAATGTTCTGCAGTTTATGGTCTATTTCTATCGCTATTCTTTATTATGAAAATCGAAGGGCCCGGGGTTTCCGAGTGGTAGCGCGTCTGCTTTCGATACTGAGGGTGCTCGTATCGAATCCCGACAAATGTCATTAAATACCTCCGTGTCTAGGCCGGATATGGGCACGTTAAATCCGTAGACTGAAAAGTCCTTCTATGAGGTCAGTGGGTGGGGAAAGTACGATCCCCCAAATTCTCCTCCATTGAGGTGCTTGGTCAAAATTGGGGATGCATCTAGCCAACTCGGACTCGGACCCTTGTGGTGTTTTTATAAACCGGAGTCGCACTACTCAGCCTACATGGACCCGGTCTGGAACGTCCTGCCAAGGGGCATTAGGAACAACAATAACACGCAAAACGAAACGGCCGAAATTCATTTCATGGATGATAATTATTCGCTGTTCAACATCAGCCCTCTGTTTTCTTGATTTTTTTATGCTTAAAAAAATTATTCTTATTAAGGTGAGCAACAAAATGTCTAATGCATCATCTCCATTTTTAGGGGTCTTTTTCTGCTTGGTTAACTAATCGAGTGACGTCATACTAAACTGCATTTCATCGTTCTGATTTCTCCTCGTGACGTCAAAAGCAACCGTAATTAAAAGAAAAGGCGACCAATTAACTGGAGAAGAAGAATGAGAGAAAATGCAACAGTTATTTTGAGTTGATGATGTTATAACTCGAAAATTTTATTTGAAGCAACACGTTCACGTTTTGCAGAATAAAAGGATTTGAAATCCTGATATTGTAGTGGCTATAGACACGAATGCCGATTTAACTTATCAGTTGATTTTGGGAATGCAGATGTTTTGTGCAGATCGCGGAGAATGTCACATTGTGTTAGGGGAAGTGCCAAAGCATGAACTGGCCCAACGTGGCACATCTAAATGTCATGTTTACGGAAGTTTAAATAAATGCGACAATTTAGGTCACTGTGTGCATAGTTAATTCCAAATAAGCTACGAGCGAAGTCAGGATACCATTAATGGACCGTTCGAGATGCTTGTTGGAATTTCTAACCCCCATCACCAAAAAAGAGTCGCTGTGCTGTAACATCAACCTAGAACAACTGTTACTTCTTTTTTCAGAGTGCTTTGATTAGAGAGCATGTCGCTTGCTTCTCCTTTCCTTTTTTATTCAAAGTTATTACTGTGATGTAAAGTGGGTTTTGTATTGAACGCAAATTATAAACATTTCAAAGAAATTGTGTATCTTTTTTGACTTGACTACCAGCTGTTGGACGAAGCGATTATCGTCTGACTGTAAGCCATCCAAGATACGCAAAGTGATCGTGTAACATTTTACAAGTATGTTACCGATTCGTGTGTTCAAATGTTACCGATTCGTGTAACATTTTACAAGTATGATTTCCTTGCCTTTATTTGAATTCAAACAAACAGAAGCCTGACATGCCCAGAACCAGATAATTTAGCCGGATTGTAAACGTTAGATACAAATCTAATTATACTGTGGCTCACGACTGCGGCAAAGAACGGTCATGGATAATTAGACAAAACTTGTGACAATTAGAAAAAAAATTCAGAATAGTCAAATAAATAAGTTATAAAAGGCCACAATCTGTGTCGTTGGTGTCATAAAGGAAAAGAGAAAATAATGTTGAGAAATGAGACTTAATTTCTTCACATTGTTGGAATGGCTTATATTTCAGAAAGCGCGGCATCGAGTGTAGGAGACTGGCGTTCGATCACTCAGACGGAAAAGTTAATTTTGTGTTTATGGCAGTGGCGCACCCAGGGGGGGGGGCCCAGGGGGCCCTGGCCCCCCCCCCCCAAAGAAGTAGAAATATTGATTTTGCATTATAAATATTTTTATTCGTTCATCTCGGCCCCCCCATGCTTTATAAATATTTTTATCCATTCATCTCGGCCCCCCCCCCAAGAAAAAATCCTGGGTGCGCCACTGGTTTATGGCATAGTCTGTTTATCGTAAAGGTCAGACTCTCGAAAACACATCTTTTTGTCCGTATGTTTGTTTGTGTTACTGGAGGAGAAAATACACTAAAAAACTGTTCCAATTGTTGTTTTACTCTAAAGGCTGCTGTGTACTAACTCTATTTGATTCTCTCACCTCACTGTTAAGCTATGGAGAAATCTAAACTCTACATCAGCCCCCCACGCTTTCGCGTATCAGGAAGAGAATGATAACAGGTCGCGCCATAACAATCTCACCAGCACTAAGTCCGCAGGACGAGCGCAATGACTAATTTGCAACCAGGCCGGAATTAAACAAAATGAAAAGTTAAACCTCATACAAAGAGGAAAAATAAAAGAGGGAAGAAAGGCGTCCCCGGTACCACTCCTGTTCCGTCCGACTTTTTTTCCCCCCCTTTTTCTTTTTTTTCTTTTTTTTTTACTGTAAAGATCAGTAAATAAAATACAAATACATTCACATTTTCAGAGAATACAAAGATGATCCCCGACTATTAGAAATACATGACAATTCGGTTTGAATTGAGTAAAAACAATAACAAATCAAAACCACGGCCCAGAGAGCCTGAAGTAGAGAAAATGTTGAATTACATGAATTAAAAGTTACAAAGCACGAATTACAAATTGTTACAAGCTACAGTTTACAGATTACACTACATTATATATTCCAAATTACAATAACAAATTTTTACAAATAAGTCAACTGCATCGGTTGATTCTTAGCGCATGAGTAGTACATATAAGACTAAACCCAGGAAATCCACAATTCACTTACAGTTACAATATTAAGTGCAATAGTAATTTCATATAAGTACTAACAATGCATTAATAATCAACACATTAACCATATATTAATTAAACAATACAATAAATACAATACAAAGTACTCAAAGAACTACCTAGACCATAAACTAGAATTCAATACATTTTAACCATAATCCTAGACATTAGCCATTAATTGCTAAAACCCATAATGCATTGCTGAAACAAACAGAAAAACAAGGTTTTTAATTCAATTAAAGATTTTTTTATTGTTCCCACAATAATTATTTAAACATATTGTTTTTGATAAATTAGCGCACTTTAGCACTTTACAATAATGGAATTCCTTAATTCACCATTCAGATACGAGCCCGGAACCTCACAACCCAAACCACAGAAAGTCAAGACTTTAACCGCTCGACCAGGGCGTCCTTGTTAAGCTATGGAGAAAATGTGTCTACTATTTACAGCTACATAAATGCTGATAATCCAATAAAAATGATATTTTCAGATAGCCTGAACTTTTCTGAACCTCGCAACAGGATTCATTTTATAAATTTCATCCACGAAAGGAATTTATGAGTGTTTAAAACACCATACCAGATTTTTTTTTCTCCGAATAATTTTAATTAAAAATTATTATTTGTACTTTTTTTTCAAAAAACGAAAAATTCCCCAAGATGTAAAATTTTTTTCTGTATTACGGAGTACAATAAAAAAAAATCTTTAAATCAAAGTCTGCAATCCTTGGACACATTTTCTCCATAGGTTAACACTGAGGTAAGCGAATCCACTAGGGTTAGTACACTGCAGCCTTAATATCGTCATGTTCAGTAACTACCTTTTATTTTATATAACGTTGAACACAGAGTCCTAAAACGAAAGTTTTATCTGCATAAAAATCGAATAGTATTGGCTTGGCTTCAATCATATGCGTAATGTGCAATTATTTAAAAAGTTTCAATGACCGAAATATTTGTATTCGTATTCTTATACGTATATTACAAATTTCAAAACGAAAGGATGTATTCTATAAGAGGGAGCAATGCTTTTTTGCGAAAGTTTCCTTTGTTTAGCGATAGTGCACTGCTAAGGTCGAGGTATCATGCTATGTAAATCTTTGTAGTAAACCTCGTTTCCGCCCAATGAGGAGCAGAAATATAAGACAGCATTAAGTATAATGTATTATAATTCAATTGTTGGCCATTAAACTCTCAGTTTTAGTTTAACAGAATGGGACGAAAAGTTGCACGTATTAATGATGCCACCACGTAACATCAGGTGAGTAAATAAAACATTTTTGATTCATTGGTAACTCGGGTGCTTGGCGCAATGATCAGAAAAAAAATTTCAACATACACACTCCCATTATATATATATATATATATATATATATATATATATATATATATATATATATATAACCTTTGTCCACAAAGGTCGGTGAATGACGTCATAGTGCTCACGGTCGCAAGAGTTTGCAACCGGCGCATACCTTGCCGGACAGGTGAAGACTGGCCTGAACCAGTTCCTGAGCGGCGGCGCTGCGAATTAGCTTATCGTGTGGAAACGGATCATTGTAGAGTGAAGGTGTGGTGCGATCGGTCGAAATTCAAAATGGATCAGCGAATGAATATGCTGTTCTGTTTCAAACTTGGAAAATCGGCGAAAGAGACTCATGCAATGCTGCTAAAGTGTACGAAGAACGTTCTGTCACCTTGAAGTGCGTGTATGAGAAGGGCGGGACACCACTGAAGACTCCCCCCGAAGTGGTCGGCCTGCAACTGCACGCACCCCGGACAACGTACAGAAAGTGAAGGAATTGTTGGCCAAGGATCGTCGTGTGACAGTGCAAATGATAGCATAGGAAGTGGGAATTCGTCGTGGGATGGCCCACCTCATACTGACCAAGGATTTGGATAAACGCAAGCTTTGCTCCCGACCTGTGCCCCACACTTTGACGCCGAAACAACTGCAAATTCGGCTTGACGCCTCTGGAGACTTCATCGACAAGGCGGATCGAAACACAAATTTCCTGAAAACCATTGTCACAGGTGACGAGACCTAGTGCCTGAAGTACGATCCCAACGGCATGCGTCAGAGTATGGAGTGGCGGGATCCAGGGTCGCCAAAAAGTAAGAAGATGCGAAGTGAGAAATCCCGCATCAAGACAATGCTGCTCGTGGTGTTCTTCGACTCTGAGGGTCTCATTCATAAAGAATTCCTCCCTGAGGGCACCACGTTAAATGTCGCTAATTACGTGGATATACTGAAACGTCTGCTGCAGCGGATCAATCGGGTACGCCCCAGTATGCCAAGGAAGGCAACTGGACCATGCTTCACGACAATGCCCAGCCACATACTGCCTTTCTGGTGCAGCAGTTTCTGGGCAACAGACGAGTTGTGTCCCTGAATCATCCACCCTACTCCCCGGACTTGTCTTTCCCGGACTTTTTCTTGTTCCCCAAATTGAAATCAGCCCTGAAGGGCCACAGGGTTTCGGACATTAACGTAATGCTACGACCCAGCTGAAGGCCATCCCTAAAGACGACTACGCTAGGAGTTTCCAAGACTTGTACAGCCGTTCCTACATGTACCTTACCGCCAACGGGGATTACTTCGGAGGACAGTAACAGCTGTTTCATGTAAGACATCATTCCATTGTAACTATAGACACATTCACCGAACTTTCTGGACAAAAGTTTATATATATATATATATATATATATATATATATATGTGTGTGTGTGTGTGTGTGTGTGTGAAAAATTACACAAATTTCAATGGAATGAGTTTAATACTGGAAGAATTATGGAAGTATGGCCTGTTGCAAAATTATTTTTTAAGGTTGAAATCATTTTTTAAATAAATTAATTTTCATAAAAGATGGTACATATTTAGGTAGATGAAAAGATTAAAGACTAGAAAAACAACACTGTTTTATTGAAAAATTAAAAAAAAAAATCCTTTCCTAACAATCGTACTTTTTATATATATTTATATATATATATATATATAAAATCTTTTATGTATTCTAATTTATATATTAATTTATTTTTCACAAACGAGAATAATATTTAATATGTCGCAAAATATTTAATCTAAAAATAAATTACATTGTACACAGGTTGCCGCGGCTTAAAAAGTTGAACCGCGTAGTTCACGTGTGTTTAAAATTTAGATTTCGGCGTGAGAAATTTATACCTCTGTGATCATTTAACGCTTGCTGACTTGCTGTATACATACTTTTACGGAAGTTCTTTGACCAACGAAAAGTGAAATTTGCAACAGAATCGTTCCTTTCAGGCTCTTTATTATTCTTTAACGGAAACACTGAGGCCTTTTCTGGGTAATCCTGTTTCCGCGATACAAATTAATAAGAAATAACGGATGGGTGTATAATCTGCATTAAATAGGCTGGAGAACTGTGGGAAATCAGTCTACTGCGTAGACATATGATGTAAACTAATTTGGGTGCGGATAAAACGATAGGGTGACCATCCGTATCTAGTGTTATGGAGCATTCCGATTTTTGACTCTTTTTAGAGGCACCCTAAAAAAACGTTGGCGGATTGCTGTGTTTTATGATGTCTTACCTAACGAAAAATAAATATACATTATAAATAGTTCTTGGGGGGGGGGTAAATTGTAGTTCCAAAGGGAAGGGTGTCTCCTATAATGCCTTCTGCATACTCACTTGCTGCCAAGTTTTTGAACCAGTCACTAACTCCCTCTTTCAGTTCGTCATCATGTCCATAGTGGTTTCCGCCCAAAAAATCCTTCAATTTGGAAAAAAGAAAGTAATCACGGGGGGCCGTCCAGACTATAAGGCGGATACCCAAAAACTTCCCAGTTAAATTGCTAAAGCAATTCCTTCGTCAGCGCACCAGAATGCGGGCGAGCGTTGTTATCATCAAGAAGCACAATGCCGCTGGACAACAATCCTCGCCGCCTGTTTTGAATGGCACGGCAAGTAACCCTCCTGGCACACACTTTTTTACAGCCCAAATCGCCACTAACAATTCATAAAGAACTGTTCTTGAGATTTCAGGGGAAAACAAGCTCAGTTCACCAATAGTGAAGCGTCTATCCTGTTGAATTTTTTCTTCGATCCTTGATTTGAGATCGTCAGTCACAACTGAAGATTGGCTTGGTCGTTCTTCCTCATGAACATTCGTTCGGTCGCCTTTAAACATAATGCACCATTTTCGAACTGAAGCTTCATTCATAACATTTCCATAAACTTCAGTTATCTGTCAGTAAATTTCGATAGGGCGGACGTGTTTTGCATTCAGGAACCGTATTACGCTACGAACCTCACACTTGGCGGGATCCTTAATTTTGTCACTCATTTAAAAAGAGTAAAAATAAACAGTAAATGACCATAGCTTCACGTTGTTAGCGTCAAACTGGCGGGAACGATTGGGTAAATCAATTTCCCAGTAGCTGGGTTGGTGGGAGAAGTACGCGACTCGCCAGATGAAAACGTTCTTTACTTTTAGAATGGCCCTCGTATGTATGATGAATGATATTTATATAAAATCAAGTTTGAGAGGAAAAAAATCTTTTCTAAGTACGTGCCAAAAAAATTATTGTGTTCTGTAACCCATTAAAAAGACATGACATAATTTCATGAATTTTACCTTATAATGTAAAGATTTCTTTCCCTAATACAGTCATAGCTTTTGTAGTGACCATAAGCCGCGATAAATGTATACATTGACCTCATCTCAGAGCAGTATTCAACAAATTTTGTTGATTTTTAATTATTTTTCATTTTTCTGACGACATTGTTCTAATTTCCTTGCAAAAATTAAGATTTCCAGTGACGCGTGAAAAGTCTGCAACGAAGCGATATCATTATTTTATCTCTGCTCTAACAGGAAACATTATACGCAAGAGGCGCGGGTATTTCCCGACTAAACTGTGGAAGTTAAATTTCCAGCGTCTCTGCGCACTTGCTCCAGGAAAACGTTTGCTGTTATTTGCTGTTTTTTTTTTTTTTTTTTTTAACAAATTACTTCGAAACGTACTTTTATGTAGTTAATTATGCAACGAAGAACGATTTAAAAGGGATGATTGCATGTCACCAAACGTTGATATGCAAACGAATTAAAACCTCGGGCGTATAATTTTCAGGACTTGTGAAAACTTTGTATTTATAATGTTTATAATGCCCTTCGGCCGGAAATATTCCAAACCAGGTCCATATAGGCTAGCGGGCTAAGGTGTGTGGCTCCGGTTTATAATGACACCACAGGGGTCAGAGTTCGATTTAGCCAGGTGTCACCTCAATTTTGACCGAGCATCCCCAGGGGGTGGGGGGGGGGCGTCTGGGATGATTATACCTTCTCCCACCCTCTCTGACCTCATAGAGGGGGCCCATATGGTAAATGCGATTAGCGTTGCAATCTTCCACGTAGTTAGTGCAGTGTCGAATCCCGGCTAAGGCATGGACGATCCCGTGCTGTCCCTTTATGAGGGGCGATGTCGGTTCACTTATGCGTTGTCTCCATGGATAAAGTAGCCTACAAAATTGAGGTGTCTAGAAATGAATGTTTTCTGCACAACGTGTCTGCCGCATTGGAAAAAGAAAATAGTTTTAAACTGTGATAAGTATCCGCTATACTGGATTAGCTCAGTTCCACTTTTGTGTCAAAAGCAGAGATGCAAACCACATACATGTGTTTTTAAGTGCCAAGTAATTTTAGAAGTTTTAGAGCTTTCTTAAAAAGGAGGGGGGTTCCAAAGTTTTTTCCTCTGTACACCATACTCAGGTCAAAAGCAGACACGCTAAAGACACGCAGCTTCTTCAGGTGTAAAGCTACTCTATTTCTCTAGTTTTACTACTTTCCTCTCCAATGGAGAGTGGAAATTTTACATTTCCCACTCTCATGAGTTTCGAAACGTCAACGAAATATATTAGGAAGGTTCCAAAATCTTCGTCATTTACACCATTCTTAGGTCAAAAGCAGTGACTCCAACTGTACACAAACTTCTTCTGGTATAAATTACTCTGTTTCAAGAGCTTACGAGCTTTTCTGTAAAGAATGGGGAGATTCAATTTTTTTTCCTCTTTAAACCACACTCAAGTCAGAATCAGAGATGCTAACTGTACACAAGCTCCTTCGGTTATAAAGTACTCTGTTTCAAGAATTTTCGAGCTTTTCTATGTAGAGGGGATCCAAATTTTTACCCCTTTAAACTACAGGTCAAAATCAGAGGGGCCAACTGTACACAAGTTCCTTGGGATGTTAAGTACTCAATTTCAGGAATTTTAGAACTCTCTCTAAAACAGGGAGGTTCCTAATATTTTTTTCCACGAATGTATTTATTTTTTACCTGATATTCCCTCACAAAACTCGCTACATATTATTTTAAACATTGCTTCTCAAAGTCGAGAAAATAAACATAGTTAGCTGACGAAAATTTAGCATGGTGCTTACGGAACATGCATTATAAACGTCGTCTTCCAACAGTCAGAAGTGATATAATATTGTTCTGTATTTTGTTTCCCCTTTATGCTGATTTCCGTAATTTTTTTTTTTTTTAAAATTAGTTACCTGTGTTTACGTAGTTTGACTCAGAAGTCTGGCACAACGCCGGAATTTCCGAGTACTTAGCATCCGTGCAAGTTCGCGAAGACTGATAGGGGGTTTGGGGGAAACAGGTTTCTCTGATTAATGAGTTGGTAGTTTCGTCTGCATTTCAAATTTGATTTTAAGCTAGTACGTTGCACACACACCTGTCAAAGTGGGATTCAAAGTAATTAACCTTCCAAGCAAACATTAATGCTTAACAAACTTCACTAGAGGTATAATTCGGATCTACAGATGTGAAGAGGCATAGAATTTTACATTTCCCTCTTCAAACAATGAAATATACCGCTATTTTCGGACCCTAAAGCGCACTTTTTTACATAAAAAAATCGACTTAATACTGGGGTGCGTCTTTCACACTTACCCGGCTGTCGGGTAACCGGCATCTAGCCGACGCTGACACGAAACTGGATCTTTTTCACACTTACCCGGCTGTCGGGTAACCGGCATCTAGCCGAGCCGACACGCGCTCAGACCTCATTTTTATTTAGACCTTCATTCGGTACACGTTCGCTTTGAATAGTTGACTAATGGATCGCAATAAGTTAATAGCGTGGATGATCCTGTACAGACGGTTGAAGAAGCGGAGAAAAAAAAGGATGTATACTAGGTTCATCTGATCAATATGAGAAATGACGAGGTTCGTTTTTTTTCCTGTTGGTCCAACTCTTCAAAACCATTATTCAACTCTTTAAAAACCTCGACCCAAGCACTTATTGTTTGGATTCTGTCCTTTATAAGATTCTTTGTGTTTAATCCCATAAAATAGTACGGTCTTGAACTAATGGAATCAATACTTCAAGATCAACTTCTGCCGTTATAAAAACTGAACTGATTTAACACAAAGACAAGAACAACAAAACCAGTAAACAATCGTAGAAACTGCAAACGACACGTATAGAGCACGTGTCTCCCCCTATAGAGAGAGAGCCATTACAATCCCTCAAAATGTCAATCCTAAGCGGGGTGGAATTCTCGAACTGTCAACTGGACTCCTCCCACCACAAGAGTCTGCAAGAAGAGGAAAAGGGAAATACGATTTTTTTCTTTAGTACATAGCAGCCTTAAGGCTGCTGTGTACTAACCCTGTTGGATTCGCTCACCTCAATGTTAACTTATGGATAAAATTGGTCTACTATTGACAGCTCCATAAATGCTGATAATGCAATAAAAATGGTATTTGCAGATAGCCTGATCTTTTCTGCACCTTGCAAAAGGATTCATTTTATAAATTTCGTCCACCAAAGGAATTTAGGATCGTTTAAAACACACAACAGATTTTTTCCTCCGAATAATTTAAACTTAAAAATCTGTTTTTGCCCAAATTCAGCATACCGTATTTTTCGGACCGTAAGTACGGTACACTTTTGTACATAAAAAAAAAAACTTAAAATCGGGGTGCGTATTATGGTCCGAAGGTAACAATAAAATAAAATGAATATTTTAATATACATAATTTATATATACTATTTATTAAATATATTACTTATTAAATATATTTTTAATCTTTATGAAGGGGATCCAGAACACATTTAAAATTTTTTTTTTATTTATCGAGTTGAAATTTTGAATTTTTTTGTGATGGTTAATCATATAATTTGTAAACAAAATCACATCATAAAACTTCAAGGGTGTTAAATCCAAAATGGGCTAAAATGATATCAAACCAAGCATGTTTGAAAAATCAAGGGGACAGAAAGCTAAGTCGAATTCCACTCCTTAAATATTTTTATTCATCAGGGAAAATTTTGCATATGTGAAATAAAGCACAAACATGTTAGTGTTAAAGGGGTTATGCCCCAATCAACGACTCAGCACTCTTTACTCAACAAAAATGAAATTAGAAAGATTTACTTTAAAAAAAATAATTGAAAATTAAACTTTAAAAAACTGACTTTACAAAAGTCGTTTTTTTTTTCAATCCCGTTTTTCTCAAAACTACGATTTTGGACTAGGCACTCTTTACACTGCAAACACAGAAATATTATTTGCGTTTCTTTTAAAAAGCTGAAAATGCCCCAAGGTGTAAAATTTCTTTTTCTATTACGGAGTACAATTTTTAAAAAAAAATCCTTAAATCCAAGTCTGCAATCCTTGGACACATTTTCTCCATAGGTTAACACTGAGGTGAGTGAATCCCATAGAGTTAGTACACGGCAGCCTTAAGCTCTTTGGTATAAGTGGGGAAATAACAGAATCTATCATAGCTTCGAGGGAGTCGGCCGCACAGGAGAAATACATAAAAGGGGTTCGCCTGCCAGAGGAACAAATGAGAGAAATATTACGATCTTTAGCAAAGGAACACGCACCCGAAAAAGAAACAAACAAATAAAGCGGGATTATTATGGAGTAATTTCCACAGCAACTCTGTATCTGAATAGAATTTTCTCGAAAACTTCGCTATCTGTGGCGATTCTTCGATTTTAAGCAATGACCTGTATATGCTATCTTTGTCTGCTGCCTGGAAAAAATAGTTTAAAGTAAGTTTGCCTTTTAATATTAAAACTTATAAGGTGATTCGGGAGAAGTGCGAACCAAAATCAACGAAGTTTATCTTTGAGTGGCTTTATAAAATTCGTTTTAGCGCTTAGAAACCTGGAAGTTTTTGCATATTAGACACGAAAACCTTCTCTTTCAAAAGATGCATTTAAAAGCTTTTGGTTCAACGATTTCAAATTTTCAGAACTAAAATATGTGTAATACCTAAGGTAAGCACTTGACCCGCAAAAACTGGTTTAAGACGCGTATCTGGTCTTTATTTATTGCCTGTTTTGACATGCAACGACTTAAGGGTAAGTACAAAGTTTCACTAGTGCAGTAAAACAAACATGTAACACTTCATATCCATTCCTGGATGTTATGCTTAGCGTTAACGCGCTTCTCTGCCTATTATGTGAAAAAATCTTTTACTGTTCATTCCCACAGGTGGCATTACTACAAGTTAAAGACATTAGAAATTATGTGGGCTCTACGCACTTGCCAGAAGCGCTTCTTTGCCTATTATGTGAAAGAACGTGTCTTTTACTGTTCATTCCCACAGGTGGCATTACTACAAGTTAAAGACATTAGAAATTATGTGGTCACTACGCACTTGCCGGAAGCGCTTCTTTGCCTATTATGTGAAAGAACGTGTCTTTTAGTGTTCATTCCCACAGGTGGCATTACTACAAGTTAAAGAGATTAGAAATTATGTGGGCACTACGCACTTGCCAGAAAGCGCACTTACCTTACTGCTTTCTTAATTATTCTGCTATCCTTTGTTTTTTATTCTATTTCATAATTCCGTCTTCTCGGTTCAATTTTCCCGCCTTTCTCGCAAGATTTTGTTTTACAGTAAAACCTCTTTTATCCGACCTTCGTTCATCCGGATCTCCGGATAATTCGGATCAGATTTGTAGACATTTTTATTTAATGTTCACATTAGATAATAATTTTTAACTATGATAGCAAGAACGTAACTACAAGTACGCAAAATATTCGCTTTTTAGTTAGTTTCTATGTACAGTTTCTGCATAGATTGTACAATAAATTAAGGAAATAAAACGCTTGTTGTTGAGTTTAAGAAAGCTTTACTGGACTTACCAATTCTTTGTTAAGAAATGGTGTGAAAAGTTATTTTTATAATTTTTAATGTCTTGTAAACAATACTATGTAATTTTGTTACAAAACGTAGTTTTTGGTCGTTATAAACGGTAAGTCTGCTTAGTGAAGGATTTTGTTTTGCTTATTACCCATATTGCCTGGATTTTCCGGATTGCCTATGGTCCCAGTTAGTCCGGATAAACAAGGTTTTACTGTATTTGTTTTGCCTCGTTGCTCAGTGCATTCTTTTACGTGGACCTGACGTCTTGACATTTCCCTCCCCCGTTTCTCTGTTAGACGAACCCTTGTCTTAGCTTCTGTCGCCGACTCCCACGACGGTCTTCTGTAAATTTCTACAGCTGCTAGTAATTTTATCTTCTTATTTTATTGCTTCCGGAGCGGAACGTCAGCGATAAAAATTTTGATCACGTGATATGTTAAAACAATCGCAGGTCGTTTCAGAAATACTGCCAATGGGGGAATTTTAAGCTCCGAAAGGAATGTGAACATGGCTTAGTTATCCCCAGCATGATGACGAGCTATATTAATTAACCCCCAAAAATTGCACCATCTCAAAATTGATAGGATACGTCATTGCCATATTCACTCAGCAATTTTCCTGTCGATTGCTTGCAAATGTGAACGATTTCATTCTCTGATAAATTTTTAAGAGCAGTCAATCACTTGGATTTACACGTAATTAAGGCTGTTGTGTACTAACCGTATTGTATTCTCTCACCTCAATGTTAACCCATGGAGAAAATGTGTCCGAGGATTGCCGACTTGGATTTAAAGATTTTTTTTTTAATTGTGCTCCGTAATAGAGGAAGAAATTTTACACTTTGGGTCTTTTTTCGTTTAAAAAAATGAAAATAATATTTTAAAATTTAAACTACTTGGGAAAAAAATTTGATATAGTGTGTTTTAAACGCTCGTAAATTTCTTTGGTGGACGAAATTTATAAAATGAATGCTGTTGCAAGGTGCAGAAAAGTTCAGGTTATTTCAATAAATTACCATTTTTATTGGATTATCAGCATTTATGTAGCTGCAAATAGATGACAAATTTTCTCCATAGGTTAACATTGATGTGAGCGAATCTAGTAGGGTTACTACACAGCAGCGTTAATGTCATCTGCATTCAACAGTTCAAATTTATGCTTTTATTTTGCATTTTTCACGTAATGATTCAAAAGTCTATTCAATCCTTATATCACGAAGTGGATAGTTAAGAAAAAAAACATTAGTTCTGTAATACCACTCAGCATCTGTGTTTAAACATTTCAGCAGTTTGAATATCCTCTTATGCTCGCACAAAGGACTGCCCAATCATTCACTGAATTTCTGAACAGAAGTTGGTCGTACTATTCATTTCAACATCCGAGGTTCAGTTGCGAGCCGCAATTAATTCATTCGTTTTCTGTAATAAAACTAAAAAAATTTTATCCGCATTACAGTCATAATTGCACGCAAGACAACAAATTAATCTTATTTTGCTGCTTCCATTATTATTATTATTATTATTATTATTATTATTTTGTTTTTCACATGGTTATTTAGTAGCACGTTCATTTGAATTCATATGAGTGCTGTCTTTGTTAGAGCTCGAGGTAGACTTGTGGTAGCGCGTTTGCTCTCGGTTCTGGGGGTACTCGGATCGAATCCCGACGTGCGCCATTAAATACCTCCGTGTGTAGGCCGGATATGGGCACGTTAAGGCTCGGTGCACACGAGCGATCATCTCGGTGCACACGACGGCGTCGTCCGTGTGAGTAAAAAATAAAAAGATATACAGTATGATATGAGTAAAATACAGTAAAAGATATGTTCCTCAAACTGTACTATATTCTTTAGTATGTCCTATTATGTCCTATTAGATTTAATTTGAATATTTTCTTCTACATTATTTTGTCTTTAAAAATATCCCTTACGATTTATATATATATATATATATATATATATATATATATATATATATATATATATATATATATATATATATATATATATATATATATATATATATATATATACACACAGTGGACGCTCTTTAATTCGAACTCGAAGGTTCTCAGAAAAAAGTTCGAATTATCCGATGTTAAGAGAAAATATATAACTTTAAATGTGTATCACTGAAGAAGAAACTCTACTAGTATGTATAACCCCAGAAAATATATTATACTATGTTATCTAAAGTTAAACATATTAAAAAGCAATACAGACTTACCTTAATCATAAAATAAAGCAGTAGATATGCAGTATAAAGTAAACTTTTATTAAAAATTTGAATTACACTTTGGGGAAAAACTATAAAATGGATGTTTGGTTCTGTTTATGATGTCTACATTGTTCAGTCAGCTTCTCGATTTGAAGTAAACATTTCAATTCATTTTCAGAGGAAGGTTCCATCTGAATAAAGAGTTTTAATAGAGTCCATTATGGCTTTGTTCATTATGGCCGTATTAAAAATATCTTTCGGCAGGTAAGTAGAAAAAAGCCCTGGCAGTTTCCTACCGAAATTTGTGCATACGTCTTTGTTTACATCAGAGCTTTGGCCACATACAGCTTGATAAGAAATATTTTGCCTTGACTTAAATCGAGAAAGCCATCCATCACTGCATTTAAAATCTTCAATACCCATTCGACTTGCCAATTCATCAGCCTTCGTCAGCACGAGGGATCCATTTATTGGAAAATTTCGAGATCTAACATCCTGGAACCATAGCAGTAGAGCTCTTTCTAGAACTTCTTGGGACGCATTTCCTATGCGTTTCCTTCCTCTAGCAAATTTTGATTTTTCCCATGAATCTAAAATTGACTCCTTGTTTTTCAAATCAGTTGACAAGGCATTTTTTTAATTCCATAGTCAGCTGCTAACTTTGTTTTACATTCGCCATTCTCTACTTTCTTTAAAATTTCTACCTTTGTCTCCAAAGTTAGGGTTTTGTTTTTTCCACGTGTAGACATCCTGAATTTTTACACGTTTACACCACACAATGAGGAAGAAAAACTAGACCACATTAGCTTGTCTGCACTGCAGTTATAACTGACGCAGCTCCCTAGAATCTGTAGTAAAGACTAGTTTTTCTGAAATTCTAAGAAAATCGATCCAAATAAAGGAAAATTGCCTGAGCCGCTACGACAATTTTCTCGATGGGAATTGGGAAAATTTGTCGAATTCAGAGACTACACAAACCAGTCAACCAATTAAAAAAGTGGAACTTTACCTATAGCTGAAGCCAGGCTAAACAAATTAGTTTTTATTTTCTAAAAACAATAAGCTGCACAACTGATTGATTACATGCACACAAAAAAAACGAACATTCACACTTTATATTCTTGATAACATAAATTTGCATAACTTCACAAATAATACTTCACATTGGCCCTTCAATGACAGATCTAACCGAACTGATTAACCAACAGATTTATCCACTCAAAATGATATTCATTTACACTTGAATCCTCCGCATGTGAATGGTTGGTTGGATAAGATCTGAAGTCTCCCCAATCAAATACTACATTTAGGTAAGAAAAGTGTAATCTATATATATAAAACAGTTCCGTAACTGACTCGTTCACTGACTGACATACAACCACAGACCAAACCGCTGGACCTAAAGGGCTGAAATTTTGCATGGCGATTCTTCTTATAGTGTAGGGGTGCACTAAGAAAGATTTTTCAAAAATTCTTCTTAGATTTTTTAAAATTAAATTTTTAAGCTGTTTTTTAACTTTTTTTACGTTTTCATTTAAAATAATACTTTGAGGGTTATAAAATTTATATCACGAGAAAGATCATAAAAATTCCTTTAAAATGAAATTTTTTTCGAATCTTTACCTCCATTTCCTAATTTTTGGGGAATTTTTAAAGATTAATTTTTAGAATTTAATTTATTAAATGCTGATCACGTGATTTCTTTTTATGGTACTTTAAACCAATTTATCGTCACGTGCATAACAACTAAATAAACAAGAAATATTTTTTTTCCTTGCTAATGCGGCAGACGATTGGACATTATCCAAAAAAATATTAAAATACAGTAAAAGAAATGTTCTACAAACTGTGCTATATTAACTGTACTATATTCTTTAGTATTCTTTATATTAGATTTAATTTGAATATTTTCTTCTACATTATTTTGTCTATAAAATTATCCTTTACGATTTTCTTATATATATATATATATATATATATATATATATATATATATATATATATATATATATATATATATATATATATATATATATATATATATATATATATATATATATATATATATTACATCAATTGTATACATTGATCGTCGTATTTATCATATAATATATATATATATATATATATATATATATATATATATATATATATATATATTTGGCATGAATTGCATACATTGACCATTGTATTTAATTTGAATGTACTCCGTAACACAATCTACCAATAAGTATTTGGACACCTATGATAGAAAAGAAAAACAAAATTTATTCATATTCATTAGTTGGTAGAGCCTCCACGAGAGACAATTGCAGCCTCAACCCTCCGGGGCATGCTTTCCACAAGTTCCTGTATGACGGCTAGTGGTATTTTCTTCCACTCGACTGGGAGAAGACATGTAAGTTTCTTCACCGATTTTGGACGGTTGCTGCACCCCTTAATTCGGCGATCCAACTCATCCCAGAGGTTCTGGATAGAGTTCAGTTCTGGACTCTGGGCAGGCCAGTCCATTCGGTTAACCCCATTGTCACTATACCAATCCATGGTGGACCTCATAACATGACAGCCGGCGTTGCCGTCCTGGCATTAACATGGGTCCAATCCGTAAAATTGTCACAACGTAAGAAGCACACTGTCATCCAAAATAGTGCAGTAGGCATCGGCGTTGAGCTTACCATGAATTGGGACCAAGGGTCCCAGTCCATACCAGGAGAAACACCCCCAGACCATAATTCCATCTCCGCCGAACTTTACTGTGGGCACAATGCATTCTGGCAGGAGGCGTTCTCCTGACAGACGCCAGACCCAGACCCTACTATCCGAACGGTAGAGGGTGAACCTTGATTCGTTGCTCCAGTAAACCCGTTTCTACTGAGCTATGGTCCACTTTCAACGTGCTTTGCACTACATTAACCGAGCAGCGCGGTTGGACTTTGTGATCAAAGGCTTATGGGCTGCGTCGACCATGAAAACCAAGCAGATATCCGTCCTTACGGATGGTACTCATCGAAACAACACTCCCGAATGCCTGTTGAAACTCCTGGAGTATGTGTGCCATCGGTTGGTTGCGGTTCTTCCGAATTTCTCTGGACAGCACCCGTCGGTATCTATCTCCCAGTTTCGTGAGTTGCCGACTCGGGGCACATTCCGACAATCACCGCTCACCTTCCACTTCTGAATTACATAGGTCACTGTCGATTTTGGTTGATTCAGCTCACTAGATATGTCCCTTAAGGATCGGCCATTTCTGTGATACCCGGAGATTACACCTTTCTCGAAATCAGATAACTCTGCACTTCGTGGCATCTTGCATGCGACTAATGCCAATGTTGTTTTCTACACGATATTTAACGGTGGAAGGCGTGACGTATATCAGGACCGCAGATATCGTCATTTGCATGGATGTCCAAATACTTATTGGAAGATTAGGGTACAGCCCTAATCTCTCCCTAATCCCTCATATTCTCCTATCTTGGCGACAACCCTAATCTTCCAAGTCTCCGCCGAGTTTAGATCCCAGGCCCTCGCTGTGATACGTTATGATGCGCTGCGGGAAGGTCTTGTAGAAGCTACCTTAGAGCACCCAATTTCACCCACAGTTGGATGTTTCAGACAAAACGCCGCTTTTGTTTCCATTTCAGACACCGAAGGAAAACCTCCATTGGTGTCGCTCATATTCTCCTATCATGACGACAAACCGGATCTCATACACAAGCGTAATAAATATAAAATAAATGTCGTGTCGCCAGAGAGCAATACACATTCGTAGCGTTTCGTACACCGAGTCGACTTCGTCAGAAGGAGACTCGGATGATATTTATGTACCCGATTCATAAAAGTAGAGAAAGTCAACAGAATGTAGAAAAGGGAAAGTCAACAGAAAAAGTAGAAAACCTCCAACGAAAATTTCGTGTGTCCTTTTTAAACATAATACAACCATCCAGTTGAATTTATACGACGACTAAATACCTCTTCAATGATCGTATGAAATTCGATTCAATTTCACTCTGAAGAATTGTTGTTGTTGTTGCTTATGCCCCTTGACCGACATGTAACATCAGGTCAAGTCCCGAAGGCTATGGGCGATGAAGGTGCGGCTCCGGTTTTTAACAGCACCGCAAGGGTCGGAATCCGACTTGGCTAAATGACCGGTCCCGTAATTTTGAACCGAGTCAAGTGACAAGACCGGAACACTTGACCCCGCACCTCCAGAGGTAAATTTGAGAACTTGGAGGACATTGTAGCCACGCCCTATTTTCCGTGCCCCGGCCACCATTAGTGAACACGGCGGTAAATTTGCAGGGACGAGCATCGAACCAGGGACGTTCAGATCACTGGCCCGCTGCTCTTGCCAACCGGGCTACCGCGCCCACTCTGAAGAATAAAGAGTGATAAGACACGAGATTTAAAAAAAAAATTTCAGGTAGTCTCTCCTAACGAAACTACCGCGGGTTATTAATGTAGGATTACTTATCTTTGCTTACTTTTCTTTTCTTTTCTTTTTTTTTTAACGCCTTTTGGTGCTTTTCCATTTAACTGACAAGACCGGAACACTTGACCCCGCACCTCCAGAGGTAAATTTGAGGACTTTACTGTGTGTGTTAAACTGTTTACCGCCACTGGGTTTGGCGCGCTGCCAAAATTATAACTCACGACGCAGGACAATTTTTTCTCTCTGGCGGACCGATATTGAGGAACGCAATCCTGCGTTAAAAAAATATTGCAAAGGGTGAATACTGAGCCTCGAAACCTGATATTTCTTGGAAGTGATGTTTCTTTTCTCACCGACAGATAGTTGCATATAAATGACACATAAAGCAAATTCGTGTAGATTTGATGGAGATGACGCAACAAAGATATAAAATAACGATTCCTTGTCTGAGGGATTTTCAGTGAACGCACTTAGTGAAGAAATAACATATTTTTTTGTTGTTGTTCCCCCCCCCCCCCATGTAGTTTGTTTCAATCACGCGAGGTTCATACGGGAGTTTTTCGGGTGTGCAGCTGGCTTTTTATCTTCAGTATGTAAGATGATAACGAAAACCTCAGTCGGAAAAATTATTCCCTACAACCATAGATTTACGTGACGAATTCATTAATTGGTGAGCAATCAAGAACGAATGTCCCAAGTTTCGTTCTAAAGTTTGCGAGAAAGAGAAGATCAAACAGTTTTCTCGCAGAGCCATCCAACAAAGCACTCTGTAATGAGTTTGGTATATTCCGCCGCAAACGTGGAAAATGTTCATTGAAAATAAAAGGACAGGTTGTTACACTCGTAGATAATTAAACGAGGGAACGTGGTTAATTTTTTTTTTAAATTATTGCACACAGGAATGAAAAGATCAGTTAAAACGTACTAAAAAGAGAATTCAAAATAATTATATAGTGTGTGTTTGTCTGATGTTTTAAACATCCGTGATAACTCTTTGAAATATCTTTAATCTGTCTAGAATTGTTAGCCCTAATCTTTAAATCCAAATGCATCGTTAACATTCTTGTAATAAGGATATTTCCCCTAAAACTAAATGCGTGATGACGGCAACCAATGAAAACTTTCAACTTACCGCAGAGCGAGCCCGAGGAACGTAGTTTTCCAGGCGAGTGTATACTCGTAGATGAAGCAGTAGATGTTTACAGCCGTCTTAGCCAAAATCTCTTTGAGATGTAAATACACGATATTTCATCCTCCTCTGTCTTTCTTCCGATGTTTCAGTCCAAAAGTTTTGAATAAATGGGCTTGACTGCGATCTCATTGATTACTTTAACTTATTGTGAAATGGGAATATGTCGAATTTAGGACCTCGCATATATAGATATCCTCTTTTAATACTTCATTTCTACTTCCTCCAATTCTATATACTCCATGATACGCTGTCATAAAAAAAAATATAGGTACGTTTTTTATTGAAAATATAAAAAAGATAAAATAACCTCTTGGTTAAAATTACAAGTTTAGTTCTTAAAGACAGCGGTACGCAAATTTTTTTTCTACTCCGACCCAATTTCTTTACCTAAAAACTTACTCAACCCCCAATGAAAAATTTTTGGAGTAGTAAATTAAAAATAATAATAATAATAATGATGAAAATTCTAGCAGAAAATAGGAACAAGAAGTAAGCAAATGGTGAGAAACTAAGCTATGTTTATGAGAAACTATGTAAATGTTATTAACTATTTATGACAAACTATGCACTGCTGACTATTGTAAAACCGTTGACACCCCATTTAACAATATCATATATATATATATATATATATATATATAGTCAAACCGCGTTATAATGAACTTTAAGGGACCAAAGGTTTTGTTTGCTTTATCCGGTTGTTCGCTATATCCGAACCGTTAAGAAAAATACTAGAGTTCACAAAATGTATAGCTTATTAGTTGCAATGTGTATTCAATAATGATGTATTAAAAAAATTATAAAATTTATTAAAAATTATCATTAATGAATTCAATCGACTAAAATCGATAAATCGATTACATTAAACTGACACAATACTAATTAAATTACGTACAATAAGAAAGCGGCGGGACCAAAATTTTCGTTCGTTATATCCGTGAGTTCGTTATATACCAGATTCGCTATAACGGGGTTCGACTGTGTATATATATATTAACATATAAAAATATTTTTATACAAAAAAATTAAAAAGTTATGTAATTATAGATAATTTTGAAGTATATTTTTGATTAAATAATTCAATGAGATATAAATTTACATCAAAATATCCGCGACCCCGCCCATTTTTCTGGCGACCCACACTTTGCGCATCAGTGCAATATAATATATAGTAGGCAGTTAAGGGAAACACTCGCAAATGCATTAAAAAAATAAAGAGTGCAAAATGTAGAAAGTCAATGAGTACAAAAGAAGAAAAAAAAAGGAATTAGGTTGAGGGGGGGGGGAGCAAGGAACGAGACCGCCGTCCCCCCCCCTTCCTCCAATCCCTCGAAAGTTTTCTCTCTACCCACGCCACTGAGAAGTAGTGCATTCGATATTTGTCAAATCTTAAAAAGTAGATGCTGCTAGTGAAAATGTAAAATAGTGTGAATTATTATATTTTTCTAATTCTAGATTCAATAAACCTGGTGGCCAAGAAGCCTTAAACTGTTATAATTGCTTCTACAGTCCAGCGCTGTTTCTATTCAATAACGCTGCGATCAGACAATTAAGATTCTAATAATTTGGTCCGAGGAAATATTCTTGCGTACGAGGAGATACGATGCGTTAAAACGTAAATAGATAATTGTTATTTCCGCCGCAGACAGGAAAAACATTTCAGTTATTTTAATCTTAGAGGTTAGAGACCACAGTTGCTGAAACTTTTATGTGTCTCCTTCTGAATACTTTTATTTATTTATTTATTTTTCAAAAATTGATTTAGGAGAGTTGTAGCAATTAGGAAAGTCAGGAAACGTTATTAAGGCTGCTGTGTACTAACCCTATTGGATTCGCTCACCTCAATGTTCCCCATGGAGAAAATGTGTCTACTATTGACAGCTACGCATAAATGCTGATAATGCAATAAAAAATGGTATTTTCATCCATTTTTTATCATCCTTTGTCAAGGGGGGGGGTAAGTAAAACTGTTTAACACCTTATTTAACAATGTCATCATTTTTTAACATATAAAAAATAAAAATATATTAAAACTACGTAATTAAACAAAATTTAAAGCTGTAAAAACTTAATTAAATAATTCAATATGACATAAATTTATTTCAAACTATCCGCGACCCCTCCAATTTTTTCCCTACCCCCCACTTGTAGGCCAGTAGGTAGGAGTTGAATTCGGAAATAATTCAAACAAAAGTGGAAACTTTTTTAATCACTTTATTTTAGGTCAAATATGAATATCCTGAGTTTTCCCCCTCCGCCGAGGCGAGCGCTGGTGGTTAGGTCAAAAAATTGAGTGAAAAAGAGGTATTTTTTCAGTTTTTTCAAAATAAATTAAAACCAGTTCATCCAATCAAAGAAACCGTAATACAAAATTTTTAGAGCATTAAATTCTGCGTAAAATGAGTACCAATGCATACAAATTACATAAGTTATAAGGTTACTAGCTTCTCCCGAAATTGCCGTTATTTTTTCAACTTTTGCTAGTAAGTGCGATTTTCGCTATACGTGTGTTTTTCGGGGAAATGGACAGGGGGGGGGGGGTGGAATCCCGGAATCGGAAATAATTCAAACAAAGGTGGACACTTTTTAAACACTTTATTTTAGGTCAAATATGAATATTCTGAGTTTCCCCCTCCTACGAGGCGAGCGCTTGTGGTTAGGTCAAAGGACATCCGCTACGTTCATGGTGACCAGTCACCCCACCAGATCGTCTTCCAGTAACTGCCAAGTTGCGATATAGTACGATTTGTGTCCACTGTTGTTCCGTGTTTTACTTTTGTTGGCATTATTATTTGATTTCACTAATGTCAGACCTTTGTCCAGTTTATGCAGAAACATTTGAAGAAGATGAGACAATATTTGTAAAAGAAAGAGGGGTTAAAACATTGATAGAATACAGCAAAAAGAGAGGTGAAGGTAAGCATGTTTTTAAAAACTGTACGACTGTCAAAATTCATGTCAAGTGCCAAAAGGCTTACACAAGAGAAAATCCATTGTTGCTGCAGCAAAAGCAAGTATTAGTGGTGCTGGTGCTCGACGATCTAACATACCAACATTCAATTTCCAAAAGGACTGTTTCTAGTGTGCTGAAAATGCATCAGAAGATTTTCAGAAAAAAGAAATAAGAAAAGCAAAAGCAAAACGTGACCGAGTAAGTCTTGTTACAACCTCTGAATTATTAAAAGATTTCAAAGGACCTAATCCGTCTGAAAAAAACTCTCAAGAGAAGACTGATGGAAAAATATGGCGATGACATCATTATTACAGCAGAATACAATAGACAACCCATTATATATTTTCGTAACACTAGTTATAAAATTTTGAGTGCAAGTTGGTATGGATCTCGAAAAAATTATGAACAAGAAAAGCATTGTTAAAGTTGCTGCAGATATAATAAGGGAATACATAAGATCCAAGGTGTACGACATGGATAAGTACCCTGATCAACAAAATTTTTTGGAGAATGCTGAGCAGAATATTCCTGAATCATTGCAGTATCTTCTAAATTCAATTATCAGGAAAAGGAAATAGAAAATGGAAAACCAAGGTAATTGCAATTTCAGACTCAATAATTTCTTCAACAAGGCCAAGAACCTTTTATTTCTTCTACCTTTATTTCTTACTTTATTTCTTCTACTACCTTTTATTTCTTCAATACAAGTAGGTATTGGCGCACTTTTATCAAGGAACTATGGTTCTAAAGATTTAATATGTTTAGCTCATGCACTGGGCTTTTGCTGTTCTTACGATGAAGTCAGAATGTTTGGAATGTCTTGTCTACAGCATCCAAGAAGCAGTGCATTGCGTCGGTCCTTCTCCCAATTTGTTTATGATAAAGCAGATATCAATGTAGATACTTTAGATGGATCAAACACATTTCACGCAATGGGTGGAATTCAGTGCATAACCCCTCTCTTCTCTTTCTTCACAAGGCCCAATCGCAAGAGGGGGAGTGATGCCGAGCGTTGGAATTGTAGGGAAATCTGGTGCTATCCCATTGTTACCTTTTCAGAGGAGAACAACACTGAGTAGCATCAGTATTGAAGACCTTGGTGAAATCAGTTATGCAGTTGAAGTTTTGTCAAGTGATTTGATGTGGATTTATAAAAAATAGCAATGCGATGAGACCCTAGGTTACAATGGCTTTATGGAAGACATCACATGTACAAAACAGTACTGTAAATCGGAAATTATGTTTCTTCCTTTCATCAATTCTCCTACCTCAAACTATGACACCATGTGCAGTGCTCTTGTTAGTGCAGCTAATGAATGTAAAGATATAGAATAGAATATGTATATAGAATAGAATATGTTTAGCTCATGCACTGGGCTTCTATAATGTAAAGATATAGAAATATACGTAGAGCAGAGCCATTGTTTTATGACCATCGATCAGCCCCTTTACTGGAAATCTCGGGAAATCATTTCCTCAAGTTCCGTAGAATCTGAGCTTGGGTCCCTAACTGTCCGTTTGGGGGGCTTTCATCTACTAATATCCTTCATGGAGGCAGTATGGTAAATGATGTATGGCAGTGGGTTGCAGGACTTATTGAGCATTGCCTATGCTCGGGCATCAATTCAGAAACTGATGACGGGTCATGCATATTCGAGAGCTGTCAGGGCTCACATGATGTACCACTTGGCAATTGCAAAGATCGTTCTGTTGAAGATTGAGATTTCAGATGAAGAGCGAGATGCCATCAGTGACGTAGACTGTTCTCTTTCTGAATCAGATACTGCTGTACAAAGTATTGTGCAGAAGTTTACTCAGAAATTTGGAGAGCTGGAAAATAATGGATTCACCGCAAAACTATGGGTGCAATATTTTCCAATGGTAACGTTGATAAATCAATTCATCCAAGCAGAGAGAAATGGAGACTGGAAGCTACATCTACCTTGTGTGAAAAGAATGCTCCCTTACTTCCATGCAAGTGGCCATTTTTTGTACGCAAAGCCTGTAACACTGTACTTGCAGGACATGCTTGTCTTGCACAATAAGCTGACTCTTACAGAGTATAAGAATTTTGTAGAAATTGGCTTTTTACTATTCGGCGTTATGAAAAGTACTCATTCAATGCAGAATTAAATGCTCCACAACATTTAGTTAGAGCTATTTTTTCTTCAAACATGTACTTTCCTTGAAGAAAGACACAATTATACCTAAAATCGCACTTACCAGCAAAAGTTGAAAAAATGACGCAACTTCGGGAGAAGCTAGTAACCTTATAACCGGAGTAATTTTTATGTATTGGTACTCATTTTATGCAGAATTTAATGCTCGAAAGATTTTGTATTACGGTTTCTTTGATTGGATGAACCAATTTTAATTTATTTTGAAAAAACTGAAAAAATACCTCTTTTTCACTCAATTTTTTTACCTAACCACCAGCGCTCACCTCGGCGGAGGGGGAAAACTCAGGATATTCATATTTGACCTAAAATAAAGTGATAAAAAAAGTTTCTACCTTTGTTTGAATTATTTCCGAATCCGGAAAAAATTTTCCCCCTGCCTACTGGCCCATTGGGGTATAAGGTATTATTTTTTTTTATGCATTTGCGAGTGTTTCCCTTAACTGCCTACTATATATTATATTGCAGTGATGCGCAAAGTGTGGGTCACGACCCACAGGAGGGTCGACAAAAAATAGGCGGGGTCGCGGAATATAACTAAAAATAAATAATCCAACAGATCTAGATAATTATAAGAAGAATGCAGAAAAAAAAACAGAAATCAAGCACTTAGGGCTCCACGCATCAGAGGCAAGATTCTGGAGTAGTGCCGGAACTGAACCAGAAATTGAGGTAACCGACTGGTCTCGTCATCAGGGAGCCTAACCAAATCAGTTACCTCAAGGGGAACTTTCTGAATAGGATGCAGGTATAACGTAAAAGACATCCCAAGGTCCCGAGATCCCCATTGAAACATTTAGTCAAAAGAAAATGAAAAGACACAGACAACTTACAATTAGAGCCCAACGCACCATACATGCAAGTACACATACAATCCGCGGGGTCGCGGATAGTTTGATGTAAATTTATATCGCATTGAATTATTTAATCAAAAATATTTAACTAAAAAACACGCTTTATACTTTCTTTAATAACTATTTTTATACGTAAAAAATATGTGATAATGCTAAATAAGGTGTCAAACAGTCTAACATGGCTACATTGCTTCTATTCGCTTTTATTTGTATGTGCGAGACTGGGTTTTAAAAATGTGTAGCTATAAATACCAAACAACGATGATATGAGAGTAGCGTTCTCAAATATTGAAGTAGTATTATGTGAGGTCTAGGCTCACTCTTCATTCATTTTTTTATACATAAACTAAATTAATTTATTAATTTTTTCTCTAAATTTCTTTAGTTTCATATAAATAAAGGAAGTTTGATTTTCAATGTTTTAGTACGAAGGTCTTAATTTTAAAAACATGTTCTCTTTAAATTTTAGTTTTTGTTAATTTTCACATACATACAAACACATATCTATATATTTAATTTGCTAAGCCGACTTTTTGGCCAGTTCGCCAGAGAAAACTACTGCATCAATTTACTTCATTTTGGTTTTAAACGAAAGATTGTAATCTGTAGATTTGTCAAATTTGGATTTTGTAACCGCAATTTCTATTAATCAGCGACAATTTACAATTAAAAATTGATTTCTGCGCATGATCAGTGGCATGTTTAAATCTGGCTTTAGAAACTCACTGTTTCTGCGCATGCTCAGCGACATGTTTTAATGATAAACACGTTTATTCCGAGGAGTCTCTCTAGGTCTCTCTCTGCCATTTTTATTTTTATGATAATTATGTTTGTGAAACATAAGATTAAACCTGATGGAAATTGTTTATTTCGCGCTGTTTAATTAGTGATAATTTACAATTTTTAAAAAAAATTGCTTTCTGCGCATGCTTAGTGACATTTTTAAATCTGGCTTTAGACACTCACTAAACACGAGGCCGATTAAACACATTAATTTGTTTCTGCGCATTATTATGATTTTCAACATTTGGCAATGATGTGTTGAGTATAATTTGTGTATTAGTGCATTTATTTACTATCTAGCCGCCATGTTTTGACGGGTACCAACTAGTTAATATTTAAATGTGAAGTTTTACTCGCATGTGATTTGCCAAATACAAGAGCTGAAGATAAACAAGACTTTTTTTTATTGTTATTATGCAAAGTAAATACGAGTGATGTAGCTTTAATAGTGGCAACACTGTTGTAGATCCCCCAAGCAGCAGAACCCATGAAAACACCTTATACCACACGTACGTCACATACCTGCCTTACCTGAGAGTGAATACGCTCTCCCCACAAACATCACAGGCCTGCACAGTGACAGGATGCACAGCCATGCTTTAGTTACAGGTCTATCGTACGAAATAATTTGTTGCATCGCACTGATGGAAGGAAAATGCTTGTGTGCACACTGTGGCCGATGTGTTTGCTCTCTGGGGCTGGGACGTGCTCTACATTCTCCCATATTCCCCGGACTTAAGTCCCTGTGACTTTGATCTCATCCCCAAGATGAAGGAACCACTCCGTGGATTCCACCATAGATTCTGCAGGCTGTAGACCGCTCCATTCAAAGGATCAACAAATCAGGTGCTGCCAACTGCATCCTGCAGCTTCCAGGACGTTAGCATCGGCTGCTAAACAGTGCTGGTTACTACTTTGAAGGGCTATAAAAGTTTCCCCTCTGTATCTCTTCTGTATAATTTGTACATACCTAGTTGCCACTATTAAAGTTCCATCCTTTGTATATACCGATTTTCAAAATAGTTTGTCAAAATTGTCTTATTTCATGTAGGGGAGGGGAGGGGTCAAGTGATTTTTTATTTTAAAAATCACTTGAATGTGGGTTGCTGTCGAAAAAAAAGTTTGCGCACCAGAGATCTAAAGCTCTATTACAGGGGTAGCCTAACTGCAGCTCGCGACCGCATACAGCTATTTTCCATTTGTGTGTGTGTGTGTGTGGTTTTTGGTGCAATGATCATTTTATCAAATAATTTGTAAAAGAATGACTTATAAATTGCTCTCTGAACAATCTCTGCAACTTACAGTTGGGAATCCTTGTATTCTGCATTTAGGTTGATAAAAAATAAACAACGCTCCATGTTGACAAATCGACGTTTAACTAAATGGCTGCGAACTGCAACAACCAACCAACTCTCTCTCTCTCTCTCTCTCTCTCTCTCTCTATATATATATATATATATATATATATATATATATATATATATATATGTGTGTGTGTGTGTGTGTGTGTGTGTGCCAGATTTCAATAATTTGCAGAACAATTGAACGAAAAGTAATTATTAAACATTTCAAAACTATTTAAGAATTTAGAAATATTAATTACTCTAACAATTGGAGATTGATATGTTTTATAAAAATACTAGCTGAATACCCGTGCTTCGCTACGGAGTACATTCAAATTAAATATAATGGTCAATGTCTGCAATTAATGCCAAAAAAATAATTAATTAATATATTTATAAAAAATCGTAACGGATATTTTTTTAGACAAAAATAATGTAGAAGAAAATATTCAAATTAAATACAACGGTCAGTGTATGCAATTAATTTGTGTGTTTAATATCCATAAAACATACTATTTTGAATTAAATTCTTAAAACTTCCATCTCAATTAGTCTAATGGTTAAATTTTATATTTTACCGTATTTCAATATTTTTTTGTCAGTTTATTTCGTTGTTATGCACGTGACGCAAAATTTATTTGAAGTATCACAAAAAGAAAAAACACGTGATCAGCATTTACTAAATTAAATTCTAAAAAATTTATCTTTAAAAATTCACCAAAAATCAGAAAAATGGAGGTAAAGATTCGAAAAAGATTTCATTTTAAAGGACTTTTTATGATCTTTCTCGTTATAATTTTTATAACCCTCAGATTATTATTTTAAATGCAAACTTCAAAGAATGTTACAAAAACAGCTTAAAAATTTAATTTAAAAAAATCTAAGAAGAATTTTTCAAAAATATTTCTTAGTGCTCCCCTACACTATACGAAGAATCGCCATGCAAAATTTCAGCCCTTTAGGTCCAGCGGTTTGGTCTGTGCGTTATCTGTCAGTCACGGAACTGTTTTATATATATAGATAAGAAAAAAGACAAAGCTTATAATTTCCTCCTTATAAAATACAATCTTTTTCTGTCTTTGGTTCTTCTAAGTATATAGACATTCCCAGATGCATCTTATACTGTTTATCTTGGCCACCCCTGGTCTATGTAACACATATTTTTATAACTCTGTATTTTATCATATTTTTAAGGTATTTTAATAGAATTTTATAATATGTGCCGTATTTTTCGGACCATAAGACTAAACTTTGTACCTCCCCCCCCCCAAAAAAAAAAAAATCGACTTAAAATTAGGGTGCGTCTTATAGTCCGAAGGTAACATTAAAATAAAATGAATATTTTATTATATATATTTATAATATATATTATATCTATTTTATATTATATTATTTATTATATTTATTATATATTTTTTTATCTTTATTAAGTAAGAAATTGAAAATCTATATACAGTTGGCTCTCTGTTTAACGACTTTCAAGGGACCGTGAAAAATCGTGCTTAAGTAGAGATCGCCCTTAAACAGAATTTGTGAAAAAATAACATTTCCCATAACGTCGGAGGGGCCGGGACTGGGAAATATCGTCTTTAAATAGAGATCGTCGTTAAGTAGAGCGTCGTTAAACAGAGAGCCAACTGTATATAAAAGAGCTTGTCTGTTTGTTCGTCCGCTATAGAATCATAGACTGTTTCAACCACCGGGACCAAATTCGGCACAGTTAATGTTTAGGACCCGAGAAACTTAACTCAGCAAAAACGAAATTTGGGGCTCAATTAGTTTTTTTTTAATTAATTTTTTAATGATTTTTGTGCCCCTAAGCGCACCTCTTTAATGTGGATACAGCTCCTTCACCACAACCAGTTAAATTCGATACGCGGGGGAAAAGAGGTTTGTTCTGAGGTGTGATATGGGGGTGGTTTGAGAGTTGGTCTGGGGGTGACCGGGGGGGGGGAGGGCGAAGTGTTTATTTTATTTTTCTTACGTTTAGTGGAGTCGTGGGTCTTTAAAAAGGTTGAGAACCGCTGCTTTAGACAATTTTAGACAATGGCGTTCAAACTAATAGAACTTAATAAAAATTTGGAAAAAAAGGAAGAAGAAGAAAAAAGAAAAATTAAATTTGTCCCATTTCTTATTGTTTGTATATCATTTCAGTAGAAACGCGCTAAGCGCATTCTGTCTGGCCAGATGAACATGAAGAGTGGGGGTGCAGCCCAGTATTTTTTTGATGGAATGCATGAAAAATTTTATATCTATATATCTACCCGGGCAACGCCGGGCAATAATGCTAGTAACCTTATATAGCTAACAAAATACAAAATATTCTTTTCTAAAAATCCTCCCATAAAATTGAGGTGAATGGTCCGAGAAATATGGTACTTTTATAATACATAGAGTTTTATAATACATACTACTTATAACTTTTCTGTAACATTTTTTGAAAGTGTATATTTACTAAAACACTAGCCCCTGCGCGACCAGCATGGTCGCTTTTAGTTTTATATTTTCTTTTGTAAAACAACTCAACATGAAAGTAACATATATAAGGAATGTTACCATTACCTGTCATCATAAATATACGTTGTTAAGGGGTATTCCCTATAAGGCTGATTCTAAAACATCGTGATTAAAAAAATGTGAATTAGGCCCAAAACCAATGATTTTAAAAATTACATCCCCCTCTGTATGTACTATTTTCAAAATTAAGATATCTACACTTTATCATTACACCAAATAAGAAATTGTTGGGAAAAAAAAAATTTTCACTTAAAAAATGGGGGAAAAATTCAGCAAGTGCTAAAATATAGCGTGGATTACATCACTCTATGTATGTACTATTGTTCACAATTCAGATATCTACACTTAAACATATCAAATAATAAATCGTTGGGAAAATTTCTTCACTTATAAAATGGAGTAAAAATTTAGCAAGTGCTGAAAAAAGTGTAGAAAATTAACTATTACTGGCTATCGGTTGCTATGTCGGCGACGGTTGAGCCTAACCTCGCGATCATTAATGCTCTCTCTTTCACGCCTCTCTCTTAATGAATTATTTCTTCCTCGCTTTCTTTCTTGAGACTGTTCCCAATTTTCTTTTGATCGTGCAGCTCGCTTCTGAGCATTCCTGATTTCAGTGCGTAAATCCATGTTGACACGCGGTTGCAAATTGCGGACGGCCGCTAATGTTTACATGGGGTAGTTGCAGCCGTTGCCATTCGGAGTGTAGAAATATCGTCGATTTTTGTGCCGCATACCTACGCGTTATATATATATATATATATATATATATATATATAGAAGATTATAAAGCCGTAATATATTTAATTAATGAAAATTCTTGCATAGGTCTGCTCTTTGAACGGTCCGAAACAGTAAGAACGTATTTTATATTTTTTCACCCCCTCCCTCAACTCTATGGTGTATTGTTACTTTTGTGTTTCTCCGTTTCGTGGTTGAATTAAATATATATATATTGTAGCGTACTGGAAATATGGTCTTATTTTTTCCCGAGACCCCACAAGAGCTTGAAACACAGCTGCGTATTTTTCAAGGAATGTGTTGCTCGGTTCCACCAGTTCGGAACGCGTGGGGGAATTCTTAACGTTTCTGCAAGGTAATAAAGTTCGGCGTCTAAGAAGAGCTGTCAGCCGATAATCTGCCGGCCCCTCCACCCCATCTGAAAATCCAGACAGAGAGAGAGACGCTAGAGAACGCGGCCTGGGCGGATGTGTGTTTAGGCTCCGTACGTTGTGAATCTGCACGGGATTTTTAAATTGAATATGTTGCACTGTTTAAATGTTAATTATTTTTGTTAATAAATTGTTAAGTTTTTGTTTTAAAAAGTTGGCCTTCGCTTTTAATTAGAACTCTGTCTTTCTTGGTATGGATCAATAGTTGTCAAATTTCTTCAAAATGCCTCAGAGAGTTTATCAGCCTTGTCGTGACGCCACAATATATATATAAATAAGCAAATTTTTTTAAAATTAAACAAACGAAAAAAAATGCTGCTAGCTGAAGCGAGCAAACCGTATCGTACGGAAAAAGCTATCTGTAAAGGCGAAAGTTTTCTATTTTCTATGGCTGTTTTATATCGCAAGCTCTGACTGTCATCATACAGTAAAACCTCGTTGATCCGGATCTCCGGATAGTCCGGATCAGATTTGTAGACATTATTTTTATTCAATGGTCACATTAGATAATAATTTTTAACTATGATAGCAAGAACGTAACTATAAGTACGCCAAATATTCCCTTTTTAGTTTCATTCAATGTACTATTCCTGCATAGAATGTACAATAAATTATGGTAACAAAATGTTTTTTGTTGAGTTTAAGAAAGCTTTACTAGATTTACCATCTCTTTGTTAAGAAATAATGTGAAACATTATTTTGATATTTTTTAATGTCTTGTAAACAACACTATGTAATTTTGTTAGAAACCATAGTTTTTTATCGTAATAAACGGTAAGTCTGCTTCGTTAAGGATTTTGCTTTGATTATTATCCATATTACCCGGATCATCCGGATTTTCGATTATCCGGATTGCCTATGGTTCCAGTTAGTCCGGATAAACGAAGTTTTACTGTATTTATATTTTTAAAGTAACTTTTAAATACATATTTATCATATACAGGGTGTCCCAGTGAACCGTTTCAGAACTTCTACGAGGGGTAGGGTGCATCCTGACGACTTGAAATCATATAGCAATGTGGGGTCGGAAATGCTTTCCTGACGCGGTAGATGGCGTTGCGGGAAAGTTCCGAGCGTTAGTGCAGGGAATCGTGATTTCGCACAAGGACTCAGAGTTAGTAGAATGGCTAATTATACGAATTTTTATTTATGGGGACATATGAAAACACAGGTTTATGACACCCCCGTTGACAATGGTGAGGAGCTGGTTGCAAGAATCTCAGTAGCTGCCGGAGAAATTCGAGATGAGCCTGGATTATTCCAGAATGTTCGGAATTCCATGCGCCGGAGATGTGAGGTCTGCATTGCAGTCGGTGGAAAAAACTTCGAACACTTACTTTAACCCGTGTACCTTTTGGTTTTGTACATTTATTTTTAAAACGATTATCCACTTACGGTCTCTTTCTTTATGGTTTTCTGTGTACATCACCGCTTCAGGAAAGCATTTCCGACCCCACATTGCTATATGATTTCGAGTCGTCAGGATGCACCCTACCCCTTGTAGAAGTTCTGAAACGTTTAACTGGGACACCCTGTATATATTCATAATTTTTATGTGACATGTTTTGGTAGAATATGCTTACTAAAACATTATAGAGATAGATGTGTTCAATTGAGGAAAAATGTTTCTTCATCAGCATGGCCGGTCCCATAGGCGAGATGGCGAAGCGACCACCTCAAGCGCTGAATTTTAATAGCCGCCAAAATGGGACGCAGTTAAAAATACGAATTTTTTTAACAAATATTGAAAAAAAAAATAGTGGTAGTTTAATATAATAAATGACGAAGATCGTTAAAATACACAAATGTAACTGGATATTTAAACTATTCTTTTTTTATATAAACTTCTGAATCTAAGATTGTAAAAAATAGTAATTTGAAATAAATGAAACTTTTCTTTTTATTTAATTCATTTTCCCCTCAAAAATGTCCGTTATTCTATTAAGTAGACTATTTCTAATAGTGATGCATTCTTTATTAAGGCTTTGCTCAGATTGGGTCCGTCAGCCTTGCGCAGCGTTAGTTTGCGTAGGGTTCAGCGTCAGTTTGCGTTGTTCACATAGAATCCGTCAGCGTTAAAGATTCCGTTGGCTCTGATTTGTTAATTGGGTCAGTGATTGGTATATGATTAGTTTTACTAATCACTTATTGGTTATGATTCATTTTTCTATAACATTGATGGATTCTGTGTGAACAGGCCCTTACTCGTACCAAAATAATTTTAACCAATCAGAGGCCTCAGGAGCTTCAGGAAGAGTAGTAGTAACTACAGTACATGGGCCAGACCCTCCACTGGAGGATGATATAGCAATGCATAAAATTTCAGTGATCAGTAAAATAATAAAGTAGGAAGGAAAATAGAAAGTGGGGAACACAAAAAGCTTCGATAGTACAATTAAAGGTAAAACATGGGGTAAAAAACAGGCAAAGCGAACAAAGAACAGGACAAACAATTAAAAGTTACGAGCAAGAGCAATCATAGGCCGTAACAATTTCGTGGCTAATCATTTGGGGGTCTGTGATCGGTAAAAATTATTTCAATACGAGTAACGCTGACGCAACGCAAAGCTGAAGAACTCATTGTGAACAAGGCCTTAGAACAGGGATTCCCAAGCTTTCTACGTTTGCAGCACTCTTGGGAATGAAATTAGAAACTTGGGACACCCTTGTTAGAATTTCAGTGTTTTGACTTAAATAATTGTTAAATCACAGTGGAATATATCAGAAATATGTTAAATATAATTTAAATAAATACTTTCTCCGTTACTTATTTTATTCATTTTTTGAAAGAAGTTTTTTTTTAAACGCGGCAGGTACTTAGGAAGGAAAATAGAAAGTGGGGAACACAAAAATAAACATGGGGGATTACGAATGAATACGAATGAAAAACTCAGTGAATACCCATGTACTGTATTTCCGACATTCGCCTCTATCTACCCCACGAATTGGTAGGATTCTTTACAATGGGAGCACTCTATAGGTGAACTATCGTTACTCTTTACTAGGGAACAACAACAAGAACGTCCATGCCATAGTCGGAACTCGAACCCGAGCCCACCTCGTGGAAGCTCGAGACGCTGACAACTGTACGACACGAGCGGCACACAGGAAATAGGAAACACTGAATTTCTCCATATCGTGTCGACGTTCGTTGTGGTGTATGGCGCTCGTGATTCGACAATCACGGATGCAGTCATTATGCAAATGTACTTCTGACATTCCTAGCGGCGTGTGTTTGACTGTCTGATTGCCGTCCCTTCCGGTATGTGTCATTGAAATTCAAGGAAGAATTTTAATTCCCTGGCGTGTTATTCATTCGTATTCACTGAGTGGTAGCAGGACCCCGTTTACCACTAGACAAAATAGGCACGTGTTTAGTGCCCACACAGAGGTATTTGTCATTTCTGTATGAAATAAATAAATCCATTGATTACAAAATAAATTCGTGAATTTTAAAAAAAATCGATAATAACAATGAGAACAACGCACAATTAGAAGGAAGTGGCTTTTAGAGTGAACATGCTCTAATTTTATGACAGAATAGTTTCTGATTAGAGTAGAAGAGGTGGTGTATATAGAAATATAAGCAATAAATTTAATTATATAAGATTATAGCGAAGAAGCATTCATACATAATTTTACGCATTCTCTTTCGGAACAAAAGTTTAACTGGCAACATTTTACATAGAAACAGATATTCTAAAAACTCTTTGTCATGAGGATATTATTAAGTTTAGATGTCAAAATTAGGAAACAAAAATTTTTTATTTATTAAAATAATTTAATATTGATTTTTTAAAAATTTTCTTTATATATATTTTTGTAATCTCACACTTATAATATAAATTAACACAACTTCAAAAATTATGGATTTTTTCAACAAATATCACCTTCATTCTTGTTTTTGTAAGAAAGGCCCCAAGATTTAATTGCATCTAAAAAGCTGTAGCCGCGGCTGTCCTTGGTAGTCATTTTCACATTTGGAGAAAGAGAAATTCGGGGCAATTCCTTCTACAGCCTTCAATAGCGTTTTCTACTTAACATTTTCTTACATTTGTACGTGCTCCCTTAAACTATCATCCTTAAGGCTGCTGTGTACTAACCCTACTGGATTCGCTCACCTCAATGCTAACCTGTGGAGAAAATGTGTCTACTATTTACAGCTACATAAATGTTGCCTATCCAATAAAAATTGAATTTTAAGATAGCCTGAACTTTTCTGCACCTTGCAACAGGATTCATTTTATAAATCTGTACGTCAAAGGTAAACCATCATAAGTGAATTTTCTTCATTTTCGATATTTTTATAGCGACTCCTCTTGGATGGTGCTTCTTTGAGGAAAACTGTCCTACATGCAAAACAAGATGATGAGTGAAATGTAGACTTATAAACTATCGCATATGTAAGTCCTGATGAAAAGTAAACCATCACAAAACTCTCTTGAAAAATGGGAAAATTCATTTATGATGGTTTTCCTCTAACGTACAGAAATTCCGTCCGCCAAAGGAATTTAAGAGCGTTTAAAATACGCTATACCAGATTCCCCCCTCCCCCCCGAATAATCTATATATACAAAACAGTTCCGTAACTGACTGACTCACTGACTGACATACAACGCAAAGACCAAACCGCTGGACCTAAAGGCTGAAATTTTGCATGGCGATTTTTCTTATAGTGTAGGGGTGCACTAAGAAAGATTTTTGAAAAATTCTTCTTAGATTTTTTAAAATTAAATTTTTAAGCTGTTTTAGTAATTTTTTTAAGTTTGAATTTAAAATAATAATTTGAGGGTTATAAAATTTATATCACGATAAAGATCATAAAAATTCCTTTAAAATGAGATCTTTTTCGAATCTTTACCTTCATTTTCTGATCTTTGGTGAATTTTTAAATATTAGTTTTTACAATCTATATATAAAAAACGCGTAGGTATGCGGCACAAAAATCGACGATATTTCTACACTCCGAATGGCAACGGCTGCCACTACCAGATGTAAACATTAGCGGCCGCCCGCAATTTGCAACCGCGTGTCAACATGGATTTACGCACTGAAATCAGGAATGTTCGGAAGCGAGCTTCACGATCAAGTGAAAATTGGGAACAGTCTCAAGAATGAAAGCGAAGAAATAATTCATTAAGAAAGAGGCATGAAAGAGAGAGCATAAATAATCGCGAGGTTAGGCTTAACCGTCGCCGGCATAGCAATAAACAACCAGTAATATTTAATTTTCTACACTTTTTTCAGTACTTGCTGAAATTTTTACTCCATTTTATAAGTGAAAAAATTTTCTCAACAATTTATTATTTGATATGATTAAGTGTAGACATCTGAATTGTGAACAGTAATACATACAGAGAGTGACGTAATCAACACTATATTTAAAATTTTCCCCAACAATTTCTTATTTGTTGTAATGATAAAGTGTAGATATCTTAATTTTGAAAAATAGTACATACAAAGAGGGATGTAATTTTGAAAATCATTGATGTTGGGTTTCTCAGTCTTATCTTTAACTCTTTTCTGAGGTAATGGAAATTCACATTTTTTGATCACGATGTTCTAGAATCAGCCTTATAGAGAATACCCCTTACAACATATATTTGTGATGATAGGTAATGGTAACATTCCTTACATATGTTACTTTCAGTTGCGTTGTTTTGCAAAAGAAAATATAAAACTAAAAGCGACCATGCAGGTCGCGCAGCGGCTAGTTTAATTTATTAAATGCTGATCACGTGATTTCTTTTTCTGGTACTTCAAATTAATTTATCGTCACGTGCATAACAACTAAATAGACAAAAAAAACTTTTTTTTTTCTTGCTAATGCGGCAGATGATTGGACATTATCCAAAAAAATATTAAAATACAATAAAAGATATTATGTTCCTCAAACTGTACTGTATTGACTGTACTCTATTCTTTAGTATGTCCTATTATATTTAATTTGAATATTTTCTTCTACATTATTTTGTCAATAAAAATATCCTTTACGATTTTTTTATAAATATTTTTTTTACATCAATTGTATACATTGATCGTCGTATTTATTATATATATATATATATATATATATATATATATATATATATATATATATATATATATATATATATATATATATATATATATATATATATATATTATTTATTTATTTATTTATTTATATATATATATATTTTTTTTTTTTTTATTTTTTTTTTTTTTGGGGGGGGGGGGCATTAATTGCATACATTGACCGTTGTATTTAATTTGAATGTACTCCGTAGCGAAGTGCGAGTTTTCAGCTAGTTGAAATTATAAATTATTTGCATTTAAGAAAAAAAATTAAAAATGTCCAAGGTGTACAATTTCTTTCTCTGTTACGGAGTACATTGAGAAAAAAAAATCCTTAAATCCAAGTCGGCAATCTTTGAACACATTTTCTCCATGGGTTAACATTGAGGTGTGAGAATCCAATAGGGTTAGAATACAGCAGCTTCCTGAGTACACCCGCGAGACCGAGACAAATAACATTTCAAATGTAGCATCACGCATTAGTTGACGTAGTTGGGTTACCATAAATGTTATTTTATAACTACAGTAGAGTCCCGATAGTCCGAATTTCGGTAATCCGAAAGTCCGCTTAATCCGAAACAAAATGTCAAAATGAACAAAGGTTACAATAAAACCACAATGATACTAAGTACAGTAGAATCTCGATCGATCGTTTTCGGAATCATCGTTTTCCCGTATGTGTCGTTTATTTTACTCAGTCCCGAAGGTCATATTGCTTTGTTGTGTTCCCGCATCTATCGTTTTCTCGCATTTATCGTTCAGTTCAGTCGGTCCCTTGAAAAACGATAGATCGAGATTCCACTGTAATATAAAGTATGTTTCTGAAAATCACGAAAAAATTGAAAGTTAGACAATGTACTGAACTAATTATTGTTGAACTACATTGGTTTGAAAAAATCTGTTAATTTTTAATTTTTTTTTGTCGAAGAGAAGAATACCTCTCCCTTGAAGCCAAATTTCGCCAGCGCGTCAGAAAAATAGTGTTCGCTCTGGTCGCGGCGGGATGTTGCTCTACGTGGCATAGCACTACATCCAATGAAGCCGCGGCGTCTGAGTGGGATACCCTCTGCTCGCTGTCACCGTCTGCTCCACCTTCACTCTCGCCTGACACGTTGACAGGTTCCTTCAAAATCTTACACTCTACTGAACGAACAACTTACACTCTACTGTGCTGTACTAGGCAGCGTTCCGCTCTTGGATCACCCATTTCGACCGGAGATTTGGTAATGTTTAGACAGACTTTATAAAATAAACTGTGTAATCACACGTAATATGTAATATTTATGTAATCACGTTTTATTATGTAATTTAAGTATATTTTAAGAATGATTTCGCTCAATCCGAAAAAGGTCTGGTCCCAATCAATTCGGATTATCGGGACTCTACTGTATTTAGCTAAATACCCGTGCTTAGCGACGGAATACACGAGATCCATCCATTATGTCATTTGGTTCATTTAATTTAAACTAACTTTAGCAGTAAAGTGTTGTTATTCCTCGGAGGAGATCAACGAGTAATTTGACGATCGTAATCTGGCATTTAAATATCGATTTAAGTTTTTTTTTTGGGGGGGAGGAATTTAAGCCCCTATTTTAATCTTTTTAGAGGTTGGATTTAAAAAAAAATAGTGAGCACCTAGGGCATTAGAAGAACCACCATGCAAAATTTCAGCTTCCCAGGCCTTGTGGTTCCAGAGGTACAGTGATCAGTCAGTCAGTGAGTACGTGGTATTTGGCTTTAATATGTACAGATTTAAAACGGCAAAACGTCATACATTGGAACACATTTGAAAAATATTGAATTTTCAAATTTTTTTTAACTCTCTGTTTTGGGTCGATTTTAATGAAACTCAGTAAGTATAAGTTTCTTGTGCCGTAATTTCAGTTAAAAGTAATCTGGTTGAAGTTTGAATTTTTTTTTTAAAAGTTCGAATTTTTAAAAAAAGTTTTTCTAAAGTTTTAATTTAAAAAAAAAGATTTATTAGTGAGTACCTATTGTCTAAGAAGAACCCCTCTACAAATTTTCAGCTTCTTAGGCCTTATGGGACGGACGATGTCCGAAAGGTTAGGGAGCTGGCCTTAGGTACCGAAGTCTGTGGGTTCGAATCCCCCTCTTGTCATGGACGTTTGTAGCCGTTTGGATTCGACTTTAAGCAGTAGGTCCCGGTCTAATTAGCCATCGTGTAGCAAAAATTGACCGTATCGCTCCCTGGCATTCCCGATTCCCTAGGCCTTATGGTTCCAGAGATACAGTGATCAGTCAGTGAGTGAGTGGTGTTTGGCTTTTATAAATGTGCCGGTGATTATGAAAGTGACCCAAGTCAAGAATCTATTTTTAAAAAGTTTATTAGTTATTTTGCATTGCACTCGTTTACATTACCGTAATCTGAAGCAATCTTTGAAAAATTGCAAATATTGAACGGTTAGATTGAGTTGGTTGTTGCTCCATTAAACAGAGTTCAATTCATGCACAAACTCAAACCAGCCAAATAATCTCGAAACGAAAAATATATGACTTGGACCACTTTCATAATCACCGGCACTTATATAGGTATTATAACTTTTCTTTTTTCTTTTCTCTTTTTTTTTTTAAGCGAGTTTAAATGTGAGACCATATTCATATGCGAATGGATATTGAAAAGTTATACCGTATTCTGGTTTAAACTGTGAAATAGGTTCTCAGAGATCATTAATCCTCACCAAATGCGCATACCAATAATAATTGTCCAATTTATAAGAGTACATATCATGACAACATAAGACAAATTAAACTTAAAAAACGAAAACTTAGAGTTATATTTCGTCTAAAATTTTCATACGCGGTTTGGTAATTAAAATAATCCGTTAAGTAAATTATATTAAAATTTGAATATATATATATATATATATATATATATATATATATTTAAATCCAGAGCAGTAGCCACAGGTGTTGGCGCTGAGCCCCCCCCCCCTCTCCCCCGAGATAATTCAAAACAAAATATATATACAGAGGAATCTCGATCTATCGTTCTCCGAATCATCGGTTTCCCGTATAGGTCGTTTATTTCACCCAGTCCCGTCGATCATATTGCTTTGTTATGTTCCCGCATCTATCGTTTTCCCGCATTTATCGTTCAGTTCAGTCAGTCCCTTGAAAAACGATAGATCGAGATTCCACTGTATATATCTATATATATAAAAGAGCTTGTCTGTTTGTTTGTCCGCTATAGAATCATAGACTGTTTCACCCACCGGGACCAAATTCGGCACAGTTAATGTTTTGGACCCGAGAAACTTAAATCAGGAAAAACGAAATTTGGGGCTCAATTAGTTTTTTTAAAAATTAATTTTTGAATGTTTTTTTGTGCCCGATAGAGGTGCGTCTACCCCCTGTGGATTCCCCTCGACCAGCTGCGTTAAGAGGGGTGGTTTGAGGATGACGGAGGGGGGGGGGTCAAATTCCAATGCGCGGGAGAAAGAGGGTTGGGAATGACCTTAAAATGAGACGAAGGTCCGCAGGCTCAAAGTTTCTTCCTTTCTTATTGTTTGTATAGCATTTCAGTAGAAACGTGCTAAGCGCATTCTGTCTGGCCAGATGAACATGAAGAGCGGGAGTGCAGCCCAGTATTTTTTTGATGGAATGCATGAAATATTTTATATCTATATATCTACCCGGGCAACGCCGGGCAATAATGCTAGTATTATATATATAAAAGAGCTTGTCTGTTTGTTTGTCCGCTATAGAATCATAGACTGTTTCACCCACCGGGACCAAATTCGGCACAGTTAATGTTTAGGACCCGAGAAACTTAAATCAGCAAAAACGAAGTTTGGGGCTCAATTAGTTATTTTAAAATTAATTTTTTAATGATTTTTTGTGCCCGTAAGAGGTGCGAGACCCCCTGTGGATGCAGACGTTCAGTGAAATCCGAACCTATCCCTCTTCCTCCGCGCGGGAGAAGAGGGGTGCGCGGGGGGTGAGAGCTTCATGGTAATAAACTTTGACCGTGCCTAACTGACTGACTAACTGACAGATAACACACAGTCCAAACCGTTGGACATAAAGAGCTGAAATTTTGCATGGTGATTCTTCTATAGTGGAGTTTATACTGGAGGGGTAAACTGAGAAAGATTTTTGAAAAATTCTTCTTCGATTTTTTAAAATTAAATTTTTAAGCTTTTTTTCTAATTTTTTTAAGTTTGCATTTAAAATGATAATCCGAGGGTTATAAAATTTGTATCACGAGAAAGATCATAAAAATTCCTTTAAAACGAAATCTTTTTCGAATCGTTACCTCCCTTTTCTGATTTTTGGTGAATTTTTAAAGATTAATTTTTAGAATTTAATTTATGAAATGCTGATCACGTGGTTTCTTTTCTTTTTGTGATACTTTAAATCAATTTTGCGTTACGTGCATAACAACGAAATAAATTGACAAAAGAAATATTAAAATACGGTAAAAGATAAAATTTAACCACTAGACTAACTGAGATGGGAGTTTTTTAAGAATGCAGTTCAAATTAGTATGTTTTAACACAACTTTCCAGGCTCTGCTTTTTGTCCTTTGTTATTTGCAGTTTTTCTCATCGCTTAAACCGATTTACAATTTGCTTTTTCTACGGTTTTTGGCCTTAGGAAAATTAAAAACCGATACGGTTTTTGGCCTGTCGACAATAAAAAACCGAATCACCAAAGTAAGGAAAATAGGCTTCATGTGAAATCGCGCCTTACTTTGAATAAATAAAAGGGGCATCTTTCACTTTACCTCTTGGGTGATGTGAAACAAACTAAGCTTTTAAGGGAAAAATAAATAATAAAGGCAAATGTAAATTATAAAACTTATTTCTAATTAAACAGTGGATCAAACAAATCTAATTAAATCTAATTAAACAGTAAACTTATTCAATCCAAACGTGCGAATCACGCAACACTGTGTTATTAATTCTCAATAAAATCAGACGTATAATCAGACGAAGGTCCGCAGGCTCAAAGTTTCTTCCTTTCTTATTGTTTGTATAGCATTTCAGTAGAAACGTGCTAAGCGCATTCTGTCTGGCCAGATGAACATGAAGAGCGGGAGTGCAGCCCAGTATTTTTTTGATGGAATGCACGAAATATTTTATATCTATATATCTACCCGGGCAACGCCGGGCAATAATGCTAGTATTATATATATAAAAGAGCTTGTCTGTTTGTTTGTCCGCTATAGAATCATAGACTGTTTCACCCACCGGGACCAAATTCGGCACAGTTAATGTTTAGGACCCGAGAAACTTAAATCAGCAAAAACGAAGTTTGGGGCTCAATTAGTTATTTTAAAATTAATTTTTTAATGATTTTTTGTGCCCGTAAGAGGTGCGAGACCCCCTGTGGATGCAGACGTTCAGTGAAATCCGAACCTATCCCTCTTCCTCCGCGCGGGAGAAGAGGGGTGCGCGGGGGGTGAGAGCTTCATGGTAATAAACTTTGACCGTGCCTAACTGACTGACTAACTGACAGATAACACACAGTCCAAACCGTTGGACATAAAGAGCTGAAATTTTGCATGGTGATTCTTCTATAGTGGAGTTTATACTGGAGGGGTAAACTGAGAAAGATTTTTGAAAAATTCTTCTTCGATTTTTTAAAATTAAATTTTTAAGCTTTTTTTCTAATTTTTTTAAGTTTGCATTTAAAATGATAATCCGAGGGTTATAAAATTTGTATCACGAGAAAGATCATAAAAATTCCTTTAAAACGAAATCTTTTTCGAATCGTTACCTCCCTTTTCTGATTTTTGGTGAATTTTTAAAGATTAATTTTTAGAATTTAATTTATGAAATGCTGATCACGTGGTTTCTTTTCTTTTTGTGATACTTTAAATCAATTTTGCGTTACGTGCATAACAACGAAATAAATTGACAAAAGAAATATTAAAATACGGTAAAAGATAAAATTTAACCACTAGACTAACTGAGATGGGAGTTTTTTAAGAATGCAGTTCAAATTAGTATGTTTTAACACAACTTTCCAGGCTCTGCTTTTTGTCCTTTGTTATTTGCAGTTTTTCTCATCGCTTAAACCGATTTACAATTTGCTTTTTCTACGGTTTTTGGCCTTAGGAAAATTAAAAACCGATACGGTTTTTGGCCTGTCGACAATAAAAAACCGAATCACCAAAGTAAGGAAAATAGGCTTCATGTGAAATCGCGCCTTACTTTGAATAAATAAAAGGGGCATCTTTCACTTTACCTCTTGGGTGATGTGAAACAAACTAAGCTTTTAAGGGAAAAATAAATAATAAAGGCAAATGTAAATTATAAAACTTATTTCTAATTAAACAGTGGATCAAACAAATCTAATTAAATCTAATTAAACAGTAAACTTATTCAATCCAAACGTGCGAATCACGCAACACTGTGTTATTAATTCTCAATAAAATCAGACGTATAATCAGACGAAGGTCCGCAGGCTCAAAGTTTCTTCCTTTCTTATTGTTTGTATAGCATTTCAGTAGAAACGTGCTAAGCGCATTCTGTCTGGCCAGATGAACATGAAGAGCGGGAGTGCAGCCCAGTATTTTTTTGATGGAATGCACGAAATATTTTATATCTATATATCTACCCGGGCAACGCCGGGCAATAATGCTAGTATTATATATATAAAAGAGCTTGTCTGTTTGTTTGTCCGCTATAGAATCATAGACTGTTTCACCCACCGGGACCAAATTCGGCACAGTTAATGTTTAGGACCCGAGAAACTTAAATCAGCAAAAACGAAGTTTGGGGCTCAATTAGTTATTTTAAAATTAATTTTTTAATGATTTTTTGTGCCCGTAAGAGGTGCGAGACCCCCTGTGGATGCAGACGTTCAGTGAAATCCGAACCTATCCCTCTTCCTCCGCGCGGGAGAAGAGGGGTGCGCGGGGGGTGAGAGCTTCATGGTAATAAACTTTGACCGTGCCTAACTGACTGACTAACTGACAGATAACACACAGTCCAAACCGTTGGACATAAAGAGCTGAAATTTTGCATGGTGATTCTTCTATAGTGGAGTTTATACTGGAGGGGTAAACTGAGAAAGATTTTTGAAAAATTCTTCTTCGATTTTTTAAAATTAAATTTTTAAGCTTTTTTTCTAATTTTTTTAAGTTTGCATTTAAAATGATAATCCGAGGGTTATAAAATTTGTATCACGAGAAAGATCATAAAAATTCCTTTAAAACGAAATCTTTTTCGAATCGTTACCTCCCTTTTCTGATTTTTGGTGAATTTTTAAAGATTAATTTTTAGAATTTAATTTATGAAATGCTGATCACGTGGTTTCTTTTCTTTTTGTGATACTTTAAATCAATTTTGCGTTACGTGCATAACAACGAAATAAATTGACAAAAGAAATATTAAAATACGGTAAAAGATAAAATTTAACCACTAGACTAACTGAGATGGGAGTTTTTTAAGAATGCAGTTCAAATTAGTATGTTTTAACACAACTTTCCAGGCTCTGCTTTTTGTCCTTTGTTATTTGCAGTTTTTCTCATCGCTTAAACCGATTTACAATTTGCTTTTTCTACGGTTTTTGGCCTTAGGAAAATTAAAAACCGATACGGTTTTTGGCCTGTCGACAATAAAAAACCGAATCACCAAAGTAAGGAAAATAGGCTTCATGTGAAATCGCGCCTTACTTTGAATAAATAAAAGGGGCATCTTTCACTTTACCTCTTGGGTGATGTGAAACAAACTAAGCTTTTAAGGGAAAAATAAATAATAAAGGCAAATGTAAATTATAAAACTTATTTCTAATTAAACAGTGGATCAAACAAATCTAATTAAATCTAATTAAACAGTAAACTTATTCAATCCAAACGTGCGAATCACGCAACACTGTGTTATTAATTCTCAATAAAATCAGACGTATAATCAGACGAAGGTCCGCAGGCTCAAAGTTTCTTCCTTTCTTATTGTTTGTATAGCATTTCAGTAGAAACGTGCTAAGCGCATTCTGTCTGGCCAGATGAACATGAAGAGCGGGAGTGCAGCCCAGTATTTTTTTGATGGAATGCATGAAATATTTTATATCTATATATCTACCCGGGCAACGCCGGGCAATAATGCTAGTATTATATATATAAAAGAGCTTGTCTGTTTGTTTGTCCGCTATAGAATCATAGACTGTTTCACCCACCGGGACCAAATTCGGCACAGTTAATGTTTAGGACCCGAGAAACTTAAATCAGCAAAAACGAAGTTTGGGGCTCAATTAGTTATTTTAAAATTAATTTTTTAATGATTTTTTGTGCCCGTAAGAGGTGCGAGACCCCCTGTGGATGCAGACGTTCAGTGAAATCCGAACCTATCCCTCTTCCTCCGCGCGGGAGAAGAGGGGTGCGCGGGGGGTGAGAGCTTCATGGTAATAAACTTTGACCGTGCCTAACTGACTGACTAACTGACAGATAACACACAGTCCAAACCGTTGGACATAAAGAGCTGAAATTTTGCATGGTGATTCTTCTATAGTGGAGTTTATACTGGAGGGGTAAACTGAGAAAGATTTTTGAAAAATTCTTCTTCGATTTTTTAAAATTAAATTTTTAAGCTTTTTTTCTAATTTTTTTAAGTTTGCATTTAAAATGATAATCCGAGGGTTATAAAATTTGTATCACGAGAAAGATCATAAAAATTCCTTTAAAACGAAATCTTTTTCGAATCGTTACCTCCCTTTTCTGATTTTTGGTGAATTTTTAAAGATTAATTTTTAGAATTTAATTTATGAAATGCTGATCACGTGGTTTCTTTTCTTTTTGTGATACTTTAAATCAATTTTGCGTTACGTGCATAACAACGAAATAAATTGACAAAAGAAATATTAAAATACGGTAAAAGATAAAATTTAACCACTAGACTAACTGAGATGGGAGTTTTTTAAGAATGCAGTTCAAATTAGTATGTTTTAACACAACTTTCCAGGCTCTGCTTTTTGTCCTTTGTTATTTGCAGTTTTTCTCATCGCTTAAACCGATTTACAATTTGCTTTTTCTACGGTTTTTGGCCTTAGGAAAATTAAAAACCGATACGGTTTTTGGCCTGTCGACAATAAAAAACCGAATCACCAAAGTAAGGAAAATAGGCTTCATGTGAAATCGCGCCTTACTTTGAATAAATAAAAGGGGCATCTTTCACTTTACCTCTTGGGTGATGTGAAACAAACTAAGCTTTTAAGGGAAAAATAAATAATAAAGGCAAATGTAAATTATAAAACTTATTTCTAATTAAACAGTGGATCAAACAAATCTAATTAAATCTAATTAAACAGTAAACTTATTCAATCCAAACGTGCGAATCACGCAACACTGTGTTATTAATTCTCAATAAAATCAGACGTATAATCAGACGAAGGTCCGCAGGCTCAAAGTTTCTTCCTTTCTTATTGTTTGTATAGCATTTCAGTAGAAACGTGCTAAGCGCATTCTGTCTGGCCAGATGAACATGAAGAGCGGGAGTGCAGCCCAGTATTTTTTTGATGGAATGCATGAAATATTTTATATCTATATATCTACCCGGGCAACGCCGGGCAATAATGCTAGTATTATATATATAAAAGAGCTTGTCTGTTTGTTTGTCCGCTATAGAATCATAGACTGTTTCACCCACCGGGACCAAATTCGGCACAGTTAATGTTTAGGACCCGAGAAACTTAAATCAGCAAAAACGAAGTTTGGGGCTCAATTAGTTATTTTAAAATTAATTTTTTAATGATTTTTTGTGCCCGTAAGAGGTGCGAGACCCCCTGTGGATGCAGACGTTCAGTGAAATCCGAACCTATCCCTCTTCCTCCGCGCGGGAGAAGAGGGGTGCGCGGGGGGTGAGAGCTTCATGGTAATAAACTTTGACCGTGCCTAACTGACTGACTAACTGACAGATAACACACAGTCCAAACCGTTGGACATAAAGAGCTGAAATTTTGCATGGTGATTCTTCTATAGTGGAGTTTATACTGGAGGGGTAAACTGAGAAAGATTTTTGAAAAATTCTTCTTCGATTTTTTAAAATTAAATTTTTAAGCTTTTTTTCTAATTTTTTTAAGTTTGCATTTAAAATGATAATCCGAGGGTTATAAAATTTGTATCACGAGAAAGATCATAAAAATTCCTTTAAAACGAAATCTTTTTCGAATCGTTACCTCCCTTTTCTGATTTTTGGTGAATTTTTAAAGATTAATTTTTAGAATTTAATTTATGAAATGCTGATCACGTGGTTTCTTTTCTTTTTGTGATACTTTAAATCAATTTTGCGTTACGTGCATAACAACGAAATAAATTGACAAAAGAAATATTAAAATACGGTAAAAGATAAAATTTAACCACTAGACTAACTGAGATGGGAGTTTTTTAAGAATGCAGTTCAAATTAGTATGTTTTAACACAACTTTCCAGGCTCTGCTTTTTGTCCTTTGTTATTTGCAGTTTTTCTCATCGCTTAAACCGATTTACAATTTGCTTTTTCTACGGTTTTTGGCCTTAGGAAAATTAAAAACCGATACGGTTTTTGGCCTGTCGACAATAAAAAACCGAATCACCAAAGTAAGGAAAATAGGCTTCATGTGAAATCGCGCCTTACTTTGAATAAATAAAAGGGGCATCTTTCACTTTACCTCTTGGGTGATGTGAAACAAACTAAGCTTTTAAGGGAAAAATAAATAATAAAGGCAAATCTAATTAAACAGTAAACTTATTCAATCCAAACGTGCGAATCACGCAACACTGTGTTATTAATTCTCAATAAAATCAGACGTATAATCAGACGAAGGTCCGCAGGCTCAAAGTTTCTTCCTTTCTTATTGTTTGTATATCATTTCAGTAGAAAGGCGCTAAGCGCATTCTGTCTGGCTAGATGAACATGAAGAGCGGGGGTTGCAGCCCAGTATTTTTTTGATGGAATGCATCAAAATTTTTATATCTATATATCTACCCGGGCATCGCCGGGCAATAATGCTAGTATATATATATATGGGAATAAACGAAAAATTTATCATTTATTCATTCTTTTATCGAGTAGCAAGGTTTCTCATCATAATTTTTTTCTTAGGTCGATCACAACCGTTTGAGATTTGTAGAATATATAATTTCACAGCTAAAATTTAAAAGATCTCGAAATCGAAAAGTCTCTTTTTGCCATTTAATCGAAATGGCTGAATACAAATACGAAATTCATGATCTTTCTCCAACAGATGCAGTCTTTTAAGATATTCCAATTTTCTGGATTACTGTTAAAATCGCATTATTTCGTGACATCGTTTTTCATTGTCACAGACGAATCTCTTTTTTTCTTCTTTTAAATAGAGGATAGTTTTTGTTGTTGTTGTTGTTTTTAACTTCCAAATCCCCCGCTAAAGGATTAAGACCCCTGTCATATTTGCCGGATTACGGGTCTGAATAAAACGGGACACACGCGCGCAAACGACGGTCATTGTGTACTCTCTCTCGGCATGTCTTCTAAATATATCTGATTATCGAGATGCTCCCTTTATAGGCTGGGTGGTCGTCCCACTTGTGAAATAATTTAAAAAGTTAGGGATCCCTTGACTATTTGTGAGCAATTTGGTGGTTAGCGCGCCGGGGTCCAGTACTAAGGGTGATCGGGTCGATCCCCGCCAGTCGACGCTGAATGCCCTCGTGTCCACCCACTCCCTTAGCTGAGCACTCCCCTTTTTATATATTCACTTTTTTGTGCGTATAAAAGATAAGCAATCAAATTAAACGTTAGATAAAACCCTAATTTAAAAAAGTTATAGATTTGATATATATATATATATATATATATATATATATATACTAGCTGAAAACCCGCACTTCGCTGCGGAGTACATTCAAATTAAATACAACGGTCAACGTATACAATTAATGCCAAAAAAATAAATAAATATATATATATATATATATATATATATATATATATATATATATATATATATATATATATATATATATATATATATTTATAATAAATACGACGATCAATATATACAATTGATGTAGAAAAAATATATATATTTATAAAAAAATCGTAAGGGATATTTTTATAGACAAAATAATATCCAATCGTCTGCCGCATTAGTAAGAAAAAAATATTTTTTTGTCTATTTAGTTCTTATGCACGTGACGATAAATTTATTTAAAGTACCAGAAAAAGAAATCACGCAATCACGTGTCGAAATTTAGGTTTTTGGACAGGCACACACACACACACACACAACTATATACACATATATTAGATAATTTACTATAAAATACTCTTTAATTTACGTTAATTATCTCCTATTAAAATTATTTTTTATAATTTTAAAAATACAACTTAATTTCTAGACCTAAAAGTAGATACACATGATTATAGTAAGAGAAGAAAAAAATCCAATATTTGTTACAAAATACCTGCTTAACAGTTTTAACATTTCAACTACAGGAGGGGAGCAAGAAAAAGTTTTCTATGGTAGTTTGACGTAATGAAGTATTCAGGAGGCTGTTTATACCTCTTTCAATACCAATAGCTTCAGACGAAGATTCACCATCTAGCTTATGTTTCATGGTTTGATAACGTGCTGAATCTACTAATGTCACATTTGCTTAAGTGATTATTGACACTTCGCCGAAGATTTGTGCGTTTCAGGGTCCAGGAATCCGCAACCAGGATGTGGGAGCTGGGAAAAAAGAGTCCCTGTCTTTCTTTGTCACTGGAGAAAAGTGAAATCGGACCCGGACGGGTAAAGAAGCCCCCAGGTCAAACTAATAGGACAGTATTGGGCTAAAGCGTTTAAGGGGAAGCTATTATGTTATGTCTAACAAAGAAAGCGATGCATTTTACAAGTGTATTCCATCCCATCTTATCACTCTTTCTTTAAAAAAAATAAAGAAAGAACTTCGTGCCTTTTGAGGGTTTAAGTGGCTTTTTTGGAAAAATGAAAGGAAAGCGAAGAGTGCAAGCTGATTCTTAAAACCGGTGGATTGATTCTTTAAAGCGAAAATTTTAACATGGAAATAATACATTTGTTTTTGTTTCTGCGATATTGATTCTTATAAACGGTTGATTCTTATAACCACTGATCACTATAAGCGGTGGTTACTGTATATCTATTCTATACTAATATATAAAGAGAGAGAGGGCGGATTTTGTATGTGGAGGGTAATCTCCGGGACCACTGCACCTATTTGAAAAAATCTTTCACTGTTTGAAAGGTACATTATTCCAGTTGGACATAGGCTATATATTATGTATATCTGATCAGTAGAAAGAAAGTTAGGGGCCTAAATGTTGAGCTGATGCCTCATCCTTCTTTACTACTTTTCCTTTGTCAACCACAGTCAAGTAACCATAGCAACACATCAAACGATATTTTCATTTATTATCAGTAAAACATTTAACATTTGAATTTTCTTTGTCAACCATAGTCAAGTAACCATAGCAACACATCAAACTACATTTATTATCAGTAAAACATTTAATATTTTAAAGATTCAAGTGGAGGAGGTATTGATAAATACAAAAAGGATTTTTGAAATTGGCAACGTTTAAGGGTTTATTGAAGAAAATTACATTTGGAACGACGCTTTTTATTGGACATTTAAGGTAAAAAAAAGATTTATATTGGCTATCAACAGGAAATTTATTGGTGTAATATTACAGAACTTTATTTAACTTATAAACTTTATGTTTTTGAATTTATGTCATTCGATTATGTACATTCGATTTACGCAAATTGTACAATTTCAGGCACAATTTGCGTAAATCGAATTTGAATTATTGAACTTTACTCAAAAATCGTGTGTTTCATTGAAACTGTGAAATTTATTGATTATTTCGAATAGGCCTATGTTTGTTCCTTTATAAGTGAAAAAGTATTGCTTTAATTGAGCTGAAATTTTGTATAGATATAGTTGATAGTTCAGATTAAAACATAGGCTGCTTTTTTTTTTTTTTTTATTTTTAAATTGGGCTTCGGAATTTTTTTAATTAATGTTTTAAGGATTTTGCCCCTAAAAGTTGCTTATTTCCACAACTTCCGCGGCTGTCCTCGCTGACAGCGAGACTATGGGGCCAAATCGTACCAAAATCAGCACGCGGGTGGCCCCGGACACAATTCAGTGCCTGACGTAGCCGGATATTTGAATTTTTAATTTTAATAAAAGTTATTTCATTTTTTGTGTTTTTTTCGCGTTTTTTTTTTTTTCGTGGACTCTGTAGCGGATAGGCTATGGGACCGAATCGTATTAAAATCGGCATGCGGGTGGCCCCGGACAATTCAGTGCCTGACGTTACAGTTTCCAATAAAAATTTCTTTTGCCATCGCTATCAAAAAATCCCAAGGTCAAACATACAAATATATTGGACTTGACTTACGGGAAGATTGCTTTACTCATGGACAATTATATGTTGGTCTCTCTCGGTCAGGAAATGCAAAGAATCAATTTATTTTAAAACCTCAGAAAAACGAAACAAAAAATGTGGTATACCATGAAGTTTTAAAATAAATTATACCTACCTAATATCTACTTAAGATAGATAATTGTTCAACCTGTATAAAGTCGGGACTGGCCGCTAGTACACACACGCGCGCACACACACACACACACACACACACACACACACACACACACACACATATATATATATATATAATTTTGCATTTATTCGTAAAAAATGAAAATTAAAAAATTTCGCATTTATTAAAAAATAATTACAATTTTACTTACTGTGATTGGTAAATATCTAAATTCCTAGTTAAAAGCTAACATCGTAGTAAGCTCCACATTACGTTACTTAAGTCTTTGCCTTCTGTCATTAATTACTATGTTGTACATACTAAAATATCTTAGCATCTACTCCGTTAACGGGACTATAGAAGCTTTGTATATCTTCCTTTGCAAAGCATTTCGTTGCAATTAAAATCTGTATAACATCAACAGGAGTCTCTTGGTTGACTACTGTAAGTAGCTGAAATACCCTTGACTTGGCGCTCAAGAGACGGTCTCAAATCTACTAATTTTTTCCACAAAACTTGATGGTTGATTTTTATATTTAGAGTTTTAGGTTCGACTCCGGTACGGGCAAACTGTCCGGGTGAAATTCGGTGCAAATCTAAAGGAGAGTAAGTTTTCTCAGTTATAGACCTCGGATGGTCTTAGTTAAGTAATTATGTTAATAAATTATTACTATTTTTACCTAATTTCGCTTAAAAAGTCGTTTATCACCGGATTTCACCGAAAAGTAGCAAAGAAATAATTTTCACATCTATTTCGTAAATGCGAAAATTACGTATTCTTAGTCATGAACTGTGGTAAGAGTTCATGTTTGGGATAATCCAATCCGTCTGTGATATTACCAATATTAATGCCAAAATTATTAGATGGTTTCGCGAGAGGGAGATACAGTGATTTCCGCTTATAAGAATCACGGTGGTTATTACTCTTTTTGATTCTTATAAGCGATTGATTCTTATAGCCGAAATTTAGGTTTTTGGACAGGCACACACACACACACACACACACACATATATATATATATATATATATATATATATATATATATATATATTAGATATTTTACCATAAAATACTCTTTAATTTACGTTAATCATCTTTTATTAAAATTATTTTTTATAAATTTAAAAAATACAACTTAATTTCTAGACTTATAAGTAGATACACATGATTATAGTAAGAGAAGAAAAAAATCCAATATTTGTTACAACATACCTGCTTAACAGTTTTAACATTTCAACTACAGGAAGGAAGCAAGAAAAGTTTTCTATGGTAGTTTGACGTAATGAAGTTTTCAGGAGGCTGTTTATACCTCTTTCAATACTAATAGTCTCAGACGACGATTCAACTTCTAGCTTACGTTTCACGATTTGATAACGTGCTGAATCTACTAATGTCACGTTTGCCTAAGTGATAGTGGACACTTCGCCGAAGATTTATGTGTTTCAGGGTCCAGGAAGCCGCAACTAGGATGTGGGAGTTGGGAAAAAAGAGTCCCTATTTTTGTTTCAGTGGAGAAAAGTGAAATCGGACCCGAACAAGTAAAGATACCGCCAGGTCAAGCTAATAGGACAGTGTTGTGCTAAAGTGTTTAAGGGGAAACTATTATGTTATGTCTAACAAAGAAAGGGATGAATTTTACGACTATATTCCATCCCATCTTATCAATCTTTCTTTTAAAAAAGGAAAGAAAGAACTTCGTGCCTTTTGAGGGTTTAAGTGACTTTTTTGGAAAAATGAAAGGAAAGCGAAGAGTGTAAACTGATTCTTAAAACCGGTGGATTGATTCTTTAAAGCGAAAATTTTAACATGGAAATAATGCATTTGTTTTTGATTTCGCGATATTGATTCTTATAAACGGTTGATTCTTATAACCACTGAGCACTATAAGCGGTGGTTACTATATATCACGATTCTATCGAAATGATCTCCACTTGGTATCATTTTACATTCATTAATTCACATAATGAAATTAAGCTTACAATAAGAAATAAATATTAATTTTTTTTTGCTGTATTTTTAACTTAAAAGGGAAAAAACAGATTTTGAGGTATTAAAAAAAAAAAATCCCATAAACCTATATGGTCACTGAAAAACCCAGATCTGGGTTTAAAAACCGAGGTCTGGGAGTCCTGGTTGGGGGTAGATAAAACAAATCTTTTCTCAACTCCCAGCCAGGAAAAGAAAGAAAGTGAATAACGTTGAAATAAAATGTAAGTTGGTCTTAAAAAAATCATAGTAGAAATAATTTCTGTGGGAGTAAATAAATAAAAAGCCATCTGCTATTAATTCAGCATATTCTGTTTTCATTAACTTTTTAAAAGAGGTTGCAGACTGTTATGAAAGTTAGACGAGACATTAGGGCTTTTAGAATCTTTAATTAACAAAATGAAGCACACACGGAATTACAGCATTGTCGAGTGTAAACAGTGACAGTATGTTGCTGTCACGTTACAACAAATAACGCTGTTGCCATGAATGAGAATACATAAGTTGTTGAACATAAATATCAGCACACAAACATAGAATTTATGTTTTTTTATTTACATGCATTTCGTAATTTTTCCCCTATCATTATGATTCCCCCTCCCCCCCCGAAAAACATACAGTTATATAATATATAGAATTAGTTAAAAAGATAGACCATTTGGCGCCCCTCAGCGAGTGGCGCCCGGGGCATGATAGACCCCCTTGCCCCTTCCTCGCTACGCCACTGATTTTAAGGACCCCGCCAATGCGCCAGTCAGTGCGCGCAGGAGGGCCTAACTGAATTCAATTCGTCCCCCCTTCCCCCCCCCCCCCCCAAAAAAAAAGTTAGAAGCACGCTACGCCTATGCAGAAAAGCACCAAAATCCGTCAAAATTTTGACATGATATATGTATATATATACATATGTACATGTATATATAGATACATATATACATAACGCATACATACATATATACATACAAAAGAGGTAAGCAACGATAAGTAATCCTACGTTAATAACCCGCGGAAGTTTCGTTAGAAGAGTCTACCTGAAATTTTTTTGTTAACCATCTGCTCCCCCGCTAATTATCACCTACGTCTGTCCTAGGGGGGCGTGCCTACGAGGTTGAAAACCTTTTCTCTAAAGGCTCTGTAGTAGTTTTTAGACAAGAAAATTAAAATATGCGTGTTATGAGAATTTCCTGGTGTCCCGAACCCCCATAATTTATCAATTACTTATTTCGGTTTTATTACCGAAGTTATCTTTAAAACCTTGCAAAAAATATTCAATATTTATCTTGATGGTAATATATATAGCATACTTTTAATTTCTTGACTGAAAAAAACTTTTTTTTGTATTTTGCCTTCTTTGAAAAAGGTTTGTTATCTTGGTTAGTTCTTATTTCGTGGCGTGAGCTGTGGCAGTTAATACGGTTATTTTCATGTTTTCTTTTAAAACTGTAAAATTTATCCCTGATTAAATTTTACAGTTTTAATAGAGACAAACTTATTTCTTTAAATAGTTTTTTTCCCTACCACCAGAGCTAGAATGTTTTTTTTTTTTTTTTTTTTTTACCTCATCGTTCTCTCAGATTCCTTTCCTTTTTCTACACGCTCATCTGTATTGACCAAGAAAAAAAAACTAAAGCTGTTAATCGCACAACATTCTCTTCAAATTTGCTACCATCACATATCAACTTAAATCTTACTTGTTACCTTTGGTATAACGCATAATTTGCCTGAATCAGAGCTGTTAATGTGGAAGTAAATTAAATTTTTCTCAATTTCCAGCTGGAAAACAAAAAAGTATAAAATTGAAGCTAAATTCAATAACATATAACTGAAAAATAGCTTGGCATTTCATTTTTTTTTCATATGAAACTTTCCCAGGATTAAGGATTTTCTGAGTAAAACGAGCAAACAATATAAAAACGAAGTTTAACTGCATGGATTCCCCCCCCCCCCCTACCATTGGATCGAAAATCATTGGGGGGGGGGGAAGGGGGGCTGCTAAATTAAATAATTTAAAAGCATGCTGTGTTCATGCGTATGAAAGATTTTATACTTGTTTTCACTATTAGCGGTGGAGGTTTTTTTTTTTAAATTTATTTATTTATTTATTTTCTTATTTTTTTGTGTAACACGTGTTCTTGAAAGTTGGGATAAAGTAAACGCATAAAATGTGTTTACTTCATCCCGATAAAATTCCTTTTTATGTAAAATTTGTGGGGGCAATTTACTTGATTATCAAAGGTCATGATTGGAAAAAAGGTGAGGAAACACTGTTCTGCTTTATTTTATTTAGCTTACATTTGTGAAAGATAAAAAATGTTTTGCCAGTGAAGGTCATGATCTTTTAAGTGCCCCTCTATTCTTCTCCTCTTAGACATAAAATAATCTTAAATTACCACACGTACGTCATACTATCAGAGCGAAGTTGCCATTTTATAGGTTGCGAACAGTACTTCAAAAATACTTTAAAAATAAAAACATATCGTATTCATACCTATTAATTATTTTATATTGTTTTTTAGTATTTGCTGTAGAAAATTAATTAAATTTTAGCTTAAAATTACATTCAAAGCAGTGTTTTTTTCTGTTTTCTTTATCTTAAAAAAATTTATGTAAATTTATTAGTGATGGTGAGGGTAGCAGACGACTTTTAAGAGAAGGATAGGGTCACGACTCGAAAAAGATTGGGGAAATATTTTGGAATAACACTCGACGACTACTTTTTAAGTATTCATTATTTTAAATTTATAAAGCATCCATTCAAAATTGAACCGATGTAAAAATTAATCCTCTTATAATAAAGCTGTTTTATTCTTACCCTCTCACTTATTTTAAAGAGAAAAGAAAATAAATAATTACGAGTAGGTCTTTTCTAAGTCTTGATCTTATTAAAATTTATGTAAATTTATTGGTGATGGTGAGGGTAGCAGACGACTTTTAAAGAAGGCTAGGGTCACGACTCGAAAAAGGTTAGGGAAACATTTTGAATAACACTCGACGACTACTTTTTAAGCATTATTATTTATAAAGCATCCATTCAAAATTGAACCGATATAAAAATTAATCCTTGTATAATATAGCTGTTTTATTCTTACCCTCTCATTTATTTTAAAGAGAAAAGAAAATAATTACGAGTAGGTCTTTTCTAGGTTTAAATATTTTTTATGTTCTTATAGTCGAAAAAGCGTTGCAGGTTTTATACTTAATGCATCGCTAATTCCTAAGTCAACAGCATTCATCTAATTTAGTCCCATTCAAATTCTGGATCGCAGTATTTAGTTTCAACTGGCAAAGCAAATAACGTTCATCTGATCCGTGTTTCTGTCGCAATTAAGTGGGGAAAGGGAAATTATTTTTTTTTTTCAGGGAAGAGAAATGATTCACCATCACTTTTTCCTCGTAACGACCGAACTCCTGGGTTGTGCAATCCGCGAAGCATGTTCCTTGTGCGACCACAAAATGGGCTGGCCTAAAAACGACTGGGAAAAAACCGGCTAGGAATAATTTTTTCCTTCTTTTTCTGGAGCAGGCGCCTCTAACTGAAACAGCTGCCTGTACATGCATGACGTCAGAGGATCAGCGTTGCCTCCCATGTCTTTTCCATATCCTGTTTGGGTTGTTTCCTTTTTTTGATTTTATTCTTTTTCTTTTTCCGCTTTCGTCTTTCCCGGAGAATTTTTTTTTTCTCCTCTCTCTTTGGCGTCGCTTTTCGACTGGGCTTCCTCTGTTGTCAGTTTTGGCGTTCGACGTTCGGTGAGTACATATTTACTTGATTCCGTTAAATAAGCTGGGGTTTAACTGTTTTCTGTTTATGTCGTGTTATTAGTTCGTACAGTGGCCGAAGTTTGTCATCGAGTTTCACTTACTGCAGTGTATGTTAAGTTACTTACAAACAGGTGGTGTACGTTGAAAGGGTTGCCATATCATGCACTTTCGCCAGCTAAATTTACGAACAAGTCATAATTTGTACCGTTATTAAATTTCGTTTGAATTTATCCTGAATAAATCTAGCACAAACATACATAGATCTGAGATGTATACAAATATTCTGCCCCATGAAATCTGTAAAATAGTTTAAACACATGTTTTATTTTGATTTCGGTTGATACTCCTTTATAAAACTAACGTGTTTCATAACCGCAGAATGTTGAATGTTATGTGTTTCTCTATACTTTCTTTTCAAATTGTACTGACATTCAACGATTCTTAATATTGAGAATTGTCATTAATATTTTGATTTGAAAGTGAAAGTCGTTATCAGTTTTAGTAGTTGTCAGTTGCACATTATCAGTTTAATTTCTCATGTTTATAAATTAAGTTATATAAATATATATCAGTTACATTTCATAGACTTTCTTCTTTTATGCAAACAATGCGTGTGTGTGTGGATGATAGCTGAGTGCCCTCTCTGTAAAAGATTTTATTCTACTAATTTGTTTAATTACAGTTGTACTTTATTCGAATTTACATTAATTATAATATCAAATTAATGACATTTGTTGGTACAAATAGTTATATTAATATTTTTAACAATGCACATCAATGACTAATTTCTCCATGTATGTAAGCAATTAAGTTTGATTTATTTATACGATTTTATACTTTCATTTTCTCTCTGTTACTAACTGTTTATCCTAATTAAAAGTTGACTGAATTCGGTTTTGAAGCACTACTATGTTATGGACCTATATATTATATTTTTATATTCACCAGTTTGCTTTGAAACTAAGTTGAATATCATTTAATTTAAAAAAAAGTTCTTATTGTCTAGTTTTTGTGACAGTGATAGTATAGCTTCCTTATTAATTTTTAAGGTTATTTTTTTTTCGAAATCCTTGAGAGGAATTCAAGAAATATTTTTTCAAAAATTACAGGGTATATTACCAGTGGTTGTGGGTCTAGTGAATATTGTAAAATATATTGTACCGTTGTTGTAAATATTGTAAAATTTAATTCTCCTGTCTGAGAAATTTTGTCTCTACCTCTGTGTAATTGATCTTACTCATTTCGTACTTTGTTAATTATCATTTTCATATTTCTTAGAATTAAGTAAGGAATAATTAAATATTTAATCTGTGTCATTTACTCACAGTATTATATATAGTACGTGTAAAATTAATCATGGTAAAAAATTTAATTATTTCTTATAATTGCTAAGTCTGATATAATTTTATGAAACTCGGCATTTTTGGAGTTTCAAAGATTCAGAACCTCCCTTGCCAAATATTACTGAGATTAAAATTTAAGCCGGTGAGTCTCAAAAGCGATAGATATATGAGTTCCTGGTTGGTTTTTTTATTTAAATACGTTATGATAAGACTCGAAATGACAGTAAAATGTAATAAGCTGTGATGTGTTGGGTACGACCGAGAGCAAGTCGTCGAAGTGTACCAAAACCATTTCTCTTGCAGACCGAGAATTTTTGTTTCGATTAATGACTGTATTTCCCTTTTTTAAACGTTATATTTAAAACAGAAAGTTATTTGGCTCTTTATGATGCGTTGTAATGATAACTGTGATTTGAACGAACGTGAAAACGCTTAGATCCTAAGTAGTCTCAAAATTGTTTTTGATATTGAGCGCATTTAAAATGAAGCTATATTTTTCCTTGTCTCTTCACGTCTATACTTTCACTCTATACTTTCTTCACGTCTCATATGATGTTCTGGTGAGTGCGTTCTTATAATTTAATGGTTAACTACCAGATTTATGTTGGTTCTACTCTTGTTGGATTTAATATTATTATTTTATATACGTCTTTGTATATACGTCTATACTCTCATTCTATACTTTCTTCGTGTTTCATGTGATGTTCTGGTGAGTACTTTCTTATAGTTTAATGGTTAAACAGCATATTTATGTGGTTTTCTACTCTTGTGGATGCATTTAATATTATTATTTTTTATAACTGTTTCAACGATGCGACAAAAGAAGGAATTGCAATTAGGGTCAAACTCCCTGGCTAGCCGGAGAATTATTTAAAAAGAGTTAATTCCAGTGTCCAAGGTTATTCCAAATTAATTTCTTCCCCCTCAAAAACTGAATCCCTCTCTCCAGTGAAGAAAGGATTATGGTTTCGCCATTGTATTATCTATTTTTATGGGTTCGCGACTTAATTTATGAAACATCAGTGTGCTGTCACCGTTTTAAGTAAACTTGGAGCAGACGTTAGATAAATCTTAAAAATATTTTCCCGGATAGAAAATAGTGAGAAGTGGTTACAACCCCTAATTTCTCTTCCTTTAAATTGGGAAAAGCTTGCCCTTATTATCTTGCATCCTAAATGAAGCGGAATGTAAAATGAAGAATTACTGGATGAGTAAAATGCTAAGAATGGATTTAAATTGATACTATTCGGGATTATAATTTAATATAAAAAATGTTGGGTAAAATGATTGGTTTTTTAGTAATGAGGAAACTTACGAAGTTTCACAATACTTGTACGAATTAAAATTGTATATTCTTTTAACAGTGTTTAATTTTGAAAAAAAAAATATATTCGTATATATATATTGAAAATGTTAGTGATATAATGATAGAAAATGAATCATCATAAGATTACATATGCAGAATACTTATTAAATTCAAATGCCTTTTCTCTTACCTGACTTTGTCTCCTTTGTATTTATTACATAACAGTCAAAAGACAGGTTTTCCTAGCATTATTGCTTTTTAACTAGGACACAGATTAGCACTAAATGGCAAAAAATCTATTTTATACGGATGACATTACATTTCTGCTAGTGACATGATATCTGTAATCACATCGTTTTTCACCCAAATGCAGTTTAAAGGCCCGTGCTACAAAATTTAAAATAGTCATTGTTTTAATAGTGATTGATTCTCAGGGCAACAGCGGTTTTGGTGCCTGGGTATTTGGAGCTGATTTTTTATGAATTTGATGCCCTGAATTTAAATATGGCATTAGTTTTTGCCTAGGAGCTCAAATATCTAAGATATAACATTTTAGTGAAATATACGTTACACTATTTTAAGTTAAATCCATGAATCAAATTAAAAAGCTAAACACGTATTTTTTTTATTATTATTATATATTTTTTAAAATGTTAAAGGTTCATAAAAATCGTAGAGAATATTGCAGTAGTACTTATCTAATTACAAAGAGCAAGAAAGAGGAAAAAGTCATCGATGAAACCAACTAGTCACTGAACACTTCGGAAACTTCTTTTCTGTGACAGTTTTGAATGTATTTCGGGACAGTCCCTTTTTAAACTCCAGCAGTAGCCTGCCATCATGTGCGTATCCCATCTTCCTTGGTAGCAGTCTTTCATAGTTTTAATATCTTGGTGAAATCTTTCACCTTGTTCGTCACTGGTGTCTCCTAAATTTTCAGGAAAATGGTCTAAGTGGCTGTGTAAATAGCGTACCTTAATGCTCATGTTACACCCAAGGGATCTGAAACTGTATAGCGTCTCGTTTACCAGTTCAACATAGTTTTCAGCCTTGCATTTGCCCAGAAAATTTCCGACAACCGCAACAAATGAAGTCCAAGCTTTTAGCTCAGCCTCATTCATGGAATTTACAAAGGCAGGATCCTTAATGAGTAGTCTTATTTGTGGGCTTTCAAATATTCCTACTTTAATTTTTTCCGTACTCAACTTAGGCATTTTCCCCCTTATATATGCAAAGCATGATCCGTTCTTATCAAGAGCCTTTACAAACTGCTTCTTTAGGCCCTGCTTGATATGCATTAGAGGAAAGATGATTTTCTTTCGTCCAACAAAGGGTCATTAATGTCATTCTTTTCCCCAACGTTCATGTTTTCTCTCTCAGGCCACTCTTTTCTAACCCAGTGGTGTGTTTTGTCTCTGCTATCCCAGAGACAACGATACTAGGATATTTGGTGTAGCCACTTTGCTGTCCAAGGAGAAGTTTACCATTTTTAAGTTCATGATACTTTATTTTCTCTAAGACCAAAGTTATGGTGTCATATACTTTCATTTTCGTTGAGTGAGCAATTGGTATTAAACCATCTTTATTTCCATTGTGTAGAAGGATACATTTCAAACTTCGCTTTGAGCTGTCTATAATTGGGCGCCAATCATCTTGAAAATATTCAGGAAGACCCATTTTTTCCAGGAGTCCAGTTTACCAGGAGGACCACCTATATTTGAATGTATTGAATAGAAAAAAAAAACATTGATAGATAAGTGGATGTACATTAAAACCTCGTTTATCCGGCTCTCGTTGATCCGGATCTCCGAACAATCCGTATCAGATTTGTAGACAATATTTTTATTTAATGTTCACATTAGATAATAATTTTTAACTATGATAGCAAGAACGTAACTGCAAGTACGCCAAATATTCGCATTTTAGTTTGATTCATTGTACAGCTGCTGCATAGATTCTACAATAAATTATGGTAGTAAAATGATTTTTGTTGAATTTAAGAAAGCTTTGCTAGACTTACCAATTCTTTGTTCAGAAATGATGTGAAAAGTTATTTTTATATTTTTAGCGTCTTGTAAACAATACTATGTAATTTTGTTACAAAATAAAGTAAGTCTTCTTAGTTAAGGATTTTGTATTGCTTATTACCCATATTACCCGGATTATCTGGACTTTCAATTGTCCGGATTGCCTATGGTTCCTGTTAGTCCGGATAAATGAGGTTTTACTGCATCTAAAAAAGTAGAGCTGATAAAGAAAAACCGATTTCATATTTAGATTCAGCGCCCCAAATATAACAAAAATCAGTTTTAAAATCTTAGGCACAAAAAAATTTTTTTTTTTTTTTGTAGACCTGTGTTATGTGTGTACGTAAACAAACAAACAAACAAACAAACAAACAAACAAACACACACACACACACACACACACACATACACACACACATACACACACACACACACATATATATATATATATATATATATATATATATATATATATATATATATATATATATATATTGATTGTTGAATCATTAGCCAATAGGTTTGAGGCTGTAGAATAATAAATATTAAGAAACAAGTGTCTACTCATATCACCAGCAATAGCCGCTACATTACTAAATGAATCAAAAGCACATATAAGCGTGAATTACTCTTTTTGATTGTTATTTTTCCGCAGGGTTAAGCCTATAAGCGAATGATTCAGTATATCCAACAACCATTAGGTTTTGATGCATTTATTCGAACTGAACTGAACTAACTCTAACTCTCTCTCTCTCTCTCTCTTTAAATATATATATATATATATATATATATATATATATATATATATATATATACATAGATAGATAGATAGATAGATAGATATACGAGAGTCATTTGATAAGTTCATGCAATATCCGAGGGAAAGCACCACTGCACTGAATTGGCACTCTCACATTTAGCATGTTTCAAAGGCACGTATTTCAAATTGTAAACAAATTCGACCCTTAGCCTATGACTGACGGCCATTTTTGTCTGTCAGCTGATTTTACTCCTCACACTGAGCGAAAAAACGTGTTCCGCATGTTGATAAAACATAACTTTATGAGAGGCAAAATGGGCACAGAAATTTAATCCAAGCGTGATAAATATTATGGCGAGTCTTCAGTATAGTCCACACCTTCGCTTAAAGCGATTTACATGTGGTTTGTTGATTTTCGTAGCGGCCGAATGAGTACAAATGACGCTGAATGTTCTCATCGCCTTGCTCTGGTCACTAGCCCAGAAATTATTGAAAAAAATTCCATGAGATGGTGAGGAGGAATAGAAAATTAAAAATGCGTGAGATTTCTTAGTCTGTCGGTGTCTGCTTAGAACGGGTACGTAGTATTTTGCTTAAAAATTTGGAAATGAGAAAGCTGTCGGCATTTTTGATCGATTTGCTGACAATCGATCAAAAATGTCAACGCGTGAACACTTTGAAGCGCAATTAGGAGCTGTTTCAAAGATTCCAGATGAACTTTCGCCGTTTCGTAACAGTTGATGGATGAAACATGGATACATCACTACCAGCCAAAAGCGAAAGAACAGTCAAAACAGCGTTTTGAAGCAGGCAAACCTGCGCCAATGGAAGCGAAAACGGCTCCATCAGCAGGGAACTCTATGGGCACTGTTTTCTAGAATGTCCATGGTGTAATCTCCATTGACTACCTGGAAAAGGCAGAACAATCACAGTAGAGTAATATGCATCTTTACGTATCATTCAAATAGTGAAATTGTGGCAAAAAGGCCACATATAGCGAGAAATAAAGGTTCTATTCCATCCTGAAAATGTTCCGGCTCATTTATCTGCAATTGCATCGGCTAAACTGGTAGAATTACGCCATGAAATTATTCCCCACCCGTCGTATTATCCAGATTTTGTCCCCACGGACTACGACTTGTTTCAAAACATGAAAAAAATTTCCTGCAGAACAGAAATCTATATCTAATTCCTATGCGATTTGTGAAAAAACATTTATTTGCACAGTTAGACAAGTCCAACTTATTGGATAAGATTAAAAAGGTTGAAAAACATTGACCAAATTGTAAAAACATGAAAACTTTTTCGATAAAAACGTATTTTTTATTATTTTTGCATGGACTTATCAAACGACCTTCGTATGTACGTATGTATGTGTGCGTGTATCGCGAACTGTGTATGCATTATAGTTCGTGAAGAAATTTTTTTAGGCTATAACAGGATCGATTCAAAATCCTGCCAGTATAAATGTGAAGTAGTTGCGGCTTTGGTCAAATACTGGAGAAAATTTTGGGGATCCATTATTTGGAATTTTCTGCTTTTCCAAAAGTGCTCTGCCATTTGATTTCGCTGGTCTTAAAAACTCCGTAATTGGCCCTGGGACGTTTTTCATGACATACTTCTAATTTCCTGTTTTGCGTCGGAGAAAAAAAAAAAAAATGCTTTCTCAAGTCAGTGACGTAACTAGAAGAAATATTTTGTAACAGTATTACGATAGTATATGTAAGACAAGAACTTCGGGAATGGGAGGGTTAGCCCCTGAACCCCACCTTCTCCCCTCTGTCTACGTTCCTGCTAACCGCAATGAAAAGTTCTTAAGGCTTTGATACATTTGTATACTGCAGGAAAGATTTCTCTTTGTATAACATTATTTAAAAAATAATTAAGACTGAAAAAATTGAAAAGCACGATTTTTTTTTTAAGTTTAAAAAACCTGACAAGGAAAAAAGGGTTTTAGAATGTGTATTTGCATAGATAAATAGCTTTATAAATGTTCCATTTAGTTTAATATTGGGTTTTAAAATCCGAAATCAACTAAAGGGGAAAAGGCATACAATTGCAATATAAGTAATGTTAATTTAATTCCGAGATTTGTGTTTAAAAAAAAAAAAAAAAATTACACGGCCTTTGAAGTTAGGTTCCATTTAAAAGATTTATGATTTATTTATTTATATGCAACGTATCCATTTTTTTCCTTTTAAAAACAAGATTTAAAGTCATCCCCTTGTAAAGACTGCTATATTAATGCTCCATTTCTCTTCTTTTTTTATAACTTTGAACCGCGTTGCCAAATCTTTTGTACAAGTCTGTTGTAATTTAAAGACGAACGGCCGTTTTTCAAAACACGATGCTATTAAAAAGATTTAAAAGTGTTAATTTATATTTACCATAGAATATCTTTTAGCATTTTATGTCCTTTAGTAGGTGAATTCTTTAATTTAAGTAGAATTTAGAGAACATCCACTACATTCTCATTTTTTACTGAAGTATAGATTTTTTATTCATGTTGAGTTATTTAAGCACTGCCAAAGGTCAAAGTAAATTTTAAATATTATTCCGTTGTATAGGGTTGCCAGATATTTAAAAATTGCTGTTACGTCTTTTTGATTTTTATTTTAATGCTTTACATTTTGATGAGCCCCAGAAGCAAATGAACATACGTTGAGTAGAGAAGTGCATAAATAAGGCAAACTCGTATTTAAGTTTATATACCTTAAAGGGGAATAAAAACGCAAAATGTTTTAGAAGAACATTTTATTTCCGCGAAATATTATGTAGACGTTTTGAATAAAAATTATTGCAAAAATCCCAATCTTATTATAACTTTTTATAACTTTTTTTCCTGCGAACCACGTGCTTTTACTAAGATTGCAAAGACAAACACAGTTTTTTGTATGCTGTTATGTCTAGGTTTACCCTGCTCTGTATGTGTACTTTAAATCAGTTTATCTTTCAATGAAATCTTTCATGATTGGCCGGCATTAAAAAGACATAACCTAAAATTCTTCGAAAGATATTTCCATGAAATTTTTTACAACATTCCGTAGTTCAATTTTCCTTAATCTATCATCAGGAATTTTTAGTGCCATTAATAATCCAGAAAAATATTTTCCCTGGTACAGAAATTACCCTGATAAAAAGAAATTATTTAACCCTTCAAAATGATTGTAAATTTTACAAAATTTATATGAATTCTGAATACAAATTATTTTGAAATATTTCCAGAGCACAAAAAGAAAAAAATCGGCAGATAACCAAACACTAAACATGGTTTACGTTTTCAATTTAAAAATTTTTTACCTGCAAAATTTTTTAATTTTTTCAAGGTATTTTTTTAATATAATGATTTTCCCAATTCTGTGTTTGCAGTGCAAAGAGTGTCAAATCCAAAATCGTAGTTTTGAGAAAAATGAGGTTGAAAAAAAAAACGGCTTTTGTAAAGTCAGATTTTTTTAAAGTTTAATTTTTAATTTTGTTTAAAAAAAGTCAAATTTTCCAATTTTAATTTTGTTGAGTAAAGAGTGTTAAGTCCTTCATTGGGACATAACCCCTTTAACGCTAACATGTTTGTGTTTTGTTTCACATATTCCAAACTTTTCCTGATAAATAAAATTATTTAGCTTTCTGTACCCTGCACTAGCCCTTGATTTTTCAAACATGCCTGGTTTGATAACTCATTTTAGCTCCTTTTTGACTTTACACCCTTTGCACAGCAAACACAGAATTATCATAGAATATGAGTGAATGGTGAAAATAAATTTTTTTTTGGACCAGACCTTTAACATGCCGATTCTTAAATTAGAAAATAATTCAGGTATTCATTCTTTTCGGAAATATGGTTTTTGATTAATTCGCTATCCGGAATTCCACGTTTTCTAAATATTTTATATATTAGCCCGTAGCCGTTCATAGCTTTGTTGAATCATATTACCCAAAAATTTCTGATTTGTCTTTAGCAGAATATATGAGCAGTTATAAAATGCTGGCAGTGACTAATATCAAAGTAATCTGTTCAAATGTTCCTTTTTTTTCCATTTCCTTCAGTTTAACTTGGCGTTTTTTCCCCTTTTTACTTCCGCATATATTCCTTTGAAGGAAATTAGGAAACTGTTCACTCAATCGTGGGACGAAATTGAAAATGGATTTTGCGTACTTTTGTATCGACTGCCGTGGTTTGTTATCGATTTTCTATACGTTGTACGTATTCATTTTTATGGCCCTTCCAGGGACGTAGACGAGTGGTAAGTACTTCTTGAAATTTTGCCCCTAAAGCCTGTTTAAAATCCCGCGACAGATAAGGTTTTTCCTTCTAGATTAATATATCCCAGCGTTTATCAGCGCCCCAAGACAGGTAATTTTTTGTTCTCGGTGCTTCTTATTGATATTTTTTTTAGATATAATTCGTGAGTTTAAATTATTATAAGTAATCAAAAATACAATTAATTAGTTAGAAGCGTATGTTTTTCAATAAAAGAATGACATGTATTATATCAGTGATTCCCAAACTTTTTATACTTATTGAGTACCATCTGAGAACTTTATACGGTCGTGGCATACCACTGGTTATGTTATAACTATTAGAGGGGGGGAGGGGTCAAATAAATTCTGTACACGTATGAATAACTTTACAAAATGTATTTAAGTATAAATAAAACAAAACACAGAAAATAAATCCATAAAACTAGAAACTCTAGGTGATGGCCGAATGACTAGGGCTCTGGCTTTCGGTTCAGATCCTGTGGGTGGGTGGTCTGGTGGTCCCCACATTACTGGGTGGTAACCCAACCCAGTAATGTGGGTTCGAGTCCCACTGTTGGCAGGGATGTTTGTAGCCGTTCGGCTTTAAATTGTAGGTCCCGGTCTAATTAGCTCTCGTGTAGCAAAAAGTTGACCGTAGTGCTCCAAAGCCAAAACTAGAAAAAGCCGTTTATACGGAATTGTTATTAATAAATGGCAAATGCAATTTCCCAACACTAAAATGTCTCTATCAAGAGACTTAATGAGGCACTTGCTGTTGCTTATGCTGATTTCTTATTAGAGCTTCTATGTCAGGTTCAATAGTGCTTATCTTCAATCTTAAGTCGTTTTCTACGTACAATCTCAAATGCTCTAAGGTACCACCAGTTTGAAACCACTGTATTATATAGTTTACTACTGAAAACCCGCGCTTCGCTACGGAGTACATTCAAATTAAATACAAAGGTCAATGTATGCAATTAATGCCAAAAAAATAAATATATATATTTATAATAAGTGCGACGATCAATGTACACAATTGATGTAATATATATATATATATATATATATATATATATATATATATATATATATATAAAACATTTCCGTAACTGACTCACTGACTGACATACAATGCACAGACCAAACCGCTGGACCTAAAGGGCTGAAATTTTGCATGGCGATACTTTTTATAGTGTAGGGGTGCACTAAGAAAGATTTTTGAAAAATTCTTAGATTTTTTAAAATTAAATTTTTAAGCTGTTTTAGTAACTTTTTTTAAGTTTGCATTTAAAATAATAATTTGAGGGTTATAAAATTTATATCACGAGAAAGATCATAAAAATTCCTTTAAAATGAGTTCTTTTTGGAGTCTTTACCTCCATTTTCTGATTTTTGGTGCATTTTTAAATATTAATTTTTAGAATTTAATTTATTAAATGCTGATTACGTGATTTCTTTTTCTGGTACTTTAAATAAATTTATCGTCACGTGCATAACTTCTACATAGACAATTTTTTTTTCTTACTAATGCCGCAGACGATTGGACATTATCCAAAAATAATATTAAAATACAGTAAAAGATATTATGTTCCTCAAACTGTACTATATTAACTGTACTATATTATTTAGTATGTCCTATTACATTTAATTTGAATATTTTAGTCTACATTATTTTGTCTATAAAAATATCCCTTACTATTTTTTTATAAATATATTTTTTTGTTTTTTACATCAATTTTATACATTGATCGTCGTATTTATTATAAATAAATAAATATATATATATATATATATATATATATATATTGTTTTTGACATTAATTGCATACATTGACTGTTGTATTTAATTTGAATGTACTCCGTAGCGAAGTGCGGGTTTTCAGCTAGTATATACTATATATATTTATAAAAAAATCGTAAGGGATTTTTTTTTTTTTTTTTGGATAATATCCAATTGTCTGCTGCATTAGAAAGAAAAAGAATATTTCTTTTGTCTATGTAGTTGTTATGCACGTGACGATAAATTTATTTAAAGTACCAGAAAAAGAAATCACGTGATCAGTATTTAATAAATTAAATTCTAAAAATGAATCTTTAAAAATTCACCAAAAATCAGAAAATCGAGGTAGAGGTTCGAAAAAGATTTCATTTTAAAGGAATTTTTAGGATCTTTCTCGTGATATAAATTTTATAACCCTCAAATTATTATTTTAAATGCAAACTTAAAAAAAAGTTACCAAAACAGCTTAAAAATTTAATTTAAAAAAATGTAAGAAGAATTTTTGAAAAATCTTTCTTAGTGCACCCCTACACCATAAGAAGAATCGCCATGCAAAATGTCAGCCCTTTAGGTCCAGCGTTTTGGTCTGTGCGTTGTATGTCAGTGAGTCAGTTACGGAACTGTTTTATATATATAGATAATTTTAATTACATATGGGTATTCAGGAACAAAACTGATGAATAATAATTTATGTGTAAAAGGATAGGGTTGGAAGGTTATGTCTGCAGTGGGGGAAAAAAAGACCGCTTTTGAAAAAATTTGCTCTTGCCCATTCCGCCCGTTTTGTCCAGTTATTTGAGAGAGAAAAAGAGAAAATTTAAATCCGTATTATCAGCACTATTTAGTAAGAGGAAGCATCTAACGGGTCGATTATCATCAAACTTCTCTATGGCGGCCGGTAACGGTTCCGAAAAAAAGTGGCCGTTAAGAGGTGTGAGCGTGGAAAAGGGGTTTCTTCCACAATCTTAGCTCTGTGGAGTCTTGAATCGGTTCTGAACAAAATATGACTGTTTAGTGATTTGGCCGTCGAATAGGGACGGTGGTCGGCTAGGGAAGTTTCACTGCATTTATTTCTGCATAACCTGACATAGTAGTAAATGGAAAATAAATTATGGTTAATAATTATTATGGTTAATATGGTAAATTAAAAGTATTCACAAATGTGTTATTTGCTATGGAAAATTTAGTATGAAAAAAAAATTATTGTATAATAGCTTTTGTTTTCATTTCTTTTTAACTGTACCGTGTGATACTTTCACTTCCATATAAAATTAATTAAGACTTTTTCAAATACAGGGAAAATGTCGCACATGGTTGAATTTAAGATGTAGATTAAATGTTACAGATGTAGGCTAACGGCACTATTGACATTCAGTCAGTGTAGCCAACTTGGGGTTTTCCCCCTTAAATTTGGGGGTAATTTAGATGAAAAGGGGTGTTTTTAGGGGCCATGTTTTTTGTTAGGGGTTGGGTTTTAAGTTGGTGTTAGGGAGGAACAGGGAGATTTCCAGATGGCACTAGGGGGGGGGGGGGGGGGCGCTTCGTAGAGGATGGCAAAACTGCATTCAGTTAATTTTCTGATTATCTGTAATTTTTCTCAAGTTGAGTCCATAATTCAGATAAATACATTTAAAGGTAAAAATAAGTGATACTGACGCCTAATTTACATTTATTATTTTTTAAATATTTCTTTTCATTATATGATAAAAACTAAGTTCATGTGTGCGAAAAAAGAAAAGATTAAAAATTTTAAATATCATTAAAGAAAAAATGTCAAGCTATGTCTTAGATTTCTTTACAAAGGTTATTTTAATTTAGTTATGGTCATATAATACTATTATGGGTGATGTACCAACTAATTTTATCTATACTCAAGGATAAATAAAATCCCTATATATTTTCATGAAATTAATTTTCATTTAAATTTTTCATTTTAAAAATTATCTGTGACATGTTTATGAAGACTTAAAAATTTTGATTTCATATTAAGTTTATCTTACTTAACTACAAATTTACCTAAAAAATTTATCGTTAACCTTGTCTAAATATATAAAAGAGAATGTTTCTTTGTGTGTCCTTTATATGTTCCCGAACGGTCCATCCGATTGAGATGAAATTTTGTACAGTTGTTGTTCTCACTCCCGCGTGAAACACTGGGGGGGGGGGGTAAGACAACCCTAGCACCCCTAGGGGGGCAGGGGGCACATATAAAAATAATTGAAAACGACTAATATTAGTGTCGAATCCATAGTTTTCGGGGTCGCTGAGATTAATAGTGACACTTCCGACGCCGTTTAAGTGCAAGTTCAGCCCCCATCAGCACTGGGGGGAGGCGGGGTGGGGAAAGAAGGGGTGAATATAAAATGTCCAAAATGACCAAGAATAGTGTCGAATCCATAGTTTTCGGGGTCGCTGAGATGATTAGGAACACTTCCGATGCCGTTTAAGTGAGAGTTCAGCCCTCCTCAGCATTGAGGGGGGGGGGGGGGCAGGGGGAATATAAAATGTCCAAAATGACCGAGAGTAGTTTCGAATCCATAGTTTCGGAGTCACTGAGGGGAATATAGGAAATTAAAAATTTTGTTTATAATCAAGTTTTAGGTTAAATTGATAATAGAGTGAATGTGTAATTTTACTTTATCATTTGTATACTGTATTTACTTTTAAATACCTGCAAATTAAATTACTTAAATTTTACACTATATGTAGAATCCATTCTTTTTCCTGTGTAGTAAAAAAAAATTGAGATAAATAAATATCCGGGCAACGCCGGGCAAACAGATAGTAACAAATTTTAAAAAAAATTATAAAATATCAATAGGGGAGTGTAATCTATAGAGAGGTAATAAAGATTGAAGAACATTATGTGTAATATTTATGCTGTTAGAAATCTTATAGTAATAATTTATTAATTATTAAAATATTAAAAAATTTACGAGAAAACAACTGAAAAAAAAAAGGCAATCGCTTGATTTTGTCGTCTAGAGCAGTAACCCTTAATATAGCAAGAATATAACAAATACCCAGTCTTTTAGAGATCTCAAAAAATGTAGGCAAATACAAATCCTGCAAAGTGAACTCTTGCCTTGTGGCCTAAGCTCAAAAGGCATACTCATATTTAATACCCCAAAACTGTTTATATAAAGGTTTCATCTGTTCATGATGAAACTGGGGGAAAGAGGGTTCAATTGAGAAAATGCCCCCTTGCAAGTTTTTCATTGTTAATCTGCGTTTTGTTATATTTCACGAAATTTTATCTGTAGAAATAAATCAATAACTTCTACCACCACCCCTTTTCTCACATCGCTGTTATTATTAATATTATTATTATTATTATTTCCGTAAAAATGAACCAGCTGTCAGGGCTGGAATCGAACCCACATTTTTTTGCCATTCCTTGCCGACATTCAACGTTTAATTCCTATTTGAGGTTACGTCTTTTACAATGCATTTAACAGTATTTAAAATACTTTGTCTTTGAAGAAAAACATTTACAGTTAGTTCTTAAATAAATTTAAGTATCAAATAGTCTCCCTGCGAAATCTTTTGTTTTCTGAAAAGGAAGTAATTTTTAAAGATACGACACTGCATTTTCTCATAGTTAAGGCACCTAAAGGATTTCATTTTTACATGTTATATTGATTACACTTTTGAGAGAAAAATAATTATGTAATCAATAAAACATTTTTTGTTCAGTAGTCAAGCGTGAAACGAAAAAACTTTTTGTACGAATTTTGCTGTTTTCCCTTTCTATTTTAATCATGCGGGGAGATGAAGCATAAATAATGTTAAATGACATTAAAAATGCTGCCATTCAGGCACAAGACAATTCATTGCGACAAAAGCCGTAATGAAGATGAAAGCAAGATGAAGGAACCTTCGCTCGGGAAACCTTTTAACTGAGTGTCACTGACTCAGAGATGAGAAGACAACGTATAATCCCATTTAATTCCTGTTATTATGTTTATCTCATACAATTTCAGCAACTATTGCAAAGCATTCTGCTTATAATATTTGTGTGTGTAATAGAAAGAGAACTGAATTAGCTTTTTCAATTGGATTTTATTTAGTAGCGTAGGATAATTTTATTTCCATTTAATTATTGAACAGTATTTGATTAATTATGGCAAATAGAACACGAACAATTTACTTAATAGATAAGTAAATTGTTCGTGTAGCCTTCAGTCTATGGTTATTGTACCTCATTTCTTAGTCTCACTGTATTGACGAATTAAACCAAATCCCTATAAATCCTAAAAAACGATTTATAAGTGTTACCAAACGTTTTTCTCATTTGTTTTTGTTATATTGTGGTGACTTACTATGTGCCTCTGAATTATTTATTTCTCTAAATTTCTGTCACGACTGGAGTCATAATCCAAAAGGGTAAAATTTTTAATCCAACTTTCTTGCCCTGTCTAGTCCGCCATAGCTTTTAAAAAGTTATTTCTCTCGCCTGAAAACTAGATTCAAAATTACGTACCTTAGTTTGATAACGTTCTCCCTGAAACTAAAGAAAGATCTTCTGAATTTCGGCAGGTTGTCTTTCTTATCTAGATCCAGTAAAGCTCTATACGGAGAGTTAGTCAAGGTCCGGTCCACTGTTTCACCGATTAGTTTATCCCGAGACCTGCACTCTCCACGGTAGAATGGAGAAGGGGATTTAGTATATAAAATCTTAGAATTCGGCCTCTCCTCATTGATGTTATATATATATATATATATATATATATATATATATATATATATATATATATATATATATATATATATATATATATGACACGGAGCTTGTTTTGCTCCCGTGTTTTAAGATTATTAAAGCAGTCTTCATATTCTTTAATTAGTTGGGCGAATGGCAAGAAATGGAGTATGCATGCGTGCGCGCGCTTGTGTTTTGATTAGTTCAGATTAGAGCTTTGCAAGGATTCCGCTTGAACCACGGATGCAAGGCTACTTATGGCCTGTTCACATATAATCCGTCAGCGTTACTCGTATTGAAATATATTTAACCAATTAAAAACCTACAAACGATTATCTACGAAATTTTTAAGATCTGTGATTGGTTTAAAATATGTCAATACGAGTAACTCTGACGTTGACGGATTCTATGTGAACAGGCCCTATGGCCTTATTAGCATTGCCTCGGTAGCATTGCGTTGCGTTGCTCCGTTGACTCTGAGATTGTTGACATGGCTTGTGATTGGTTTGGTATATCACGTAGTCAATGAATTGGGCTACGTGATTGGTTAAGATTTTTCACTTAGACGCTACGTAACGCTACGAATTCAGTGGGAACAGGTCGTTTCTCTACTTGGGTAATATTCAGGCCGGGCGTATTTTTTTACTTGTCCTTCGGCTTGGAAAACATGTAAATTTAAAAAAAAAAAAGTCTGTTATCATTCGGTAAATAACATTTGTATTAAAAAAAATATGTTTTTAATTTTAAAGACATAACAGAAAAATTGTATATAAATATTAGTGTTAATTAGTAAAACAACTTGGAATAAATCTATTTAGATTTTTGCGGAAACAGAAGAAAACGCCCAAGTATTTCCGAAAATTAAGTTTTTTGGTTTTAAATTTATCTTTAATATATTTGTGATTCAACGATATAGAAACTTTAACTTTTTTCGTAATTATATTACGATTTTGTCGCATATTTTGCAAGAAGGCTTTATTCCTTTACAATCAAAGACATTGTTTCCACGGTCCTTAGAAACTCTTAAAATTACTTATTAGTTTTCTTAGTTCTCCTTAGTTTTTCTTGGTTGTAAGTCCTTTAATTTTTAGTAAAAAGATTAAAGTAAAAGAACTGGAATTTTCAGCAACCTAGAGCTCGCATTAGTTGCTTTCAGTTACAGTCTGTATAATTCCTGCGGTGACAATCTGAGGATTTTTGGTTTAATGATAGGAGATGATGACTTTTAACTATCCGTTGTCTCAACTAGAGATAGCTGCAACCGAAAAAAACAATGATTAAGTATGTTTTCAGTTACAGTTTGAATAGTTCCTCGGTAATTAATCTGGAGATTTTCGATTTGATGTCAGATGATGCTTTAAATTATCCATCGTCTTAACTTGTGATAACCGCAGCCGAAGATCAACAATCACCTTTTCATTTGTTTCTATACTGTAAGGATAGTTAGGGTATGTTATAGCATAGGTAAGAAATAAAATGCCCGTTGGAACTGCCTTATAAATGGACTTTTAAATAGGCGTTTAAAATTTCTCCCCAAATACTTTGTCCTTTTAAAAGAACTTAATTTATTTTGACAAGGAAAGGAGTGTGAATAATGAAATAATAAATATTCATAATAATGTGAGCAATAATAGTAATGTAATATTAAGTAAATTATGAATATGTAGTATTGCTGTCAGGTAAATAAAATTTTCGGAAAGAACTATGTAAATGTTATATTTGTTATAACTACATAAATAGACGGTTTATTCCCCCTCAGAAAAGGTTAGGAAACTTTTAGATAGGCCCTTAAAATCCCTTAATACCGAGTTTTGAAAGAAATGCATGAATTCCATTTCATGCATTTCTGTCAACAGTAAAATTATGACTAAAGTTTGTCTTAGTTGCGGGAAAATTACATAGTAACTTAGTGAAGCAAACGCGTTCCTTGTTTTTAATTTACCACTTTCTTTCTCTGAGACAAATTTGAAGTGTGTCATCTATAACTTGAATTATTTTTTCATTGAGAAAACGAAAGAAATTTAGATAGTCTTGCACTTGAATAGAAAAAAAAAAGAACAATGTGACCTACTTAGAGTTAATTTTGCTCCGAAAGAAATTTGTCGAATTCGCGTGCATATTCCCTAATGGTAGTGCTTAGAAGGAAGGTGGATTGTCGTGTTATTTTTAATTCTTCCTTTCAAAGAAGTGACACGCTTTGAGAAGTCGTCAAAATGGGTCGCTCCGGGCCATTTTGTTTTTCGTTGTCTCTGTAGGAGCTTTTAGAACTGTCACCGGACAGGAGGATACAGTGTCTAGATTAATGAATGATTCTCAGATCTGTAGAACGCACTCAGTATTTTTTAATTATTATTTTTTATTTATTTATTCATATTTATTTTTTGTTGTAGTCTTGTTCGCGCGAAGAAATTGAAAAACATTAATTCAGTAGAGCACTTCAATGCATTTACCGCGTACATTTCAGCCTGGAGTTCGCAGTTTAAAAGTTTAGAAAGTAAACCGGATATCTTATGTATCTCAAAAACAAAAACACCGATCTAGTATTCATCTAACAGGACTGGCCATTAAGTACACTGAACTCTGTGAACTGCTGTTGTTCAGCCGAACCCCGATGGCTCCTTGCGTCTAGGTGTGCTTGCTATGTTTTCTGTGGTTTTCCTAGCTCACATAATAAATAAGTTGAGCATTTCTGTAGAACATCGATTCTTAACTGGTGGTCCGCGAATTTTAGCTGAAAATTTCCCTTACCAGGGACTTACCACTAAGGGATAAGTGACATTACACCCAGAATATACGCGCCATGGGTCTATTCTGTTACTTTAAGGCTCCTTTATACTTTAGCTGATACATCGGGTTTATTTTGTTATCCATTATAATCAGTTTGAAGTCGCTATTTTGATCTGATATTTAGGAAGTGATATGTTCAAGAGCTCATCTATTTCTAATGTCGTTTTGTATTCATATTCAATTCGTTTGGCGAATTTTAATTGCTTGGTTGCAACTTGTCTTGCGGTTTTTATCAGCCATTTTTTTTAATCTATAGGCACCCTAAAACTGATCATTGTGGCACCTTAACATCTTGATATACTTTTACATATATAACTAGTTGTTTGATTTTATAAAGTAATACCTATAAATTAGTTTTAATTGTATAATTTTTATCTTTAAAATAGCTATGGGGGGGGGTCATTCTATGAAAAGTGATATAGTGAATAGGAAACAAATGAAGATATATTATTCTCCATTTATTATACAGCAAAAACCTTAAATTTCTCCTGTAATCCGCGGCGGCGTATTATCCGCAGATTGTTTTGCCGCTGCTTTCTTTCAGTACGCCCCTCCCTGTTGCACTAAAGAGGGCCGTCACTTGATGCTGCATTTGAATTCTATTAACTTCATTCAGAACAAAGCTTACGACTAGGTACTAAATAATCGTTATCATAATTTTAAAAGTAGCATCAAAATGGACAATTTTTCCAATTACAAAAGGCAGTCACCCAGAGTTAACTACGGGGTCGACGGAAGGGTAGATCTGAGCCCAATGCTCTTACTTGAATTTGCTTCATTTCCTCCTATATTTTCTCAAATAATGGGCCAAACTGGATCGGAGCCAGCAAAATTGTAGGCAGTGACAAGGGCTATATGTCATGCGTTAAACCGAGTCCATTATACTTTGACGAAATACCAATTTTCTTACACAAATGGCCCCAGCTATTATCATTAAGTGAAAAAAATTTCAGTCTTGGGAACGAAGATCGGCGAGGGGGTCTATCATGCCCCGGGCGCCACTCGCAGAGGGGGTGGGGAAAATGGCCCCCAAGACCATGGGGGGGGGGCGCCAGTTATGCTCGCTACGCCACTGACGAAGATCTGCGGATAATACGCAGAAGCCTATAATCCTCATAAAATTTCACAATTTTCTTAAACCTATAATATAAGTAGAAAACTACGATATTCTTTTCAAAGAAATTATTTGGAGTAAAAGAATAAATACATGGGCAAATTCCTAGAATTATTACTATCATGAAAAATTATTTGAAATATTTATAGAATGTACTTTGTTGTATCACACAGAAAGTTGTTGATGGAGAGAAAGAGGGGAAGTATTAAGCGTCTCCTCCAATAACAGATGATAACACAATGAGGACCAGTCATTCAATAAACAAAAGACTGTACTATTACAGCATTCGCACAAGTGAAGTCTTTTGAAGTTTTAACATGGCAAAATAATTTATAAAAAATGAGATGGAAATGAAAACAGTAAACAACGTCCTTACCATTTATTCTATACAGTACACCCATACCTCGCTTTACGGCCTAGGTACGTTCCGGAGAAGTTGGCCATTAAGCGAAAAGCCGTATAACGAATCAATTATTTTGATACAAACCCATGTAAATTTCATTGGATCTGTTCCATTTTTTATAAATAGTATAGTTTTTAAGTTCATAAAGCATTTTATTCTTTTTATTTCCTATAAAAATGCTTACATAAAAACAAAAGTACAAAACAATGTAATAATAAACTGAAATTCAAAAAATAAACATATAAACAAGAAACAAAAGAAATCATATGCACATATGTATACATATAATAAAAAACATAAAATAAAATGTTTAAAAACTGTTTTAATGTGATGACGAACATTAACATGAAGAATGACTAAGCTATAATATGCTGGCATCATCACTTTCCGCTGTTGTGGCCGTATAACGAAACATTGTGGGCTGTAAATCGAATAAGTGCCATAATTAAAAAAGGCCGTTATAGCGAAATGCCGTATAAAGAGCGGCCGTATAGCGAGGTATAGGTGTATTTCATATTAAACTCTGGAAAAGAGAAAATTTGTTGTCTTGAAAAAACTCATATGAATCGGAAGAATCCGTTTTTAGCAGTAAACGGAATGTTATCAGTAATAAAAGCCTTATTTTTTGCTTAGGATGTCGTTTATTCCGATGCAAAAATATAACAAAGAAAAGTAATAAATATTCAAAGCCAAGATCAAACTGAAATATTTCTTATGCACGTTGCAGGCTGTACTTCAGGATGTGTAACTGTACTTCAGGGTGTGTATTTCTGACGATTTTGTCATTTCTTGTTTTATTTCCGAAAATTGCGACTGTAACAAAAGTTTCGACGATTTCTTGATTTTCATTAATTCTAACCCTTGTCTTACCACAAGCGAAAAAAATTTAAATTATCAAATCATCGTTTATCCATTTCTATACGTGTATCAAGATTGCATTTGCAGTAGTTAATCTAAAATCGCGCGGGCATGTCATCCGTCGTCAGTAAGGCTTTTCAATATGCATTTATTTATTTGTGTCATAAGACAAACTATAAACTGAATATAACTGAACTAAAAAGACGAACTATAAACTTGTGTCATAAGAGCTTTTTTTTTAAAATCATTTTTCCAAAAATAAATTTCAATTGTGATTAGCTCCAATGGAAGAAAATTTTACATTTAAGTAAACCAAAAAATAGGATTATTGAATAGAATAATTACATAATTTTAAAATTAACCCTTCAACGGGCGCGCCCGTGTATAAAGTGCAACATTTTCGTAATTTTGAATGGTTTGTTTTTACAAGTAAGGTTTGAATGTTCTAAGCAGTTTCTATTTATAGCTACACCCTTTCTAATGCAGGTTTGATTTTCTGACCCTTGTATTCCTTTCCATTCATTGTTAGTCGTAATTTAACCGTGGTAATCCCGCGATTATACTGGATTGCAATACGACAAAATTATGAGTTGATGTAGTAGATCAAATGTGCAGCTATTACACGGTATTCCGCATATCTCGAAGATGGACAATCTCATTGTTTTTTAGGATTTTGGACATGATAGGAATCGATTCGCAAGTTGTCCATAGATGCATTAAACCAGACAGTTTTGAAATAAGGCAATTGTATCTGCATTTTCTGGCCTTTAATTATACATATATCTCAATATTATCAACATTTTATATCTTGTCATAAAACCAGTGGCGTAGCGAGCATAACTGGCGCCCGGGGCACAATACCTTTTTGGCGCCCCCTCCCCCCGAAAAACATATAGTAATATATTATATAGAATTCGTTGAGGACCGTTTGGCGCCCCTCTGCGAGTGGTGCCCGGGGCATGATAGACCCCCTTGCCTTGCCCCCCCCCCCCTTCGCTACGCCACTGCATAAAACGCAGAATTATTATTTTCAATTTGAAAAAAAAGTTTATTACAAAAGGAATAATCAAGGTTAAAAGAGGCGTTGCACTTAGTGCAACGCGCGCCTACTGGTGTTCCAAAAATTGGCGCGCCCGCTGAAGAGTTAAATCATCTTTATAAAAACTTCATATTTTTTTTCGCTGGAGCGTATCGTTATTCGGGAACCTCTCTTTTTATCAGGATGCTTGGCTATGATTTTAGGGAAATATTCAAACGTTACGTTACCATCAAATTTCACATAGTTTTCAGTAAAAAAAATTCCTGCTGTTATTATTTTGAAAATTCGGTCTTTTAAAAAAAATTAATCGTTGTATTGAAATTGTATATTGAATTATCTGTAATCTCTGGTAAAGTAAGGAAGAAAATAAATCTGCTGTTTGAGTATGAACCTTGTCTTAGGAAGCTGGCCAGAACTAAGTAAGCATCCTAAAAGAGGATCCGTAGCGTCTTAGGGGTTAGTGCGTCGGGATTTGGTACTGAGGCTGCTCGGTTCAAGTCCCGACAAGCGCCACTGAATGTCCTCATGTCCACACTGGGTATGGGTACGTTAAGTCTATAAACTAGAAAGTCCCTCCTTGGGGTTTGTAGGGGTTGATTTTTCCTCACTTTTTGTTTATAATTTAAATGGCAATTGGCATGTCTGAATCATGTCGCCTAGCTACAGAATTTACATAATATTGTTCAGTGTACTCCACTCTTCCTTTAAAAAAATCGATTAATGATCTGCCACATTAAAAAAATAACTTCTCCCTTACCCTCATAGTTGCTAACAAAAGAATCAGGCAAAAGGTTTTGGAATAAAGGCATGCAAGAAAAATAAAATTAAAAAATCTGTTTAATTTCCATTAGTTTTGATTAGTCACCGAAAGCTCTATTCCTGTTTAGGACATACGCCAGTCAATCTTTCTCAGTCCGTCTTTTGATGCGTTATAGTGTTCAGTTTAATAGTTAAAAGAAATCCCCTATATCTTTTATTATTTAATATGATAGAATTATTTAATTTTTTTTGTGAACTGGTCCAAGTATTTATATTTTCTGAGCTCTGTAAATAACCCCTTTGTCAAACAAGACAGCGTGAATTTAAAAAAAAAAATCTTTGTGTGCAACTTTGTGAGTTCCTGCTTCAATTGTCCAAGTATGTCATTTTTATTTATGTTTCTTTTTATGAGGATTTGCATGTCTTACAGATCTATTCTCTACAGCTCATGCTCAATAACTCATGCTCAGTAGCTAGAAGACACACAAAAAAAGTAATATGAAAAATCACTGAGGGAGGTATTTCTTTCACGCTTTAGTTTAACTAAGATTCTGTAATCGACAGCCGTAACCCTATTATATAATGTAAAGATTTGAACTTAAGACTCCTGTAGGTTCAAATCGGCGGAGCCATAACCAGAGAAATCATAATGTTTTGTTAGATATTAAGATTAAAAAAAAAAAAAAAAAAAAAAAAAAAAAAACTATTCATGATTTATTATCTATCAAGTCTATATATTTATGAATTTATGCCCAACTTCTGACATTAATAAAGAAATTTTAGACAAGAAAATTTTTTGAAACTGTACATGAACGGTATTAATGCTTTTTTAACTATATATTCTTAAACTGATTTTACTGTTTTAAATGACTCCACCATCTATTCCTTTGCATTTTAATTAAAACGACACATTTCGCTCACTCCTTGCAACAACGTCATATCTCAAAAAACAAGACTTTTCAGGAGAGTGATTTGAAAGTTTAAAAGTACGTTGAAATGTATTGAAAATATATTTTTAATTCTGCTCTCTAGCGGCTAAATATTAAGTAGTGAGATATGACGATCTTGCAGGGATATACTACTCTTTCAGGGCATTCTGAAAACAGGCATAGTTAAAAATCGCCAATTTTTGAGATATGACGTTGTTGAAAGAAGTGAACGATTTGTCATTGATTAAGCCTTGTTCACATTGTTTTCGGAGCGTAGCGTCAGTTTAAAATTTCAACAAATCACAGAGCCCAAAGCAATGACTCCGTGATATGTCACACCAATCACACGCTATGTCAATATTATCGGCGCCAACGAAGGCACGCTCCTGGAGCAATCCGAACAAGTTTTTAATACAGGTAACCCTCCTATAACACGATAGATAGGTTCCTAGAAAATGCCGTGTTCTGTAAAACCATGTTATATGAGACTCAGCGCCAATACAAAAAGGGGGGTGGGGGTGGTTACGTTCCGAAAACTTAATACAAACTTTTTTTAAAAATTCCATATAAGCATTTATTTATAAGCATTAATTTTTATTAAAAATATAAATGTATGTATAACACGAAACGAAAAGAAACAAAAAATATTATTTTCATTAAATGCGACCTTAATTTAATAAATTTCTTCCTCATCACTACTCAGTACAATGAAACGAGATCGTTTTCTCGATTGAACGATATCACCTTCACTTTCAGAACCTTTTTCATTTAAATTTTTTTGCACCTTCTATCCTCTTTAAAAAATATGTAATTTTGGTTTATTTGCTGGTTCATACAAGGCCATTGCAGATTCACGTTAGACAATTTTGCAGCTCCCTTTTGAATTTTCGGCTTCTTTCAGTGGAAGGGTTTGCATTCAGGAAAAATGATTCCAAGATTTTCAGTTAAGCTTAGGCCTTCTTGTAATTTTATAGAGTTATAAATGAATAAATTATAATTTGTTTATACATTTTCATGTAAAGCCACTATAGTTCATTATTCCTTTCCGTCATTATTTTATGGTAATTTAGTTTTTAAATGTGTTTAAACAAAAATCATGTTATATAGTGCTATAGAAGTACAGTGTTGTACAAAGGTTTTCGCAATTTTTTTTATCGTGTTAGAGCGAAACCGTGTTACAGGTTGCAGTATTATACGAGGATTCCCGCAATTTATCTCATCGTGTTAGAACGAAATCGTGTTGTAAGATGTCGTGCTGTAAGAGGGCTACCTGCATTTTAAAAAATTCCAATTTGGAGACATTGTTTTTAGGCCTCTCTAAAAGATAAAGAGCCACTTCAGTCGTCTTTATCTGGTTATTTTCACTATCAATTTTTAGTCGTCTTTTGGAGTGGGGTAATCAGAGGCACTTATTTAATTTAACGAAAAGCAGAGATATTTTCCGAAAAATCGATGGGAGACGTGTATACTTTTTGTGGAGATCTGTGTATTTAAAATTTGTTTGTAAAAGAATATTTTTGTTAGCTTTGTTGGCAAATTTTAAAAGTATATTTTGAAAAAATATACTAAACAATAAGCAGCGTCTAAAAGACACTAAGACTCTTCCATTACAGTGAAAAATCAAAGATTGAATTACAACGATTTGTTCATTAATAAACAACTGAAATTTTGCGATCCTATTAGCGTTCTAGTAATACTCTTATATTCTGAACTTAGTCTCTTATCCTGATTTGATATTGATATTTTAATTAAAGCTTAAATTACTCACAAAAATGGCACAACCACTAAGGAAAGGCGGTAGAATCAACTCCCCCAAGAGCTTAAAATTTTTTTAAAAAAGTTCTACACTAGTGTAAGAAATTAAGAGAATTTGCAGACTTGGTCGATTATCTCTAGAACTACTGTACCAATTTTAATGAAATTTGATATGTACATACATTGATACAATATAAGAGAAATAACCATTCAATAATTGTAATACACACGCATGATCGTGCGTAACACTCGTTCGAGTCGGAAGGTATGCAGAATAAACAAAAAAATGGGTTAATAGGGGGTATGGTCCCCTCTTACAGATATACAGGTCTCGCAGCGTGATTTCATACTTGAAATAAGGCAGTTTATCATTTCCTGTGGCAATTGGTCCCACTCGTTCAGATACGCTGTTTTCATTCCCTAGATGGTTCTAGGATGGTTCTAGGGTTGCGAGTTGCAATTGCCCTCCCCAGAGCGTCCCAGACATGCTGTATAGGTTTAAGGTCTGGAGATCTGGCTGGTCAATCCATCCGGCGAATATCCTCACTTTCTAGAAATTCGTCGACCAGAAGATCTCTATGTGGCCTCGCGTTATCGTCCATTAAAATTAACTCAGGGCCAACTGCACCCCTGAAAAGGCGAACGTAGGGCTCCAAGACCTCATCCCTATACCTCACACCAGTCACAGTGCCTCTTTCAAAGACATGGAGAGGTGTGCGGCCATCTAACATGATGCCTGCCCAGACCATTAAACCTCCTCCGCCATAATGGTCGATTTCGCGGACATTGGAGGGTAGGTAGCGGGTCCCTGGTTCTCTCCATACGAACGTACGGCGAGAATCGGTGTTTAGGCTGAACCGGGACTCATCAGTGAAGAGAACGGTCGCCCATTGATCCATACTCCAATCTCTATGCTCTCTGCACCATGATAAACGGAATCTCCTGTTCGTAGAAGTGAGCGGGACGCAAACAACAGGTCTTCTTGCAAACAACCCTCTCTCATGAAGTCTTTTGGAAACAGTCACCCTTGATACACGGGTTCCTATGGCTGCATACAAGTCACGAGAGAGCTGAGAAGCTGTAGTACTCCTGTTACGCCTCGCTATAATCGACAAATGGCGATCTTCTCTGGCCGTCGTGGCTCTTGGATGACCTTGCCCAGGCCTTCTCTCGATGTATCCGGTATCCTGGAACTGTTTCCATAAGTTACACACGATAGTGGGCGTTAAATTGAACTCTCTACAAATTTGGACTTGAGATTGACCTGCTTCTAGCCTCCCCACAATTCGCCACCTCATTCCATCATCTAAACGTTGATGGTTACTCATTTTTACTGTTACAATTTGAAATTAACCAATTGCTGCAAAATAACACCAAGAATTAATCCATTTTTTTTATTTATTCTGCAGCCACTGTTTCATACCTTCAGACTCCAACGAGTGTTACGCATAATCATGCGTGTGTATTACAATTATTGAATGGTTATTTGTTTTGTATTGTATCAATGTATGTACATATCAAATTTCATTAAAATCGGTACAGTAGTTCTAGAGATAATGGACCAAGTCTGCAAATTCTCTTAATTTCTTACACCAGTGAAGCTTAAATTTTATCCCTCACCCCCTCCTCGCGAGAAACAAAAATTTCTATTTCAGAAGTGAGAAAACATCCCCTAGAAAGTAATTTAGATTCAGCAAGTGAATCATACTGTTAAAGTAAATTCAGACTGTACATTTCGGGCCAAGTGATGGCCGAAGGGCTAGGGTGCTGGCATTTGGTTCAGATCCTGTAGGTTCGAATCCCACTGTTGGTATGGATGTTTGTAGCCATGCGGAATTGGCTTTAAACTGTAGGTCCCAGTCTGTTTAGCCGTCATGTAGCAAAAAGTTGACCGTGGCGCTCCAAGCCAAACCAACCAGACTGTACAATTTATAGAGACAAAAGTGTATAGATTACTATAGTTGTTGTCATATTATCTTTTATAAATTTCATTTAATTAAGCCTGCAGCAGAAAGAACCTTGCATCTTTCATGATGTTCAATGGCAAATTTCGTGAGCTCGATGTAATATACACTTTTAAAATTTTGTCACCTCCCATGTACCACTTAGTTATGCTATGCATATTGAGAGTTAAGTCTAGGTTAATCATTGTCGACTATGCTGGAAATGCCTGTTCTAGCATTTAAGCAATTTTCTTGCAGTTTAGCTTAGGGTTTAAACTGAAGGTTTGGATCTGGTTAGTCCTTGTGTAGTATTAAATGACTATAAAACCAAAATTTAAACAACCCATAGTGTTTCATATTATTTAGCATTTTGACAACTATATCAGTGATGATATACATACAGTTTATCAAACGCTTGTAATATCAGTTGGATAATATGTTGCAATATGATTATCAATCAAAATACACTCCAAAGTATTCAACTAGATTCCTTGAATTAAGAATGGTTTTCCCAATGTGTCACAGAAATAGAAACTACAGTGATTTCCGCTTATAAGAATCACGTTTGTTATTTCTGTTTTTTATTCTTATAAGTGGTTGATTCTTATAGCCGAAATTTAGGTTTTTGGACAGGAACACACACCTATATATACATATACTAGCTGAAAACCCGCACTTCTCTACGGAGTACATTCAAATTGAATACAACGGTCAATGTATGCAATTAATGCCAAAAAAAAAATAAATATATATATATATATATATATATATATTTATAATAAATACAACTTTCAATATATACAATTGATGTAGAAAAAAATATATATATTTATAAAAAATCGTAAGGGATATTTTTATAGACAAAATAATGTCCAATCGTCTGCCACATGAGCAAGAAAAAAAATTTTTTTTGTCTATTTAGTTGTTATGCACGTGACGATAAATTTATTTAAAGTACCAGAAAAAGAAATCACGTGATCAGCATTTAATAAATTAAATTCTAAAAATTAATCTTTAAAAATTCACCAAAAATCAGAAAATAGAGGTAAAGATTCGAAAAAGATTTCATTTTAAAGGAATTCTTATGATCTTTCTCGTGATATAAATTTTATAACCCTCAAATTATTATTTTAAATGCAAACGTAAAAAAAGTTATTAAACAGCTTAAAAATTTAGCTTAAAAAAATCTAAGAAGAATTTTTCAAAAATCTCTCTTAGTGCACCCCTACACCATAAGAAGAATCGCCATGCAAAATTTCAGCCCTTTAGGTCCAGCGGTTTGGTCTGTGCGTTGTATGTCAGTCAGTGAGTCAGTTACGGAACTGTTTTATATATATATATATATATAGGTTAGATATTTTACAATAAAATACTCTTTAACTTACGTTAATTATCTTTTATTAAAATTATTTTTATAATTTTAAAAATGCAACTTAATTTCTATACCTATAAGTAGATACACATGATTATAGTAAGAGAAGAAAAAAAAATCCAATTTGTTACAACATACCTGCTTAACAGTTTAACATTTCCACTACAGGAAAGGTGCAAGAAAAAGTTTTCTATGGTAGTTTGACGTAATGAAGTTTACAGGAGGCTGTTTATACCTCTTTCAATACCGATAGTCTCAGGCCACGATTCACCTTCTAGCTTACGTTTCACGGTTTGATAACGTGCTGAATCTAATAATGTCACGTTTTCCTAAGTGACAGTGGACACTTCCTCGAAGATTTATGTGTTTCAGGGTTCAGGAAGCCTCAACCAGGATGTGGGAGGCAGTGGCGTAGCGAGCGTAACTGGCGCCCGGGGCACGATACCTTTTTGGCGGCCCTCATGGTCTTGGGGACCAAAGGGTCCAATGGTCTTAGGTACCATTTGGCGGCCCTCTGCAAGTGGCGCCCGGGGCATGATAGACCCCCTTGCCCCCCTCTAGCTACGCCACTGGTGGGAGGTGAGAAAAAAGAGTCCCTGTCTTTGTTTGTCAGTGGAGAAAAGTGAAATCGGATCCGCACGGGTAGGATGTCCCTGGGTCAAGCTAATAGGACAGTGTTTAGCTAAAGCGTTTAAGGGGAAACTATTATGTTATGTCTAACAAAGAAAGGGATGCATTTTACGACTGAATTCCATCCCATCTTATCACTCTTTCTTTTAAAAAGAATAAAGAAAGAACTTCGTACCTTTGGAGGGTTTAAGTGGCTTTTTTTGAAAAATGAAAGGAAAGCGAAGAGTGTAAACTGATTCTTAAAACTGGTGGATTGATTCTTTAAAGCGAAAATTTTAACATGGAAATAATACATTTGTTTTTGTTTTTGCGATATTGATTCTTATAAACGGTTGATTCTTATAACCACTGATCACTATAAGCGGTGGTTACTGTATTTAACCCTAAGTAAAGACCTTTCTTAATTGACTTATCAAATGTGACAATGCCTTTGTGAGGCTTTACATCTCTTTCTTCCTTTATAACTGAATATATTTGATATTTTTTAATGCTGCTGCTTATATTGTGTAGTGGTTAGCATCATGAACTTACACAGAGGGTGTTCAGATTTGTATCTTGACAGGCATGGACATTCTTGGGCTGTTTCCTCATAAGGTGTTGTTGACTCTCCTATATCACTGATACTCAACCTTTTTATGTGCAGACCCTCCTTTGTATGATATTTAGACCCTATCCCCCCCCCCCCGGGCCTAATAAAAAAAGCTCCCATATTGAAGCTAACAACTTTGCAGTGTGTGGAATAGGCGAATATCAAAACAAGTGCCTACTGCATTAGAAAAAAGAAATACAATGCTGAATACCATATCACTCATCCGTTGTCAAGGATTTTAATAATAAATTATATCTTTCATAATCTGTTACAATTTTTTATTTTATCACTTAAAATAATATGTATAACCTTTATCTTAAAATTATGAGAAATAGGGGGTTATATAAATGAAAAAGTGTCTGCTCTGAACTCTTTCATTTACGAGCAAATTGAGTTTTGTGGTAGCCAAATGGCTGTGGTACTGGCTTTCACAGCATCTCTAGGTCCAAGTAACATGGTTAGCATAATTATTTGTTGCTAGTTATAGTTGACTTTAAAACTTACATGAAGGTTTGTTTAGCCTTTATGCTGTAAAAGATGAGTATAACATTTCAAAGAGTAAAGGTGAGAAGTCATGCTTATCTTCAACATGACTTCTCACTTGTAATTACTAACTTATTTCTTTCAAAACATTTTTATGTTTGAGGCTTCTGCATAAAATCTTGACTCTCTGTGCAGAGTTTCATTATGAGTTAAATCTTACTCCCTTGGCAAAACCAGTTTTGATGAATTATGAAAATCTTCATTAGACTTCTATTGTTCTCACAATTTTACATTAATAATTTATGTTAAAAAATATAAAGTCATAAAGGGTTTTTTGTTTCTTAAATTTTTTGTTTCTAAGGATTGACATCAATTGTATTTTAATTTATTACACTTCAACTTTTTAAGAAATTTTAAATATGTGCATTTTAAACTGCATACATGCTTTGTGCTCTAATTGAGCCTCATAATTTTTTCTTTAATTCTTTTAAAAATTCATTATTATTAAAAATTTTTTGCTTTATGAAGTATCTAATAAGGGAAAAAAATACATTTCAATTATCATGCTGCAAACTTAAGAATCATGGTGCTTATAATAAGCTTGTTGCCTACGAATGAGTATTTAGAAGCATTACAAACAAAATAGTATTTCTTTACTATATTTCTATATCTATGTTTTTTAAAAATTTGCAAATAGATCTATCTATGCACTGCAGAGATTATAATGCTTTCCTCTCATCTTGTCTCTGTTTGTTTTTTCATAGTGCTATTCGTGCAGTACAAATAATTTTACTTTATAATCATAAACACATTTATTTGATCTGTAGCTCCTCTGTTTTATTACATTGAAAAATATTGATGGGCTTTTATAAAAATGTGAATAATAAAGGGAAAAGTTATGAAATTAGCATCATTATTTTCTATTCTATTTTCACTTAAAACTCTGCATGCATAAAAATCCTCTTTATGCTTTATTAACAGGTAAAAAAAAAATATAATAATAATACTTTTGAGTATATTCGGATGAGAGAAACAGGTCAACAGTTTTCCATTTTCAAAATAATAAATAAAAGTGACTGTAGAGAATTTGGTATATGTGTGTGTATGGTTGTTTTATGCTCTTTTAAATTTTGTTGCATGTATATGGCGTTTTTAATGTTTTATTTGTGAGTTTTTCTTTCTTTTTCTTTTGTTATTTTTTGTTGTGTTGTTATCTTTCATTGTTTTTTGTTGTATTGTTTGTTTTTTCTTTTAGGTTCAAACCATTATCCTGCTCAAAACTTCTTATTCTGGAAATTTCATACTATTGCATTGCATGACTCATAAGAAAGAAAAAAAAAACTCTTAAACGTTTATTATTTGTTTATTTTTTAACATGCGTTAAGATCTTGCTTTTAACTTGTTACATTTTTATGAAAGCTGAAATGTTGTGTTTGCTTTTCTATTAATTATTTTGTGTCTAGTGAGATTTTTATGTGTATAGCTTTTTATGAATATTGAAGTATGTCATGTTTTATTCTTTTTCTTTCAACTTATTTTTAATTTGTTATTTATATCTTGTTCTTATTTTTTGATCTTTATTTGATTTCTGAATGTGATGTTTATCTTTTTGTAACATATATTTATGTGATTATAGAGTGCATTTTATAGATTATTTTGTTTTAAATCAGGTGAGAGAACTGTCTTTGTGTCATAAAGTTAATGTTTTCTGTATATTTTTTATGCTTTTATTGTGAATGCTAATGCAAGCTTAAGAACTATGAAATTTGTGACAAATATTACTTCAGCACACTTCTTTTTTTATTTACCTTTATGTTATTTGTTCCTTAATTATTCCCCTCCCCCCCTTCCTTATATTTTTCTCTGAAATAAAATTTTGAATAATTTGTTTGTACTTCATTTATTACCTCAAAGAGTGTCTATATAAATTCAAATTATTTTAAAAATTAGTATTCTTTTGTTACTGTAAAGTTTTAATTGCATTTTCACTTTTATTAGAAAAGTTTTTTTTTTTTTTTCATGAAACAAATCTGCTAGTTTAGACTTTTTGTTTATATCCTAATTTTAGTTTTGTTTATCTTTTTAAGTTAGATGCATTTTTGTAAGTCTAATATATCTGATGTATAGTTTAATAAAATTTGAATCAATTTTTAAATTCCGAATTTAAAAATTTTTGTTTCCAAGCAAAGTGTATATTATTCTATTGACAAAGATTACACATGATACCTCTTATTCTTATTTGATAGTTAAGACCAACTCAATTTTTTCAATTATTCAGCTGATATAAGATTTTGATTTGTATCAATATTCTTGTAAAAGTTTTTGGTTTCTTAAAATATTTGATCTGATGTAAAGATTATCATTTTGCCTTATTTATTCTTACTTTATGTTAATATTTATTTACATATTTTTCTTTTAAAATAGCTCAAAAAATTTCTGTTATATTATTTTTTATTAGTAAAAATTAATAATCATTATATTCATAAATTTTTAAATGTATTCAAAGTATAGAGTTAAATTTAAATATTTTTTGGCAAAGTTTAGTTTTGTAAAATATCCACGATGCATGTTATTTTATAAAAATAATTTTTATTTTATTTATATAAATCTTATGTTTATTCCTTTTTGTAATTTGGGTTGTTTAAATAAAAATTTTAGTTTTAGAATTTTATATTCCTGTTTAGTTTTTATAAGATTATTTTTTGTTGTATTTCAGATTATATTAGATGTGTGTTTCTTTTAAGTCTCACATTATTTATATTTTTTAATATTCTAGAAACAACTGTCGACCCCAAATTAAAGCGAACTGATTTAGACAAGATTCTCTCTGATTTGGAAGAACCAATTTGCCCTTATTGCAAAAGGATATTCTCAAGTCGGGGGAACTTGAGACGTCATATGGAGATTCACATCATGAGTGATCGTAAGAGATTTCAGTGTGATATATGTCTAAAAAAATATAAAAGGAAGGATTACTTGAAAGAACATAAGATGACTGTCCATAGTCCTAAGAACAAGTGGAAATTTATGCATGTTCCCCGAGAGGATTATTACGAAGACTTTAGTTTTCCAGAATCACTTAAACTGTCTTGCAAAAATTAATACAGGGAAAATATTGTATTATGACCAGAAGTATTAGCATGATATTTTTTATAACATGTATTAATGAAAATTTAAGCCCAATATTGATACAGGTTTAAAGTGCAAGAATCAAATGTCCAAGGTCAAAATATGTAGTTTTTTAAATGTTTAAAAAATTGAAATTGGATCTGAATTAAATTTTTGAAATATTTCATCTGAAACTACTCAGTAAGTGATTTCAGTGTTGTGATAGGATGCCTTTCCAGATTGTTCTTTCATGCCTTCAAAGTATAAAGAAAATTTGAAAATATTTGCTATCAATTTGCACTCTGGTGACTTTTGTTTTAGTTGTACAGTTACATATTTTTCCAGTTGTGTTTTTGTTTGTTTGTTATCATTGTTTTGAATAGCATGACCTCTGCAAATATATTAACTTTATCTCTTTTTACAGAAATATTTAAACTCTTGTTTAAATTAATCGATCTAAGATTTTTTTATGATCGCAATACGTTGGAGTTTAGCTCTCTTACTTTCATAAAAAGTTTATGTACTTAATTACATTTAAATGAAAGTTAAAGTAAATTTTGAACTGAAGTAGACTTATACAAGAAATATTTAAAAAATAATACCATTTAAATAAATCTTCAGCCTCTTATAGATTTTTTTATATTATTTTTATGTATTAGAAACAATTTTTAGAAAATGTAAAATGTTACATAAAATGAACTATTTCCATCCTGTTTTCATAAATTCTGTGATTTGATTCTTTTTTGTGTACCAAATGGTTGAATTATTATTATTCTCTCATTAACTTATAAGAGAGATTTTACTGAATTACTTATTTAATTTTAGATAAATATTTAGTTGTTCATGATCAAGATTGTTGTTTCAAGGGTAAGATAATAGATCACTGTCTCTGAGTTTATAAGTATGTATGTACACCTAATTTGTTCCTATGTGTTATATCTGTCATTTACATTATTTTACATCATCGGATGTGGACATTAATTCCACATCAGATGATGTAAAATAATGTAATTGAGTAAATGTAATAGTGTAATGACATAAGAGTTTTATCTTTAAAACTCTTTGCGATCTTTTTTATCTTTAAAACACTTATTAGTCCAGAGTCATTTTAAAACTCTTTGCAGTTTCAATTTTGAACTTTCAAAAAATTCTAACCTTTTTATTGATATTATATTTATTTTCATTATTTTGTATTTAGTTTAATCTTTAATTTCCCTCCCCCTCAATCCAACCCTTGAAATGATACTCGAAGAATAAATTTTCCAAAGATCACAAATAACTGGCAGTAGTGTAAACATGAAAAAAGTAGTTGTAGGAAACATTTCATAGAGCTGAGGTTTTTTTTCTAAAATTCTGATATTTACATTTTTAGTTATACTAAACTGAAATAATTATTTAGAAAATAAACATGTTTTTATAAACATGAGTATAAAATTTAATATGTGTGTTAAGAGTTATTTGCTCTTGTTTTTCACAGTTAACCTATAAAAGACATTATTTTAAATCTCTATTTCTTTTATACTGTCTTTCTTCTAAAAAAATGTAAAAGGATTAATTCCAAGTTTGATTGTTTAATGATTCTGACCATGATAGAAAGATCAGAAGGAAAATATGATTGAACTGTGAACTATCAATTATTTTAATCCTTTGTGAGCCTGGATAAAATTAGTGTATGTTATTGTCTACTATTACTGTCTATAAAAGACACTCAAACAAAATGTATCAATTGTTATTTAGAATGCATAATTCAAAAGTTTTAAAATGTTCATTTTAAGACTATGAGTACTATGTTTGTACTCTATCTTAATTGATTCCATATGATGTTAAAAACATATAAAACATAAAAAATGAAAAGTTTTCTTACTATGCAAAAATATTTTTCAACATCTGAAAGTAAGTATTCATCAGATTCATTATTATTATAACTATTTTGTACTACTGCTAAGATTTTCTAATTTTTCTTTTTGCATTTTGCCAAAATATTCATGACATTCTTATAATCAGTATTTATTACATTTATATCATTCATGGTCATTTAATTTATAGTTTTTTTTTAAATGAATTCAAGATTTGTGATTTGGATTCAGGAATGTTAAATAATATAAAACAAATAAAATTTGGTCATAGTTTAAAAGAAAAATTTAGTGAGCGGAAATAAAATACTTTGCGAAAGATTCCCTTATCTGTACAATGAAGTATCTATTTGATTGTTGAATGTACCTTATAACACTCTGCAGTTTCTTCAAGCATTTTATACTATTTATTAAGTGCCTTATATTATGCAGATGTGCATTGAAAATTTGAAGATGAGGAACATATATGTTCTTTAATAGATTAATTCAGTATCTTAATGTTGTTTTGCATATTAGAAATAATTTATTTCGTTTTAATTTTTTTTTTTCATTTTTCATGTAAAATTTCTAAAGTATGGTAAGTCATGTATATATATATAAATGTAGAAAGGGAAAGTTTGCAGACTTTAAATTAATCTCTCTGATTTATTTCTGATCTATTTTATTTCTGAATCTGTAACCAAAACTGATTCATAATATAGTGAGAGCAGCATCTCTTTTGTATGAAATTTTAAGCTTAAAATTCATCATCACAAATGAAATTTGCATTAGAATTTTATTTTTTATTGCAACTAATTTTGCTTGTTTACTGATCATTGTTAATTTTATCTTAATTTGAACCTCTTAAAAATGACCCCCATTCAAGGTACATCATCTTATTGTTATAACACTGTAAAGTATCATATCCTTTTTTATGGAAAAAAGGGAAGGTCTTCAGTATATCATTCATTGCCTTGGTAACAAAATAATTGTTTTTCTGTTATTTAGTGAAAACTGTATCAATTTTTGCCAGTGAGAAAAGTGCCTAGTTATAAACTTTTTATTAAGATGTGTATAAAGCTATTCTTGTATTCATTGTTATATAAATACATTTTTTTCTAGGTGTGTGTGAGTGTGTGTGAAGAAATTTGAATAAACTGTTAGTTTTTATCTATATACTGTTTGTAAATATAACATTTAGTTTATTCATTTATGCAAGTTTTCATCTCTGTTAGATCTTTATTTTGACTTAACATTTCACAAATATATGGGTTTCATCTTTGTTAGACCTTAGTTTTTGTAGAATTTTTTTCCCCCTTAGGTAGAGTTAAGAATTTTACTTACCGAGTGAATAGTGTAGCAATATTGTTTTATGGTGTCAGTCTTTATGTTATAAATTGCTGCTTATGTTTATTGAGCTTGTTGTCATTTATGTTTTTGAGGACTGTCATTTTTATTTTCATCTATGACTGTATTATCATGTAATACAAATAGAAGCAGTATTTTATTTTAACTCCATTTCATTTCATTTCATTGAAGTGTATATTTTACAAGAAAAATGTGCATTATGTCTGTATCGAAGGAGGAACAAAATCCCCAAAATCTCACAATTTTAATGTTGTGCTTACTTTACAGTTATCAAAAATAACTTTTGAATTCAGTTCTTACTTTTTCTGGCTGTCTTAATTAATTTATTATTTAATTTTTATGCTTTTTATTGCCTTAAAGTACAGAATAAGTTTTAATGTTGGTTATTGTGATATAAATATTTTGATATTGAATATTTTGATATGACATATAGATATATAAATGTGGTGCTCATACAAATGTGGGTTAGTTATTTTTATGGGTGCTATGGTCATCTTTAGCTATTGGGGTGAGGGGAAAGGGGGACATTGGTATTATTTATAAATAATGGGAGATGTTATATATTATATATATAGATCTGTCTATATATATGTGTTTAAAAAAATATCTTTTGCTTCTGAAGGGCAAAAGAATATATTGATTATTATATACTATGGATTTTGATATTGAATTAATTCTCTCTCTCTCTCTCTCTCTCTCTCTCTCTCTCTCTATATATATATATATATATATATATATATATATATATATATATTAGTTGCACTAATAACATCAATGCCCATATGCATGTTGGTTGATTTTTGAGCACTACTGTCATCTTTTGCTACTGAAGGGCTAAAACTCAATTTTTTAAGGGGCCACAAAGCCAACTACAGGATTCAAACTCTTAGTTTCTTGTATTACAGATTGGGCCAGAGATTGGTACTTGTATTTTATTGAAATTATTAAGGTTATCAAAGTTTCTTTTATTTTAACAAAGATAAAGTTTTAAGTATATTCAAGCTATGAAACTAAATGTTTATTTCTAACAATGTATGTAATATTAAATTATCTAGAACATAACTGTTCACTCTCTTAATTTCTACTGTTGTATCTGTTATGTCTGCTGTTTACTTAACTTTGATCCCCTCTAAATGTCATCTGCAGAGTCTGCTAGCTGTACACCTTTTTTTAAAACATAAATTAAAATTTATTGATTCTTAAGTGTATTTTCTATCACTAAATCGTAACTATGACTTTAATTCTGGTATGTTTAGACTGTGATTCACTGCTATAAAATTACTTTTGTTTCATGCCATACATTCATTTCTGATGTTGTTATATCAGCATTTTTGAGTTTCTGTTACAGTTTTTAAACATTACTTGTGTTCGACAGCTAATTGTAGTTTTGATTTTGTTAAATAACTTTTGATCAAACTTAATCTGAAAGTATTTCTCTGGTTTGATTCTGTAAATTAAAAATAGTTGTTTAGTTGTATATGCTATTCAGAAATATGATTTTCTCATACATTAAAATATTTTTAGCACTATAAAACTGATGTGTAATGAAGTTTTATCTGATATAATGTTTGTTAATAAGCTTTTCGTTCTCTTTAAATAAATGGGTTTGTTTCCTCCATTTAAACTAAGACAGGTAGTTCATCCTTTTTCTAAATCCTTGTTATAGCTTTACACACAGTGTCAAAGATAAAATTTTTACATACATAAATGACTAAATGGTCTTTGTATATACTCATGTTTTCCTTTAGTTTTTTTCTGCTTAAATAAGTTGACATTGTTTTATCAGTATCAAACTTAAAATTTCACAAGTTATTTATTTCAATAATTGCTATATTGCAATTTCTTATACCATAATTATGTTATAAAGTTAACTTACACCTATTTATGTTGGCATATTTACAACTTTTATTAAGTATTCATATTTTATTTACATTTTTTGTTTTATTGCTTTTTGTAAATATGTTTTCTTGTTTTCTCAAGGAGTTCATAACAGTAAATTCTGTATAATCTGTATGATCAAACCTGTCTTTTAATTGTTCGCTGTGCTGTTGTAATTGGTTTGGGATTTTCTTTTTTATATAATGTAACTGATTTAATCAATAAAGATATATGTTAGTGTTATGTTCATCTTTTCTTTCTGTGCTATATTTTCATATTGGTTTTAAACATCTTTGTCCATGTTTTCTGAATTAAATTAAGAGTTTATTATTTTGAATGAAAATTGTTTTGTACATCTGGATTAAGGTATAAGCTTGAGTAACCTTTATTTTTAATGGAACACATGCAGTGTCTTTTGGTTAAACAAAAAGTTTGCCAAATGTCATTAGGAACAGGGAAAAAAATGTTTATTCGGGTTAATTTGTTAGCATCACTTAATGCTTAAAATACCTGCTGGGCTCAAGGTTTCATTCTCTGCTCTTAGGGACACTAGATTTTCTTAGCACGGAAAATGAAGGAAAATGAAATAAATTAAACGCATTTTCCTTACACAAATTCTTATATACTAGGTAACCCTCATGATCTCTTACACAAATTGTTGGACACAGAAAATAACATTTCCAAGAGTTGTTTTTTATATACAAAATTGGAGTTATACAAGTAGTTATATGGTTTATGATATACAAATGTGTTAAGAAATTTTGCTCTGTTCTTCAGTGTACTGGTTTTAATTTTTCAAAACTTTGGCATCTTTTTTTTACTTTTTGGATGAACTCATTTTGATGAAGTACTGACAGTCTATTAAATGATGGATAAAAATTTACTGTTATTATTATTATCAGTATTACTATAAAATGAAATTTTAACTTACACTGTTTCCTCTTTCAATACATCTGTTCCTGTATTTAAGTATAAAAATGAGAGTCAGTATAAATATATATATATAATATATATACCAAGAATGCTTCTGATCATGTTATTTATTTTTATGTTTCTCACATACATTGATATTGTTTCTGAGGTTTATGTTCTGTTAATTATTTAAAGGAAAACTCTATTAAGAGAATAGAAAAATTTCATATTTTTTTCACTAACATGATCATGATCAGAATAATTTTTTTAGTACTAAATATTTTTAAAATAATTCATTATCTAGGTAAATGTCTTTCTTCTCTTTTTAAGGTCAATTTTGTCTTAAGGAATACATCTGTCCTTACTGTCAACATTCTTATGCCAACAAAGGAAATTTGAATAGACATATAGAAGAAATTCACAGCAAGAAAGACCCTAGAAAATTTCAGTGCCGCATTTGTCATAAACGTTATATAAGAAAAGATTATGTTTTGTTCCACATGGAAACTGTTCATGGTTCATCTAGTGTGAAGTGAATAGCTGGTTAGCAAGAGAGTATATCAAATTATCACTGTGCCAACAAATTCTTCAAGGTTACATTTATAGTCATACATGTTTATTAGATATTGTTTGCATTTCCAGCTTAAAGCTTTCAGACGATTAATAGACAGTATTTATAGAAGCAAATTTGTTAATATGTTTAAAATTTCACTGCTATTCACATGGTGTAGAGATGGTAATTAAACTTTTTGTAAAAATTTTTTTTATAAATATGCATATCAATGTTTATAAAAGTTTTATATATATACATTTTTTTATTTATTTATAATGTTAGGATAGGTTTTAACTCTACAAATTTTGAACTTGTGGGCTTTTTTGAAAGAAGAATCAAAATAAAGTTTATATTACATGTTGCTAATACTTTATATATGTGTGTGCACTGTTTTAGACATTCTAAATAAATGTATCCAAAATTAATTGAGATAATTTTTTAATTAACCATTGTTAAGTTTTTGTATTTAAGTATATTAACATTTTTGTTTTTTGTATTATCATGCTTTATTTAGTTAACTAATTCAAATATTAATCAAAGTACATAGCTTACACGAAAAAAAAAATTAAATTATTATGCTAGATGATATTTCAATCTGGAACTTTTTTATGTAACATTAATGATATTGTCATCAACTATGGCTCAATTTTAAAAGAGGAATGACCTTCCCCCACCTAAGGAAATAAAAAATTGGTTGAAATATTTTTAAATCTAGTTTTTATTTTCATTTTTGTCCTCTCCTTTATAAACAAGGAAAAGTCCTAAAATTGGACTCGGGTTGTGCCATTGATTTACTCCAAATACAATTATTTTTTGGCGAGGAGGATTTTAGTATTGAGCAATTAATTACCTTTAATATACTTTTTAAAGTATGTGATTCAAATTCAGTAGCATTTATATAATATCTACTGCCCTAATCTGTGTATAAATCATGCAGACTGCCATTCAGTAATAGGGAGCTTTCTTCAAAGGTTAAATTTATATTCAGTATATGATTGTATAAAATTATCCTTAAAATTATTTCAAAATGCAGTGCTTATTCTTTTATTGTCATTACAAGGAACAAGTCAATTTAAATTCTAAATTTTAAAAAATTTCTGAGGTTTAGATAAATTTTTTTACATAGAGTAGCAATCATATCAATTATTTAATTTATCATGTAATTTATTGAATTAGAATATTTGTATGTTATGTAACATATGGGTTTAAAATCAGAATAATTTATTTAAATGTTAGAGAATATATCTGATAGGTATAAAATTCATTAAAAATGTATGTAACCAATGATTCATTTAGATATTTTTTATGAGCTGAATCCAACTTGCGTTTTGAATTATTTACATCCATAAAATTGCAATGTATGAAAAACATTTTCATACTGCAGATAAAGAACTGTATATTTCAGACTTCTTTCATTATTTTTCTTTAGAGAAGTTATTGAATTGAAATTGCTTCCTTAGAGGAATAATCATATGAGTATTAATCAAATTTTGCTTTTTCTTAATGTAGCATAGAAGGTTAAAATTCTTAAACTACTTGAGATTAAACAGCCAAAAATTGTAATTGTATTATGATTCCAAAATTGTCAAAAGCAAAATTTCTCTCCTTTATTTAAATTGTTTTCATTTTATACTTTAGATTGACCTTGTATTGAGCATTATAAATGGTAACCAAGATTTATTTTTCAGTCGCTTCTGTTTATATATTTACACTATTGTTCTCATATACTTTACTTCTGTGAAAAAAAGGAAGTATAATTATTCAAATCTAAAAAAAAAGCTATTTTTTTTTAACAGAGCTTTATGATTTGTGACATATTTAAGACCTGTGTCTTGCCTCTCCTTCATTTGTAGCATTTTGTGTTTTTAATGGCAAAGTTTCTTTTCAGTTATGAAATGAATAGCTGTAACTTTTTATATGTATTTTATCTACATATTTTTGCTAATATAACATTAATGTTCTGTTCAAATCCTGATGGACACCATTAAATACCCTTGCATCTAGGCCAGATACAGGTACGTTAAATCTGTAGGCCAGAATGTCCTTCTATGAGGTCAGGAAGGATATGGGAGAAGGTGTGAGTCCCCCCTCTCCCCCCCCCCCCAGATGTCATGCCTGAGGTTGCTCAGTCAAATTTGTGCTGACACCTGGCCAAGTCGAATTCTGACCCTTCAGGTGCTATTGTAAACCAGAACTGAATTCCTCTGCCTGCTGCCATCTATGGACTTAGTCTGGAGTTAATCCAGCCAGAGGTCATAGTTAAAAAAATATATTAATTAATTAGGAGAACTAAGATTATAGCAGTTTATGTTTGTATAATTTATTTGCACATGAATTCCATTCTTTCCTTGTGTGTGAAATTCAGCATTAAATTCTTTTATAAGTAGCTTTTTCCTGGTATATTTTAATATTTATAAGATTTATTTTTATTTTTAAAAATCATCCAAGGAACTTAAATTATTATCTCTTGTCCTTGTATGGATCTTTAAAATCCAAATGCCTGTAAAGTCTGTGAATGGTCTTACATGACTAGGTGATTTTTTTTTTTAATATTGTTTTTTACAAGCCATAGCTGAATGACAGAGACGTAGCAAAGGGTTGGCAAGGGGTCTATCATGCCCCGGGTGCCACTCGCACAGGGGCACCTAATGGTCCTTTTCACTTATTCTATATATTATATTACTATATGTTTTTCGGACAGGGGGGCTCCAAAAAGGCATCATGCCCCAGGCTCCAGTTATGCTCGCTACGTCACTGCTGAATGATTTGAGGTATTGAAATCTATCTTACTCTAATGCTCTGTTTCTGTTGAGAAAGGGAACATGGTTATCCAAGTTAAATTTTTAAAAAATTTTATTTGCTGAATCCAATTAACCCTAATTATTTTTTCTAGCTTCATTGAAATTTTTAGTATGAGATCAATTATTTTCTGTATGTCTAATTTTAAGTTCAAAATATGCTGGCTGAGGCCTTTCACACTGTGTAATTCAAAGCTTATCTTCATATCTAAGCCAAGAAAATCTATTTTTTGTTAAAGTTCACAAGTAAGAGCTTTTGGAATAGATGCTAATAATATTACTGGAGCATTAAATACACATTTAATATAACACATTTAAAATCCTTGACTTTCTATTGACAGTTCATACAATATACAACTAACACTATGAAATTCACAGCACACATGCTTTTACAGGTAAGAGACTATCATTAGTTTGGGGAATCCTCTCTTTTCTCAGCAAATTCTTTGCAAGGACAAAAATTCATCTTCCTCTAGCCCTGCATTTTATGTTGCTGGGGAAATGGTTTTCAGCTAACATATTTAAAGTCTTTAAATCACTTACCAAATACTGGTAGAACTTTGGTTAACCTGACATTTCTCAGTTAAAGGAAGATAATGAGTTCGCAGTATGCTGTTCTTTTGTGCATGTATATATAAATATATAATGAAAATTACTTTGTTGCTGCATAGTTCATCTTATTGTCATGTAAATGTTTCTTACTTTTTTTTATATTTCACATTCTATATGAGGTATCACTATACAATATTTCATTGTTAGGAGAAATGATTTATAGTGATACCTGATAGTATGATCTCTTTTGAAGAGTTTTAACATTCTGGAAAGTAGATAGTCTTAGTTTGTTTTCATAAATGTTTTGGCCTAGTATCAAAATCCCAAGTATAGCAAAATAGACAAAGATAATTATCTCGTCGCTAAGCTATTTTCTGAAGAGGTAAATCATTTAAATTCTAAAAGACATTCAATATTCTATTATATTTTAACTGAAACAAGTAATTCAATTAATTGTTTTCTCTGAGATTATCTGCAGAAAATATCTGCCTTCAAATTCTGTATTTGTTTGATGTGGGAGAAACACAAACCGTATATCCTTCAAGAATCAAGAAAATTTACATAATAGTTGGAAGATTTTATAGAAAATATCTAATTTCTTCATCAGTTCTTCCTAGCACACAAGCATTTATGTAACACAAAGTGATTCTAGCCAAAAATTCAGTAGTAGAAAGGTACTCGTACAGTTTTAATTTTCATCAAACTTTTTTCCAGAAACGGGATTGCACCACTGGTTATGATGAAAGTGAGAAGGGCGTACAATGTTTAAGAGAGCTGTTGTTTAAACTAGATGGTCAAAATAGTGAGGATTTTGCAAATCACAATTTTGACCTATTATCGTATTTTGTCATCAACATTGAAATCAAACACTGATCAAATTCTAAAGAAACTTGACAAGTAGTGTTATATAATTCTTTGTACTCTTCCTGGGGAAGCCATTTACAAATTCACTTCTTGTATAGATTAAACTCTTAGATTTAGAATGCACTGAAATATTCAAATCTGGTTTCAAAACTTCTGACATAGTTTTCAATATGTATGATGTGATAACTAATTTTCTAGATTATTGATTTTTACTCTATTCTTGTGATATTGCTATGAATAACTCCCTCAAAACAGTGTTGTGAGTTATTTGTGAGGCATGATTAATCTTGTTGTGCTTGATTTTTCAGGAATTCTTTTATTTATACATATAAGTTTATATGCATATATATAGTTATAAAATCAACGTCATTCATATAATGTTTGTTTATTTTTGTAGACAATCCAAAAGCTCTCTATATGTTTATTAGAAATTACAGTGTATAAAAATTTTTTTTTTTTTGCCAATAAATTGGAAAATTAAATAAGTAATATTTTACTGTTTTATTTTCTCCAAAATTTTAAAGAAAAAATACATAGGAGGTTAGAAAGATGTTATAGTTTTGTGTAGTTCAAGAAAGTTGATTTTTTTCGTCTCTGAAAGATCAGGTATTATAATGCAGTAATTTTTAACAACTGCAAAACCACTGATTTTTTTATTCAAGAATATTGCTTGCTGTTTAATGAAAGTTCACACCTACATTTAGTTTTTATGTAGGTGCGTAGCATATGTTTTATGTAGAAGCATATTTTTTCATTTATCAATCTAAATTGTTACTATAATTTTTCTTGTAGGTTTCCCAATGGCATATATATGTGCGGATGATATAGAAAAGTATACAGCTGCATCAAATGAAGCTTTATGTGTTCTTTGTCAAAAGCAGTTTAGTGGAAAAGACAAATTAAAAAGGCATTTGGCTGAGAAACATGTTATTAATAGAATTCGTTATCAGTGTGATGTATGTCTGAAATATTTTTGTAGGCAGGACTATGTGAATACACATAAGAGAAGTGTTCATGGGATTTTCAACTAAGTTAAATTGGATGAAACTTTCTCGAATTTTACTGATGGTAAAATACTTTTATATAGAATTAATTGTCTTGGGAGTACCTCACACTCCTCTGTCTATAAAAGCAACATTGTATTGTGTAAAATTTTAGTTTATGCTGAAACCAATAAACAGATGTAAAAAATTTTAAAGTGTTTAGATATACATATTTAGTGTACTAACATTTATATTTCATGCTTTTAAAACTATTTTGTATTGTTAAATTATATTATACAGTATATATTTTAGTCGTCAAGAATAAATTCTGTTAATGTCTTTTGAAAGTTTACTGTAATTTTATGCATGCTTAAAATTATGATTAAGAGTACATAGGTCGCATTATTTGTACTTAATATTCTTTCAAAATTTTAATATAATACTGCTTTGCAAAAGTAATTCAAGGTTAGATAATCATTGAATTAATAATATACTTTTATCTTAATTTATTTTCTAATTTACTTCTTAAGAAATACATTTAAGTTTAAGAAATAGTGTTTAGTTTAAGTTAGTATACTTATCTTGTCTTTACTGATTTACTAATATAAATATTATTTTGCAGAAAGTTTTTTAGCAAGTTTTCCTTCAAAAATTATGTATTATACTAATGTTGGGACATCTTAAAACTTCTATTATTTATAACATATTTTGCCTGGATTTAAGTGTTAGCATTTCACCAGTGTGTATATATTTGATGTTTAATTTTTTCATAATCTTTATGTGCCTGTACAAAAAGCAGTTATCACATCAAAAACTGTTTAAGTTAATGTAACTACTTTAAGGAAGGGGTGTGTGAAATTAAGTATTATTGTTAACTTTAAAACTAAATTAAGTGTGAAAATTCTTCACAATCACTTATAGTATGAGGGTAGTATATTTTTATTTCAGAGTAGAACAGTACTTATTCCCTTTTTCGGAACTATTATGTGATATAGTATCAATGTTTTCCTCACCTTGAAGTTTAATATTAAATAATAATCATCATAAATGAGTTATTCTATTGTATAACTATAAATTGAAGGAAAAACTGCTCAACTCTCACAAATGCTAATATTGTTATTTTGTTTTCTTAGTTTTATTCAATGTATTTTTAGAAATTTGAAGTAGTAACTGATTTATGTCGAGTAATGTTGTGTGCTGCCTATGTTTTTATTGTATTGTTAGAGTTATCAATTTGCTACTTTGTTTCAGGTTTAGAAATGGATCCGGAATTCTCGCCAGTTTTTACCCTTGATACAAATCAAAATCGTCCCATTTGTGCATTCTGTAATCGGCAATTCCACTCTGACCAAACTCTAAGACGCCATATATTAGAACGCCATGCTCAGAATCCTCGCAGATATTCATGTGATGTATGTCAGAAAACATTTTCTCGGAGGCATTATGTTATGACACATAAAAAAATGGTTCACTCTATTACATAACAGTTGTTTAAAAATTACAGGTTATATTATTTCTTTGAGCTTAATATATATTATATATATATTAATATATAAAATTTATCATTTTTTGTCTACTAGTATAATGCTAAATAGTTTAAATAAATTGAACTTATAATCTCAATTTATTTATTGCAATGTTTATCATACAGTATATAACAACAACAACAAAAAAAAAAACCAGATTGCAGTGTCAGAACAACACTGAGCATTATTTCACCATCTCTAAACAAAAAAGTACTGAGTGAAAAATAATGTATTTATAATTGAATTAGTTTATCTTATTTTATGAAAAAAATCTGAATTTTTTGCCTAATTTTTAGGAAATACTAAATATTTTCTAATAATTTTTTACAAACTTATGTTTTTTCTTGTTTTGTTTAAAAATTAGTTTTTGTCTCAATTTCTTTGTGTTATTCAGTATTTTGTATGCATTTGCTTTAATAAACAAAAATTTGTGATATTGTTTAACTCTAGTTTATGATAAAATTTATTTCTCTTACATATTTTATTAAGAATATGCTAAATTTAAGTTGAGTGGTATGATATTTTGTCATGTCTGAGACAATGATAATTTTAAAATGTTGTTAGCTCTTTAAGGTTTTGCAGATTTATAGAAAATTTCACAACAATACATTGATTAAAAACTTTATTTTACTTTCACAGTTCATTGAATTTAACATGAATTGTTTAATTTCTTGTTTTGTTATCAATTGTACTTTACTGTGTACATTTATATTACTAGAATGGAGGCAAGATTTTTTTTCATACATAACTTTCTAGCAATAAAGAAGAAACTTTTCCTAAATTTGAGGATTTATGGTATGACTTGTATCTAAATAAATCCTATATTTTTTTTTTAGGGCATAAAAATTAAAAGTTAGTTGAGTTTTAGGGTGTTTATACACAAGATCACAATAGAACTCTTGAAAAATGGAGTACTTTAATTCATCCTATGCTTATATTCAAGAAAATAAACTCTATGATAAAGATGTTAAGTTTCTCACAATATTTTATGGGAATTAAAAAAGGAATTCTGTCATCCCCAAAAAAAGTTTAGTCTCATCTTGGATACCTTTTCTTTCATTAAAATTCCAAGCATAATTTTCACATTAAATAATTTTGAAATTAATGTTGAACTATTTGTTTTTCAGTGTTTGTTTAATGTTTTATTTTTGAGAATTAGTTTTATCTGGTATTATTTTTTTATTTTTAATAGTTTATATTCATTTCTTAAAAACTTCATTTGCATATGTAGTAGGTTTGAATATACTACATAAAATAAATTATATTAATCTTTCATAATGATTTAAACATCAGACTTCTAACCACCAATGTTTGTTTATTTACATTTATTGTCTTATTTCATTAGACTTTTCATCTCATTGATAAATCACAGATTAAATATGTATTAATTTGTCTTACATAAAATGCTTTTAGTGATGTGGAACTTAACACTAATTATTTTATCTATGACTTGTATACATAAAAGTGTAAACATTTCTATAAACTAGGATAAACTGTGATCATGTATTAAATATGCATTAATATCATAGCTTTCCAAATGTATTTATTAAATAATACAACATTTATTACAGGCCATGGAAAAAAAAACCTGAATATTTTACTGTAAATAAAATAAAAAGAAGGTATGATCAGAACTCCTAACCAAATGTAGATTTCTCCCTAGACGCAGCCCAAGAGAATGCTTTCTCAGTGAGCCCCATGAAGCCTTTTTTACTGTTAATTGGACGGTTCAAAGTGAAACAAGTCCATGAGTGTCCTTCAGAAAAAACTGATGTCTTAATTTACAACTGTATTAATTAACCATCGACTTTTGTTAGTTTTTTCTGCTTCAATAATGTAAAATTTATCCTATGGACTTGGTTCAATGAAATATATCATGTTTTTACTTTTTCAGGAAAGTGGTAGTACAAAATGACCAATGAAATGGACTTGGTTCACTTTAACTCTGAACTTTCCAATTATCGTGACATATTATGGTTTTTGTATTCCCCAATTTCGTTTTGCTAAATGTGGTGGAAAATTTCTTATAATTTATAATCAGTACTCATTATTTAGAAAAATATAATTTCTGGAATCTTTAAATTGCAGTGTAACACATCTTGTCTACATTTTAGTGCCTCTTCATACAATAATATGAAGACTGATATCTGTCTATGACTTGTAAAGTTTGCAGTACACAAATTTGCATGTTAGGAGTTTGTACTATAACAGCTATTTTCATGCAGGTTTTCTATAATTTTCCTAGTATGTTAGGTGAATACTAACTACACTTTTAAATATCATCCATGGTAAGCTTCCTTTCAGCCTCATATATACTTCATGGTGTGCTAATATTCAAATGCACCCTTCAATGTGTGTTTTGAGGTCATAAAAATGCCAGCTAAGAACTGTTTGTTAGTCATTAGTTTGACATTTTAAAAACCACTCTGGTAATCAAGCAGTTTTCTTACTATGCCCATGTTAAATAATCTGCATACATAACTGAATGGCTATTTAGTATATGAGTGTGTTGTCATATCATAATGTTCAATGTCACAATGATCTCTTTTAGTCTGTTACAACTCAAATTCACAGAGGCATGATTCAAGCCCAATTAAGTTTTTAATACTATTTTACTGTTATTGGGTTGGTCAAAAAGTTCATTTGGTTTTTTTTAGTAAAAATAAAAGGCACATTTTTGGGTTTTCATCAATAACTTTATTGAACATGTTCACTGTTTTGTTATGTTACATTCTGCAATCTTTCAGGCAACTTGATAAATCCATCTTCCCAAAACTTATACTGCACTAATCTTTTTTTCATTTTAGTTGAGTTTTTGCTTTTCTTGAAATATTAAAGCATAATATGCTGAAAATGTTGCTAATTTTCTTGCATCTTCAATATTAAAATGGCTACACAAAAATTTAACAATTTGATAAATTTTTGTTTAAAATACATGTTGATATGACTGTTGTCATAACACAGTCTAACAAAATTGTTTTGAACGGCATTAAAGACTACTAAACACCACTAGAGCCAACTTACTAAAAACGGAACTTTTTGGCCAACCCAATATATCAGCTCATATTGGAGATTTGTTTTATATACAAACATACCCCTTGGCTTCATCAGATATGTTTGATGGGATTATTACTTTATCTGGTGGTTAAGATAGCCATTCAAGTTTACATAAGTTTGCCATGCTCCTGAGAAAGTATTCTGAAACAATGTGAGTATTGCAGTCTGGAATATATTTATGCTTAAAATGCCATCCTAGAGATGATGAAGGCTATATACAAATATACCAAATCTCAACTATAAAGTTCAGATTAGTCGCAGCATTCAGCGATTTTTCTAATTAGATTTGATGGACTTGATGATTTAAAACAATTGCTCGAATGCATAAAAACATCTGTATGCTGTAAAATCATAACTTCTATGCTGTGACCGAGATGCTACTGATCTAACATTACACTGGATAAGCCAATCATTTATAGCATTTTTATGAGTTATCGTCACTCTTTTATATGATAACATTAATAGGATTAATATTTGTTTAACCACTAAATGTTAGCAAGACGTAAGGTAAAATTAAATTTATACTGCATCAGATTATCTGACTTTAAACTATTACCTAATATATAATAATAAAGTTCTGTGAAACATAACAGAGCTACAAATTAAAACAAAATCCAAAGTAAAGAATTATAATCAGTGCTATCTGAGACCCAGGAAGCAAAGTCATCAGGAATAATGAGTAAATTTTCAGAAAGAAAAAAAAAGTTTTATCAAACGATGGAAAATAACAAACAAGTGAATTTAAACTTTTAATCTCAAAACGAGAAATTGTGTATAAAGTTTTTTAAAAAAAACTTACGCTACATAATACCAAAATTGAATGTTTGTCATTCAATATGGCATAAATGGCTTACAACATCACCATATTTGTAAAAGTGCAGTGTTCCTAACATGAGTAGAAACCAAATGAAATAAAGCTTTTTAAATTTGGACAACAGGTTACTGAAGTTATAGGTTTCTTTCTTATAGTATTCCAAATTTTATTCAAGATCAAGTTTAGACAAAGATAATGAGAACTGCTATTTGCCAGCTGCAAGAGAGAACTTTGGTTTAAATGGTAAGACTTCAATTAACAAAAAAACTGGGCAACTTAGTAATACAGTTTTGTGTGTCTATGTCAAAAGAAGAAAAAAAAAGGGGAAATGTTTGAGTATTTGAAACAGGTTCATACTCATTTTTAGATATCAAAAATAGAGTTTTTAAGGATCTCAACGATGACTAAAATACCATTTTAATGAATTTAAAAATATTTGAGCATTATTATGATTCAAGATAATTTTCATTTAAAATTGATTATATTATTAATCCTATTCTGAAATTATTCTTAAGGTTGCAGTCTCTCTGTTTTTTTCCCGCACCTAACCTCATATATATATAGTGACAATATTAAAGAAGCCTGAATAATAGTAATGCAAATGATGACATACATATGACAGTCATAAATTGAAAACTTTTTATTTTTAGCTAGAAAATAAGTACTTTTTAAGAACCAGGAGAGAAAATAAAAATGAGTAAGGACCTTCAATGCAAAAATAAGGACATCCTTATTTTTATACCTTTAAAGGGCCCTTAAAAACAGAAATTGAAATTCAGGAGTTCTTAAGGACTTTTAATGAAATAAATCAAAAATTGAGTCTAAAAGCACTCTTTGGTGGACACATAAATATAACTTTTCAAAATACTGGTAGTATTTAATTTTGATTCTTGAATTATGACACATACAAATATATTAAAATATTTCATTAAATCATCTCACAAGCCTTCATTTTAATGCATATTTAAAGTGAGCTTGAATTTTTAAACTAATAAACAGTGATTGATGCAATAAATGATAGGTTGTCTAGTATTGTATAAAAATGTGCTGAAACAGTAATGCAAAAGCCATCTTCCAAATATGAATATTTATACTCATAAATAAAATGTCAAAGATATTACATGATTTTTTCGAAAACAAAAAGAATATGTTATCAATTTCTTCAAATGATTCCACACCAGTTTAAAAAATAGCATTTTAAATATGAAATGACTGTTAATGACAAGGAAAGAAATTAGAATTAATTCATTTTTCATATTGCTTACATTTTAATTACTATATAAGAAACTCAAAATCATAATAAATTTCACAAAGAAAAGTAGAAGCTGAAAGTAACAACTACACATTTGAATTAAAAGCAGACCCCCAAATATCATGAGATAATATATGACCATCTATACAAGAAAATTTACGCAATTCAAGTTTAGTTCATTTTCATACAGTTTTCATACAGAGGTATATCATGATTATGTGCACCAATTTCTTTCACAATTTGGTTTCTTGATGAATGACACCGTGATAAACATCTCTTCCTTTCATATTCAAGACATCTCCATATCACTTTATGCGCAGTTAAACGTTCCCTTTTGTACAAATATCCCTTGTGACATAACTGCAAGGAACCACATCTACCTCTGACAAACTTTAGTGAATCTACAAAATATCAAGCAAAAAATTATAGAAGTTCCCCAAACTTTCTAATACAAAATAAAAAATATATTCATATATAAATGGCTGCTAGTTAGGAAGAGTTCTAAGCATTTATAAGTTTCAATTCCCATAAGTAAACTCAAACATTTACTGAAGTGCATTTATACAATCACATAATGGTAAGTCTAAAATTTTCCTGAGGCTGTAGTACAGTGGTTCTCAACCTTTTCAGGGACATGAAACACTATTATTTTTTTATAGAAGTCTGCAACTCAAATAAAAAGACAGGCTAACAGACAATAGACCAGGGGTGGCCAACTCAAAACACTCTGTGGACCACTTGAGTTAAATATAAATTACAGTGGGCCAATTAAATTATCAGAGTGAATTTTGATGTTTGGTGTGCGAAAGGCAAAATTACCATCATCAAATATCAGATCTGCATACTGCACTTAATATTTTACCTTTAAAGTAATTTGAAATACATACAAATACAGGAATCCTCAAATAAGGCCACATTTTAATACAGGCCAAATTTTTATTATTGCTTTTTCAGGAAATTGCATTCTTGATAAAAATATTTGCTTATTGAAAAATTAATTTTTGGCATTATCAAAATGTATATATATATTTTTAAAAATGCAAAAATTTACAAAATGCAACTTTGTAAAATCAAATATTTTAAAAATCAGCAACTTCAAAGTAGCAATTTTGAAACACATTTCAGTTTTGGAAAATAAAACAATTATTTCACAAAAGAAAACAAAATCAATTTGTTCAACAAAATGAAATCAAAATCGGTTTTCTTAATAATCAAAAAGTGGAAGAAAAAATATCTATGGAGAGATGCTTGGAGATGGGCACTTGATGCATCAAAGACAGTAGAATCAACATTGATTTCTTTGGATATCATGCGTATCATGAAGAAAAAGGTACTTTTTCACACATAAGTGCTGCTGAACATGGAAAAAGTAAGTGAAGTATTTCATTTTATAACAATATATTATTTTCCAATTGCTTTAGTACCGAGGGCCAGTAAAAAAGTCTTAGGCCGCTAGTTGGCCATTCCTGTGCTAGACAGAAAATAGAACATTACGTGTAAATAAAGCAGCAAATTGTCTCAAATTTGTAACTTTTATAAGAACAAGATGCAGGTTCCTACAATAACCATTAACAACATTTTCAATTTAGAGATATAAGTACTTAAGCATAACACAATCCATGCACAAAGAACTAACTTGATAATATAATTCAAAGTAACATCTATAATGTTTGAAATTTTTTCCAAGACACCTTCAGAAAAACTACAGTGATACCTTGAATACATACAGGGTGTGGCAGAATGGACTCCCATACATTTGAAAAGTTAGTAAAAAAAAATGAACAAAATAATTTAAAGAATAATGCTTTATATTTTTGAAAAGCACTAACAATCTAGTTTTCCTCCACTAGGTATTGAAAATAACATCACTAAACTGGTGTCTGTTATTTGTAATGCACTGCCAAAACCATTCTCTAAAGTTTTTCACCACTTTGCTGGTCATCTCTGGGGGAATGGCAGCAACTGCCTTATAAATAGTGGGCTTACAGACTCACTGCACATTTTCAGGTCTTCTAATGTTCTGAGGATGACCACTTGGTTTACTTGGTAATGCAGACCTACTTGCTCTCCTGTTTGAAATCCATCGCAGAATTGATCAGGAATGGCATCAGTTGCATAGCACCTGAAGCATGCCCTTAATGCCCTCTATGTAGTGGTTACACATTTGTTGCTTTTAAAGAATGCTTGGATAATGAAACCGCAATGTTCACCAGACCAACTTATAGTGTCTACTGACAACTAGAAAATCTGCCCGAACTGTTGTCACCTCCCGTGCTGCTCTACCACCACCACTGCTTTGCCAGTGATCTTCAGAAATAAGGGAGAGCATTCTGCTGAACACTGTACTAGTTGCATAACTGCTAACCAAACTCACAAACCAACATTACTTGAAATGAACAGGTAACGAATAAAGTGAAGAATTTTAATTGTGAAAATTGCCAGCCTAGGCTATAGAGAAAAACTCTTAATTTCTTTAATACAATCTGAGTAAACATTATTCTCTCTTTCCTGATCCAGGTATTTTAAAAAGGACTTTCAACTAAGTGTTATTCAGTAAAATTATATTTTACTAAATGAAAACACTGATAAACCCTTAATTACTCAAAACACCATTTAACAATTACTCAATATCATATTACCAAGAATTATACCACACTGAAAACAAATGAGTATATTCTTGTGAGATAAAGAAAAATTTGGTACTTCAATATTAAAAAAAATCGTCAATTGTAATCATATACTTTAGGAACGTACAGGTGGCAAAACTTGTACTCAAAAGTCCAACTAAAAATCACTCAACCAAATTTCATAATATATCTCCATTGATCTAATATTTTATACTAGAGGCACACACTTAAGATATTTCAGTATTACCAGGATTGTGTTTTACCCATCAAACATATAAGTCATAATAGGTTTTCAATTTTACCATGTTTAATAAGTAGAATAATTTTCAATTTCCAGCATATATCACACAGGATTGTTTTGTCCTTGTAAGAAAGTAACTGTTTTAAAAATAAAATTTCTAATGTGAATGAAGTTCTCAGTTCAACATGGTCTAATAATTGAACAAAGCAAAAACAAAATTTGTATTTAAATTTTTTTTTTCATAAATAATAAAAAAAAAAAACACCAGATAATTTATAATCAAAATAATTATAATTTTTAAATGCAAAATTATTTGTTTTATGAATATTTTTAATACATAAATTTGTAGCAAATTCATGGCATACATATTTATAACTGATCAATTAATACTCAACCGACGAATGCATTTAATTTTAATATTAATACTATTAGTTTTCTAATCATATACAAAAATCAAAAGACATACATTTTATTTCTTTTTAGATTTGAACATTTATATATACATATAATAGGAATCATTTTCAGCTGTGTAATATTTACATAAAAGTTTAAGGTCACAACAGTAAAATAATATTCATTCTTTGCAAAGCTAACATAGTAAATAACCACAAACTTACGAACAAACTATAAAAGAATAACAAATAAATGAACATCTCACATATTATATGAAATAAAAACTCATAAAAGGAGATCAGGAATTCTTTCTGCAGCGGTTTGATGGTATTGTAATTAAATTATACAATATATATTTATTATGTTTTAACATCTACCCTTTGCAGTTAACGGCAATAACCAGAAAACACAGAAAATCATCTGTCATGGTACCAAGAATTCATTTAAATATGACTAGGGTACTAAAAGCACAAGACAGAGTCATTCTAGTAACCCTGTTACAGTTGTAGTAAACTTTTGATAAAAAAAAAAGATGCAAATCTGATTATCTTTTAAAATACATTTTAAATCTAATTCACTAAATTTACAGATACATTATATACATTATTTTATTTTAATATTATAATTAATTATTTTATGTTATCATTCAATTTAACATTACATATTATAATCATCAAATATGTGGAGAAAATTTGTTTTACAGTTCTCCTGGATAACTTAAGTGTTAATAGAATAGATAAAAATCTCAAATATGTACTTAAAAATACTACAGTCAAAATCCCATTAGGGGGATTTTAAGCAATCACAGCTCCTAATATTCACTTCAATGGAAAGTGATGATGGCCAGTAAGAAACTAATCACAGACATGTACTAATTTACTTACTCAGATAGGAAATTTTTTGATTCTTTGCACTGTTAGGACAATCAATTCATGAAATGGTAGCAATCTAAGGTAAGAATTATCAACTGAATGGGTGCTACTACCCCTTTAGAGCAGTGATCTCCAAACTTTTTTGACCACATACTCTTATGACGAAAAAAATCATAAATTGTACCCCTAATCATATTTATATATTGTGTGTGTCAAAAATTATTTTTTTTCTTCAGGAAATGAATGGAAAAAATGCAAAAAATAAAGATATTTTACTTATTTATTTTAAATGAAACAAAATATATATACATGCAATTGATAAATTATGAGAGAAATTTTAAATTATAATTTAATGGGAACAATGTGATTGAATAGGTTGACGAATTTCGGAAAAATCTGGCTTGATTTCCTCTGTTAATGCAATTCAAAGATCTGGTTCTAATTGTAATTTATTTCTGTATATGGTTTTAATTATTGTCACTGCGTATACGATTGCATTGTGTATGCACAGTTATGTTGCACACTGATGACTAGAGTGACTAGATGTAAAAGCAGACTTGCAAGGTTTCTATAATGCAGAGTCGCCAGTAATTTTTATTTTTTTTAAAGGCCCAATTTTGTTTTTCAGTTATAATTTTGTGCGTGCGAGAGGATATAAAGTATTTTGAAGAGAAATGTAGTGTACCCCTAGAATTTTCTGCACACCCCACTTTGGAAACCACTGCTTTACAGAACAATCAAAATTACGATAAGAAATTCTCAAGTTGTATCGTTAAATGTAAAATAAACCAAACTTTGAACCATCAAATCTAAGTAAGAATTACACAAGCACAAGCTGTTAAAACATGTTGCTACATTTAGCATATAAAATAAAATTTCTTGTAGCTGCAGTATACATCAACACAAAAATATTTTGTTTAATGACTATTTTCAGCAGTTTCCCATTTTATTTTTCGTTCATACGATATTAATAACAAGAATTAATAGTAAAGAGAATTAAGAGTTTTATGAAGGGTTTAAAAATACATACACAAGATTGCAACTTCTGATCATATAAAAATTATACAGAAAACGATCGAGGAAAAGATGTTAAATTTTAAAACAGCAAATGATGCACCACTACAAGTTTGTCAATTTTGTTTTATAATTGAACTGTACTAATTTTTCTCTCATTTTATCTAAAATCACTGACTAAAAATTATTCTTTAAAAAAAAAAATTGTATATTACATTAAAATAAAATAGAATACAAGGACTAGGTCTATACATCCTAAGATTCTGTATACTTGTAATACTTAATATTAAATGATTAATTAAAGAACATTTATGCATTTATACACCTTTTCCTTAAAAAAAATATTATATACCTTTTATGATACACCTTTTCTTTTTTTAAAAAAAGGGAGGGGAGGAAAGGATTTAACACGTCATTTACATTACCATTGTGAAGAATAATAACAGACCCTCTCTACATATACACAACTTAAAATTTTCTATCTTCTTCATTTTCAGCCAGAATTGTATAATAAACAGTAAAATATATTTGTGAAATCATCGCCTGGGATATTCTGAAAACTCAACTTTTTGCAAGTCATTTGAATGATTACGATAGATATCTCAAAAATTAAAATTAATTAAATTTTGTATCTCCGAACTTCTCAGTTTTATCCTTAATTAATTTCCAAAAAATGTTTCCTACTGGCTAATACAACAGACAATAAATACAGTAAAAGTAAATACAATTTTTCCCCTTCAATATCAATGATGTATTTTGCAAAGAGAAATATATTGGAACAAAATATTACTATCCAAGTGAAAAAGAAACAAAATTTCACACGAAAAATAAACTTTCCCTAAATTAGGAAAAAGATGAATTTTCCATTACTGCAGAAATTAGTTTCACAGCAATTTTATTTTAATTATAAAAAAAAAATCCTATGAAAATCTGTCCATTTTAAAACCAGAACACTCAGCTTTTTACAGCTTTATTTATAAATTAAAATAGCCTTCACACAGTTCTTTCACTATTAGAACTACATGTAGTTATGCTAATTCTAAAAAGGTAAATAGTGTACAGCATTGAAAAAAAGAAAAAGACAAAAAGAGACAGCGTGAAAACTCATTAAATGAACTGAAAGAAAATATTACATATTTATGTTAAGTCTGGCTGTATCTGCGACCCTGCAAGAGAATGTTGCAGAGTGCTGTCTTCATATATGGAGGGATCAAAAGGAGAGACTGATTCTGCATCATGATTGTGAAATCCAACTTGCCGAACAACTTTATTATTTTGTGTATGAACTCTTGCATAACACTTAAATTTTGAACACTTCACACATCTCCAACTTTGTTTTTTTACACCAAATGAGTCTTTACGGTAACAGAATCCCTGGTGAATAAGCCAGTTTCTTCCTCGACTACTTCGTAAGAAATATAATTTAGAGCCTAGAAAAAATGGTGTAATTATTAGAATGTTATGTTTATAATTTTTATCATTTAATGCATAATATAAACAGCCTCAATTATTTGTATAAATCAACAATTCTTAACGGTCACATGTAAGCAAATATATGTCAAATTCAATTTTACCAGTTTGTACAATATATATACATAAAGTGAAAGAAACACAAACCAAAACTCTGCACATACATACAAATACATAAAATAATCTCATACACTTTGAAATAACTGATATTATAATGTACTCAAGCAATAACTCAAGAACTAACAAGAGAGCCGGGGAATCTATATACAATCTTTAATAAATGCAAGAATAATAGCAGTAATTTAATTAATATTTTCAAACAGAATGGTACCAATACTCAACAAATTCACTTGTCTCAATTAAAATTAAACTCAATTACAACAAAGTTTAAAATGAATAAATGAAAAATTACAGACTACCTCTGTACAGGTGACAGTTAATTTAAATTGTATGTTGATAACCACATATTTAACAACACTTATGATACTCCAACTTGGTGAATTTTAGTTGTTTGTAAGCACATGCTAAACTTTTTTCTCTTTAATATTATGATCACCATACTTCTCTCAAGCATATGGTATCTTGCAGCCCAACAAAGTATGAAAACTGCATACACATACGAACATACTAATAATATACAAGGTATGAACGATAAATAAGGTGACTGATCACAGAAATATTACAGTATTATATATTTGAAAAAAAAAGAACCTTGTTTGTATTTCGAAGTACTCCCCGCCGGATGTAATGCATATCTGACAAAGTTCCTACAAGTGTTGGAAACTTCTGGAAAAGTTCTCCTTTGCTACTGCTTTAAGTTCCCTGGTAACAGCAACTTGGATATCTGAAATATTTGTCAGTCTGTGCTTTCAGCCTTGGAAACATGAAAAAGTCTGGTGGAGTATAGAGGGTGGGACAACTCAGTCATCTGATGCTGGGGGATTATTTGTTTCACACACATAGCAGTATGATGCCATGCATTATTGTGCAAAAGGTACCACTTGCATGATCACACAGCAGCAAACTGCAGCCGCACACGACAAATATGTACAAAGAGGCAATTGAGAACATGGCAGTAAAAATCAGAATTAACTGTTTGCCCTTCTGGTATGAATTCTTTATGGATTAATCCCTGTGCGTCTAAAAAGATAATCAGCATTGTCTTAACCTTTGATTTTTCTAAACAGATTTTTTTTTGATTAATTTGAAACAAAATTTCATATTCTCTCTGCGACATGATGCAATGCACTAATAACTGTTACATTAGAGATACCGCATGAAAACACCTGCAGAGAAATTTTGAAAACAAAATGCAAAATTTACGTAAGCCAGGGAAGAATGCTATGTGCTATCGTCAGCACGCCAGGCTGTTTTTTAATTTTCAAAAGGAGGGGGATTCATCTTACTTATCGGTCTCAGCTTGTATATAAATATAGGCCTGATGTAGCTTATTGGTAGCATGTTAGCCTTCAGCACCTAGGTTGCTTAGTTCGAGTATCGAAAGGCACCATTAAATATCTTTCGTGTCTAGGCTGGATATGAGCACATTTAATTCATAGAATGGAAAGTCCCTCTGAGGACAGAGAGGGTATGATTCTCCTAGATATTGCCCCTAGGAGTACTGGTCATAATTGAGGTAGCACCTAGCTAAGATGGACTCTAACCCTTGTGCTGGTATTGTAAACCAGAAATGCACTCTTTAGCCTGCAAAGCCTATATGGATCTGGTCTGGAACACTTCCGGCCAGGGGACATTAGCAAGCAAGCCCAAAAAAAAAAAAAAAAAAAAAAAAAAATCCTATATGTATACATACACATATACACAGATAATAGTAAATAATTAATATGAAGATTTATTTAAGATGTGTTGGGAATTATTATTGGTAATCCATAATAAATAGGAGTTTAGGGTAGTATGCCTACACATGATGCACCCTGAGTAATGGTAAATATACTACAACCTTTGCCATACATGCTAACATACTGTGACGATGAAATTGGTAGATAAGGGTAATTTAAATATATATAGATACAAGAATTAAAATTAAGATTGTTAGTTAGTAAATCAAAAATCATTTACATCATTTACTCTTAGTTCACTTATAATTAATTTCATTTACATATAAGTCCTATAATTAGCAATAGTGGTTAGTACATTTACAGATATTAAGTGAATTGCGTTGTGTTTATATAAAAAAATAATGCAATAACCCATAAGAAATATTAATACTGGTTCGATTCACTGTTCCATCACTGTGGTGATTATGAGCCTTAAAGAAAAATGAAATTAAATCAAAGAAAATTACTTCCCTATTATTGAAGCACATCTAAAAATAAAATAACTTCTTCTAAAAGAAAAACTTCCAAGAAATCAATTCTGCTGAAATAAAAGACCTAGGGAAGCTGAAAAACTAGAAAATTAAACTCAATCACAAAGACCAACATGACACCAAGTTACAAAATAAAAATTACAATTTTATGACACACTGAAGATCCCTTACTAAACAGGGCTTGGTTACATAAATTTTAGTAGTTCTTAAATTTGGGATAGCATATAATTAAGTCTCAAAGTAATATCTACAACATGAGGGAATCTTCTCCTCTTACTCTTAACAAATGCAATAAAATATAAAAAAATATGTCATAAATTATAGTGGCTGGCTGGTAAATAAAAGTTAAATTCCAAATTCAGAAATGTTAAATAATAAACGAAAATGAGACTTTAATGACCCGGCTGCAACACTTCTAATTAAAACAAACAAACTAAAGGGGAAGGTAGAAGAAAGAAAAAGTTCACCAAAGGTGAACACATCGATATCATAGGGATAGGGCATCTCGCTTCATCCCGAGGCCAGAAGCCATAAAAATTGGGGTCTTACCTCTGTCTCACTCCAATTCAGAATCCCCTTCAAAAATTCCCAAGTCACCAATCCATTCTTTGTAATTGTGCACAGAGCACCATATGACAGAAAATAGTCCAATGGAACAACATCAATTCGGGACATAAAACTTCAAGGAAAAAGGTTGCAGGCCACAAATTCTACCTTCTGGATCTGTAGTCCAATTTCATTTTTTCTTTTCAACTCATTCTAACGCTCATTAAAATTACTCCACAACACTGCCATCCAAAAGATGATGTATTCTTGCACACATTCCAATGTCCTGCTATTCTAATCTTTTTCTTCTCCCTGGTTCGGGGCCTTGTTTGTACACAACAAAGAAATGGCGACGACTGGATATATCAAATTACGAAGGACAGCAGCCAGCAAAAGATTGTATTAAGAGCTTGGCACTAAGCACAGATCCAGTTGTTTGAAAAGGAAAAAAAAAAGCGAAAAATACTACAACAAAAAAAAAAATTATTATTGAATCTAAATTTCTTCAAAATTTGAAGTAAAATTCACCAGCCAACAAAGAATAACTTCACCCCCAGCCACTTACAAAGTTTCTAAATAAGATTTATTAAATTATAAAAATTTGAACAATAAAGTAAAACGTGATGATCTTTTCCAATTTAATTCTTCATAATGTAAAAACATTTCGAGAAACTTGCGCACGTTTCTCCAAACGCAATGACATTATTCAAATAAATGAATATTTGATCACCACAAGTTTAACCACCAAGTATATTTAGCAGAGGCTTAATAAATTAATTTAAAACACAGCATAACTGTTACTAAAAATTAATTATTTACTATTATATTAATCATTCAAAGTTAATTTAATTTATCAACACAACAAATACCTCCTCCTTACTGAGAAAAAATTTTGGCACAAAATTTTTAAACATAGAACACATTTGAAAAAATTACACAAATTTATCTCATAATTAGATGATACATGCATAGAATTACATTAAGCACTGTGATATATTTTGACCATTAGACTTGGGTCGAATAATATTATGAAAATACACATACTTTAGAAATTGCATATAAAACAAACAAAAACCATGATCAATTGAACACCTAACAACCCTCTCAAAATAATTCATGAAAACAATAATGTATATTCAACTTAAAAATAAACCCTGCATACTAAAACCAATGTATATTAAAATAATCAGCTTCGGTTAAAATAATCATTCCAAAAATACTTTACACCCTGTCCACAGTTTACTCCCATAATTTGAAATTGACAGTGCAACCAGAGGACATAATCCAAAACAATTTAGAAAAAAAAAATATGCTCAACTAAAATAAACAGAACTGCTTTGAACAAAACTCAATACAAAATTCTCTCTTATCAAATCCATTACCACTGTTCAATCAAAATTAACATCTATACTGTACAACCCCAAAGAATGTATATGAAACATGTGAGACAAGTGCACAAAATTTACAACATTAACCATACATGCAATAAATAACAAAATTTTAACCTCCCGGATACCTCAGTATACATTGCAAAACCAAGTAATTGATAAGAATTTAGGATCCTATGGTTAACTACACCACCATTTACTCCTACCAAACCAATTCCATTCCAGCCTGCGAAAAGAGACTATTTGTCCCTCGCAGCAATGAAATTTTTAATATGCTTAGTACAAAATTAATGATTAAAATATAAAGCCCTGTCTAACATCTATTTACAGTCCGAACTGAACAGCCCAATGCAAGCATACTTCCCAAAACAACTTTAACAAAAAACTTTAATCATAAAAACTTGTATGCCCTACTTAAATAATCAAATACAGGTCAAATCGAAACCACAGTTGATCCCTAAAAGTGATGCTGACCCGTTCAAATCAGAATATGCACCTGAAACATTGTAGACAAGTGTACCAAAAAAAATTTAACATTAACCTTACATACAAACAATAAAATTTTCAGACGCCTTAGTATGTCTTGCAAAAGAAATTAATTAATAATAAATTAAGCTAAGACTACAAAAAAAAATATAAATAAATAAAAAGCATCAAAATCAACAAATACATGCGAAACTGAACTTATTAGGAACTGAAATGACTGCAACATTCAAATTTCACAGCCTGTGACATTGCAGTTGAATGTTAACTCAAATTTTAACTAAATTTCATAACAAAATTTTAAAACATATTTTATTGAAATACCAAAAAAGGAACACCCTGAACTTTTTTAAGTATTATGGAAATTTCAACAAAAATCAATACTTTGCATGCAAATATACCACAAAAAATTTTTTACACAATGGAAAAACATATTATAAAACATACACAATTGAGCACTCCAATTTACTTATCCCTTATGTCGGCTCATCTGTCTTTTTCACTGTTCCCCAGCTCATCAGTCTCACAGACTGCTACGCTATAAAATTAGGATATTTTCCTATTTTTATAAGTTTTTCGCAGTTATAAGTCATTAATGCAAAACTACTTCCACCTCTCATTCTTGAAAAGGGTACATAAAAAATAGATCATTCAATAAAATTTTCAGAATCTGATTCCTCAATCTGTGATAGTGCGAGAGACAAAATGTCTGGTTCGTCATGAAACAGGAGGAATTCTTCCAGCCATGCTAGCTGCAACAATAAAACAAAGATCTTAGAAATAGAATGCATGCAGACTGCCAGATTATTAATAAAGTTTATCTGTCAGTCTGCATGCATTCTATCAAGGCTTATTATCAAGGATAATTAATCAAGGCTTATCAGTCATATAGACCGGCAAAAATTTAAATCAGTTCAAGGCTCATCAGTCCAAAAGATCAACTATGTTTTACAAAGATTAAATTTACCGACAAAATACGAGCAAGTGAAAATCTCTGATGTGCTGTACTTGAAGGTTAGGACCCGACTGAAGAACTCACAAACCCTCAACAGACTGATCACCACCACCACCACCCCACCCCACCCTTCAGAACAGGTGGAATAGTGGTCTTCTAGACAGATGAGCCGACGTAAGGGTTATTCTTAAAACACTAGCAGAGCAATACCACATGTGCAAACAAAACACAAAATAAAATACAAAATCAAAACATATATCATTCCATGGTTAAAGATGTAAAAAAAATATTCAATATTCAAAATAAATGCACAACATACATGAATGTAAAAAAATGTTCAAATTAAAAATGCACATCGTTTAAAATATATCAAAAATTATAATAACCATAAACATATAAAAATAATATGAACCATAAAATCTGTGCCAAAACTAGGAAAAAGTGCTACTATAAATATACATATATATGAGATAATAATTCCATATCTTTTATTGTTCCATTAAGCTTGATACAACACAAAGGCAAAATAGTGTCATTTAGTCCCTAACAGTTCTGTGTCTCCTACTCATTTTGTATCACACTTTTCCTCACAATACACTATATATATATATATATATTAATATATATATATATATATATATATATATATATATATATATATATATATTAATACTAGGGGAAGGGCATCCGAGATTGAATCTTTGTAATAGATAAAATTAAATAGTCATTTTAAATATTAATACATCAAAACATGTACTATCACCATTTTCCTGAAATTTTTTTTTTTTAGCTATAAGTTACTGATGCAATATACATTTTTTAAATACTATTTTTAGTCTGATATGAAGCTTAAAAAAGCTTTGGTCAAGTGACAAAGAAAATTTTTTTATTTTGGCATTGAGTCATTACCTGTAATTCACAGCAATGTTTATTAATGAGACCTCCTTGTTCATAGCTGATGGAAAATGTATCGCATTAATGTCTGTTAATCATTAAGTATTACACCAGCTTATGGAAACCAAGTAATGAAAAAAACAAGATTTTCTCTAACCAAATTATTCAAATTCAAACTTCAGAATTAATATTTATTCATTAAACTATAGGTTGAATAGAAAACTAAAAACACATTAAACAGTTTAACATAAACAGGTTATATTGTAAGAACTTTATTAACCTAAAAACACTTCTGACAGTAAATCTTTTGCTATCAAAATATTTTACAACCAGAAAAAAAATCATAACATATTTCTTATCCCTCTGGCAGTCAAGCTAATATTATTTTCTTTCTTGTAAATGGTCGATGCTTCAAGCTATGAAGTACTTCCAAACGGACAAAGATTTCCAATACAATTGCTTTACAAACGGTTTCCTGAAAATTGCTTTCCCCCTCTGCAATGCTGCGGAGCGAATGTACTGATAAGTGGGAAACATCTGCTTTCCAACCATTTCATTGTTCACTCCAAGAATGGAACTACTGTTGTGATAGCTGTATGACCAGAGGTAAAATTTCCACATTTATTTATTTACAAAGTTATAACCTGTAAAATCAGATAAGGGAAAAAGTAACAAACTGAAAAAGAAAGATTTTCTGAAGTCATAGTTTTTAATTTGGGTGGATTTTTTTAATAGGATAGCAAATTATTATAATTTTATAATAATATAAAAATTTTGTTAGGAAAATTTTTAAATTTCTATCATTTTCGAATTACACTGCAGTCTACTTAGGAGATGTTCATGTTTGCTCAGAATCGAAAAATTTTGCCCAAAATAGAATTTTTTTTTTTTTATAATTATTTTGGCAAAAAGCAGTGTTAATCCAAAATTCATGTTAATAGCTGAACGTCAATGATAAAAATATACTTTAAAAGTAGATAACAACATTTGTAACAATTTTTGTTTTATATTTCAAACTTATAAAGGTTATAAAACTTTTCAAAATCAAATGTACTTTCATGAAAGTTATGACAGCACTGATTATATCAGTCAGTTGTGCTTCTCTTTTTGTGAATCATACAAATATACGAATACATTATCGTACATATCTCCTACGTAAGAAGTTAGATGAAAAAATTTGATATAAATAGATAATATATTCATAATACACAACCAGAGATCTGATTTTACGTTTTACTTGGTAGTTTATTTGTTTAACAAATCATGCAAAGAAAAACAAATAGATAATTTTATTGCTTTTTTGGAAATTGTGAGGGACATTAATTAGGAGTAATTTAAATTTACAGTTTGAAATTGATTTTTGATCAAAATTTACTTTCTGTCGTTTCTGTGTGTCAGTTTTACAACTTGATCTTATGCTTTTTATAAATTTTATATCTTTACTTTTATACACTTAGCAGGTTGTGTTCACATGTTTTTAGTCTCTTTCCAGACTTATAAATATTCCCAAAATACCATTCGATAAGCTTGGCAAAAATTTTTTTTCGCCAAACAAAAATAGCGCAAAAAGGGATCTATCTGTCCTGTTGATATCTGTTCTGCTTTCTTTTAAGCCTAAACATGAAAAGATTAAAGTTAGGTTATATTTCTAAGGTGTATTTACAGTGAAGTATATCACAATGACGTATACCAAACCAAAATAAATAAATTGACCAAAATAAAATAAATTTTATTATGCACCCATCATACGACAGGCATTTAGCCTAGTAACTAACAAAGCACTGTCTTTAAGAACAATCCAATTACAGTTAAAACACAAAAAAAAATCTCAAGTTCATTTTAATCCACAAGTAATTAAATAATGGAGTTATACATTAATGGGAAACAAATTCATACATTTATAATATAAAAAGGACCACCAGTCTGGTTTAGATTTAATAAAATTATTATTGTGCACTTTTCTTAAGTACAGAGCTATGTATAACTTTATAATTACTAATATATTACATGTACTGTGTGATAGATTTTGAAACAAGGGGTGACACACAGACCAACATTACATTGTTCACATTCATATCTAGTCTCTCGACGAACTTTTTTACCGTTGTTAAGATATTTATTAGCACACACGACACACTTCCGAACAGGATGCTTCTTAGTTGATGCAGAGTTTGCTATGTATGAGGGGAAGTGCCTTTCTGACAACCTAGCTACAGGACCAAAAGAAAAGAAAGAAAAAAATATCATTGGAATTGTTAGTAAAATCAAATACATTAAAATCAGAATTTTTAAACAGGTAAATAAAATAATTCACCTTAAGCATCTGGTTAAAATTTTGGTGGAATCATACATATATATATATATTAATACAAGGGGATAGGCATCTGTGATTGAATCTTAACCTTTGTAATAGATAAAATTAAACAGTCATTTTAAATATTAAAACATCAAAACATGTACTATCACCATTTTTCCAAGAAGAGTTATTTTAGCTTTAAGTTATTGATGCTATATACATTTTTTAAATACTATTTTTAGTCTGATATGAAGCTAAAAAAAGCTTTGGTCAAGCAACAAAGAAAAAATTTTCATTTTGGCACTGAGTCACTACCTGTAATTCACAGCAATGTTCATTAATGAGACTCTTTGTTCATAGCTCATGGAAAATGTATCGGATTAACGTCTGTTAATTATTAAGTATTACATCAGCTTATAGAAAGCAAGTAATACAAAAGACAAGACTTTCTCTAACCAAATTATTCACAACTTCAGAATTAATATTTATTCATTAAACTATAGGTTGAATAGAAAACTGTTGTTGTTGCTAAAGCCCCCTGGTTGGAGGTTCCCTTCACCAGGTCCTAATAGGCTATTGGGCTGAAAGGGGTGGCTCCTGTTTTGAATTAGCACCATAAGTCGGAATCCGACTTGGCTAAATGACCGGTCCCGTAATTTTGAACCGAGTCAAGTGACGAGACCAGAACACTTGACCCTGCACCTCCAGAGGTAAATTTGAGAACTTGGAGGACATTGCAGCCATGACCTATTTTACGTGCACCGGCTACCATTAGTGAGCACGGCGGTGGATTTACAGCAACAAGCATCGGACCAGGGACGTTCAGATCACTGGCCTGCTGCTCTTGCCAACTGGGCCACCGCGCCCTCTATAGAAAACTAAAACACATTAAACAGTTTAACATAAACAGATAATATTGTAAGAATTTTATTAAACTAAAAACACTTCTGACAGTAAATCTTTTGCTATCAAAATATTTTACAACCAGAAAAAAAATCATAGTATATTTCTTTTACAAATGCCATGCAAGAATGCACAAATATTTTCAAAGCACCTACACTCTATAACATATTACATATCACATGCTAGCAAAATGGCTTTGACGAAAAAGAAAGAAAGAAAAAGGGAAAAAAGATGATCATTTTAGCAGGCACCAAGATAAAAAATCTTTATTAGTTTAAATTGCAATATACAGCGATAACTAAAAAAATTTTATCATTAGGATAAAACATTTATTTTTTAATAGAACTACATTTATTTATTATTTCAATATATTAATTTCTTGATAGCAACATCAAATATTTGGAAAAATTAATTTATATTATATATATATATATATATATATACACACACACATATATATATATATATATATATATATATATATATATATATATGCCCAAGGTAGCCTAGTGGTAGATCATTGGGCTTTGAATGGAGTGTACTCATTTCAAATCCTGAAGAGCACAATGAAACACCTTTGTGTCTGGGCCCAATATGGACACATAAAATCCATAGACCAGAAAGGCCTTCAATGAGATCAGAGGGTAGAGAAAGGTGCAAGCCTTCCAGTTGTTGCCCCTCAGGGTTTTCAGTCAAAATCACGGTGGAATGAAGGGGTGGTATTGGTTAACCTATATGGTGTGTCTACTGTAAACAACCAGTGTCTCTCATGGATGCTTCTTGGGCAAATGGTGAGACAATGTGCCCACTGTGTTGTTAAAATGTGTATGTATATATGTATGTATGTGTATGTGTGTGTGTGTATGTATGTATATATATATATATATATATATATATATATATATATATATATATATATATGAGTGTGTATGTGCGTTATTTTGGGTGGCTATACAAAGAATTTTTTTAGCAACAATGCGATACCATATCAGGACAAATGTTTGATTCTAAGTAATATTTCATATTGCACTGGTTGTGTTTATTTTTTCTTTTGAGCAACACAGCGGGAGTCCACTAACAACTGTAAATTGCAGAAAAGTAAAGCAAACAACGAAAAGTTTTTCTGTATATTCTGGATAAATAGTTATACAACTAAAAATTATGGAAACCATTTAGTTTGAAAGCAAATCTTCAGCATTGATTGCACAATATTTTTTTGTTTATTCCTCTTTTCAGTTATTAACAATTTAAATTTATTTTGGTTACTTTCATTTGACAATCTTTTAAAGTTTTATAATTTCATAACCATGAATTATCAGAATAATCTTGTAAGTTTCCTAAATGAAAAATTACAAATGAGAAAATAAAAAACATATGATTCTTAATAAGAAATATTCTGTGTGCATTAAACATTAAAACTAATTCTGCAAAATCATTAAAAATGTTATAAAGGAATTGCAATCAAACAATTAAAATTTACTTTAATAAGCTATAAGGCATATGTGTATGATAATTAGACACACACTAACAAGATCCTAAAAATGATGGAGTGAGTACAATGAAAATATCAATGTCTCCTTGAAAAGGTTTATATGATAAAAGAAAATACATTGCACAAGAAAAGGCACTGGTAACAAAACAATAAAAATAACAATATTGCAAATATTTATAATTTTGAGTCCACTGACTCAGATTACCTATGAATATAATTTTTGATAAAAACACAATACATGATTTAATAAATATTTACCTTTACTGGTTTCACAGAAAAAACTAATGCAATATTTAAAAAATAATTCTCAAAAACATAGTATTGTGAGCTATAAAATACTATAATACAATGAAAACCATAACAAATTTATGGGGCCTGCTGAAGATTTAACAGTAAATAAAAATAAATTTATAGAAATGTCTTTAATATACAGTGTTTTAAATAAATTTTATTCATCTTCAATTATGAATGTCACATGTACAAGGAAATAAATATATCTCATATGTTTCACTATTCCCAGAACAGTGAAATGTTTAAAATTTTAGCAGTGGCACAATTTTAATTATTTTCCAATGCATCAAGGGCAACAATTTTAACTTGATGAACAATTTTAACTTGATTTTAACTTGACTAACAATGATAACTTGAAACTATTTTATCACCAATTTAAAAAAAGGAGGGGATATTCATTCTGTTTAAACAATTGCTGGTTTATTATGTCACAGAAATGGCGTCAAGCTGAAGAGTGCGAGAATGGTATCCTAAAGAAGGCAGGAATTCCATGACTGTTCAGCACACATGACAGAAATACAGACGATTCCAGCTAATTGGACCACATTGGGGCGCGATCATTTTGGTTCTAATAACTAGCTGGTCTGATTAACCAGTGACCCAATTAACCGGAATCAACTGTATAAGTATTAATTACATTTATAAGCTCTACACCACATATTTTCAACAATTTTATTCTACAACTAATAACTATGCAGGATGTATACGTCAACTACAAAGGAGAATGCAACAGTGTCTTATTAAGGTATTAATAAGTACTAAAAACTAAAGAGAAAAAAATAGTACAAAATTTACAAAATATTAAACTAAATCAGCCATTACTATTAACAAAAATAATATTTTTCTCAAGCTAAAAAAATTACACACTGAATGACAGAATACTATAATGCTTTCAGGTGAAAAAGAAACAACAAAACAAAGGCTACTGAATACATAAAGCAGAATTTCAAATGAAGTTTATTTATAAAATAAGCTATGAAATCAGAAGGGAAACAAAAATGACTTATTACAACATGTAAGCATCACAATCTTACATGGATTCAACATAACAGTCCCTTTCAAATAAAATTTTATTACAATCTGTAATTCGGCTACAAGTAATTTTATATAATTGAATTTATATTTTTTTATTATCAAATGCAGTTAATATTTTAAAAGGTAACATTTTAAAATAGGCCTGAATTTTTCTCTGCCCAAAATTTTATAATAGGCAAAACAGTTTTAATGCCATCATATGATGAACAATGTAAATTATATAGATGACTGTTAACACTCTAATTACATTTAACTATTGTTAGTTTATTAATTCCCAAGAAAATATAAAGTTAACAGAATATTATGAAACACATCAAATTATTTTAAGAAATTAATTAGTGAAAAACATTAAAATTATCTCGACAGTAAAAAATACTAGAATTACAATTTTTTTTTCAAATGTAGCAAATTCACTGCTTAATTAATATCAAAACTGCAAGAATTCATTAAAAAAGAGTTCCAATACAAAAAATTTGATGACATTTACATAAGTATTTTCTCTTGATTACATACCGAAAATATAATATAAAATAGGCAACATAGAAATGCTTAAGTCAAAGCAGCGAAGCACTCATTTTCATATTTAAGCACTTAATGATGGTCATTTATTATTTATAATGCAATTACTACTAGAAATGATGGCAGTACTTTTCTCAGAACCGCTAACATATCCCAATAACCACATGAAAACTATAAAAGGTACTAAAATTAGATTTTTCTACATCCTGGGTAATTTTAAGTCCGATATTCTCAAATCTGATTACAGAAAATTATCATGAAAGTAATTTAAAAAATAAAAAGTAAAATTTAAAATAAATATTGCTAATATTTTATAAATTATATAAAAATGTTTTGTCAATTAATCCTGGCAATATCGAAACTTAAAAATAAATAAATAAATAAAAAAATAAAGTCCCTCATTTTTCCTCGAGTAAATTTTCTATTTATAAATTATCCTTGCCAACTTAAAAATTTATGTCTGAGCAAATTTGAAGGAGATAATATAAAATTCACTATAAGATATGAATCATACATAATGTGAAATACCCAGGAGTTATAAACAGAGGAAAATATGTAATGAATAAAAAATTCTTAAAAAGACAGATATGCTTTTCAGCTTCTTCTGTGATATATTAAATTCCAAGAGAAAATATGAACTAATATATTACATAATTACAAAAATAGGCGATAATATTTATAAAAACTAAAAAATGCATTTTGCACTTTAGTGTCTCAGATAAATATCCTATCAAAAGAAAGTCCTTGTAGAGAAGTGCACTTAGAGCAAGTATATTTGATGTATACAAAGGGAAGACAAAATTATAGAAAATCAGCTTTGATGTCAGCTGCATGAAAATTTAACTATTATACATAGACAGCCTATTCCAATTTTTTTTTTTACCCTCTAACGGTACAGTGGGGGTCGGAACCGACCCAGGAGTGTGTTTTCCCCCCTCCCATACTCTCCCCTCTCATTGTAAGAGATTGAGTTGACAAGGAACCCTACCAGACAGCATTGCAACAGGTGTTTGAGCGTTTGCAGAAAATATGAGTGTCTGTTGAAAAACGTTATTCATGATCACTAGTTTTTTTTAAAAAAGATTTCAAATTTTTTTTATTTCGATTTTTAGGGCTTAAAATGTCAGTATATATTATCTTTTACATTTTTGCACTCTGAAATTTGGTTCAGTAACTCCTAAAACTAGGTACAAAACTAAATTACATATTAGACCTAATTTATACAACAGTCTATCTAAATGCCAGAGATTTTCTTTGTTTAGCAAAATTACAATTTGTTGGTCTTTTTTTCCACAAAAAGGTTTTTATTTCATGCAAAATATTATCAATAAATGTTATTATATGACAAAAATGCTTATTGTGTACTTATTTCTACCAAACACCTAATCAAAACAGACATCGGGTCAGATCCGACCCGACCGTACCTTCTATTTCATCTCAAACCACTGTAACATTAGAGCAGAGTTCAGCAACCTTTTTTACTGAGAGGGCATATTTCAGAAATGCGGGAGTTTGGCAGGCACCACTGGAGGAAGAGGAGGGGGAGTTAAAATTTAAATATAATATTAATGCAACACAAATTTTTAATTGACAAATTCAAATTTTAATTTAAACAAAATAATCTTAAAATTGATAATTAATGCAATATTTGGCATTCCAAATCTGCGGCCAACTCATTGTAATGTTGCACTTAAGTCGAATTCCCAGTTCTCAGGCAATGGTCCAAATCAGTATCAGTGAGGCTTGATTGGTACTTTGATTTTAAGTATTTCATATTGGAAACCAAAGATTCACAAGAATTTGTTAACGTGCAAAGAGAGTTCAATTTCAAAGCACATTATCTCAACAATGTGAAGCTATTTCCATTCGCTAAATAGCAGAATTTTTCTTCATTATGATGAATTTTAAAACAATGTCATTTCCTATATTTGTAATTTCTAATTCTCAGGTCTCTGTATTGGAAATATCAAAATATGTTGCGATTTTATGGGTTACATTGTCCTCTGTATGAGAGAGGGGATTAATAAAAAAAAGTCAAGAATGCCTCCAATTCGTAGAATTCTTCAAATCTGGTATTAAATTCTTCCAATAAGGAATCAATATGTTTTAAAAACTAATAGGTGGTGGCATTTTCATCGTAATAATTTTCTATCACCATTTTTAAATTTGAGAAATGTGATTATCTTTCTCCATATGTGATTTCAAGAGTGCCAATCTAGCTTTAAATGCATTTATTGTACTTGTCATAGAAGCTATATGATGATTTCTAGCCTGTAGTTTCAAATTAAGTTCCTTCAATTTTACAGTTAAATCATTTAGAAAGCCTAGCTCAATTAACCAAGGTATTTGCTCAAATTCTAAACAAATTTCTTTCACTTGTGATAATAAACTTTAAAACCGCTTAAGTACCTTTCTTCTACTGATCTCTCTCAATCAAATATCTGAACTCAAATAATAAAAAATATCTAAACTCAAATACCTAAAATTTAGATATTTGTTTCGAGGGCATCGTGTTGCCGACCTCTGCATTAGAGGGTTAATTGAATAATGGTAATCTAATGGAATTGAAACAAAATTTGAAATGTTTGAAATACAAATATAAGTCTGAAATAACCACACAGCAGGATATTTATCACTTAGTAAATTCCTTGTGTCACAGCAACTAGTACCTGACTTATAACTCATCGAAAAATATTGGCAGTATTACTAATTACATGGGGACAGATTATTTAGTAGACCTTTAAGGAACAAATGAGGTTATAAAAAAGATTTAAAGATAAAAATTACTTGGCATATTATGTCCCTAAACTCCTATCATGAATAAAACATACAATATTAAGTTTTCCACCCTGTTTTCAATACAGTAGAAATAAGAGCACTTAAAAATGTGCAAAAACAGATTATCAAGACAGATATGGACACTTTGTTAGAAAATCATCATACAGCAAAAGTTAATTATTCACACAAAATTTCCAACACAAATTGAAGTTAAATAATAGAACAATAAGGTTATAGAATGAAAGTAAAATAACAGAAAACTGAACCCTCATGTGTTTAAAATTCCAGAGGTGTAAGATATAAAAAAGAATGTAATATACTATAATTTTGGATTGAAACAGATTAAATAACAAACAGACAAAAATTTTTATAAATTTCAGTTATAGATTTTTAATTTTTAATATTTTTCCTTTCTAGGAATAAAGCATTACGAAATTAATATAGAATGTAATTGCATGCATCAAATAAATAATAAGTGACTTCAATCACTAATACTCTGAAGTTATGAAGCATAGGTTGCAGATATAACACACATGAAAAGAAAGATGACACTGATTGAACATGCAATCAATGACAGAAACTGCTCACACAAGAATAAAAATGTATATAAGATTCTTTCAAACAGATTAAATAACAAACTTTGATGAATTTGTTAATCTCAGACAGTGCCCTCAATGAATTATTACAACATATAAACCCGCTTAACTCATTAAGATTATATATGGAGCTTATGTTTATCGATATAAAGTATATAGATTATAAACTAAGTAAAAATATTGATGTTTTGGGCAAAAATTTTTACTCTGCCCTATACAATCTTTATTGTACATATTGATATGCCACTAAAAATATATCAAAATTATGACTACGAAATGTGTCCCCCACCCCCAAATCACCCTTTTTTTGGTAAGGGAAAGTAAAGTCACAATTTTGAAAGTCAAGTCCCCCCCCCCTCTAAGAAAGGGGGAGACTTATAACTAAGCATCATTTTTCCATATCCATTTAAAATCCCCCCCCCCCCCCCCATCCAGATCTCTTCAGAAAAATCTTAATAACAGAAGCAATTTTACATAACTTAGGATACCTACAACACTAATATAACAGAAAATTAACATTTAGCAGAATAATAAACATTAAAGAAGATTCATCCACAGCTTAATAATGCATTTCATGAAAAAAAAATTTAAATCAATTTAGGGCTGATTGAAAAGAATCATTTCTATTTTGACACCTTATAAACTTTCAAACCTTTTACAATACATAAAAGCTCTTACAGATTTATTTTTTTTTTTTGTTGTATTTGTCAGGAAATAAAATATTTACAATTCTATATACATTTAAAAATTCATTATAAATAAATCCCTTTTATAGTAGCAAGCTTAATAGTAGACCATTCAGATAAATTTTTGAGTTAAAAATATTAATAGTTTAATACAAGCCCCTGAAATTACAGAATTAAAAGCTCAAATCTAAAGTTACGATTCTCAATTACATATAAATTTATTAAAACAGACCAATTCTAAATAAATTATTTAAGGCACTCACGACTTGGGCTGTGATGACTCCACTTACATACTTTACATGCAAGTTATTTTTTTCAATGAGGCAGCTATTTTGTCTCAACGATAATTGTCCATCCTCACTGTGATTCTACAGGCTATTTTATTATCAGAGCACTATATATTTGAACTAACACTAATCCCTATAAGGGGACAATACAAGAATATCCTTAACTCGGATTTGAATGAAAGATCACTTTTTGGAAGCTTGTGATGTTAACCACTGTACCAAGTGGCTGACATATTAAGCAGATTTATAGTATTTATTTTGAGAACTACATCATATTCTTATTTGCAGTTAAAAAAAATAAACAATTAGACTAGAAAATTCAAAATAGAATTTTTAAGAAAATAACAAGGTATCCGACTATATTTGAAACCCTTTTTTGAAAAACTGTACTTGCGAAAATTTCTATCTTATTTTTCGAAGGAATATAACATCAAAACTCAAAAATGATGAAAAATAGACATTAACTATGCAAATTTTTACAAAATTGAGGAAATTGGGTCAAAATTTAGCAAATTTTTACAAAAATGACTCTAGCACATAAAAAAAAAAAAAAATTATGCTTATAACATTAACTTTATTTTGTCATATGCACGTAAGTACATATGACAAAAGCTAATAAGCAAAAGATAATCAATATCTAAAAAAAAAAAAATTTTTTTAAAATTAAAAACAGGTCATTATAGGCATGTAAAATTTTAGTAATTTTCCATGAGATTTTTTATAAATGCAGCTATAAATAAACAAATATACCTAGAACTAAATCTGTAGTCCATTACATTCTTAGTATTATGAAAAACATACGTGAAAAATTTCATAGACATATCATGATTAAATTTCGAGTTATCACAAGAGTCGTTTACATTTTTGATGGAAAATAAGTTCTTCAGAAAACACGATTAATATTTTCAACTTGTATTGAAATTCATAGCTGCTGCTGATCTTTAAATCGCTCTAATTTCATTTCCAATGATCATATCAAAAAAATAAAAGCAGATTTAGAAACATAAATTTACAATCTTAAAAAAAAAAAAAGGCATAAAAACAATTTCGGAATTTTTGTCAAAATTGATATTTTAAACGTAATCGGATAAATATCTTCAATTCTACCTATATTATAGTAATTTTAATTAACATATTATATAAAATGGGAGAGGATCACTGATATCAATACTATTTGACAGAAATTATAGATCAAATTTAGAAATTATAACAAATAGCCAAATCCACCAAATTCTAACTTTTAAATTTTAAGATGATTATTTCCCACCAATTAAAACTCATACCTTTGTGATAAGAATGAATTATATTTCTGGGAACTTTAAGGTACTGGACACAGTACTTTATTTTCAATATATAAAACAACTGTTTATATCAGACAATATTTTTCAAAATTATTTATCGCACAGTAATATTTTAAGAGACACACATATGACTAATCCCTTAAAGGGATTTAAATAATTAACAGGTTAACCATAGTCATGAAAGATATTTCTATTAACTAATAACTATGTATTTCTCCAATATTAAATAACATACAATAGTACAATTTACTAATATTTAATATAAAACATTTTCTCAGCACCAAATATTCATCACCAATTATGGCACATTTTTTATAGAAGAAAATTTTAAAAATTAAGTTTAAACAACTATAAAACTCTTTAAATTAAATATTCTAATCATAAGCAACAAATAGAGGTAATTTTTTTTACTGTTCTATACAGTGCAATGTTACAATTCATTACACTAAAGGCACTACTCATTTATACATTCAAATGAACTACTTTTCCAAAATCCATTTAAATTTCATAATTCAGCGAGAATCATAACGTTGAACAGGAATTGGGCTCTTAGTCTTAGAATTCAATTCTAGTCCATGCATATGCTGCTTGTGTTCCCGAACATAATCTTTGCGACTAAAGTATTTGAAGCATATATCACACTGGAATCTCTTTCGATTAGTCATTAGATGCCTTTCCATATGTCTTTTTAAACTGCTTTTGTTAAAAAACTTTTGATAACAAATTGTACAATATGGGGAGTCAGAGGGTAGGCCACTAAGGATTCCTTCAAAAAGCACTACAGAAAAAAAAATTGAACATTTTAATACAGCACAGAAACAACTGAAATTAATTTTTAAAAAAATATAGCACAAATATAATAATAATGAATACTAATATCAAACTTAGGTAGTGTTCAATTGGGCATTATCTTAATTCATAATTTTTATCACCTTTCTAAAAAAACATTTTGATCATTATACTTTATTTTGCCAACACACTAATAAGAATTTATTTTCCTAATAAAATTTGCAAGGAGAGAGCAATGTTACAATTTCACTATAAGGGCAATATCAAATAAAGGAAGTTTTAATTTTAACAAATAGTTATAAATAACCATTAAAACACTTTAAAATTTTATAAAGATCCACAACATAAATAGATGTTGAATGTAATAGAAGAAATGATGATGGGATATAGAAAAGCCAAATTTTATAATCTGTAGAAAATTCTACTACAGTTAAACTATTAGTAGTTAGTATAGGAGCTAGGGCTACTAAGGAGTTAAAAACTGAAGATATATATAGTAATTATAGTAGTATGTTACGTAAATTTTTTAAAATATTTATAATGGAAAAAAATTGTTTTTAATGCATTTTTCTAACAAGTATTTGACAAATATTAAATATTCTAAAGTTTAATTAAAACATCAATTTTATAAACATATATTATTCCTTATAAATTATTATACTGAAATGAAGTTAGCTATCTCCATTAATTTGCAATTACAGTGATAAAGATAATTTTCAAAAGAAAAAGACCAGTTCAAACAAAAGAAAGGAAATAAACTGTTTGTGAAATCTTAAATTCAAAGCAATAAATTAATTAAAAGAACTCTTTAATGCCTTTTATGACTATAAAAATAACATAAATGTCAAATTATTACATTTGTTATGTTCAGTTTTGAATAAAGATTAATAAAGTAAATAAGTATCAATAATTAAGGCATAAACTAAAAAAAAAAATAATAATTTGAAATAAAATTATCAAATAATATAAAATGAATATAAAGCAAAATAAGAAAATTTTATGATTTAAAATTGTATATAAAAATAAATACCATTGTGACGATAGAAGTTTTGAGGCTTTCTAAACATGAATTTTATTTTTAAAAAAATACTAAAATTATTTCATCTTAAAATATAAACTAAAATTTTAAATGAAAATAAAGACTATAGTAAAATCTATAATTTTTGAAATAAACAAGTAAAATCTATAATTTTTGAAATAAACAAACAGAGGAAAAAACGTAATAACTCAAGCAAATGGTTTTCATTTTACATTCAAACCGATATCAAACATTTAAATAATATCAATTTGTATACATCCATATTGCAGATAACATCAAAAATATAATTTGCATGTAGAACATATACTCCCCACCTTTAAAAAAAAAAAAAAAATCAAAAATCATAGATGTACATTACGTTTTATCTAACATGTGAGAGTAAATAAGATAGATACAAAATACTGTTTCCACAACTGAAAAGTACATATTATACCACCTAATATTTTTTAAATATAAACATTAGACGGAACAATAACAAAAACAAAAAATAATATATAGTTCAGAAAAGAATGAATTATTAATTAAGTAATCATATAATATTTATTACATTTCTTGAAAAAAAAATTAACATATATACATGAATAGGAACATATAAACAAATAAATCACTTTGTAACAGGTTTGGTTTGAAGAGCTACAGTCAGTTTTTGCTACATGAGGGCTAATTAGGGGACCTCCTGCTTAAAGCCAATTCCAAACAGCTACAAACGTCCATGCCAACAGTGGGACTCAAACACACAGACTCTGGTTCTGAATGTCAGTGCCCTCGCCAATCGGCCATCAGTAATTGTATGCAAACAATAAAGCAATTTTTTAGATAAAAAAAGTGAAAACAATCTCTTTAAAACTGAAACAATTAAAAGCAAGGTATGAAATGTAAGAAAACTTGATAATTTTATTGTTCAGCAAATTTATATTTTTACATGATTACTAAATTTTTGATTTTAATTATTTCAAAGCACATAAACTTTATATTTTATGTCAGTGGAACTGAGGATTCTGTAATAATAACTTTTCTCACATAGATTTCTTACATTACCTAATACAGCAAACGGTAAGGGAGAACTCAAATGCCTCCTTAATAAATTCCTTCAGAGCAATATCATATATGTACTAAGTTTTCTTATAATATGCTTTAAAAAACAGAGTTTGATGATTAATTACATCTTATTTTCAGTCTTGTATAAGTACTTGAGCTGAGCTAAATTTTTATATCATACATATAAAAATAAATTGTAATAACACATTACTCACAATTTAGAATTTTAATATTTAGAAGTTAACAGTACATTTATCATTACAATATTAGAAGGAAAGACAAGTGCTATCAATTAATATGTTATCAGCAAGCTTACATTTAACATGGATATTTAATAGGCAGTGTCACTCTGTTATGACAAATTACAACAAATATATCTAACTATAAAATCAACAATATTATAGATAAAAAGATACAGCTGATTCAAAATTAAATCATGGCATCACCAGCAACTTAAAAGGATACAAAACGAGAACTTTCTAAAATTATACATATCCACATATTCTAGTAAAATGAGTAATTTCAAAGTGTTGAATTTACATACTCCAATAAATTAAGACACTCCATAATCAAGAAATTTTAGTTTATAATTATATTTGAAAATGGAACGGCTTCCCAATTGCTCGCCAAGCCAATTTTTTCGTGCCAACCTTGGCACCATTATTGTTTACCCCAGCCCTCGGCACAGCAAGTGAGTAGTACTGTTCTTAAACCCCACCCCTTCGCGCTACTTGTCCGATAACATGCAACACAGCTTATTTATTAACCCTTTTCAATAAAATAAGAGTATAAAGAAATTTATTAATAAATTAAATTTAACTTGTTAAAATCCAATGATGATTTTTTAAAATAATATTGAAGTTTATTATTGAAAAATGTCATTCTTGGAAAAAAAAGCATGCTTACCGCCAATTTTGCAATCTGACTTGTACAGTCTAACTAATGCAGCCTGATATTTAGAAACAATACTGCAAATGGGCAACATAACTATTGAGTTTATTTTAATAAAGTAAAAATAATTAAGAATTTTTTACAAAGTAAAAATAATTTTCAAAAATAATATTCATTTGACAAACTTAATCACTATAAATAAAGTAAAAATAAATTCAAATTTAACAATCTAATTCAATCTATTTCAATTTAATATAAATATATAATATATTAATATATTATGCTATATATATATGCATAAATTTGCTATGGATAAATATATTAAGCAAAAATAAAATATATAAATTTTTAAAAATCATACAAATTACTCACATGCAAAAATTTTTTGCAAAAAAATTTATGCAATCTAAATAATTAAATATAAATATATTATATACATTAACATAGTAAGCTATTTATATACAGGTAACCCTCCTATAACACGGTAGATAGGTTCCTAGAAAATGCCATGTTGTGTGAAACCGTGTTATATAAGACCCAGAGCCAGTACAGAAAGGGGGGTTACATTCCGAAAACTTATTAAAAACAAACAATTTTTTAAAAAAATTCCATACAAGCAACTTAATTTTTATTAAAAATATAAATGTATATATAACACAAAATGAAAAGAAACAAAAAATATTATTTTCATTTAATGCAACCTTAATTTAATAAATTTCTTCCTCATCACTGCTCAGTAGAATCCAATGAGGACGTTTTTATGGTTGAACGATATCAGCTTCACTTTCAGAACCTTTTTCTTCATTTAGATTTTTTGCAACGTCTAACTTGTTTATACATTTTCATTTAAAGCCACTATAGTTCATTATTCCTTCCCGTCATTATTTTAAGGTAATTTAGTTTTTAAATGTGTTAAACAAAAATCATGTTATATAGTACTTTGGAAGTACAAAGGTTTTCACAATTTTTTTAATTGTGTTACAGCAAAACTGTGTTACAGGTGGCAGTGTTATACGAGGGTTTTTGCAATTTACCCTATCATGTTAGAGCAAAATCGTGTTGTAAGATGCCATGCTGTAGGCATGAAAAGTAACTGTGAAAAACAGAAAACAACTAGAAAGCACAAGATAGATGACAAAATAAAAATTTTGGTTAAAACCAAGATTTGACAGGTTGTAAACTCTATCATATAATATAAATCAGTCTAAAAGATTAAGTACATTCAAGATTTGCAATATTCTAAATTCATCCATGAATAGCTTCCAAAATATAAAATGAAACAGAAAGCACCAAACAAGATTCAAATTTATGAAATAGAAAATGAAACTGACATCATTAAAAGATGAGAATAAAATGGATAAAAAAACTAAATTTATAAAAGAAAAAATAGAAATAACTGAAAAAAAACTTGAGAATATGTGCATAAAATTGAGGGTGAAATAAATAAAAACTAATAAAAGTCATTTAAAACAAAATAGAAAGCACCAACCATAATTTTGGGGGGGGAGGAGACATTTTATCATTCCCAGCCCAATTGACACACTTTAGACATTCATACCCTTTAGCAATTAATCCAATTCACAAACAACAATCAACTATACTTTTACTGATCCATTATTTCCCAGCAGTTTTGAAAAAAAAATTAAATTAATTAATAAAAACCCCATCCATTCAGTATGCAGTCACTAACTGAATGGAGAAATAGCTTGACTATAAGCAAATTTGCACAGAATGCAAAAGCTAAATCGAAAAATGCGCGTAAATTCAAAGAGCTTTATTAATGGGTTTAGAAACGACCAATGAGGAAGAGGTATCTCAGAAAAGAAATCCGTAAACGAAGATTTGAAGGGGTTAACTGAACACCACGCAATCACAGATAGCGAACTCATTTCTCCCTTGACGAAATTCACCAAAATCCATTAATATGTGTACTGGAATAGAACCATTGTAATATACAATAAAATACATTAGCACATAAAAATCGGTTGAAAATTGTAATTATCTTTTTGCTACTAAATAATAGATGGAAGAGTTCTACATCCTGTACCACTTGGCGTCATTTAGCGAAAAAATTTTAAACTGCGCCAAATGACTTTTTCGTATCGAGAAATTTACGAAAACTTCAATTCACGGTTTTAAAACTTTTCCCCTGACCACCAACTATTTGCATCTAAATTCAAATACAATAAACACGATTATTAGCAAATAAACAACCGAAGAATATCATAATTTTAAAATAATGATTAAAGCAATTATAAAAATTAAACAACTAAATCATTTTATAAGTATCCTAATTTTATACATCAATATCATATCATAAAGTACGTCAAATATATATTTTAAAGAAAAATATTGAAGGAAATCAATGTTTTTCAAAATACAGGATTATCATTATAATAACGATATTTTTTAAATCTACAACAGCAAAACATAAACAATGAAGCCATTTTAAAATGTAGTGGCTAAATTTGGTGCCTTAAAAATTCGGTACTGGTTACGGGGATCGTCCAATAATTTACGTAAAATACGAAATGATATGATAAAAAGTTTGAGTCTCCCCACACTTATGTCGAAAGTTACAGATTGTAACATGAATGGTCGATAATAATTAAAAGGTTTTGAAGTGTGTGAACAATTTATGAACGAAAACTTGTAAAATTCTAAATAAATTTATGATGGGCCTAAAGTAAACAAGAACGGAGAAATTATGTATCGATATAATAAGTAACAAGGTACACTGTATATCTGGAATATGTAACGGTGTAATCATGCAGAAGACAAGAGTAAACATTCATAACAAAAACCAAAATAATCGCCTAATCTAGATAGAGTTGAGATGTCTCAAAATATCAAATCAGTAGAAAATATCATTTATATTTACTATTGTTTATGAACTACAATATTTCACTTCATTTTAATATTAAAATAAAAATACATTACCATATCAATATTTTAAATGGAATATCTTATAAGATAATCTATATCCTCTTGCAAGAGACAATCGAGTAATGTTATGACTTCTCACTGTACTATTGACTGTGTATAGAAAGGGAAGTACTTTTAAAAGTTTCGGTTCATGTTTGTCTGCGGATTTCAAGTTTAGATCCGTGGGTAAGTGAGAAAAATATATTCTAGAGCTTTTCGCCTTACAGTTAATATCTTAAATGATTTTTTTTATTATTTAAACAAAATATTTTCATCCTTTTAACTACGAATGTTGCGAGCTTATGATTTAGATAATATTGAATATGTGAAATTGTCATCAAATCCATACATTGGTAGCCTAAATTTTTAAATACAGTAAAAACTGTTTATAAGAACACCGGTTATAAAAACATATCGCTTAAAAGAACGGAATTATTAGTTCCCGGCCAATTCTCATGTGTAATGATGGATATAATATCCGGTTATAATAACATCGTTAATAAGAACATATCGCTTTTAGTGACTTAAAATTAATTTGTTTCTGGAAAAAGAAATCGCTTATAAGAACATGTTAATTGGGAAGTAGCAGCACGTTGTTCTTCAACTATTTTATCCATTTTTTATCTAAAAAAATCGGACTAAAATTAAGAAACTTCGATAAAGTCCACATGCTGACATAGAAGAAGCCCTTTTGCAATGGTTTAAAATTCAAAGGAGTGCCAACATTCCCCTTATCGAACCGATTTTGCAAGCGAAAACAAATGAATTTGCGAAGCTCTTTAAAAAACATGATTTCGTTTGTTCAACTTCGTGGATCCAGAGATTTCGGGAGACGCATTCCATTGTGTTCGGAAGAATCAGTGGAGAATCGAAGGCCGTGCCACCAGGTTTGGTTTGGAGCGCTACGGTCAACTTTTTGCTACACGAGGGATAATTAGACCGGGACCTACAGTTTAAAGCCGATTCTGAACGGCTATAAACAGCCATGCCAACAGTGGGACTTGAACCCACAGGATCTGAATCGAATGCCAGCGCCCTAGACATTCGGCCATCACCTGGCCGCCGTGCCACCAGGAGTTTCTGATAACTGGCTTAAAACCGTTTGGACTACATTAAGAGAAGGTTATGAAGACCATGAAATCTTCAATCTTCATTTAAAAAAAATTCGAATTGTTTCCTGCATGTTGGTTTTCTTAGGGTTGAAAATCCTCCCATTTTTTAAACTCAAGACGCTAGAGATGAAACGCTTCAAGACTGGGTGCGAGATTTAGAAATTGAACAAGCTTCACTTCAGGAATATGAAGACATAGATATGGCTCTTGCAACTCATGGGAATGTAAGATATTGTTGCAGGCGTAAATGCAGAGATTTCGGGCAGAGATGATGATATTGAAGACAGTGCCAGTTCAGAAGATCATTTGAACGAGTTCGCTTGTCCGAGTTTAAAAGAAATGTTTTCAGCAATCAGTACTTTAAATAAATTTTTAGCTAACAATGACGGTTTTGTGAAGGATATGATAAAAAGAAGCTGTCGCGATAACCGAAAATTTTTATTTAATAAAAAAAATATATAACTGACTATTTTTCAGAAAATGAATAAACACGTAAAAGCAAAATATTGCATTATGTACGCACATTCATAATAGCTACATAATTTTATTCATTTTTCTTTTTAACGTTTTTAGAACTATGTATTTGAAAAAGTTCAAAAATCCATACTTATATGACCGGTGTGTTTTTCCTTGATTGAACTTGAACCTTTTAATCATTTTTTGAACGTCGTATTTCAGGTGTAAATAGAAATTATGTGACAGTGAATTTGGTATTTCCAGAAGTTTTAATTTATCTATCGGATATAAAAACTATCGATTATAAGAACCAGTTTTTAAAGTCCCCTGGATGTTCTTATAAACGATTTGTACTGTACATGATTTAATCTTTATTTTTAAATAAAGTTCTTGAAAGTGGAATTTCATCATCGACTATTTTTTTAAATATGCTTCAAGGATCGATTTTTATAGTTATAATTGCTATATTTTGTAGTAATTTGAGAAGAATGACACATGCAGTGCTACTTAGTGCTATTGGGCCAAAGTATTTAATCCTTACGTCTAGGAATGCCAACTGTCCCGGAATTGAATCGCTGTCCCTGATCCCGGATGAATGCTAAATTGTCCCGGAATGTAGCGGAAACTATTCTAATTTTTTTAAAAATTGAAATTGACATCTTGTAAATCCATTGAACGTTGTAACGTCGCCGTCGTAGTGATCCGACAGGTAGCGTGAACGTCACAGATTAAAATTAAAGTTTCCGTGATATTTATCTACAAGATCAATTTACAGTGGGTTGCCAAATTATTAGGGACACCTTAAAAATTAGACAATTCCATTGTTATTCGCAAAAATGATTAAAAATTGAGGGTTAGAGATAATGTAATTTATTTTAGGTACGTAGAGTGTTTAGTTTAGAACACGAAAATAGCATATTTGTTATTAATATGTATTTATTTTATATTAAACAGTCATTAGGGAAAAAATTTGGTAAAACGCTTAATATATTGTAATGCCACCCTTTGCCGAAATTACGGCTTCAAGACGTCGAGGCATGTCCTCCATGTGGGCAATTCCATGTGACTCACGTTACCGTTTGACACATTTTCGCAAAAGTAAATTCTATATATATCAAAGAAATATCACATTTGATTTAAAAAAAGTTCTTTATAGACATCTGGGGTACAGTAAGAAACTAGAGATATTAATATTTAAAAATCTAATATGAACAGATGGTATCCAGACCATAATTTAGCACTGTGACTCACGTTACAAAAAAAGGGAAGTCAAGTTTAGTGTGTTGATGAAGACCTAAAATTTCTCCTCTTTCAACACAGAAGAGTAAAAATAAAGTATTTTGTGAAATAATAAACACTTCCAAGTTGTGATATACCCCCGAATAAAATTGTTCTGATAATAATTAATTATCTTAATCAATATTTTATGTGTGACTCACGTTACATAGTTTTGTGACTCACGTTACATCTACTTAAGTCTTTGAAGTTAATGAAATATTGATTTTAAAATATTTTATTTTGGAGATAGCAATGAAACTTCACTAAATTTAATTACCAGGCATGTAGTTATATATTTTAGCGAAGTAATAAATTAACAATAAATTAATGAAAATTGAATAAAAATGTGTAAATCAAACTAATAAAAATTACGCATCATATATATATATATATATATATATATATATTAGAATAAATGAAGTACAATGGTTTTATTGAAAGAATTACAATACAAATGTAAAAAACCCTCTTGAATTAACAGAAATTGGAGGTTTTAATTTCCGAATCAACTTTGATCGAGGATAAAATATTTTATCTTCATTTTTAGGCCATTTCCAGTGTTTGCCTGTAGGGTGCATCGTAGTTATTTCAAATTCTCCATTGATGCAATTGGTAATTTTTCCTGGGTACAGTACACCATCATATTCAATTTCATACCAATCATCACATTTAATATCGGATAATGGTTGAGGATTTATTTTATTATCAGAAGATATCAAAAATCCTTTAGGTTTCTTATTTTCAACTTTAATACAGTGATATTGTTTGATACCTTTTAATAATGGTGAATTGTCCCAAACCTGTTGAATATTAAGTGTTACATTTCTTTCTTTGATATTCTCTTCAGTAATTTCCTGGATATTAATGTTAGTTCCAGCCATTTGGGCAGCTTGAACAAAATCTGTCGCATTAACTACTAAGCATTTACGTTTTTTCACTTGATTAAATACTTGTCGTTTCAGACTTCCACCAATCCCATCAACAGGACCCTTTCCATGGGATGTTGCAAAATAGTTCCATATCATATTTATGGAATATTTTTCCTCCAAAACATTTATTGATGCAGCAATAAATCTGTTCTTAAATTGTGATGAAGGACCATCTGACCATATTTCTACTTGTTTTACATTATTTGGGATAGTATCTAATAAATATGAAATGTAGCATATTACTGCTTCTTTTGCATGGTTCAGGAAGTCTAATACAAATGCTAGAGGATGAATGGATCCAGAATAATAGAGATTTGCAGTAAAAATACTTACTTGATGTTGCTGCCAATGTGCACTTTGGATTTCATCTTGAAAGGAACAAGTATAATTTTCAGAGAAATCTATTTGGATCACACATAAATCTATGGGATATTCGTCTGACAGTACAAGTCGATGCATATTTTTATAGGAGGTGGCTTGTTATCGTTTAATGTAGCAATGTTCCAAAAATTGTGGAACAAGATCTGCTACATAGCAGTGTAAGTCGGAATATGATGCAATACGTTCTATTTTCAACAGTGGATTATGACTCAGATCTTTCTTCCAGTATTTCCATTTAACCTCAGCTTTAACATAATCTGGTATGGGATATACTTTCTGAAAACCTTGAGCATTATTACAAGTTTTACATTCATTAATCCAACAATTTCGAGAAGGAGGCTTGCAAATTATTTCTTCAGGAAAAGAATATGAGTAACTAGGAACCTCTTCATTATACTGATGCAATGCATTAACAGCATTGATAAAATTCTCATGATACAGACATAAACAAACATTGTGAGGTAGTTGGTTGCTTAAGAGAACATGTTTTGGACGCAATGATGAGAATTTACTTTTCCCCACTACCTTTGATGAATTATCAGTTTTGAACAGCTGAAATACTTCTCTTAAGGAGTAAACAAGATGTCGAGCTTGCTTTTCACTTTTTTTTTTCATTTTCCCATATTGTAACTATATCTTTTCTACCAGGTGCTAGTCTGCTAATATCATCCCTTTCATAAAATTCTTGAATTTTATTTATAGTGTCTTGGGATAAGAGATTTCCTTGTGATGCATTCTTTGGACACTGAAAACTTTTATCCATATCCATATTGCATTCCCTGCTAAATAACTTTCTCACAACTACTTCTTTACGACGAGGTGAATTGGGCAAACCTCGCTTTGCTTTGGCCAATGCCTTTCCTAATGCGCTTGCATTTTTATACATTTGCTGAGGTGATTCTATAATTTTTTCACTCGATTGCTTTTCTTTTTTAAGAAGTCGGAATTTAGCAACTCTTTTTCTTAAAAATTTCCTTTCTTCATTTTTCAATTCATCTCGAATTGTTTGAGACAACTTCTTTACTTTTACAGCTTTCCTTTTTCTATATTCCTTCATCTGGAGACGGTGTTTCTGTTTATATTCATCGTACTTCCCTTCTTGCTTTAATTTTTTCCTACGCTTTTTCTGTCGCTCTGCTGCTGATGTTGGTACCATAGTTTAAAAACTTCCTATCAAAAAATTTAACTTTAGAATTTCAAGTGGAAGTAATTTTTTAAACGTGTGTATGTTTACTAGAAAAACTACAATAAAATTACAATATTTAATTAAATTTAGTGGCATTAATTAATCATATGGATGTGTATAGATATAAAATCCCCCATTGACCCCAAAAATAACATTAGGATACATTAAATGCCATTAAGAACTCTGTTATCATGCAATACTAGCCATGACTCACATTACATGTGACTCACGTTACAAAATAAAATGTTTTTATTTCCAAATAAAATATTTTTTTAAATGAAATTGGCTTATCAATTCTTTTTAGTAATATAAACAAGTAGGAGAAAAAGCAAAAATTTTATAATTTACAACTATAAAAAGTTATAAATATTAAAAAAATGAACTTTTTGTGACTCACATTACAAAGAATTTGATATATATAAAAATTAACCTCTCTCATTTATTTTAAATGCTAATTCTGAAATAATGCTTTTATATTTGTCTTATAGGATAAATCTTTAAAGAAATGTAATTATTTGTGTAAAAACATTCTAAAACATACATACCTTAATACATACCTTTAAAATACATACCTTTAAATCTATTCAAAACTGAGAAAAATTCACCAGAACATAATGCTCTTCAGAACATGTCTTCACATGACAGAAAATGGTTAACCAGGTATTGCAAGATTCTAATTTGTGAACTTCAATAAATATACAACACATAAAAATCAAAGTTGAGTAGTTTAAAAAAAATTTTTTTTGATGCTGTAGTTCCCATGTTATGTGGAATTGCCCATGTATGTTTTTATATTTTCTTTCAGTTCTGGACAGTGATTCTATACGTGTATCAGCTTTTCGATGAGTTGTCGCTTGTTAGTGATCAGTTCCGTCTCTTTTTTCCTTTTTGTCAGCTCTCACATGTTTTCGATCGGGTTCATTTGCCTGGCCAGGGCAAAACTCTGACATTATTTTAAGCAGGTAGACTGTTACACATCTGGCTTTATGGCAGAGGACTGAGTCATGCATAAATACGTACTCCTCGTCATCAGGGAACCATTCATCGACTTGAGGCAACAGGCGATTTTCCAGGATTTGCTTGTACTCAGCGGCGTACCTAGACCATTTGGGGCCCGGGGCGGATTTATTTTTGCCCCCCCCCCCCCCCCCCAAAAAAAAAAAAAAAAAAAAAAAATGGTAATTTTTAACTTTTTCTAATGACAGCTAGCCTTTCTTTGCCTTAATCAGACAGTCTCCTCAGGCTATTGACCTGTGCAGACAGTGGCATGCTCAGGATTTTGTTCTGGGGGGGGGGGTCAAGGCCTCCATGTGCTAGGGGTCGTCCATTTCCCTGACGCCGTATTATCAGGGTGGACTAGAAGGGGGTGTCTTCCGGAGGGGATCTGAGGGGTATGGAATATCCCCCAGCCGAAGGGGGGTTCGGGGGTCCTCCCCCGGAAAAATTTTAAAATTAGTTGTTTAATATTGCCATTTTAGGCTATCTAGAGTACTAGATGCCACTTCTTAAAAATCATATATCTATGAATTGGGATAAATATTTAAAGCGACTTCCCCGTCATTATTGGAATGAAAATCTAACAAGAAGTGCTTTTTAAAACAGATACGCGACGAAACAGTGCGTGCGTGCCCTGTTGAAAAAAGACTCCTTCAATACTTTGATAGGCAAGGGTTCGGTTCACTCTCGCGGTTCGTGGATAGTACTGTAGAAGTGTATAAATAGCGCTCGGCACTTGGCTTTAGAAATACTGTTTCTGGCACTGTATAGCACTAAAATTGTAACAATAAAGATCGCTAAAAATGTAAGTGCAATAAAGATCGTAATGGTAAAGAATAAATAACACAATTACTATATGGCCTATATGAAATAATTTTGCATTATTTTGTAAATTTTAAAAATTTATTTTACCTCTGTGGGGGGGGGGGGTCCTGTCCCGCTTCCCCCTCCCCCCCCCCTCCCCATAAGGGAGCAAACTCGTACAGTACGAGGTGAGCAATGATCATTACTTTTTAAGCGTTAAATTGATAAAAAAAAAAAGTCTTATTTCAAGGCCTGGGTTCGAGCAATCGAACCAATGACGTACCGCACGGCACAGCTCCGAGACCAACGTTCTAACCACCTGAGCCATGAGCTCGCTAACTTACTGTTTGGTACAAGGTTAAAATCAATTGTACGGCGCTGATTTTCGTTGTGTGAATTTTTCATCAGGCCAAGGTGAATGGTAAAAGGCTTTGCCATTTTATTAATAAAAGCGATAATAGTTAAAGACAAAATTCATATTAAAAAGAAAAAGGAGCCATTTTGGCGCCAATACTTACTTATAATATTCAGGTAGCTTCAAGGAATCCCAAAGAAATACCTCACTTTGATCTACGTTAACTTTATTGGTAATTCAACTTTTAAAATTTTTACTTTTCACAAGGCAATACACATTTACAGTATCAGTATGAAAAAAATAGAATGGGAATACATCACCTAGAAAATGCCGTGTTGTGGGAAACCATGTTATCATGAGACCCAGGGACATTTCCAAAAGGGGGGGGGGGGTGCGTTTTGAAAACTTATTAAAAACAAACATTTTTTAAAAATTCCATATAAGCAAGTTAAATTAAGAATTCTGTATTAATTTCAAATAGGTAAAAGACTCCTTTTAAAATTGTCTGTTTCTAACTTTTGCATCAGAAAATTGTCTAATTGTCTCATGAAAGTTTATTTTCATAGCCAACTTGTTCTCGACGGATAATATTGCTAGGCCATTTAGTCTAATTTGGCTCATTGTTGAGCGCAAATAGTTTTTAATGACTTTCAATTTCAAAAAACTTCTTTCACAAGTTGCGACTGAAATGCAAATCCTCAAAAACAACTTTAATGCTAAACACAAGTTTGGTACTGACTCTTGAAATTCCATACCAATAATGAACTGCAAAACTTGAAGAGCTGACCACTTTTTGACTTCCTCTGTATTAATATTTGAAGGTTAAAATTATTGAATGGAATAATATATCTCCTAATAAAACATTCAAACTGGTTCATTCTATGCAGAAACGATTGATGGAGGTCCTTAGACGTAAGGGCTATCCGACCAGTTACGTCTTATTCTTTTTATTTCTGGCAAAACCTCGTCCTTAGAAAATTCGTCGTAACTTTCAGTTAGACGAGAAATAAGTTCTGGCAATTTCTCATCTGGAGCTTTGATCAAATTAACCGACTGCAAGACTTCAAATTTGTTATGAATGTTCTCCATGGATTTTGTTCTTGTTTGGAGTTCCAAATACAACCTATCTACACATTGGAACATGACCTCCTTAGTTCTTCTTTTAAAGATAAACCCTCATCTTTAGCTTTTTCACCCGGCATCATCTTTTTCGATCTTTTTCTGCCTCTCTTTTCAATAGCAATTCCCATTTCTTCACATTTCTGGGAAGCCAAGTCCAAAGCATCACTAACTAAAGATTCTCTGCTTTCCTTAATAAAATGTTCCAATGCTCTTAGTTTATTTAAAGCCTTGTCCAATGAAATCCCCTGAATTTGCAGGTAGTGTTGAGTGTGGTTAATTTCCTCCAAAATGTCTAACCACAGGCGTAGAAACGCTTTAAACTTAAAATCGCAAACATTTGCCATTATAATCTGAGCTGATACTCATGTATCTAGGTTTTCAGACTCATCCCACAGCTTCTCCACTGCATCGATCAATTTTCCAAAACACAACATTATTCAAATTTTTACGCCAAAGCCAGAATCTGACACAAAGAATCGGCTTACCTGTAATTTCCAGGCTCATCGTCATCATCCGTCAGTCTTTCCCCAACCTAATGCTTAAATCAGGACTTCTGACATCAGAAAACTAACCAATCTATAACAGGGCCCGATTTAAAAAATTCTTGACTTTAGGCACAACTCGGGATGGGGCGATGGGGGCCCCCTAACAGTGATGTGGGCGCACAATTTCCAAAATTGACACACACAAAAAATAATCATGAATCATTGTGAAAGTATCATTTTACCGAGAATTGGCTATTTGAAGCGTAGAAGCCTAGAGCATTATCAAATAACAAAAAGCAATACAACATATTAACTTCTTCATTAAATTAAAACACCAATACACGTGAAATGTTGGAAGTCGCTAAAATATGCAAGTGTAATATTTTATAAAAACAATAACGTTCTTGTCTGATTTTTTTTAAAAAGTTAAAAATGTAATTTATTGTAGTAAAGTTATCATTCAATTTGTAAAAAGGCCCCTGTCGTGGGGCCCCCTTAGTAAGTGAGGCCCGGGGCGGACCCCCGGAAATAAGGAGAAATTCTACGCATATGACTAATAAACAAACATAAAAATGTATTGATTAAGATCAACGCATTCGGCTCATTGGGTCTGTTCCGACTACAGCTTTTTTGAATCTCATTACGGAGACACGTCACTTGTGACACGGGGCTTAGTACCGTGAGGTTAGTACCAATAACATGTTTCGTTTAATATATTGATATATATCATAGTAATGATGTATTTTATTATCTCTCATATAATTTACTAATTTAAAAATGAGAGGTGAAAGGGCCTCATAAGTGGAATAGCCTGGGGCCTCTTTTCATCTAAATCCGGCCCTCATTTAGTCACATAAACAGTGTGTGGACGAAGGTCAGGAATAACATGAATATCGACTTAGTGAAGGCAGAATTGCAAATACGACTTAATAGTGAATCGTGTGCAGAATTTGCGAACTTTTTAAATACGGACTCACTTGTGAAAGAATTGGTGATTGCAGCAAAAAGTGAGAAAATATTATTGGAAAAACCCATTAAAATATAACGTTAAATTTGATATTATAAGATTTAAAATTTTTATTATTATTATTATTATGTACATATAAAATTAAGTTTCTATAATAGTTAATATAAAAAATAAATTTTAAAAAAAACTTTATTTTAATTTTTTCCATACATAAAAAGTTTTCTCAGAAAACTAGGTAATGGCTGACTGATGATGATGATGTTCAGTTTTGAGCTATTTGTCCCAGAATTGTCACAGAAAAAGTTGGCAACCCTACTTATGTCGACTCATCAGTCTTTATACTGGTCCACAGCTCATCGGTCTTGCAGATCGCCATGCTATAAAATCAGGATATTTTCCTATTTTTTTTAAAGTTTTTCGCAGTTATAAGTCATTAGTGAAAAACTTTTGCCACCTCTCATTCATGAAAAGAGTAAATAAAAAGTAGATTATTCAACAAAAATTTAGTCTGTATATATATCTTACAATTAGAAAAATAACACTGGTAACAAAACTTTACAAATAGAAAATTTTGTAAAGAGAATAACGATGTCATTGATTCTCGAGATGATTTAAAAATTGCACAAAGAATCATGAGTGCATTTAATTCTTCTAATGTAATGTCCTTGTAATAATGATCTGAAGGATTTTCGATGTTTAAGCACATTTTTTACATTTTGCTACTGGTATGATTGACGATTTTTTTTCCATCATCTTGTCTGTAAATAGTAAACACCAAACTTGCACTGGAGAAGGATTGTGCCCCACGGACAGCGCTGGACACTCTAACTTCTTTATTCTCACTGTTATCACATTATAAGGTACTGACTACGCTATAGGATGCAAGGACTTGGAACTCCAAATAAAACAATTTTTTCCCCTCTGTATTGAATATTTACACAAGATGTTAATCTGTCTTCACTCCCTGAATTATGAGAACTATCATCACTTGTTGTGACGAGTTTTCGTGGTTTCTGACCCCCTTCATTTACGTGGAACATCCTCTCTGCTGGCCTATGTGTGCCTGCTGGTTGTAAAAAAATAGGCGTGCCTACTGAAGGGTTAAACTGCGCCAAATGGCATTTGTTTTCTTAGTGTAATTTATGGAGACACCATTTCATAAACTTTTAAACAGTTTTCTTAAGAATTAATCATTAAAATAAAAAATCTGCATAGTGCAGCCCCATATGATTGATTTTGAAATATGGCAACCACATTTCTCAGTAAAAGGACAGAGTTGCATCAGAAAATAAATCTTTAAATAACCTTTCATTTTTATGTACATTTCTGTCCACTTCTTACATACACTTTTATAGAGTTGTTTAATTATTAACACCAGGGTGTGGTGATTATGTTTGCGATTCATAAGCAGATAAACCAAAGACCAAACCTCAGTCTCATTAACCCTCAAACCGTACAGTGGTTTGAGACAAAATAAATGGTATGATCGGGTTGGATCTGACCCGATCTCTTTTTCGATAAGGTTTTTGGTAAAAATAATTATACAATAGGCATTTTTGGTATATAATAACATTTATTGATAATATTGTACATGAAAAAAAACTTTGTTTATAAAAAACTAGCTGAAAACCCGCGCTTCGCTACGGAGTACATTCAAATTAAATACAACGGTAAATGTATGCAATTAATGCCAAAAAAAATAAATATATATATTTATAATAAATGAGACGATCAATATATACAATTGATGTAAAAAAATATTTATATATATATATTTATAAAAAAATCATAAGGAATATTTATTTTTTTTGGATAATATCCAATCGTCTGCTGCATTAGAAAGAAAAAATGTTTTTTTTTTTTATCTATTTAGTTGTTACGCACGTGACGATAAATTTATTGAAAGTACCAGAAAAAGAAATCACGTGATCAGCATTTAATAAATTAAATTCTAAAAATTAATCTTTAAAAATTCACCAAAAATCAGAAAATGGAGGTAAAAATTCGAAAAAAAATTTCATTTTGAAGGAATTTTTATGATCTTTCTCGTGATATAAATTTTATAACCCTCAAAGTATTATTTTAAATTCAAACGTAAATAAAGTTAAAAAAACAGCTTAAAAATTTAATTTTAAAAAATCTAAGAAGAATTTTTGAAAAATCTTTCTTAGTGCACCCCTACACTATTAGAAGAATCGCCATGCAAAATTTCAGCCCTTTAGGTCCAGCGGTTTGGTCTGTGCGTTGTATGTCAGTCAGTCAGTGAATGAATGAATGAGTCAGTTACGGAACTGTTTTATATATATATAGATAATTGTTGGTTTTTTATTAATTAAAAATCAACGGTAATTAATTTTGATTTTTGAAGTTCTTCAGACCCTCGGCTGTTTTTAAAAATACCTGTATGTAAAATTTCACGATCGTTGCTCCTAAACTGTGGATTTCTATACAATTACAGAGATACAAACATTCATTTTTATATATTAGATGACCAACAAATTGTAATTTTGCTAGACAAAGAAAACCTCTCTGACATTTACATAGAATGTTGTATTTATTAGGTATAATGTGTAAATTAGTCTTGTACCTAGTTTTAGAAGTTAGTAAAACCAAATTTCTGAGCACAAAAATGTAAAAGATAATCTGTAAGGTGAAGTGAGGTAAATGAGAATGCAGGCTTAAAACCCTAAAAAGGTTAACTTAAAAAAAAAATAATAATTTAAAGTGTACTTTGTAGGAAAATTCTTACTCTACTGTTATGTATAGTTTTTATTTACAGAAAAAAAATTGTAAATTAGAAAATTTTTATACCTACCAAACCCTTGTACTTTAACTAAGGTACCCAAGTTTTGAGTACTAGCCAAAAAAAAATCAAAAAATCTTAAGCACAACACATAGAGTTATTTTGAAAGTACTCGCTTATTCATTAAGAAACGAAGAATACAGATAAAATATGTATTTTTATTTATTTATTTTTTTTTATTTTTTTTTGCAATATTACTTCAGTACTGCAGGGTTTTCACTTGCCCCATAAAAATTTTGTGTCAGGGTAAGTGAGAACACGAAGGTTTGGGCGCAGTTCTCACTTGTCCCATATACTGAAAAAAACCTACCTTTGTGTTTTACAGTGTTGTGTTAAACAGCCATATACAGTGGAATCTCGATCTATCGTTTTTCAAGGGACCGATTGAAATGAACGATAAATGTGAGAAAACGATAGATACGGAAACATAACAAAGTAATATGATCGTTGGGACTGGATAAAATGAATGACACATACTGAAAACGATCGATCGAGATTCCACTGAAAATAGTTTTTTTTTTCTAACATATGTTTTCTATCTGGAGAAACTTTCTAACCAACCACCTTTTGCCATGTTTCTTTAACAGCTGATGATTGTTTTTAATTCCTTAACATTCAAAAATAGTAAATTATATAACTGAAACTAGTTTTTTTGTTGTTGTAGGTTTGAAGAAGTGAATTGCAATAAACTAACTGTTAGTGAACGTGAGTGGAGTGGACATTACAAACTGTGTATGAATATATTGAATTTCTAATTCAGTTGTCACTATTTCTGAGTTGCCTTTTGTACCAGATGATAACTTATTAGTGTTCCTGGAAGAGCCAAGGCCTGGGAGGCGCAATGAACTAATTTTTCCCGTGTCTCTTTGGTCCTTACAATATGCAGTAGGGCTTACGCAAAGGAAAAAACTTTTTTTGAACTTGTAACATACTTTTGTTACTCTAAACAAATACAAATATACTTATTTTGTTAATATTGGACGTTGCTGACACTGTTAACTTTAACAACAAATACTTCCCCATAAGCAATTTGGGTACTTTCTCATTATAGCAATGTGTTGCCAACATTATGCATAAAATCACCAATTAAATAAATGAATACATTTTGTTAAAATAAACTGCTTGGTGTAAAGTAGGGTTTCCCAGATTGGGCAATATTGCTTCCCCCCTCTCCTCCGGGGGATGCTAGAACGATCCATGGGGTGTTAAATGAAAATAAGTGGGCAGTGGTAGCTTAAAAAGTGAGAAAATTCTGAAACATCCCAAGGACACTCAAAAAGTGGGGTACAGAAATTAATTATTTTTAATGTTATTCATAATTTTTACTTAAATATCATTCGTTATCTAAATTTTCTGTGTGTAACACGAGTGTTAATATGGTTGATTGTAATAAATAATTTATAATTTCAATCTTCAAGGTATTTTATTTATAGCATCTTTCTCTACTGTGATCTATTATGGAGGAAGGGGGCTTGGTAATTTTTTTTTCTGAAAAGGGGGCGATGGGCCATATAAGTTTGGGGACCCGTGGTCTAAAGCATTGCCTAGACAGGATTTCTAAACTGTGATCAATAAATCTATGAGGATCATTTAGCTGATTTTTTTTTTTAACCTTTTCCTTACGGGGTGGGATAGCATGTACCCCAAGAATACGGGTCTAAGAATGAATGTGTATATAAGTATATATACATATAACCCCCTTAAGAGACGTTCTTACAAAGGGAGTATGAAATTCTAAAGAGGGAATCGGGAAAAATGGGCCCCGTAAGCTAAAGGTTAATTACAGGAAGGGTTTTCAGTCAAATAAATGTATTGCTGTGTAAACACATAAGTATTATATAAGTGGACAGATCAATTTTCTTAATATTATAAACATTTTTAAGACACTGGTATATGTATTTAAAAAATTTGATATAATTTTTGTTGACTATAAATAAAAATGTATTCAACTTAGACATGATTTTCAGTTTAGATTATTTATGTCTTTTGCCAATATTTTACCAGAGAAATTGTTCTTCTCCCTATTTTGGAAGTCACAATTTCAAGCTGATTTGGTGAGTTAGTGACTGTTGTGTCTTACAAAATTAAAATCTTGTATATTCTAATAAATATATTTATTAAACCAAGTTTTATGCAAGGATCATAGAATCCAGTTATTATGACTAATTCAATTCCCTAGATTGGTATCCTGTGTACTTTGAATACATAATGCATGGTTTAACCAGCTTCACTTTAACCATCTTTAAAGGTGCACATTACACTATGGTCTGGACATTCAAAAGGAATGCAAATAAATTGCTCTATATAACTGTTATAAAATAATATATATGATCACTGACTTTTTATTATAAGGAAGGATAAAGTAACTGAAAGAAATGCTGCATACACATTTCATATAGTGTTTATAAAGGCCTTGAATTTAAATATAAAGTTTTAAGACTATCGCAGAAACAGCTACATTTTATTTAGTACTGTAATCAAAGTTTTTGCTTGATCTCAGAAATGTGTGAGCAATTTTTTCTATATTGTGTTATACTGTACTTTTGAATTAAAATTTATAACTTATTTTTTGGTTGATATGCTTTAATTTTCTAAAATATCTATTCTAAAATATTTTTTTATTTTTGTAGCTAAATGTTGCGATGCTGATTGTAGTGAAGAACATATGAAATAAATAGAAAAGACACCTAAATTTTACAATTAAGGTATTTAGAAATTTATTTTTAGATTTTAAATTTTCTTATAAGTCCTTATTTTAAATTTACAAACTTGAGCATGAACCCTGAAGGGTCTGATTTAGTTTCAGAAACATATGAATTTTTATAAGAAAATAGGGTATGAATTAATTAAGAATTAATTCATACCCTATTAATTCTTAATCCTTTCTTCCCTAAAAGATAAAGTTTTACCAAACTCTCCTAAAATTAAATTTTATTTCTCAGATTTTGTTATTAATTCCCAAACTGTAAGTGTGACTGCACTTATGCATATGAAAGAACTAATAAATTTTTGTTTATGTATGTTTTTTAAGAATGCAGTTTTCTAGATCTGAAAAGAAACTCATTTAATGAGGAATTTGCATGTTTTTTTATTTTACATTTATGATATAGAAAATAGAAAAATATGATCGAAAGCATCTTTTTTTTTAGTTTTAGAACTCTAAAAGTTAACATAATTTGTTTTTAAACGCGCACTATTTACTTTATCTCAAAAACGCTGCAGATACATGTGACGTCACAGTGCACCATAGTGCATTTGTTTACTTCGGTGTTTGCATTGTGTTGCATAGTTTAAGTTTGATATCTAGCGTTTTTATTTTTAAGATGTCAAAGTCTGTTAAAGCAAATTTTAAATATTGTTTAGTACCTTGCTGCACAAGCACGATGGTAAATACACCTGGAAAGCTTTTTTTGTGTGTTCCAAAAGATAATGTGAAAAGGAAAGCATGGACAGTTGCAATGAAACACGGCGAAAAAAAATCCAGCATTGTCCACTAAGACAACTCACTGGTGTTGTGAAGATCACTTTTCGGCAAGTTATTTCTTCATTCTGTTAACATATAAATGTAACTTTTAATAAGAATTCAATGTTGCTTCAAAATAGTGCTACAAGAAAAATATATAATTATATAACTTTGTTCCATTATGCATATTAGTTTGTTTACAATAAAGATTCAAACTATGAAATTAATGTTTTACAAAATTAGTCTAGTATTTTTATTAGCCAAAATCATTATCAATTTATGAATAAATTTATATGACACTTTTACTGAAATTTTAAGGCTATACTGTTGCTGCATTTTAATAATTAAATATTATGTCAATAATATAGCTTATTAGGAAATAGTTTAAAAGTCTATGGCAAAGTTTTCACCAAAGTGACAAACACCATGAGCGTGTGATTGTCATGAACAAATTTAAGCTTATAAAAGCATGTTATGGCTATGCAATTATGCAATTAAAATACTGTATTAAACTTAATTTAAACTTTGACATTTCAGAATGTATTTTTTAGCTTTATTTATGTATGCAGTAGCATCTTCAGAAATTCCTTTTGTGATAGGTGGGTTACAACCCTCCCTCCTCCTACATGTCTTCACTGAACCACTGCACCTGTAGATTAAGAGATTAATTTAATAATATGCATAGACAATATCTAACTTTTAGGTTTGTGTAAAGAACAATGCACGTCAGCGTACTACAATCTACATTACATAAGTAGAATAATAAATGCAAACAAATGTATACCTACGTCTGAGGTTTAAATCCTTGTATTTCTGCTCACATAAAACTTGGATTATTTCCCAAAAAGAAAATCACTGAAAATGAATCCATTGTAGGCATGTTGTCAGATTGTCCTTTTGCAAAACCGTTCTATAAAGCCATGTTAAACAAAACAGACATAAAATGAAAATAAAACTAATAATAAAGACGTTGATAGAATATAATTATAAAATAAAGGGATAGACAATAGCAACAAACTTGACAGCACGAAATTTGAAAATTAAATGATTTTAAAATGTTAGTTTAAGAGTAGGTATCGTAAAATCTCACGCTAGAAAAATGTAAACATTGAAAGATGGTGCTTAGTGACGTCAGAACCAATCACATAGCGTTTTGAGGTCACATGATTTTTCAACACTTTTCGCTTATTTTAAATTTAAAATTTTAATTATTTAGATCTATATATTTAATTGATGTTTTTGAACATTTTGATAACCAATCTGTTAATAAAAAATAGAAATTAGCATATTCCCCACATGTACAAATTCCTCATTGGAAGATCTAAAGTCTTATGACCATTAATTTCAGATTAACGTGTGTAGGAATTGTCATCTGGTGCTTTTTAAAAAAAAATAATCTTTTAAAAGATTATGTATGAATCATCACTCAGCATGGATGTTCCCCAATCATAAGCAGTTCATGTTATTGTGCTTCGTTATTCATGTTATATTTACAGACCAGGTAAGATATCAAACTACAGAAGAGTAAGAAAGTAACATCTTCCCATGTCTGAAAAAGAAAGGGCTACAGGGGAACCAAGTCAATGTATACCCTATTTAACCCGGCAAGACGCACGGGAGGTCATTTTATGACCCCACATCTTCCAAGAATACCGATTTCAAGAAATCTAGCAACCTAAGCATTTCTTTCTTATCAATAGCTGAGTTTAACACGCCCTTCTTCCTTTTGTGACTGATTAGAAGGAATTCCAGGCATTATTCATTCCTTAGTAAACATTTTGTGTGTTTCTGGGGTCATTCAAGGACCCCGTGCATCTTAACGTTTTTCCCACAGACTCATTGCCTTCGTGTTATCGACATATTTCGCTTGTTGCTTTTAGTTCAGTTTATTGCCTGTTGCTTTAAATTGTTATATTAGTTCAGTATTTGCTTGTTTCTAAAAGTGCCGACTCCTTATGAAAATGGAACGTTTACGGAAACTTCTTGATAAAGTTGAAAGTTATGAAAATTCGGATCTGGGCGATGATGACAATGTAATTAAAACTCTTGAAGATAACTTTTCTGATCACGAAAGTTTTAGTGAATACAATACAGAATCAGAAGAAGATGGGGATTCTGAAAGTGGAGGAGAAGCAAAAATCTCTGAATGTTTTTTAGCAAAAGATGGTGTGAAGTGGAAGAAAGAAAAATTTAGACAGAATGTTCTTACACGGCATCACAATATTGTATCGCACTTGGCAGGAACAAGAGGGCAAGCAAAAGATGTAAAAACCCATGTGAAGAGTTTGGAATTATTTATCGATGATACTACAATACAAATAATTGTGGAATGTACAAATATATTTATTGAGAAATGTGCCCACAATTTGTCATGTGAAAAAGATGCAAGAAAGATGGACACGCTGGAAATCTGTGCTTTATTGGGTTTACTATATATGTGTGAATTACACAAATCTTCCCGCATGTGTGTAAGAGATTTATGGGCAATAGATGGAACAAGCATCAGCTTTTCATAACTGCACCAAAGGAGCCGTCAATGTTGTAGATGAAATGGCAACCAGCTACTCTACTGCTCGTAAAACAAATAGATGGCCACTTGTCATATTTTATAGAATCATTTTGTTATCCAACAAGAATCCACCAACTATGTATAGAAACAGACGATGTTTCATAAAAGAGTTGTCTTTTTCACTTATTAGTGATTGCGGAAAGAAATGGTTGGATACTCAGAGTATATCCGATGGATTATGAATGGAAATAGAAAACAAACTACCCTCCAGGTGATGAACCACCATAAAAGAAACCAAAAACAGTTTCAAAAGGAAGGTGAAAGTTTTGTCCAAGAAATCAGGATATAAAAACAACTGGCACCTGCCAAATGTGTAACACTTTTGTTTGCTAGGGACACCTATTTTGCGTATACAAAGCATGTATTTAAACAGAAAAAGAATGATTCAATATTATTGGTACATTACTTTGTATTTCTCTTAAATTTAATTGAATATTATGTTAATAGTGTAGCATTATTGTTATCTCTTTGAATTATTTTCATAGAGCTTTTTTTTAACAGTTCTGTCTGCTATCTAAGAAGAAAATGAAATTATATGACTATTTTGTAACTGAAAACAATTGAATAAAACTTTGATTAATTGGAAGTATAATCTAAATGGTTAAAAAAATGAAAAACCATATCTGGTTCTGATAAAAATAAAATATTTCAATCGCTTTTAAGTTTATGGTCATTTTATAATCCCCGTGCATCATTCTGTTCATCTAGGAGGTGCATGTCCTGCCAGGTTAATGTATTAGAAACAATACTTTTTAAAAATAAATGGCGAAAAATTTTATTGAGAACAGCATGAATATTTGTGGCATGCTTTTTAAGCTAAATGATTTTAACATTCTAGAACTTTTTTTTATCATTTTATAAACCTCGCATATTTAGCTAGAATTTTTAAAAGGTGACGGATGCAAAAGCATTATTTTTACCAAAGTCTCTTCCTTAATATCCACACACAATCCCAACCACGTGCATCCTGGTCATGGCACCAGATATTGGTTATTAAATAACCTTAAAACAATGGATGCATGCATGTGTTGGAGCAAGCAAGGAAGACAGAGCATTGGCCTTTAACATACATTTATTTAATAATTCACAAAATTCAATTAAAGTGTAATTGCTACTAGCACAATATTCTCTTTCATATTAACATTTTACATACGAGAACTCAGAAGCAGAGGCAAACTATATGGACAAAGTAATGATTTTTAGAGTGTGTGGAGGCACTTACTACAGCTGAAGTATGCAGCGATGAAAGATTGCATCGACGACAGGGACCCAAAATCACGTCATATACAGGATCATCTTGGCGGGTTACTGACACTTCTCCTAGACTCTGAGGCAGTCGAGACTCTCTATCATCTGAGCTCTAAGAAAAAAGTCATAAAATCTGGACCTCCTCTCCTTTTTCTTTTTTTACTTAGAGGGGCTGTTGTCCGTTTACGGGGGGGGGGAGGCATTCTGGCCCGCCCCTCATATTCATTGGGCAGTGGGCTGTTTTCTCTCAGTAATTCCTGCCCCAATTGGTTCCTTATTATACTGCCCCTGTCCATAGTCTACGAAGTACCTCCCCACCATAATTTTCATTTGCAATACCACTTTGACCCTTATCATCTGAAGGTTTTACTGTGGGCCATAAAATAACGACCATCTATCTTGCAATATTTATAGACATTATATCGCTATCAATGGCCACACCGACAGCTATTCTTCTATTTCCTCCTGGTATACAAGCCCCTATATTTACCCCTGCCTCTGCAGCCTTTACAATAGATTTGTTCTTGGCCACACACCGTAGGGAATTATACCATTCCGCTTCTACAGATTCCATTTGCTATCCAACCAAAAACATTCCTTTCCAGCTTGGTTTCTGATATCGGGGGAATTCGGCGCAAAGACTCAGAGGGGAGTGGCATTTGAGGGTCATTGCTCTCTTTCGAACTGGGTGGACAAAATTATGCAGGTCTGTGCTCCCAGATCTTACAGTCGGCTGATAGTTTTATGGCTCCTCTCTCCCATTTCGGAGATGAAAGGGAAATTTCAGGTTGTGTGAAAATCACATCGGAAACTCGGAAGTATTTCCTTTGTTCACGAAAAGGATTTTCTGTTTTTGTACTTGTGTCTGTAAGGCCCGCCGTAAAGTGAACCCAAAGCACGCACATCCCACGCGGGGGGGGGGGGGGGGGTATCTGTGAAACATAGTTTTGACCGAGGCACCGCAAATTGAGGCCAGCCCAACCCACGCGTGGGAAGGTCTGTGATCGTCGCACAGATTTCGTGGGCCCTGGGTCAGATTTGGATAGACGATAGCAACGCCCCCTGGCTGGCAAAACATTCGGAGCTTCGTGAACTTGTTTACAAAGCTGTTATTTACTATTATGTTATACAGATTTTTATTCTTTGTCGTTTTTATATACAAATTGTAGTAAATACAGAGCACATTTTAGAATTTCGTGTAATCTTGCATTTTTATAATTATTGATACATAGTTATGATAGCTGTATGGTTTCCAAAAATATTAATTTTCTAAATTTATAATTTGATTTGGTCAAAGTTATACAAATTTAAATTTTGATTTTATTTAATTGCATTGTTTATCTAGTATAAAAATGATTTATACTATGTATCAAAGTTACATATTCTTTGAAAAAATCTATGGTTTAATACTTTTTTAAGGTTATGTCAACATTAGTTTGTCTTGTACATTAAACTATTGTACAGAAGTATGTATCAATAATTTTAAAATTATTGATGCATGTATGTATGACAGTTAAAACTCCCCATGGATATTTCTGCCAGCTAAATATGCATTTTTTTTTTTACTTTTCCCCCTCGTAACTGTAGAATATAATAATATTAGTTCTTCATTCTCTAATTCCGATTCCAAATCCATGAGAAGTTCAACCTCGGACGTCATCGTGCTAGGCTGGCGTGGATGTATGTGCTGGGTTCAATTTGCGGTGACCCGATCCAGCCCACACACGGGGAAGGCGGGGCCTGATCGTGCTTTGGGTTCAATTTGCGGCGGGCCTAATAGTCGCAAAGCCTACTCTGAATTTATTGCTCTTCCCTAGAATGATGACTCTGTTTTCAGTTATTGTGATATCGAGCTGGTTAATTACATCATCTCTTATTACCAAATCATTATACAGTTCATTCATGATATAAATATTTGTATTAATTATACATTCATCAATCAGTAATTCTGCATTGAAAAAAATCAATTGGGGTAACTTCTTCTCCAGTTATACACAGTAGAGACACTTAATCAAAGCTTAATTTAGGCGACTCAATCAGTGTATAAAAGACGTATTTTAGTAGGCTAACTTCAATGCCGCTATCAAGTAATGCATCTGCACTTTTCCTCAGTATTTCCACTGGTTTCTGGATTTTGTTAGAACCACTTTCAAAATTGCTTATGAGGGTGTTGTTCACTTCTCTTTGCGGCCAGTGCTCACTTCTGTGCCCTATACCGTGGCATCTGAAGCAGACTGTTTTTCACTTTTTCTTGTACAAGGAAATGCTTTGTGGCCAGTCTCGCTACAGGAAAAACATTTTAAATTGGGTTTCATGCTTTTCTGTTGGATGTGACTCTTTTCAGCGTCATTTCGACGAAACGAATTTGAGTTTGTGTTATTTGGTGGGGCGCGGCTCGAATTTACCAGCGTTGTACCGCGTACGATCCGCCGTTTGTATCTTGTCAAATTCTTGCGCTCCGCGCATTTTGTTTTCGTACCCTACAACTCTTAACGTCTTGGCCTGGCGCTCTCTTGATATTACTGCGCGCTGCTTCAGTCATCTAATTTAAATACCAATTCCTCTACTTCCGTAATTTTAGGCAAGTCATCAACAAAATGCTCTTTCATCTCGCTCGGAATTTTTCGTCTTATTTCATCGACGACTATTAGTTTTTTTAGGTCTTCAAATGTTAACACTTCAAAACCTTTTGGTCCATTCCTATAGAAAATTATTCAATTCGAACGCATAATCCCCTACGAAGCGGATGGTTCTTTCTTATGTGTAGAAATTTTTGTCTGAACTGCTCGGGACTCAAACGAACCTTTTTAATAATAATCTCTTTATACACTCTGTCACAAAAAATATATGCACCCAGAAGGAAACGCAGCAATGTATAAAGGAGAGGTAGCAGATAAACTTTATTTTTCTGATCTCTTCTCACTTCTTCGGTCGCACTTTTTAGTCGGTGCTTGTAAAGGATGTCTCCCTATTTGGTGCACGTGGCATTATCAACCGATAAAAAGGGTGAAACTCTTGAACCTTTTTACTGGCTTTATGAATGTAATTATTTTTTGCCTGAAGCATATAAACCGTTTATTGAAAAGAATTTATATTATTACAGTTTTTCTGCTTCTACATTTACTAGAAATGCCTATTTTAATAATTTATACCTTTTTACCGAAATTTGGACTTACACCAATTCCTTTTGTTATCTACATATCCACACACACTACATGCTCCGCTGCAACATTACTCTGCCTTTTTACAGTATTAGAGTGTATCAGACAACTCAAGACTATCACACTGTCTTCGAGATACAATTCTAGAAGGAAAATGAAACTCACTGACAGAGACAGGACGACATTAAAGTTGATTTTCAACTCAAACTGACAGTTGGGAAAAAGGTGAATGCTGCCCCTAGTATACATGTACACAACCCAGTCCCGACTCATACAGTGAGGAGTAAAGTTAATTTCTTACTTCTACGCTGTCAAGGTGGTTCCTTGCTTCCACGCCACCCTGCATTAGGCTTTGGCCCTCTTGGCATGAAGTTCGGAAATCATTTTCATCTCTGCGCACGCTTGCTTTTTGATACAGCGAAGTAATGTGCTAGCAAAACAGGCCTTATAGATCTAGGCTAACTTTATTTACATCTTATATACATTTTTTAACTAATATAAAATATTACACACGAGCTTCTGAAAACGCTCGCGTCCTGGTCAACCAATCGTTCTTGTTCCTCCTAGTTCGACTCGTCGCTCATTAGAGGGCGTGAGACGCTACCTTTACGCGTAACCTCTCGGGGAAGTACATCCGAGTCTTTTTGAGACGATGTGCTACTTAAGTGTCACATGCAAGTACTCAAAAACTCATTGTCACCTGGAAATCGCCCACAGATGATCCTGAGATTGTCACTTGTGATACACACCTATGTGCAAAAAATAAAATGTTTCTTGAAAATCACAAATCGACGCACCTAAATAGAGGCTAAAGTGAGAGCAGTTCTCCGGAAATACGCAATTCCCTGATCAAAGTACTTACACCCCCTCAAAAAAAAAAAAAAACCTCCCTCACACAGAAAATAGACATGGTAAAATGAACATCTTATAAGTTTATCACTTATCACATTTCAAATTTAACATCATAACACAATAATATTAGAACCACTGTGTACCTGCGATGGCATTATAGGTACTCGTGACAATGCGTCCGCATTTCCATGTCTTCTACTCTTCTGATAAGTGACAGTCACGTTATATCGCTGTAATACCAACGCCTAAGCTTGGCCCCGGAAGGTATACTTTTGGTGAGGTAGGTCAGCGGGTTATGATCTGAGACCACCTGCGCTTCGGCACGAAAAATCCCTGTATAAAACTTTCGTAGAGCTTTAGAACACCGTATGCTTCCCTCTCAATACAGAGGCTGTTCGCACATTTTTTAGACGATTTTGGTAAGCGGTAATAAAAAATCGTTTGCTGCAAAAGAAATTATTGCAATTGTACTATGTTTTTAAAAGTCAAAATTATCGTCTGCGGCTTGAAAGTTTTGTTTTTATTCAAAATGGCGTTTTTAACAAAGCAATGGTTCGAAGGCTACATTTATGCTCTTTCCGAAGAGATATATGCATACTCCGTTATCCAAAAACGATGTGAGAGTCATGGTTTTGTGATATCTAAAGCGTCGATAGGTAATATCGTCAACAAGAAAGGAAAAAAACGTCAAATTGGAGCCTCAAGTGTGACAAAATTCCACACAAGTATCCAAGGAAAAAACGGACATCTTCGACTATTGCAAAGGTACGTTGTTTAATGTTAAAAGAAAATCCCCCTAGTCAAAGGACAGTTGCAAAATCATTAAAATGCTCAGTGTCCACTGTAAACAAAATGATAAACGTTGATTTAAATCTTAAGAAAGCGAAAAAACGCAATGTGCATCCCCACACAACCACACAGAGCTAATGGTCGTCTATTAGAGCTCGAAATTCATCCATGACATCCAGGACGTACTATAGAGCTCTATAAGATGAAAAAATAGATGTCTAATAGTCGTACTTCACTTCGACGTCTATTAGAGATCTAAGACGTATTATATACATCTATAAGTCCTCCAGGTTTCGATCTCTAATAGATGAAGTCTCTATGGTCGACGTCTATAAAAGATAATGATATAGACATCTTATGGAGCTCTTTTAGACCAGCACCGTCCAAAAGCGCCATGATGAACAAACTACACCGCTGCTGTGTTCTTTGTTACCGAGTGCACCTGAATGCTTCATTTGGATCTATAATCACATCGGAATATTGCGGATATCCTTGCTCAACAAGTTTATATCGACTTCCTTTATTTGTTTTAAGGTAAGTGTTAATTCTTAAATAATTTATGCTTAAGTTATAAGGACACCTTTGAAACGGTAATTTCTGTCAAAATATTGATTTCTTATTTTTGCTATTTTATGAATGATCTTTTACTTTCAAAATCTGTTTGAATTTTGTTTCTAGCTTGTCTAGAACCCAAGTTTTAGATATTTTAATATTGCTTGGCTGTGAAATTTTACAACTGAAAGTACGTTTCTGCAAACCAGAAATAAGCAAAAATGTTTGTTTACATTGCTGTTTTTCATGATTTTGTTAGGAAAACTGATTATATACGCACATAAAAACACAAAAATAGTTTTTTAAGCATCTTAATAATATTAAGAATTGCATCTGCCAACGTTATTTACCGAATTTTGTTTTAGAAATTGGCATTAAACTGTGCATTCCAAATCATTGTTTACGCACGAGTTTGCCCTTTGATAATCATTTGAAAGTCACTAAATCCATTTATTTTTCTCGATATTTTTAGTTTTTTTTCAACGAAAATGCCAAAAAGTACTTCTAGAAAACGCAAACGTAAGTTTTATGGTAATAAATTTACAAATAAATAATAGTCCTGTTGAAAGTGAAATGCATAATTCTGCATATGTTGGTGATTACCAAAGTTTTTCAAAGCTACAGACGGCTAGTTCTATATCAACAAATGAAAACTGTGGTTCAATGAGTGGTTTTAGAATTTTGGATAACGGAATTCTTTTAAATATAACTCTGCTGTCCAAGCTGTTTTGCAGATAAATAAACATTATGTGAGGAATCAAGATATAGGCTGTGCTCACATTTTTATATTCAGTGTAAAAACTGAGACTTCCATAAAGGTTTGGCATCTTCAAAAAAATAAAATGTAAATTCTTCTGAAATAAATACCAGACTAGTGTATGGCATGCACCAAATTGGTAAAGGTTTTGCTGCAGCATATAAATTATGTTCAACGTTGAATTTACATACACTGACTAAAACAGCTTACAAAGCTTTGGAATGCAACAAAATGTCATAGCTGCACTTTTTCACTGTGCTTCAAGCACGAATAACCCAAAAGAATAGCATAAATAATATAATTTGAAAAGCTATAAAAATTTGGATAGTCTTAGAATTCATAACTCAATACTTCAGAGTCAAATGAAATCAAAGACACGCAGGAAATTCCTGAGAGCAGCTAGAAAGACAAAAGATTACTGTTTTGGAAAGTAAAGAAGGGGAATTTTACAAAACGGGAGCATTTTAATGCGCAATTTGTTGTTTATAATGCAAAAAAAGTAAGGTAAAAGTTATTTTTGCAGTTTTCTCAAAATATAAATTCCTCTTATTTTACCATACCCGAAACACTATATAACAAAATATGTTAAATTAAGGAATTGTTAAGAAAAGCTGATAAATCTTTACCACAGCTAGTAAATAGAGTATTTGAATTGAGAAATAGAGTATTTTATCAGTGAAATTGTATATCAGTAATATTTTCCTCCTATTAGAGTTCATAGAAAAATTTTATGGTATAGAAGTAACATTAATTGTTCATTTTAATAGACAAGTGTTTGAATGTTACAAAATATATTCTAGTAAATATATTGTGTTGTTAGTGGCAGGTCCTTGTTGTATAATTTATATTTTAGTTTACTTATTATCATTATATTTTCAATTATATTAATGCATTATTCATGATTTGTTTGCTTTGATTTAGACTCTACAAACTGTTTTATCTCTGGAAGAAGCTCTAAAAATTGTTCCAAGACTTTTCCCTTACTAAGCCACCTTATTTCACAATGTAACATTAAAGTATTAATTGAAGCGGAAGAATAATTTTTGTAATATGATTTTTAATAGCTTGGTATATATCGTTCCCACGTGTATTCCCTTTTAATGGCAAAACTGACGGTATATCTTCCTTTGCTGAGCAATCTTTGAAAACCATCCTTATACAAATATTTATTTGTGCTACATTACAGATATCTGTTGATTCATCACACTGTAAACTTAGAAAAACACATTTTTGTAAATCCTCTTTTAATTGTTCTCTGATATTCACAGATATTTCTTCTATTCTACGAGTTACTGAATTTCTGGATAATTGAACTTCCTGGATAGCTAACATAATTTCATTCTTATTTTTAAATTCTTGAAATAATATCTCTGATGCAGCAAGCATTAATTCTTTAATTATGTTACCATCCATTAAAGGTTTTTTGTGCATTTCAAGTATATGTGCAATCTTAAACGATGCAATAGTAGCAGCTTTTGATTTATTCACGGGCCTGGTAAACAAAGATTGTTGGGCAATTAATGCGGTTTTCATTTCTTTCAATCTACATTTTCTTAAATTGCTGTTAGGAGGATATTCAGTATCATATTTTTTATGAACTGTTGTGAAATGTCGTTCTATGTTGCATTTTTTCCGAACAGTAACTGTTCAACCACAGGAAAACTATAATAACTGTAATAACTGTACTATATTGTGTAGCTCCTTGAGCTGGAGCTACACAATAATGACACCAAAGAACTGTTGGATAGTATATTATTATTACTCTTTAGTAAGATAAATATTTTAGAGCAGACTTAATATAGAATATACACTCACAAAATTAAAAGATTGCCTGAAGAGAAATTTACTGAAATAACAGTGAAATTGTAGATCAGCAATATTTTCCTATTCGAGTTCATAGAAAAAGTTTATGGTATAGAATTAACATCAATTGTTCATTTTAATAGACAAGATTTTGAATGTTATGAAATATATTCTAGTAAATATATTGTGTATGTTTTATGAATTCATATTTATATTCTAAGTTTAAATTTTTTTTTTTAGTATGAAGTAATTACTCAGACTAGTGGCATATTACTCTGACTAGTGGCACAAAAGAAAAAGCTTTCTGCAACTTAAAAATTTCTCATCTTATATTTAGTAAGCAATTATTCAAATTTTTTCTTTATTATTTCATTAATATGTCTATTTAGAATTTAAATCGTTTTCATCCTTTAAGTTTGCTATATTTATTTATACCTAAAATTATGTTTCATTTTTAGATTAATATTATATATATATATATATATATGTGTGTGTGTGTGTGTGTAATATTTTAGTTATATTAAATGTGTGCATATTACGAGTATGCATTAAGTTAAAACCCATCTCACAAAATGTGAATGATATTAAGGTAAACCTAGTGATATTTTCTAACGAATTAAAAATTTATTTATTGTACTTCTAGGTGCAGCTAGGAGAAATCCATTGTACAAGCAGGTGACTGACTCAAAAATTGAAACAGTCGTCAAAGACTGGTTAAGGCATGCAAATGCTAGGAGTTCAAAACAAAAAGAAAATTGTGTTGGGGAAATTTTATGATTTTGTATTCAATAAAGCCTTTTATTAAAACATTTTTTCTTTCTTTCTTTGTTGCAGTATTAAAAATATATTTATGTTAAAAGAATGTGAACACAAACAATTCTGGATTAATTATTGAAGAAGATATTTTTAATGAAAATCCAACTGAAGCAGAAAAGTTTTTATAAAAATAAATTATGATTTTCATAGATATACTTTTTGAAACTTAATTTATTATGTCCTACTAAGTTACTTTTATAAGTAATGATGGCTGAAAAAAGAAAGAGATATGAGTTATCTCTATATTCAACCAGTATACTGTTGCAGGGTTGGGTTTTTGACATTACAAGCATCAAAAACTGGTTTAAACTGTCAAAAACCTATGACGAATAAATAAGTCTTAATCACAATAGCTATTAAAAAGGAAGAAACTTGTTTTCAAGCAAATTTAAAAGGTAATTCAATATTCAATTTATGTTTTAATTGTGAAATGTATATTTATTAATTAGAAAAATTACATTAAAAAAATTATATATGCACTTATAATAGTTTAGTTTTTCAATTGAAAAATTAGCATTTTGGTTAATTTTCTTTTTTTCTTAAATTTCATTATGCATTAATACCAAGTTTTAATGTAAAAATATTAGTTTTATTATTATAATATTTAATATTATAATTATTTTTAAATATTTTTACATTAAACATTAGTAATAATGTTATTATTTAAGTAATATATATCACTATTTTTGGCAGTTATAATGTATGACAATTGTCATCGTAATAACATCAAAAGTAATGGTAAATATTAATATTTACATTGTATTTTGGACCTAAATTTCTTAATAAATTTAGAAAAATGAATTGAGCTTAATATATTTCGAACAATTTGCATTCTAATAGGACATTTTCATGCAAAAATAATTGCTACAGATTCTAAAACTAAAAGTAAATTTATGGAAGTATAACAAAAGTGTATAAAAATAATAGTTGTAAATGAATTATTATTTATTAAGTAATAATAATTAATAAGTAATAATACATTAAGCTTAATTTATTTTAAACAATTTGCATTCTAATAGGACATTCTTATGCAAAAATAATTGCTTCAGAGATTCTAAGGCAGTAGCTTTGCTGGCGCAAGAGGCCCTCCTTCCTTGTTAGGGCCTGTTCACATAGGAGTCCGTTGCGTTGCGTTAAGGAAAAGATGACGTTGAGACGAAAATAAACCAATCATAGGCGTTAAAAATTTCATTGCTAATCGTTTGAAGGCATATGATTGGTTTACTTTCGTCTCAACGTCATCTTTTCCTTAACGCAACGCAACGGACTCCTATGTGAACAGGCCCTAATTGTCGTGACACTGCACGTGCACTGCTGACTCCATCATCATTTGTCAGTAACTGCTCGACTACGGCCTTGCTACTTCTGAAACGACTTCTTCGCTGATAGGCTTTCGCCCTCTACCACGTTGAACGCTTAAACACCCAGTATTTTCAAATCGAGATATCGTCTCACACCTTGTGGAGACATTGGACCCCGACGCAATTTCTTTTGACGTGAAAATTCGCGAAGCGCTGCAACAGCATTTTCCTGGTTTTGATAAAAAAGTTTTACAATTAACGCACGTTCTTGTAATTTAATTTCCATCGTAACTGAAGGAATGATACTCTCTCGATCTCATCCTTTTTATACCCAGAATTCACTTTCAATTCGTATGCTTATGCAAATCAGATTGTTTTCTTCTTCACTTGCAGTGCCACATTTATCAACTTTTGTACCGTCATAATGCTTCAAAATGTAAAAATAATAGTAAGGTAAGTGTCCCAAATATCGCCTACCCTAATTTTGTTTCGACATTTCATCCACTTTTTAGTTTCTGATTAGGCTGGAAACTTAAAGCACATCCCTAAGAACTATTTCCTTTGGTATCCTGAGATCAACCAGCTCCAAAACCAGTGCCATTTTAAGTTATGTAGCTAAATTGGAAAAATTGAAATTTCCAGTGAATCCCAGAGCGGTTCCTAATATCGCCTACCTCTGTTCCTATTACCGCCTACCAGGCGAAATTAGGAGCACCTGTTAAAAGGCGTTGCTAGCAAAGTCCTGAGCAAGATTGCTGGAGTTGCATGAGGGGAGGGGGAGAGGAAAAAAGAGAAGAAGAAAACTCAAATAAAAACAGAGAACAAAGAACAGAAAATCTATTGTGGAAAAAGTTAAACAGAAGTAATACCAATAATTTAAACCTATTTTGGCCACTTAATCATTCAAACAAAAGGAACATAGATATTTCCTGCGCTCTCCATTGGCTGCATCACAATATTTGTGGTTCCACTGAAAGCAGGAGGTACACATGAGCCACTCCTGATCACAGCTTCACCCTCTCTGCCGATGACATTGTGTATACAGCTGATTTCCCTTTCGAGCAAATCACATGTACATTTTTACTTTGGACAGTTGTAATGTCCGTGTCGTCAACATTAAAAGTTCTGGTAGGGTGGAACTTAATTTTCTCAAGTTCTGCTTTGAGAATTGTGAAGAAGGATTTCACGTTTTCTTCAGTGAACCCTAGGATTCTGGCTCTTGACAATTAGTGTGGAGTTCTGATTGTCAATTGGGAAGAGTTTATTTTCAAAAACGAATTCAGTCACTTTCGACCAGCTGAATTTGTTTTTCAGAGAAGGGGTGGGGAAGATTGTTTCTCAAGGCAAGTCGGTAGGCCATCTGCTTAACATCGTTTCGAGCCAAACCAAACAAATTGGATTCCATTTCCTTGCAGTAGTTTACTTGCTCCTTTTCTAAATCATCCGTCAGTACAGGTTTTCTCCCAAGTTTCTTTCTTACCACTATTCTAACCTCCGCAATTCCATCGTTTTTCTCATTCACATCTTTTTTAATGTACTCGCGAATCGTAGATCTTGGAATGCCAAACTGTCTGGAAGCCTTTAACGTTCTCATTGCGGCCTGCAGACAAGACGTACTCCATGTCTTTATATTTTTAATTTCCTTTGGCATCTTAGACAAGAGGCCTCCAAGAAAAAAGAACGGAAAGTGTAATAAAATAACTAAAATTAAAAAGGAAACAAGAATGCAATACTTAGTTTTTAATTAAAGTAACTGTTCCAAAAATCGCCTGGTAGACGATATTAGGAACAACTTGGTAGGCGATATTAGGAACACAACACAGTTAACACAATTATGCTAAGAACAAAGTTTAAAACGCAGTTTATTTAAATAATAATAGCACGTCTGGATTCTTTGTTAAATGCACTTTTAGGTGGTATAAGCAAAATTAAAATTGGGATGCACCTACCTGGTCATTTACTGGATTCTTTGGAGCCAAAATTTACGAAGACGCCGTATAGTTTCTGTTGTCCGTGATAAGAGCGTTGTCGCTAGCGCCGCTGTTAGTACAAACCAAGAACTAAGAAGTTACTGCATTTTCTCTTAGTCCGGCCACACACCGAATGCAACAAAACATTGCGCAACGTTTTTGTTGCTAGACGTTGCACAACCAAAATGTTTTATCGTAGAAAATGGTGATACATTTTGACTCGCAACGCTAGGTTGATTTGATATTTCAGTATTAGTAAGTAAGAACACGGGAGTTGAAGAGGTCTGCAGTATTTTGTTCTTTGTTGAGGGAAGTGTTCAATTTTGGGAAAGTAGTTTGATCATAATTGTGGGTGATATGGCAAGTGAGGAAGTAGAAGTAGCTAATCTTTTGTGGCAATTTATACAATTTTTGCATGAAAAACCAGAAAGAAGCTGTTGGATTCATCCAATCAATAAAAAAAGAGACATTGACAGTTTTATTAAAGAACTTAGAAATGACCCAGATAAGTTTTACAATTATTGTAGGTTAAGCATACCTACGTTTGATTATCTCTTGAGATTTGTTGAAGACAAGATTCGGAAAAAGAACACCAACTACCGGAAGAGTATAACCTTCAGAAGAAAGGCTTTTAGTAACATTACGGAATAACTTTTAATAACATTGTTGAATAACAAAAACTTTTTGTTTTGTAAACGTATTACTATAAAAAGCAGTAACAAATGAAAGACAAATATATAGCTAAGTATCTACTTTTAAATCTAAGAAAAGCATAACTTCAAAACATAAAAATCAATAATAATAAAAATGTAACTGGAAATTTTTTTATTCCTCCTCCAACCAATTTTGCTGCTCTGGACAGATGTGTTAGAAAAAAGAACCTTAAAAGGGCTATCTAAACTTCAGTTTATTAGATCATTTACTTGTATTACTTTCCGACATTCATGCTATCGTTTTAGACTGATGTAGCACTTGTTATTTAACAAGTAATGGGGTCACAGCAACTTTGACGTCATACATCTGAGAAATGTTGTTTTTCATTTATTTTCCCCATGGTTTGTTATTTTTCCTTTCCAGTGTATTTTATGCAAATATGTCAATGTTATGTTACTGGCTTGCATAAATACTGCTCGAGTTAGAGCAAAGGGGCTGCTAGCAGCAGACACAGTTGAACTCACGAGCTAGTGAGATTCGTATGTTAGAAGTCTCTGTGTGAGATTGTTTTGATTATACAAATGTTTTAAGTTATTGCTTTTAATATTTTTAAATGTTTATTGAAGTTTCGAATAAACGTAATTATTTTAACTTAAGTCTTGCTGATTTCTAAACACACCTCATGCCTGACCAGTGCGTGCTCTTATATTGTCACTCTGCGTGACAAGATGCCCTGTTTGCGACCCCTAGATCTGGCCCTGAGTGACGCAACCCTATTTTTCTTTCTTAACAATATCTTAAAAAATGGGGTTGTCTGGATTACTTGAGGGCAAGGTTTATTCGATTAAATGTGATAAATTGGTGTGGTACATACCTGGAATATTTAATTCTTTAGCTATATATTGCCAAATTTTATTTATAACATTTTGGTTGTGGTGGTCCTTCGCTCTAAAATCATAAATTTCTATTCTTGCGTGGACAAGAACTATCAACTTGCCAGCATCAACCTCCATCTATATTATTATGCAAAAATCCTCAACACGGAGCATTAATGAAAATAAAATGCGCGTGTTGTCCCGCACATGCGCAGATGAAATGTTTCACCAGCTGTGTGTCGAGAAACATCGGTCAAAGAAGCATAAACCTTTGTTGCAGCAACGTTTCCGAAATGACGCGACGTGTTTCAAAACAATGTTGCATTCAGTGTGGAGCACTCTCCTTTGATTACATTGCAGACGATGCGTCCTATACAGAAACCTAGAAACAGAAACGTTGCGCAATGTTTTGTTGCATTCTGTGTGTGGCCAGGCTTACATAGCGTGAATCATACATTAGAAACACGAGTAGGCGATATTTGGGACACTTGCTCTATTAAACATCATAATGCTTGAGAATGAAAAAATAAAAGTTTTAAATGACTTTTCTACTGTGCACAGTTATTTATTGCATGACTTTTCAAGCATTTAGGCTGTAATGTTCTCCCTAGCGGACATTTTTTTAAACTTTTTTTTTTTTTTGGGGGGGGGGGGCTTTCAGCGCATCCTTTGAATTGCCTATCTGCAAAATTTCAGTTCTCTTAGTTACAACTACAGAGGGCTCTGAATAGGCCAAGTTTAACCTTTTACATGCCAATGTTCCTTTTTTGGAACATCATGTTTAATATTTAAAAAAAAAGTGATATCTGTCAGTTTGAAAAAATTATCCTTTATTATAGAAGGTATGATTGATTTTTTGACATAAAATTTATTTTTCATATGTGAATAGTTCAGCGTAGAAAAATTTCTAAAAATCGGCTTTTTTTACAATTTTTACAGTACGTAAGAAAAAAGATTCTTTAAAATTCCTAAAAATTCAAATCCACCCGAAAATTTCCTCATCGTACTTGCAAAGGACAAGTTTAATCAGTTATTAAAAGAAATAAAAAAAAAATAACAAGAAATAGTTCCAAAAGATTGCGTAAAAGTGCAATGTTCCAAAAAAGGAACGTTGGCATGTAACGATATACAAAATCAGTGATATCACACGTCTGATTCTGCCGTCTGATTACTTAGAAAATTTAGCCGAAATTACAAAGCTGTATGCCCTTCTAAAAGGAGACTCTTTGGACGTCGATGCAAATAACATTCGGCAGTTTCTTGGATTGCTGTTATTTAGTGGCTACCACTCGGTACCTGATGAAAATACATATTGGAGCTCTCAGAAAGATTTGCATATCCGAATTGTTAGCAATACAATGCCCAGAAATAAATTTCGGATGTTAAAAAAGTATTTCCTTATTGTTGATAATATTCGCTTTGGTTTCAAAGTTTGGATGCTCTGCTCAGCAAATGGTTATCCTGTGTCTATCTACGGTGGAAAAAATTCGGAAAAGGAAAATTTGCCGTTTGGATTTTATTGACAATCCAGAGATACACAAAATATTTTTCGATAATTTTTTTACATCGCACAGTCTGCTGACAGATTTATCTAACAAAGGCTTTAATGCAATCGGCACAGTACGAGATTCTAGAACGGGACAATGTCCTTTTAAAACAGCAAAAGAAATGTCAAAATTTCAACGTGGAGAATTTGATTACCGATGCGATGGAGAAGTTTATATGTGCCATTGAAACGATAGTTCTGTTGTAACTATTGCATCAAATTTTATCACTCACGAACGATTAGGAAGAACAAAAAGATATGTTCGAACTCAATAAAATAAAGTTGATGTTCTCCAACCTTACATTATAAAATTATATAAATAAGGAATGGATGGAGTACACCTGTTGGACCGACTTCTTGGAAGTTATCGACCAAAATTACGCAGCGAAATATGGTACTGGAACTTATTTATCAACGCACTGAATAAGGTTGTGGCTGCTGGGTGGATCTTGCACACTGATTTACACAAAAACACCACATTAGAAATGACTCATCTGAATTTTAGAAGAAAAATTACTTTGAATTTGCTTCGAGCGAAATCTAAAATTCACGTTATACCTGGACCCCATGCCCATCAGTCGACGTCTGCAAGAAAATCAGATGCACATTATATAGTTCCATCATTACAAGGGCGTTGTGTAGTGTTCCAAAAAAAAACCACTACAAACGTGTTCTGAATGCAAGAAAAGGCTCCATGTACACTGCTTCCCACAATATCATGGACACTGAGAAGGATTACAAAATTTAGTTTTTTAGAATGTTTTATATTTTTCGTAAGGTATTTTACATTTTTAAAATCGCATTTATTCATATTATGTATATTATTAGTCAAGTTTGTGTAAGTGTAAAATTGTTTTTATTGTTTCTTTATACTTTTTGCATTGCATTTCTTATAAAAAAATTACGCTAATTAAAAATTATGTAATTTTTTTAATGAGTTTTACTTAAATTTTAGTAATTTTATATGAAATTGTTCAGTAAACCATTATTACAGCATAAAATTTTAAAAGATTCATCATACAACGCTTTGTTTTCATGAAGCAAAAAAAGAGAGAAAAGATAGCGTTACATGCCAATGTTCCAAAAATGGAACATCCGGAAAATCATAGACAGAAGTTTTTTTACGGCAATATTTCTGTTTTATAGTCTTCATGGGTGTATTCTAATGTGAATTTGTTGAATTAGTTGTATCTTTTATTCCTGGATCATAGTGCGGCATGTAAAAGGTTAATTAGGATCATGTGGTATATTTTACCAATAACAAACCTCCAAACAGTTAGCCACGATATTGTTAATGCCAATGATTGCTTTATTTCTGTCCCAGCGTCATTTTTCCTTTTACGCTTACGCTACTGGACTGTAATGTGAACAGGCCTTTACGGTAAATCCCGCATTACTCAAAGTTTCTAACACTATCAATATGTTGGACGTGTTCTACCCAGGATTCTGAGTACTGTCAATTCCGGTTAATCGGACCACATCTGGGTGCGATCATCTTGGACCTAATAACCGGCTGCCGAATAATATCAGGCTTATGCAATAGGGCTTGTTTCGGTTCTTTATGATTCAGTCCGAATAAGCTGTTGGTCCAATTAACCGGATTCGACTGTAGATGGCGACATCGTCAATGTATGAACGGCAATACTTCCAATGTGGGGCTAGTACCTTATCCATGGCTTTCTGGAAGGGTAAAACTTGACACTGATAGTGCCCAGAATGGGTCACTGACGCTGTATATGGTCTGGCTTCCTTTTTCGTGGGTATTTGCCAGTATCCCTTCGGCAAGTCCAGAACGCTGATGAAATTCACTCTGCCAATCTCATACAAAAGTTCCTTCACGATTTTCATGGGATATGCATTAAGTATGGTAAAACTGTTGAGGTGAAGGTAGTCCGTACATAACCTGACGCTTCCGTTCTTTGCGACACAGACCACAGGATAGTCCCATTCACTATTGCTGTTCTCTATTAAGTCCAAGTCCTGCAATTCCTTCACTTGTCTGTCGACTTCCTCTTGTAAGGTGATAGGTACACGATAAGGTTTGAGACGCTTTTGCACACAGTCATCACTAACCTGCACGGTATGTCCTAACCTGGCTTGCCCAGGCTTGTTACTAAACACATCCCGATATTTGTGCAAGACCTCACTTAGTTCTCTTTTTTGACTAAGTTCCAGGGTATCTTTTGTCCCAAACAAACAATATTTAATGACGTCTCTGGTTTCCTTGATCGCGTTGTTTTAGGAGTATTGCAGTTCCCCAAAGTCTTCGTCTTGTTAAAAAATCAAACCTACATGTTGTAGTCGAGCTACATAAAGTCGTAGCTTGTTGAAGTGTAGCTCCCTGGTGTTACCATATTCCATCTCTACCCTTGCGGAATGTTTCCTGGTCAGTTCGATGACTGTACCAGGTTCCATCCAGGTATTCAATAACTTGTGATGCGAAGATGGAAGTAGGACTGACACCGTATATCCCACGGTAATTTCTTTTTCTCTGGCTCACAAATTACACTGATGAGTATAGCTTTTCTGTGCCTTCTTGAGTTTCTCGGTTAAATCTTCTAAGTATTTTCGATGGTGCGAGATGCTTCAGTTTGGATCTTTCTTTCGTCCATCCACACGTCCTTCAGCACTGACAATGGCCCTTGGGGAATCTTTCCATACACCAGTTATTCCGGTGGTGCTGTGTGGCACTTCACGATATGTATGTTTCTGATCTCCGGCGTATTCCCACACGCTGGTCAATGTCTCATCCTCCAGTTGTAATTTTATGAAGTCTTTCTTCGTACCGTTTTTTGTGGATTCTTCTTCAAGGCTTTCATTTCCGTCGCATGTAATGGCCATAGTGACTTTTTTCTGCACGTTTTCAGTCTGATAAGTACGGTTTTCTCGCAGTTCCTCTGTTTTCCTAAACTCTTCCTCCAAAACCACCTTTTTGGGACCTATATAACTGTGTATGGTCTGGAAGAGCTTCGTAATCCGTCAGGCATATAAGCATGTCGCTTCCCAGCTTCTGTGATACGGTACATGGTTTCGGCACTGTCTCATGAAGACCATCATCAATTCTCTTTTGAAAAATCTTCATCGGGACAGTTTCTCTTTCTCCGAAGGCTGAAACTATGTCGATCTGTCCTTCGCCCTCCCCTGGCTCTCTTTGAACGAAATCTGCTCGTATGACAGACACTTGCGCTCCAGAATCTATAATCCCCTTGACCATCATCAATTCTCTTTTGAAAAATCTTCATCGGGACAGTTTCTCTTTCTCCGAAGGCTGAAACTATGTCGATCTGTCCTTCGCCCTCCCCTGGCTCTCTTTGAACGAAATCTGCTCGTATGACAGACACTTGCGCTCCAGAATCTATAATCCCCTTAGTATTCTTCCCGCACTTAACATCAATGACTGAGTTTGTCAAGGTTTCTTCTTGTTTCGACAGGTGCCATCACCGGAATAGTGATTCTAGCAGTCAACCATTGTTGATTGTCCACAGGTTCGGTTTCTGTCGTTTGTACCAAATTGCTCTGTGATCTTCTACCCCTGTCGTTTACTTTGTGTGGCATCTTCGGGCATTCACGGGCTACGTGTACTTCAACTCCACATGAATAGCAAGTTGGCTTGTAAGGTCTAATGTCCTTCGAGGTGCTGCCCGAAAATCGCTTTTGGCCGCCAGGTTGACCGTTGTCATTTCGGTATGTGGCATGTTCTCCCTTGAATGGAAATTGGTGTCTGTACTTCTCTGTTTTCTTTTTCTGACTCTTTCGTTGCTGGTTTCGGTTTTGCACATTTCCTCGCATCCTCAAATTCGTCGATTTTTCTTACCAATTCTTTAGGTGAAGTTATCAAAGTCCATTCATCTAAATAATATTCTTTAAATTCCATAGGCGTACGCTTCTTTATCTGGTCTACCATCATCAAGTCTCTCAACTGATCGACTATTTGATTATTTTAAACCAAATAGTGTAAAGAATTCGCCGAATAGTAGCGTAAAAGACGACGATACAATCAAGTAATATATTAAACGAAATGATTTATTTACAAATTAGAGAGGTTGCTGAATTAGGATGAATGAACATAATATGAAACTCGAGATGACGATCAGGAAACTACGCTGCACACCATCAGTACATATCAGAAGTCTAACCGCTTCTGGGATCTAATGAACGAGCTATCTCTAATAGCTATACTGTTTCTTCTCGAAACAAATCGACAGGGAGTCGGGATGTTCTGCCTCGCACGAGGACTTATGAAGAAAATTGTAATTCACGGCTGCAATGCCGGAGAAGCTACCTTCTAGATGTAGGTCTAGGAGCTATCTCTAATAGCTAGAACTGTTTCTTCTCGAAACAAGACGACAGGGAGTCGGGATGCTCTGCCTCGCACGAGGACTTATAAAGAATCGTAATCTACAGCCGGAGTAGTGACCTTCTAGATGCAGGTCTAGGCGCTAACTGAATTTTGTTAGTTCGCAGCGACGCAACTCGATATTCTTACGCTGCGATCACTCGATATTTAAAAGGGTTTTAATTGGCGCCTTTAAAGTGACATCACTTTTCGGAGGTCCGATTGGTGAGCCACTACCTTCGTCATCAGATCAGCTGATCACTTAAGACGGTAAAATTTCCCCTATCATTATCGATCAAGGGGTGGACCTTAACTAATGTCCTTTCAACTTTATATCTCAATCTCAGACATACTGTCGCCTCGCGTCCAGGTTTGCATTGTCGGGAGCGCTGTGTGTCGCCGCTCCTGTTCTTCGGCTGTTTCGCCCCGGGAACCCTTTGTTGAGCCTTCTGATGGATCGTGAATTGAATGAGAGGGTTTTGCTCTAAATTAGGAGAATCAATGGATTCTTCACAATAGCCAATCTTCAAAGTAAGTTTTTCATAATAAAAATGACCTCACGTAGCTTCGGGGGATTTTTGAAGCTTCATAAAAAGTTGCCGTTGTTTTTCAGAAGTTAACTTAAATCGCTGGAATAAAAGGGACTTCACGTGTTGATAATCTTTTGCTTGTTCTTCCGGTTCTCTGGCAATTAAATGAATTATTTCAGAAAGTAAAACTCCAGAAAAGTGAGTTGAGATACCCACTTTTTTGGTGGTATTTGTAATGCCTTAGCTTGCCGCTCAAACAATTTAAGAAACAAGCTTATATCTTTAACTTGAACCTAGGCATAACCTTTTGCCTTTTGCAGCTGTATTTTAGCACAGGCGTTCAGCCCGTTTTCGATAGGGTCATATTTTCCTTTTCTTTTCAAGATTTCTAGTTCTAATTTTTGCTTATCTAATTGAAAAACTCACTCTTTTATTGTTTTTCTAACTTGAAAGATCTTTCCTATTCGTTTTCTTCCTCAGTCCTATTTTTCACAATTCTCTAGCAAATTTTTAACGAATTCTTCGTCATACGCTTTGCTACTTGTAATTAAATTTTTAAATTGAATCACCTTCAAGTCCTCGTCTACGGTTTCCCCTAACTCAATTGCCAAAACCCTTAAATCACATTTTTTTTGCCTTCGCTAAAAATGCCATTTTTGTATCTCACAATAATATTCAACAATGTAACTTCAAATATAATAATTTTAGATTTAAAAATTAATTTTAAAGCTTAAAACATAATTTCATATGGAAGTGAGTACACTCAGTCGAAATTTCCTGACTAATTACTTCTACTATTCAAGCACAACATAACTTTTAAAATAGAATGCACTTCTTACGTTAAGGAATACAGTAATGGTTTACCACAACATAGACCAATGAAACCGGCAGCTCAAATTTTAGAATAATGGGACAAGAAAGTTAATCTCTTCTTAAATCAATATGTAAGGATTTACATTTACGATAATACACAGCTCTATAAATTCAGAACGCTAAAAGAAATGACGAATTAATTGTAAGAACACAATGGTCAGAATGACCCAAAATTTTTGCTTTCGATTCAGGGCGAATCGGTAATAACTACAAATAATAATAATAATAATAATCACTTCTTACATCAACATTTGAGGATTTACATTTACAATAATACAAAGCTCTATAAATTCAAAACGTTAAAAGGAATAACGAATTGTAAGAAGACTATGGTCAGGATGACTCAAAACTTTTCAAGGTGGATCAGTAGTAAATTACAAACAATCTGACTATCTAAATAATCTGACAAAAATTTGGGTCAGAATGACCCAAAATTTTTGCTTTCGATTCAGGGCGAATCGGTAATAACTACAAATAATAATAATAATAATCACTTCTTACATCAACATTTGAGGATTTACATTTACAATAATACAAAGCTCTATAAATTCAAAACGTTAAAAGGAATAACGAATTGTAAGAAGACTATGGTCAGGATGACTCAAAACTTTTCAAGGTGGATCAGTAGTAAATTACAAACAATCTGACTACACTTGAAATGTACCCTTTCCCACGGAATAAAAAAAAATTCCGTAAGAACATGCTCTCACCTTGTTTTTCAATGTCCTCCATCCTTTTCGACTACGCGAGTAAAGTTGTTTCTTACTTCTATGCCCTGTGACGTAGTCAATAATAAGACAAGCGTTTCGCTTCAATTACTTTACTACGCTACCTTAAACACTACAACTACAAAAAGCAAATATGTACAGCGAGTTAGAATTTTTCAGTTAGATATGTCAGGACGGCTTCGGGTTCACAGACCACTCGGCCTATCAGGCCGAAAGACCAAGAGAGCTGCGTCCTCTCTGACACTCAAAACAGATCTCTCTCTCGTGGAGTATTGGGGATCTTCTTTTATACGCTAGAACCAGGCCCTCAGGCTGATCGTTGGTGCAGTGAAGACTTCTCCCATCGACTCACTGCTACTCTTGACTAATACTAGACCCATTAAGTCAATTATCGAAGAGAGGGCTCTTATACTTTATGAAAAGTTAATCAGACTAAATGTACCATTTTGGAACTGTTATGAAAATGTACCAAGACAGCTAAAGACCCAAAGCGGTTTTTTACAGAGAGTCCTAGAATTAAGAGCAGAGCTGGAACTTGATGATGGAATTGCCCAGGGTTTCTTGAGATCCCCTAACCCTGTGACCTATGTTGAAATAACTACCAGGCTGGACCTTGCCCAACCATTCCTTAAGAGCCAATTGCCTCAAAGCAGCTTAAAGATCCTTGCACTTGAGACCATCCATAGCCTCTACCCTGAGCCTGAATGGTTACATATTTACACCGATGGTTCTTTGACTGAACTCTCACCATTTGTCGGAGCAGGAATATATTCTTCTATCTTTTCCTTTTATGTGCCTGTTGGAAAACAAAAAACCGCCTTTGACGGGGAAGTTTTGGCTATCTATGTGGCACTGGAGCAACTTGTCCCCAGACACCTTTATAATAAGGTGGTTATCCTATCTGACTCCAAGGCTGCCATTCAGGCTATCGGAGCTAGGGAAATACCCATCTCTAAAAATATCCTAGATTGTCGGGTTCTTCTGGATAAGTTGAAGGCAGAGGGTCGACAAATAACACTCCAATGGATTCCAGGACACTGTGATATTTATGGCAACGAACAGGCAGATATATTGGCTAAGAAGGGCACTCAAATATTACAACAGCCAAATACTTTTAACTCTTTCCATTCCATAAAATTTTATATCAAAAATCTAATGAGACAAAACTGGAAAGCATTGCTCACTTCTCGCATTTCTTCAAGAAGTTGGAGGAATAGCTTGGGTCAAAACATTTCAGATAAGCCCCGTGAAAAGGCTGTTGCGGAATTCAGACTTGCGGTGGGCCATGACTGTCTGGCGAACCACCTTCACCGAATTGGCATTTTTGCGAGTCCTAGTTGCCCACTTTGTGGGAAAGATGAAGTCATGGACAGGAACCATTTGTTGGGATGCTCGGCTCTGCTTGGAGACTCCGAGGTAAAGCGGTATTGGAGCGCACGACATCTTCTGATGGGACATTGACTTTTTTCTCTTACTGTTACTTTTTTTTTTTTTTCATGTTCTTTGTTAATCTTGTTAATTTGTAAGAGTTTGTCATTTTCCTTTGCCATTGGAAATAATAAAAAAAAAACATTTGCATTTAAAATAATACTTTGAGGGTTATAAAATTTATATCACGAGAAAGATCATAAAAATTCCTTTAAAATGAAATTTTTTTCGAATCTTTACCTCCATTTCCTGATTTTTGGTGAATTTTTAAAGATTAATTTTTAGAATTTAATTTATTAAATGCTGATCACGTGATTTCTTTTTATGGTACTTTAAATAAATTTATCGTCACGTGCATAACAACTAAATAAACAAAAAATATTTTTTTTCCCTTGCTAATGTGGCAGACGATTGGAAATTATCCAAAAAAATATTAAAATACAGTAAAAGAAATGTTCTACAAACTGTACTATGTTCTTTAGTATTCTTTATATTAGATTTAATTTGAATATTTTCTTCTACATTATTTTGTCCATAAAATTATCCTTTACGATTTTCTTATAAATATATATATATATATATTTTACATCAATTGTATACATTGATCGTCGTATTTATCATATAATATATATATATATATATATATATATATATATATATATATATATATATATATATATATATATATATATATATATATATATATATATATATATATATATATATTTGGCATGAATTGCATACATTGACCATTGTATTTAATTTGAATGTACTCCGTAGCGAAGTGCGGGTTTTCAGCTAGTATTTTATATATATTAGGCTCACAAAAAGGCACAATTTTGTAATTTTACCAGATTCTTCAGATGACATCTTAAATTGTTCTCGAAAAAGGAATATTTATAGTGCATAAATACCTTTAGCCATCCATCGAGCGTGATGTGTGGGTCCAGGAGCGCGAAATGACTGATTATTATTATCTCCTCCAAGAAAAATTAATGATAATTGCATAGTCATCCCTTAAAGTTGGAGATTTAAGTGCTTTTGGTAGAAATGTTAACATATATTCTCTCAGTTTAGTAAAGTTTACATTGTCAAATAGTTCCTTATTTGAAGGATTATAAGCAGATTTATCTATTTCCGGCCATAAATTCTTAAAACGCTTAAATGTCATAGTTTCTTAACCTTCAAATGGGCCGAATATAACAGAAAACTCACAGGATAGTACAATCTCCATTATATGGTGACGACATGCAACCCAAATAAGATCTGTCCCTAAATATTTTTGAATTCTGATGCATGCACCTTTGTGTAAACCAGTATTAGCTGCTGTGGTATCGAACACCAGTCCTTTCATTTGAAATATAATATTCCATTTCTGAATTGTCTCAATACATGCTTTTGCTTGTAATTCTCTAGTTCCTCTTTCAATCTTCGGAATTCCAAGGAGCTTCTCTTGACCATTTCCTGAAACAATAACGGCAACTCGATCAACTTATGCTTTTGATCCATCAATATCTGGTAACATCTTACCATCCCAGTGTAATAATAGCAGTTCATCTAGAGAAATTTTTTTCTGTTTCTGCAGCTTGTTGCCTCCCTTTTCTTCTATGTCTCCATATTGAGCTTCGAGGAAGGTTTTTGGAGAAATATCGTTCCCAAGTACAACACCTCCAGCCACGAATGCAGCGTTCCGATCAGAAATATTAACACGATCTAGTGCACCTACAACTTCAGGAAACTTAAATATATTTTTTACATATTTCTTTTCAGCAGCTTCGGGAACTGTAGTTGAAGTATTGAGATCAGATGGGGATGTAGATGACAGCGGCACGTACTCTTCTTCACTTTCAAATTTTATCGAATGTGAAGTTTCTGAGTCTGATAATTCTGACATGATTTTTTCTACCCTAATTTATAATGTTGCCTCTGTTTCTTCATATCGTTAACACTTTATTATCTTCCCGTTTTCTGTTTCTTATTTCTTTTTGTGTAGTTTTCATGTCAATTCCACTCATAGAACAACAAAAAACATCTTCCTGCTTTTAAAAGAATTCTCTGTCTTCTTTGTTGCTATGTTATATGTTCTTTGAAAATACAAATGTTGAGCGACCTCTTAATATTATCGGATTGGCCTGAAATTTTATTTACATACATTTTGAATACAGAGGAACAAAATAGGGCTTGTGGAAGGAAGATTCTTACACTTTTATTTTTTAACATTATGTCATGGACCACCCTAATGCCCACCCATCCACCCAACCATATGGCCACTTAACTCCTTTGCCCTTGCAGTTATTCTGGTTTTACTCGGTACTCGCATTTGGTTTTAAATGATGGCATAGCTTTTCTCGACTCTGTTCGGGTTCTAACTAAACAGTTACTCTTATTTTCTCCACACACAGCCGCAGAAACCTCTGTTACTAATTTCACGAAACGTTCAACACTTGGCAAGGAAATTTTTCCAGGTGTGGAGCTACAGACTCTCAACTGGAAATCAAATTTCTCAAATCATCTTCTGTCAAGTGAGTTGTTATTAGGGATTCCGTCAAATTACATTTCTGCCAATCAATAAGGTCTATATATAAACTGCCTCGAAGTTGAGGGACGGAATGTTGTAGTGTCTGAGTCCTTCCTTTTTTCCCTTTCTTGTTTGTAAAATCCTACGTAGTCCAAGTTCTCGAATGGGCTGTCTGTCATCTGTGATCATTGACAAGATTATTGCTTCCGGGTGGCCGAAATAGCCATTTCTCTGGATAATGGGATCGACCATAGTCTTTAATTCGTTTTTAAGATAGCGCGAGACGTTTATTCTCTTCCACAAATTTCTTGGACCATCCGTGCAATATGGATTAAATTTGACTGTAAACCACATAGGTGCGTACACTTTCATGATGAACTCTGCCATAATTTGAAGTTGGTTTGAAGGCTCTGAAGAGCTAATGTATAAACGCATTATTCTACTTGCAGTTGTTAGCCAACGTGCATGAGACATTTTACCAGGGTGCTTTTGTGAGAAACCTGATGAGCAGTTCCCATTTGTGACAGCTTGACAAATATCCCAAAGGTGTCGCTGGTCTGTACTAAGATCCTTTATGTCGATTTTCGGAAATTCGCCCGAACTGACTGCAAATCTCACAACTGGGAGGTTTTCACAATTTGCCAATGCTTTCCCATTAGGACTAGAAAATGCATTAGGACCACTCGTTCCACCATCCAAATGCTGCACTAAATGTCGGAGTGGCAACTCATTTGCGTGTAACTGGCAGATAGACTAGTGCAAGGGATTCTCAATGGCTTCCTCAAAACGGTGAATTACACAGGTTTATAGCCAGTATTAACATTCAACCAAAAAATACATTTGAGGGGTGCTTTTTGTAGGAAATTTAATGTACTTTATTTTTGTACTAGAGGTCTACCTCGAAAAGTTCATAGTTTTATGACTTATTGGCAAAAAAAAACTGAAAAAAAGGTCGAAATTTTTGAGGTTTTTTTTTTGTGATTTTCATTGTGAAGCCATATCCGTGGGAAGTAGCAAAGTTGAAATTCGGATTCAGCACCCCAGAAAACATAGAACGAGCGAGAAAAAAACTTCTGCATTTTTTTCCTGAAACAGGCACTCCCGGAGACGATTTGACTGGACTAGAAGGAATTGTACAATTTTAAAAGGGATTTCATGAATGGGGAAACACAAAGAAAGAATAGGTTTTAATGCTTCCCTATTTTCAACCAGGATATATACATCTATGTACATCTTTAACAGACTTCGTTTGGTCCTTATTCGGAATCACTTTTAAATCTGTAAAGGGAATTTCTAAAATGGATGCAATATGTCCAATCGGCTTAAGGCTGGCCGTGCTCTTTTTGGTTAAAATAAGTGCTACTTATAACTGATCTTTATTGGTAATGATTTACATCTGCTATACTGCATAAATGATTTTAAAAAAAAATAGTTTCCTTGATAGACCAGTTTCCTAATATATTTTTTTAATTTTATGGTACCCCATTTTTTATATGTTTGTTTTTTAAATCTGCTTGAGTAATTTCATTAAGAAACTGCACTTTAAGTTAATAAAAGATCCTGTGGTGAATGTGGTACCATAAGGGATAAGAATAAAACAGATAAATGCATCTGCATGAACTTAATGTCAAGTATTATAATTTTGAACTTATTTATGGTTATACAAAGGAATTTTAAAATGTTGAATAAAGTTTCTTTTTGTCATTTCAGGTCAGTTTCAGCTTAATTTTGCACCATGCCAGCAAACAAACAAAAATCGACTCATCGTATAACAGAAGAGGATTTATTGCATTTGTTGGATGAGAAGAACTTTGTAGTATTGCAAAAACTAAACGATTCGGAGTTTGGCTTCGTTTTATATTTAGAGAAGCGGAGGTATGCGGACAAAAAGAATATGGCTCTTGTTCTGGAGATAGTAATTGAGATAATAAGTCGAGTATGTGATTTAAGAAGAGATTGTTTCAGAGCACGGTTAGATAGATTTTTTAGAATATTAGTAAAATGTGAGCGGTTTTTATTTGATGATGTCCCACGGCTCATTCATTCATGCGTGACGAACGAACAGGGTGTTAATAATTTGGTATCATTCTTGATGAACTACATGAATATCTTACAGACCCTTGTACGTAAAGATTTTTGCCCCTGTAAAAGAGTATTGAATGAGATTTTTCCAGCGCTGGAAAACTACATGAACAGACTGCGAGAGAAAAGAATCGCGAATTTAGAACAAGCTGAAGACTCTTTCCAGACTCTCAAAAAGGAAGTTGGTCGACTTGATGAGCCTGTCGAATCTAATGATGAAGATGATGATATCAATGAAGATTTTCGCAGTTTATCTGTTGTTCCTCGATCAAATGATATTGTCAATTTTGCAGTCTCAAACGTACCGCAGAACGTTGTAGATAAACCATACAGAAATGTTGAAAATTTCTTAAGTGTTCATTATAGGTTAACACGGGAAGATATGCTGCGTTCTTTCAGGGAATGCGTCAAAATGTGCATTTCACCTTACAACCAGAAAACTTCGAAGAATCACATTTACGACAAAGTACTAGTTGAATATCCTCCTGAGTATACTGTCGATGGTATAATTTATGATATCAACGTTTACACTTCTAAAGAAGTTGACTGGTCCAAAAAAGAAACTTTAATACCCGGCAGTCTCGTTTTTCTGACACCCGATTCATTTACCTCAGTCGTCTTTGCCACCGTGAAAAGTAATCCTAGGACTAGCAGAGGCAAGAGCAAAGAAATAAGTCTAAAAATTAAATTAGAAGATGATATGTTTCAGGATGAATTGCATAAAGGTTCGCAGTATAAAATGGTCGAGCCAAATGCTTATTTTGAATGCTATAAACATGTTCTGTCTGCTATGAAAGATTATTCTGAAATCACTTTTCCGTTGTCTGATATTATCGCGTATCTGGATCACAATGATCCCGAACCGAGATACTTTGATGAACCAAGACAGTATTGCTTACATGAAAGATGTAGCAATTCAGATGAAATTGAAGAGTCGTGTTCTTGTAAAGTATTTAATCCTTTGAAAGATGAAGAATGGCCTACATCAGATGAATTGAAGTTAGATAGAATGCAGTATAATGCATTTAAGGTCGCTCTCACGAAGAAAGTTGCTGTAATACAGGGACCTCCTGGAACCGGTAAAACATATATCGGCGTTAAAGTTGTTAAATCGTTACTCACAAATCTTCCTCATAAACCTATTGTTATTTGCTGTTTAACTAATCATGCTTTAGATCAATTTTTAGAGCGCATCCTAGCTTTCACCAAAAAAGTCGTACGCCTTGGAAGTCAGAGTAAAAGTGAAATTCTTGAACCTCATAAAGTGGAGAACATGATTTATGCCAATCGTCAGTACCGTCGAGGTGACACCCTTGACAAAACGATGTCTAAATCTTTAGATTTAGTAAAAAAGATAGCCAGACATATAATGGTGGATAAATTGATTTATGAACGTGATCCGGATTATGACGAAATAGAAGTAATAAGTAATACTATAAACAGATATCTGCACATTTACTCATTATGCCAAGAAAGGTATCTCGAAGACAGTGCATTGAATGAAATTATTGACCTCATTTGCAAAAATCAGTTGTGTCGTGTTGCAGGAGCTGATCGCAAATCTTTAAGTGCCAGTGTGCTAGAGTGGCTGGCGTGTTCGCGTTCTACTGATCTATATGAAAAATGTGCTAAGAAATTTCGACAATTTGAATCCAAAAGACAGCTAAATTGCTGTCTTGATGTTCAGGATGTTTGGTCTTTAACTGAAACTAGGAGATATGAATTATTTTATGGCTGGAGAAAGAATTGTATGGATATCTGCAAAAAAAATATCGAAGAGGAAATAAAGCTTTACAAATCGAAAATGCGAAGGTACAAAGATCAAAGACGTGATCACGAGAAACTTGAACTCGTAAAAGGTGCCGACATTGTTGGAGTTACGACTACTGGAGCTTGCAAATTTAGAGAGTATATACGATTAGCTGAGCCTCATATTATGGTCGTTGAAGAAGCAGCTCAAGTTTTAGAATCCCATGTCATTGCTTCGCTTGCGCCCAGCATTCAGCATCTTATTCTAATTGGCGATCACGAACAGTTGCGCCCTCTTCCTGCTGATAATGAATTGAGTGAAAAGTACAATTTAAAAGTGTCCATGTTTGAAAGGTTGTTTAATAATAAAGCTCCATCTGCCACGTTAGTTATGCAGCATCGCATGAAGCCATGTATTGCAGAGCTTTTGGTTCCGCGACCATATGCAGTGTATGAAAGTTATGATAATGTTTTTAAGTATGAAGAAATTAATGGCGTTGAATCGAGCGTTTTCTTCTTTGATCATTGTCATTTTGAAGATGAAAATTCATCTGGAACCAGTTCTTCAAACGATTTTGAAGCTCGGATGATTGTAAGTTTAGCTAAGTATTTGTCTTTCATTCAGTATACTGTAGATAAAATAACTATTCTTGCTACATATGCCGCACAGGTTTCTCTTATCCACCAACATTTAGAAAAAATAAGACTTGGTGGAATTCATGTGACTACTGTTGATAACTTCCAAGGCGAGGAAAATGACATTATTTTACTCTCCTTCGTTAGGAGTAATGATACTTCCATAGGTTTTTTGAAAGAAAGTAACAGAGTTTGTGTGGCTCTTTCGCGTGCTCGTAAAGGAATGTTTTGTTTTGGTAATTTTAAACTTTTTGCTTCCAAAAATGAGTTGTGGTCTGACATAGTTGAGAAGCTACGTGATAAAAATATGATAGGTGATACTTTATCGCTGAAATGTTTCCGACATCAGACTCTTAACACAGTAAAATCGCCCGATGACATATTGGAATTTATTAGCAGCGGTTGCACTGAGGATTGCAATTATGAATTGCCCTGCTCTCATATATGCACTCGTAAATGTCATTTCTTTGATGTTGATCATTTGAATTACCTTTGTAAAGAACCTTGTAAGAGGATGATAGATGACACTCGAGTCTGCCCGCGTCAATGTTACGAAAAGTGTAAGAAATCGAAAAAAACAACCATTGAATTACCATGTGGTCATTTTGGTCCAAGAAGCGATTCAATATGCCGCGAGGAGGTTACACACTGCTTACCGTGTCACCATGTTGTTACTATCCCTTGCCATGTGGATGTGCAACAATACCAGTGCAATGCCATAGTAAACATCAATCTTGATTGCGGTCACAGAAAAGGTGTTCGTTGTTATGAGCAAAAGCTTAAAAGAAACGTAGTATGCACAGATCAGCGACAGGAGATAGGTCCTTGCGGACATACTATCGCTGTACCTTGCAGTATGCACTTGAATGAAAACGATATTATATCCTTTTGTAATAAAGCATGTGGTGTCCTCTTGGACTGTAGACACCCTTGCGTAGGTTTATGCCGCGTTTGCATCGATACTGGTATTCACGCGTTCTGTTCAGAAAGATGTGACCTGATTCTACCTTGTGGACATAAATGTGAAGGGTACTGTGGTAGTCCCTGCCCTCCTTGCAAGCAAAAATGTTTCCTGTCTTGCGGACACCGTACTTCCTGCATCAACGATTGCCTCCGTCCTTGTATCAAGTGTGAGGAACCCTGTGAGAGAGAATGCAGTCATGGAGAATGTCAAAAAATGTGTTGGGAAGATTGCAGTATTGATCCATGTATGGAACCGTGCGTAGAAACACTACAATGTGATCACCAGTGTATAGGACTTTGCGGAGATCCTTGTCCATACTTATGCCGTGAATGTAATGCCGAATGCCTGAAGCATGGCGATAACAGAAACAGTCTCTATGTTCAGTTGGAATGTGATCATGTCATAGAAGTTAATGAGCTGAATGAGCATATTACTGAGCGCTTGTCATCGTTAGAGTGGCCTTATTGTCCAGAATGTTCTAAGCCCATTACACAAAGTCTACGTTACAAAAAAGAGCTGAAACAAGCTAAGAAGATAGCCATTGAAAGCTGCGATACGTCGGAAGAAATTTCCAACGTTCGGTATCTTGTTGAATCTATGTATGGGAAAGATTATATTGTTCCCGCTCAGTTCATACCTGTGAATAACGAAATTTTTCGAATATTGAAACGAAGTAACCCTCAATCACATACCTTAATGGTGTTAAAAACCTGCGTAATCTTGCTAAAAAAACTTCTTAATATTTCATATGAATTGAGTGAAAGTGAATGGGATGAATACACTCAAGGGAAATTCGACACTCTCATGTTGTGGATTCGTAATCATTTGACAAATGCTAGTTTCCAGCAATTAAAAGAATTACATACAGCTGTTGCGCAGTTGAGGCGGGAACTTTCAGGCACAACCAGAATCAGGCCGAACGATTATCTTCATAGTAGATGAAGAATTGATTCTGTAAATTGAGTAGGTTTACGTTGTTTTTTTTTTTTTTTTTTTTTGTTTTTTTTTTTTTTTTTTTTTTTTTTTTGTCTACTGTAAATTATATTTATCACTGTATGTAATCTCATTTAATATGAGGAAATAAGGGAATTAAAAATGTTGGAAAATTTTTAAGGCGTAGCGAGTTGGAATCGTATTTGAATTTAACGAATACACTTGTAATGATTTTTTTTTCCGAATGATTTACGCTTTAACTTCATAGAAACTGACAATTATTTAACCCTCTCTGTTTCCTAGAAATTGTGAAAAATTGTGTTTCCAATTAATCTCTCATACTGCCCAAAATGAAGAGATTGAACCATTTCCTAAACAAATGTGGAATAAATGCTGTATTTAAAATTCTTATATTGTAAATTTATGGTTACTTATGAAAAGGAAATGTAAAATTGTGCTGATGAGCTTAAAAAATGTTTAATCTGTATAAAATGTATGTCACTGAAACATGTTATAGATGATTTTAATATTGAATTCTGTTTACAGTTAACAATTGCGAATAAAATTTATGAAAATTTTATTTTAAAATACATTTTTTTTCTGCTGTGTCCTTTCTTATTTGATACGAGCAGGGCCCGATTTAGAAAATTCTTGAATATAGGCACAACTCGGGATGGGGGCGTAAAATTTCCATAATTGACACACACACACCAAAAAATAATAATAATCGTGAATTATTGTGAAAGTACCATTTTACCTAGAATTGGTTATTTGAAGCATAGAAGCTTGGAACATTATCAAATAATAAAAAAAAGCAATACAACATATTAACTTCATTAAAACACCATTACAATGCAACTAGAAAAACTTATTAATCCCTTATATACACTATAACATACATATGAAGCGTTGAAAGGCAAAGTGGTGTAAGTCACATTTTCAACTTTTTTCATTTGAGGGCAAATATGTAATCTCCATGTTTAATTTATACTGGAATTGTAAATAGTTATTTGCAGTATTGTAATAATTGTTATGAATTATAATTTGTTCAATTTATGGTGGAATTTTTTGTAGTTTTTGCAGTTAAACTCCTTTTACTTACACCACTTGACTTACTAACTTTCACCACTTTGCCTTTCACCGCCTCATATGATGAACCAATCAATCAAATTTGAAAGGATATATATAAAAAAATGCTATTTATAAAGGTAAAAAAAATTTGAATTGGGAATTTTTTTATTATTATTATTATTTTTTTTTGGGGGGGGGCAACATCCAGGGGCCCCTAGGCCCGGGCCTAATAGAAAATCAGGGCCTGGATACGAGTGATCTTATGAGTACTACGGGCTTCATTTACATTCCCATAAACTACAGAAGGTCGTTCGCACGACCGATGAAACGATTTTGTAATTTGTTTTTGGCGTTTGCATTATGAAATAAAAATTTGGCAACTTCAGAATAATCGTCTGCTATTGTTTTGCTTTGATTGGAATGTAAAATAAAAGATTTATTTTGAAAATGGCTCCTAAAATTTATAGATGGCTCGAAGGTTGCGTAACTGCACTTTCCGGGGAGAAGTATTCGTATCAACAAATTATAAAGCGGTGTAAAAATTGCGGTTATGGCATTTCAAAAATAGGTATTTATAATATATTAAATTTGAAAGGGAAAAAACGTTTAACTGAAAGTAAAAATGAAAACATGACCACTAAACCTTATCCTAAGACTGTTCGAACGTAGGTCAATATCAAGAAAGTGAAGTCTCTGATCCTAAAAGAAAATCCGTCCACTCAAAGATCCATTGCATCGAAACTAGGAAAGTCTTCTGGCACTGTAAATATGGAACAGATGTAGTATACGCAACGGGCCATCGCCAATTTGGCGCCAAAATCCCGTTCGGAGACCTGTTAGGCTTAAACTGTGGAATGTAAACAATAAATTGGAAAACAAACTTACTGCTGGCTTTATGAAACTCGTAGGTGCACACGGGATCTTCGCTTCGCTCAGATACCCTTGCTTCACTCCGCTACGCTCCGTTACGCATCCGTCCAAGAACATTACAGAAAATCCCCAGCCGCTGGCTTCGCTACATACCGCTGGCTGTTGTACAGTAAAAAAAAGCTTCCGCTGGCTGTAGCGGTCAGTAAAACAAAGCTTATCGCAAACAAATTTTTAAAAATACCATCCGATCTTAAAATCCTCCCTGCCAGAATATACAAACCGCCAAACAACCATCAGATTTAGCGAAAAATCGCCCCTTGGCGTTCGTTGCGTATACTACATCTGTACCGTAAAGGGAATCATTCATAAAGATTTGAAGTTAAAAAAAGATGTTTAAACCTAAAGTTCATCTGCTTTTGCCAAAGCATATTGCTGAAAGAAAAACGTAGAAAATTATATGAAAAACACCTAGCTGCTGAAAAATGAAAACTTTTGGTAACACTCGATGGGGCATGGGTGTATTTAAGTGACTGTAATAAAAAAAGATTAATTTTCTATTGCTCAACTGACTGGAATGACCGTACAAAATGGCTACGTCAGTGTTCAGAAAAGTTCTTGCAGGAGTTCATAGTAGCAGGATTTTGTTACAACGGAAAATTAAAAATAAAAAAAGTCAAGTAAAGCAAAAATTAATTCACTCTACTATCAGCAAAATATTTTAGAACCAATTTTTGAAGAATTCCAGCCTTATATGGAAAGGACATTGATAAAGTTGAGCTTAATATGGACAAAGCCTCTAGTCACACGTCTAAATCAACTGCTGCTTATTTAGCAAAGAAAGAATCCCATTTAATGAAATACCTGTAAAATTACCTGACTCTTCTCCACTGGACTTTTGCGATTTCGGTTTTTTAATACGAGCCTTAGGAAAACGGCATCTAAGAACACTGAACGTACTTTGGAAAACGGCCTAAGAGGAATGAGGTAAAACTGACATAGCAGTACTAAGCAAAAATGTACTTTCATGGAAAATTCGAGCTGGAGCTATTGTCAAGAACCATGGGTATCAGATAGAAGCAAAGCACCACATAAAATACGGCATTTATACATCAAACTTAATTATCAAAATCGTTTCCAAAAAGTGCGAACTACCTTCTGTATTTACAAGTTAGTAAAATGAATTCTCTGATCCTGTAGTGATATCCTCAAAATCCAATCGGCTTTTGACCTTTCAGTTCCTTTCTACCAATCTCTTTTCAATCCCTGAATAGGTTACTGTCTAGCAATGACTTAAAGCAGTGAGTGGTTTCTAATCTTTCGTTGATGAAGGACCACTTGTCAACAAAAAAGCTTCGTCGGAGACTCGAGCGAGCAGAGTTTAGTTTGATGAGTGGAGTGCCTTGGTTAAATGACTATCTCCTGTCGCAAGATGACTTATAATCAATGTTAATGTGCTCAGTAATTAAATAGTTAAGATAAGTTTAAAGTTACAAGTTACTTCAGTAAAAAAATTAGTTTAGAACCTTCAAATAATTGAAGGGTAAGTAAATTAAGATTAAAAAGTAAGATTAATAAATATAAAGATATTAAGTTGAAATTAATTAACGAGTTAAGGAAAAGGTGGCCCTCAGCAAACAAGATGGAAAGTTTGCAAAAAAAGAAGAAAAAATACCTGTGCAGGGTCATGCAATTCGTAACGAGATGATTGCAGATTTCCGCGGGGGAAACTTAAAATATCAAGATAGGGAAATTTGGAAGATGCGACAACACCTAGGACCGAACCCACAACGTAGGGTTTACCAGGTCAGCGCGATGGCACTGCGCTACGGCAGCACATAAGCAGGTGAGCAAGATGGGATGAGTATCGCGGTAAGGGAATTAATGTTAGCTCCTATGGAGACACACGCCCTAGGGCGCTTAGGATTAGCAGGAAGAGAATAATCGTAATCGGGGACGTCGGAGACTCGTTTTAGAGACATAAATGGGTTTTATTTTCTGAATCGACAAACTATTTATGATACACAACTTTAGTAAGAAGTTACAAATAAACTTAATAACTAGAAATTGAACCTAAAAGTAAACTGAATAGCAAACGTAAAAGCCTAAGGAAACATAAATATGAACAAAATTTTTTCAACTTGCGTTTGCTTTACTATCTGTAAAATTGCTATGATGCTGCGAGTCCGCGTCACAGAAAATATAATAATTAGAAATTTTTAAGCAAGACAAGGATATTTTTCGTTCTCAAGACGCCAGAAAGCGGAGAAAATGCAGAATTTTTTAGAGTTTGAACAAAAAATTTTTTTGCTCCCAGTTTTAAAAAATTGCGTAAATTCGAGGACGTATTGAAACTATGGAACTCTTTATTTAAATTTTTTTTATAGATTTAAATCACTCCTGACCTCGCGGACTACCGGTCAGAGACATAAAGTGAGCTTCAGAGGATTTGACATCTGCTTGCCTTCGAGATGGAAAGCCACCGTGCAATCGCAGGAGCCCGAGCTTACAGGGGATAGGTCTTGGTAAAATCACCCTTGTTAGTACCATTATCAATCGACTCGGTCACGATGAGTGGGTGTTGATTCGAGCATGTCCCAAACATGCTCGATTGGATTCAGGTCAGGAGAGCATGCTGACCATTCCATACGCTGTATTGTTTTAGCTTCAAGCATGTTCTCCACAAGACGAGCTGTATGCGGCCTGGCATTATCATGCTGGAAAACAAAGGAATCTCCAATGGCTGCAGCGTAAGGTATGACATGAGGTCTCAGTATCTCGTCTGCATACCTTCGGGCCGTCAAAGTACCATTCCGAATAATATGCAGGTCCGTAGGTCCACCTATGCTGATTCCACCCCATACCATAAAACCAGCAGTGGCGTAGCATGGGGTGGGCAAGGGGGTCTATCATGCCCCGGGCGCCACTCGAACAGGGGCGCCAAATGGTCCTTTTCACTAATTCTATATACTATATTACTATATGTTTTCCGGAAAGGGGGGCGCCAAAAAGGTATCGTGCCCCGGGCGCCAGTTATGCTCGCTACGTCACTGAAAACCAGCTCGTCTGTATTGTGACCTTTCACGAATGAATTTGGGGTTATTTCGTGTGCCCCTTTCCCTCCATACCAAAACACGTCGGGTGTCACACTCCAGACTGAATCGGGACTCGTCTGTAAACAGCACTTGGCTTCAATCATGTTGCTCCCAATCTCGATGTTCAGCAGCCCATCTTCGGGCCGCACGGTGGCGTGAGGTCAACGGAATGCACACCTTTGGCCTACGTGCATAGAGACCTCCCTGATGAAGCCTATTATGTACTGTTTGGCTGGACACCCTTCGTCCTGTTGCCAAGAGCAACTGTCTTTGCAGCTGAGTAGCATTGTCTGTTCTGTTTCGACGATCTGTTAACAGTATATACCGGTCATCAGTTGCTGTAGTGGCGCGTGGCCGACCTTGCCCTGGTCGACGTCTAACATTCCCTGTTTCTTCGAATCGATTCCACAGCCTTGCAACGACACTTCTGGCGACTCCAACAGCGTCCGCGACACTACGTTGTGTTTGCCCGGATTCAGGTCTGCCTATAATACGCCATGCCATGGATTCCGGTAAATCACGTTGTTGATACATTTTAAAGTCACCTTTTCTCAAAAAGAGTAACTGAGCAATCGAATTTCACAGTTAAGGCAGTGAAACAGACGTTTCTGCAACATCCCGATTTCCTCCCTTATGTTCTTTTTCTGGTTTTTGACGTCATGAACTTTGATTAGCCTGTGAAGTTTTCTTCTTCTGTTTCCTGCTAGGCTTTAAATTATGGATGATTTATTTTATGTTACTTATCGGTGTAAGTTTTTGAGTAATTTCGTTAAAACCATGTGCTCCCCTAATTGTTTTGAGCAGTGTAGTAAGGATTATGTGGGCGAATTTATCGAGGTTCTAGAGAAGCAAAGAACGGAACAGGTACAACTGAGGCGTTCCCGTTGAAAAGAGGGTAAGTGCCAAAATTTCCAAAAAGGATTTATTCACTGATATAAGGGTTTTGACATTTCTGCATCTTTATTCATCCTCTAATTGACCACGTTTGCGTTTCCGGTCATACATTCCTGTGTGATTCTATTTTCTTTTTAAGTTTTCTACCTCCTCCAGAAAAATGCAATATTTCCGGCTATCCAGCAGGGTTGGTAAGAGTTAGGGTCCGATTAAGGAAACAGCGCCCTCCAGCGCCAGTTTTACGTTTCCGGTCAGACATTCCTATATGATTATTGCTAGTCTTGATGCCTACTACTACCCTCTGAATTTGTCGGTCGAATTCGGCAACACCCTGTATATATATACATACATATATATATATATATATATATATATATATATATATATATATATATATATATATATATATATATATATATATACAGTAAAAACTGTTTATAAGAACACCGGTTATAAAAACATATCGCTTAAAACAACGGAATTATTACTTCACGGCCAGTTCTCATGTGTAATGATGGATATAAAATCCGGTTATAATAACATCGTTAATAAGAACATATCGCTTTTAGTGACTTAAAATTAATTTGTTTCTGGAAAAATAAATCGCTTATAAGAACATGTTCATTGGCAAGTAGCAGCACGTTGTTCTTCAACCATTTTATCAATTTTTTATCTAAAAAAAAAGGACTAAAATTCGAACCTTCGAAAAAGTCCGCATGCTGACGTGGAAGACCTTTTGCAATGGTTTATGATTCAAAGGAGTGCCAACATTCCCCTAAGCGAACCGATTTTGCAAGCGAAAGCAAATAAATTTGCGTACCTCTTTAAAAAAACATGATTTCGTTTGTTCAACTTCGCGGATCCAGAGATTTCGGGAGAGGAATTCCATTGTGTTCGGGAGAATCGAAGGCCGTGCCACCAGGTTTGACTTGGTTCGCTTGGTCAAATTTTTGCTACACGAGGCTAATTAGACCGGAAGCTACAGTTTAAAGCCGATTCCGAACGACTACAAACAGCCATGCCAACAGTGGGACTCGAACCCACGGGATCTGAACCGAATGCCAACGCCTTAGCCATTCGGCCATCACCTGGCAGCCGTGCCACCAGGAGTTTCTGATGACTGCCTTAAAACCGTTTGGACTACGTTAAGAGAAGGTTATGAAGACCATGAAATCTTCAATCCTCCAAAAATAAAAAATAAAAAATTCGAATTGTTTCCTGCATGCTGGTTTTCTTAGGGTTGAAAATCTTCCCATTTTATAAACTCAAGACAGTAGAGATGAAACGCTTCAAGACTGGGTTCGAGATTTGCCAATTGAACAAGATTCACTTCAGGAATTTGAAGACATAGATTTGGCTCTTGAAACTCATGGGAATGTAACGGATGAAGATATTGTTGCAGGCGTAAATGCAGAGATTTCTGGCAGAGATGATGACATTGACGACAGTGCCAATTCAAAAGACCTTTTGAACGATTTTCCTTGTCCGAGTTTAAAAGAAATGTTTTCAGCAATCAATACTTTAAATAAATTTTTAGCTTGCAATGACGATGCGATAAAAACAATCTGTCAAAGAACTTGTCGCGATAACCGAAATTTATTTTTATTTACAAAAAAAAAAAAAAAAAAAAAAAAAACCTAAACAAACAAATATTACTGACTATTTTTCAGAAAATGAATAAACATGCAAAAACAAAATATTGCATTGTGTATACATTCATTATAGCTACATAATTTTATTTATTTTTCTTTTTAACGTTTTTAGAACTATGTATTTGAAAAAGTTCAAAAATACATACTTATATGAAAATGAGCAGTGTGTTTTTCCTTGATTGAAGTTGAACCTTTTAACCATTTTTTCAACGTCATGTTTCAGGCGTAAATAGAAATTATGTGACAATGAATTTGGTATTTCCAGCAGTTTTAAGTTATCTATCGGATATAAAAACTATCGATTATAAGAACCAGTTTTTAAAGTCCCCTGGATGTTCTTATAAACGATTTCTACTGTATATATATATATATATATATATATATATATATATATATATATATATATATATATATATTAACATATAAAAACATTATTAAAAATATGTACTTAGAGAAAATTTAAAGCCTTTTTTTAAAATTAAATAATTCCATATGATATGAATTTACTTAAAACTTTCCGCGACCCAAAGTTTGCGCACCACTGTTTTAGAGCAGTGGGGCGCAAACTTTTTTCGCCCGCGACTCCCTTTCTTTCAATAAAAAAATCACGCGACCCCAAATGAACATTGTTTGGTAGTAGCAATTAAAAAAAAAATTAGGAAAATGTTAACAAAAAATAGAAAAAAAAGCAAATTTTTACAAAATATTTTAAAAATCAGTAAACTATATTGTGGGTATATGTTTACTTTGCGTAATAACAATAAAAATCTGGCTTGCTTACCTTCTACATTAACTTTGATTAGCAGAGCCTATATCGCTCATAATTTTTAAGTTCCGTAAGAGGAGAATTAAGAATAGATGTAGTTAAATTTTTGGGCTGCAGGTGGATGGACTTAAACTTGCAATCAGTTGATTATTCAAATTAATTACCTCAGAAGGTAAGTGCTCGTTTAAGATCGATAATCACTCAATTTTAATATTTTTTTATATTTACATTTGAGTAAAATTGCTAAATCAGTTCGTTTATATGAGCACAAGCACTGGTCACCTGAGAAGACTAGACTACGATGAACTGACAGTAGGAGAGAAAAGAAAAATGATTAGTAATCGCTTGCTTTTAATAAATGCCGCGAGATGGCAGCAGTAAATAAATGGAAGATTCAATATATGGCACTAGATGGCAGCAGCAGAAGTTTGGAGACTCGTTCAGCTTTAAGAAACCAAATTACAAACCTGTTTAACTTTTAGTAAATTAGTAGGATAGCTTACGGGCCCTAAACAGTTAGTATGGCATCCAGTTTACCAAAAATAAGTATTTTCATTAGTACTATACATATTTCTTGGGCGATTTTCAATAAAACCTAAACATGAGACATTATTAAATAATAAGATTAAATTAAATGAATTGTCCCAATTAGTCCACCAAGATAGATTTCCGTTTGCCTTTTCATTTGGGTAACTTCTCTTACTATCCCAAGTTGAAGATGATATCACAAAATAAGCCATGACTCATAAAATTGCACTCAATACTAATTAGCTTGGTCGCAAGTGATATCGGACAAAGCACTTTACACACACTTAGAGGTAAGCACACACTTGCAAACCTCTAAAGGCGCAACTATACACAAGTGAATCAGCTCCCCCCGTCGCCTCTTAACACATTTTGGACTCAATTAGCCCCCCCCCCCCCAACGCGGGGAAAGTATTTCATCGCTTTGAACATTCGTCTTAAAACTGCCATCCGGGCGGTCTAGTACGAATCTTCAAAGGCGCGAGGAATGACATAAAACCTCCTCTCGGAAACGGGACCAATAAATCACTGCTTTCCCTTACACTTCGCTCTCTGTTTCGCGAATGTGGGCTTCCAGGGTAATAAAAGGGTAGCTGGCTTATAGCAAATTGAAATTTCAGGAACTTAGGAATTTTCAACCAGTGCACATTCATGACCCTGAACACTAGAAATTGAAGATTAATTAATTCCTGTTGTACTCAACATGAAAAATATTTCGGTACAAAAATTTTCTTAAATCAACAGGTGTCTAAACAGAATGATTCTTTTATAAAAGGCATGTTTAGTAAGATATCAAAGATTTATTATTCACAGATATTTTGGAGAAAATGAATTTAAAATTTTCATTTTAATATTCCAATTTACATATAAGACATGTTTTACCAATTTTTCACATTTAACAAATAGATCCTATACAAATAGTTATGTAAACAAGATTAATAAAAACTGGTGGATAATGCTAAAAACTGAAGTACAATAATATTTAATGCTTATGTAATATGTTGTTGTTTCCACATCACAGGCACTTTGTCTAATATGACATTCACCACTAGCGCTTCTTTCCCAACTCAAATCCCTACGTGTGGAACAGTCCATTTCAAACAAGAGGTGAAAAAAGCGTCCACAGACAGCAATCCAGCATCAGTTGCGATTTGCTCCTGCTGCCATCTGTTGAATTATTTAGGAATCTTTTTATTCTCTAAGAGATTTTAACAAAATAAATAAATTGAAATAAGTATATTATTGAATTTTAAATTTACTTTCTTCAAATATCCACAAAAGTTTTAATTTGTTAATTAGAAAATTAATGTATTTAATAAGCTTTAATTAAAAAAATTAAGTTGCATAAATTAAAAAATTTAAAGTTTTCAATTGCAATAATTTAAATTTATTATTTAGTGTTTTTGATCTTTCTTTGCTGTAGATTTTTTTCTATTATTTTCAGAATTTAATTGAAAATAAGTGCATTTGAAAATCTTGCACTGAAAGCAAGAAAGTGAATGAAAGTCCAGTACTGTATGTGCTGAAGTATATACAATCTGATGAATCTTGCCCCAAAATGGTTCTAAATCTTTTGCTAACATATCAGCTTTACATATCATGTCATCATCAATTGGAAATATCTTGCTTCCTGTACATTCTTACCTTAAAATTTTGGTCAATTTCAAATGTGTTGACATCTTTACTTTCAGCTGTAATTAATTCTATCTGTTGTACGTTTTAAAAGTTTCTCCTATGCTGTCAGGTGCACCTTTCCCACGCCTGCCTCTCTATAATTCCATGTCACGTTTTGGATGCTGGGAAACAATTATTGTGTGCGTTACCTTAACAAATGAAACATTTGGTTTCTGTATTGTTTACAGGGTCCATCACCTAACATATGAACAGTATTAATTGAATGCTGGTTCTTGAAAAAGTATTTTGAAATGGTCTGTAGATGAGCCCAGATGGCCGATGTGTCATGTCTGTGCCATTTGCTTGCAGTGGCAAAAGGAATCAATGTTAACGAAACCTTTTGTGCCTGGTAAAGAACACAGTTTCGTTGCTCATATGTTTGAAGTTACTCGCTTCTCTTCTTCTACTGTTTTTTTTTTTTTTTAAATTACACTGCACATTAACTGTAGAAATTAATTTAATCGTTGAACAAGAAAGTAGTCAGTGATTTAAAGTAAATAATAAATAAATAATATATCAATTCAATATTTGATAAAAGTTGGTAGCCAATAACAAAATCTTATAAATTTAATGTTAATATAGTCTCTATTTAATGTTAATATTGGCTGTAATATTTAATGTAATATTGTGTATATTTAATGTTATATTGTGTAATATTTAATGTTAATATAGTCTCTTAATATTTATCAATTTTCAGACTTTTTGAGTATTCAAAGACTGATTTGTATAGTTTTAACGTGTTTTTATTATGTTGGTTTGAATATTAAAGATTCAGAGCATTTCTGAACATAATGTAAAACTTCTGAATTCAACATTTTTATTTCTTGTGTTATGATCATATAAGTCTTTAGGTATATTTTATGTGATACAAATACACATTGCTTTTTTTTTTTATTTAGTAAATATATTTAAATTAGGCATTTAATATACTTTCTTATCAAGACCTGAAAAGATTATATTTTTCATTTGTATTGTACAGGTGGAAAAAGAGCTACTTTGTATTGGGATGCTAGAGGAGAGCTATGGTCTCTTGACTGTCTCTCGACGTAGGGGATGAAAAAAATGTATTGTATATAACAATACTACTGAACTTCTAGTATTCAATAACCTCAGAAGCCAGAATAACAATATTTTTCTTCGGTATAAATTAAAGGACGCTAAGTGCATTTTTAAGATTACCAAAGGGAGAAAAGTAAAACACTGTAAATTCTGTAACACTTTTCAGTAATAGAGATAAATATTTGTTTCTTGGGATTCCATGAGATCTAATTGTAAGAAAAGTTACATACATATTACACTAGATAGCCCAACAAGCCATATTTAACTCCCTTAATAGTAGCCATAATTAGTACCCTTATAGTCTTCAACCTTTGAATTCATTTAGTAGCTAGAGTTTATGCCTGAATTTTAATACAGGTTTATGATAATGATTAAATCATTTTTAAAGAGCAAGATATTTTTTATCTCGAATTATGTTAACCTTTATTTAGATGCTTGTTTTATTACAAATTCACAAAAATAACAAAGACAACATTAAATTTGGACTATTGGAATCGGTTGGTTGATTTGTAACTCTATGGTCAATTATGCTCGTGATAGCTAATAAGACTGGGACCTATGGTTTAAAGTGGATTCAAAATCATTACAACATCCAAGACAACCTGAGATTCAATTCTGACTCTTTTCATACGTTAAGTTAGAATGCTAACCATGATACAACTTAAAATTTATTGAGGAGATAGGTAAAGAGGTCACAGTTATATATTTCATATTCCATGATCTTAGATTTTGTTTTTCTTGGAACTGTTCCTGTTCCAAGAGTAGGTGTCCTACTATCCCCAAATGATCTAAAATATTCTCACGTTGGCCAAGTTTATATCTTGTATAAATTTACTGATAAAGCTGAAACTATAACCTTCACAGCTTAAAATATATGGTCAATAAATCACACCCACAATGAAAACCTGTAAAGCTACAATCAACTAAATGTAATGTTGGGACTTCCTTGTGATGAGTTGTATATGATTAAACAATTGAATTCAATGAAATACATTCATTTATTGTTAAAATACAAAATTTAACACTAAATGTCTGTTTGAATTGGGCATTGTATAGTACCACATTATTTACAACTACATTATATACAATAGGGTCATTGATAAATGGAATAGCATGTAGCTATGTAAATCTGATGGGATCACTTTAGAAATTGGTCACAGTATACATATAACACTGAAGATTTAAAAAAAAACAAAACACTTTTATAGTTTATCACAGGGATCACTAACTGAAACTGCACTTGGGATTTATTTTTTTAGGAAAAGCATGCAAGAGGCTATTTACCACTGGGGGGGGGGGGGGGCACCTAAGGTAAAATTCCTAAGAGTGACTAGACCATAATTATATTTAATGGTGCTTGGAAACTAACCCGAAACAAGTGAGTTAGAGTAATACCTGACGCTGCTTGCAGCAGAAAATGAAATTATAGAAATCTGGGAAATGTTCAAGATGTCATGAGAATGCTATCATTACTATTCTATCATATATTATCATCTTATTAAAAAAATTTAAATTTTCTCAGCATTGATACAAGTTACAGCACATATAACAGGAAAACAGATATTAATACTTTCTAATATTATAATATTCATACCGAAATAGTTAATATTCATGTGTGACAATACAAAATAAAAATTTAATACTGCATATTAAAAGTCAACTTTTTTTTTGTCTTTGGTTATTTTTTCCTATTTAATGGAAAATTTCTCTGCTTGCTAATAAGCTTGTTAGGTGAAGCTTTGGATGTTGATTGTTCTGCTATCAAGTTTGGACGAGACTCGGTGGTAACTGAGGTATCCAAATATGCATTGAGAGCACTTATGGTATCATTGACATGTTTCATTACATGCACAGAATCAAATCCTTGGAGTCTTCGATGAAACTTTAACAATCTATTAAGTACCTTAAGTTCTATTAAGTAAACAATATCAGATGATTTGTTGCGCCGTTTTTTTAAAACAATTTCAGGGTTGTTTAGCCCTGAAAAGGGCCGTTTTGTTGAAAGAACTTCAGACATTTTGTAACAGAAATAACTTGAAATAGACAATAAAAGCGAACTTGATACACACAATAGCAGCGAACAACTTATAACTGGGAAGTGAAGCGTAGAATAATGAATAGATGGCGCTACCTTTAAACCCTATTTCACCTCTTGTTTGAAATGGACTGTTCCACACGTAGGGATTTGAGTTGGGAAAGAAGCACTAGTACATTCACCAATCCACACCGTCAATTTGTTGGCATCTTTATTATGGGAGCACCATACAGGTCAACTAACATAGCTCCCTAATCTCAGCCTTGTCCATGAACAAGCAAGACTCGAACCCTTTTCCATGTGTACAAAGACATGTCTCAGAAACAGATTTTTCACCTTAAAAATTGTAATTTTCTTATGGAAGTAATAGTGATTAGAAAGTTATCTGATACAAACACTTTAATTTCTTTCAATAGTTTATTTACAATGAATCCTTACAAACAAGATCACATACAAATAAATATTTAAAAAATTTCTTCATCATAACAATGTTATTAAAATATTCTCAAATTGTATATTTTACAATGTACAAAAGCACATAAGTCTAGTATTTAAAAATTTACACTTTAATGGAAGATTTTACTTCTTGTAGTTAGGTAAGTTTGTAAATAACTGAGGTACAGCTACAGTTTCGAATTTCTTTATTTAAAATATTAGTAAAATGATACTTCAACTGAACTTTGCAAACATCGAAATAATAGAAATGCTCCTGAACTTTTAGTTCCAGCAAGAGATGGAAATATTCTATCCTTTAGTGCATTTCTTTAAGTATTAGAAGCACGTTTTACATTAAGGAAAATAGAAAACTTTTTTTAAAGCATTCTAAATTTGCTGATCTTGTTCTTCAATGCACTTTTAAACATTCCCTCACAATTATTTTTATAAGAACAGATATTTATTAAAAGTTTTAGTTTACAAATGGAAATGTTGAAGAAGTTAAGTATTTTAGAATTGCTTCCCTAATCAAATAATACATGCATTGTAGGAAATATTCACATACCATTTTTTTTTTTTTAAATCTAGAAATGCATATTAAAGTATATAGCTTCTACTTAATTGAAAACTCTTTTGTACATTAATTTTAGAAGACTATTTCTCATATATTTTAGGAAATGCTATGTGTGGAACCTGATACAAACCAAAGATTTAATTAAAAATATGTTAAAAAGCAAAAATAAAAGTATGTAAATTTTAATTAAAAAAAAATTAGAACAGAAATTTACAGGACTGTTTTAAATTTAAGTTGTAAACAGTAGTTCTTTTATAAAAGGTGAACTAAGAAAAGGATTGTAACAAAAATTTGCTTACAGTTAAAAGCACATTAACTGCTGCTTATAAAAACTGTATATAACTACAGTTACTGTCATGAGAAATATGATTTAAACTCCACTCTCTGAGAATTAATTTGTAAAATTCAATATTCTGCCTAGAAATAACAGTTAAAGTGAACAATTGGAAAAATTTAAAGAATTTAAACAATGTAAGCAATGAAACAGCCCTCAAAATTGTTAACAATTTTTTTTTCAACTGTAATTATGTTCACAGATATTAAGACAGATGAAGAACAGAACAAAAATCATTTCAGACTGTAATATACTTTCTTCTTTGCATAAAACAGCAATCAAAACTGTCTGAGTTTTTAACCTCTTGATATTGAGGTAAAATAAATCAAAAGGACAAATATATTACAATAAAAATTTCAAAATGGATAGACAGATAAGAAAAAATATATATATCCCCCCCCCCCCTAAGAAGAAATTTCAGTCTTTATTTGACTTTTGTTTCACAGAAGGAAATAACTTTTTTTTCTGTTTCTTAAATAGCAAGAGAGCTTTTTTTGTTGAATTTTTTTTCAAAATATAAAAGTATCCAACTTTCACATTAGAGTGAAAATGATGTTTTATATTAAAATGTTTATTTACTTATTATTTTTTTACAAACAGTATTTACAAACAAGACAATATATAAATAGATAAATATTATGAAATTTTCTTTTTTTGAAAATAACATCATTAAAATATTCCAACACTCACTGTACATTATCTAATATATAAAGACTTATAAAAAAAACTTCACGTTGTTTCAATTTAAGCTTTTAAGTATGATTTTACTTCCATCACTTCACTGTTCGTGAAATGCAGAACAGTAGCAATGGCATTTACCATATGTCTTTGGCTACTGGGATCACTGCACTTGAGAAACCTGAGAACAACATTTTTTAAGTATTCAACATTAGTTCCATCTTGATCTTTACTGCTTTCCAGTAATTTTATCTTAGACTTCAGAGATTCTATTTCTTGGGTATGTTTTTCTTCCATCATAAGAGACATTTGCTGCAATTTCCTTAAAGCTGATTCAGTTTGTACACGGGAATGTCGAAGATTCGTTATCTCAACATCTTTCCTTGCAAGCTCTTGAACATAATGCAAAATGTGGCCATCTTTCTGACTGGATATCAAAGAATTTGACAGAAGCGCAGCAGTTGCCTCTTGATCAGCCGCTTCATTTGAATGCTCTGGAGATAAAGTGACTGGCAGTTTTTCCTGAAATGAGAGGAAATTAACCTTTTAAGTCATTGGTTCTTCAACTGGGTGGAAGAACCCAAGATATGGTCCCCGAAGTCAGCAGAGATGACAAAAAATTGGTTTCATCATTTCAAAACAACTACAAATGTAACAATTTGATAAAATTGGGAGCAAATAAAATTTTGTTCAAATTATAAAAAATTCCATATTTTGTCAATTTTCTGATTTTTCTAGTATACAAAAATCCATATTAAGCTTATAAATCTGATATATATTTTAGAACAGGAATATTTTAAATACATCACTTAAAACAGTGGTTCTTAACTTTTAGTTGATAAGGGACCACTTGTATATAAAAAAAAAAAAAGAGAGAGACAAAGAGAGAGAGAGAGGACCATCTCCCAACCACCACTTTTAGAGGCAAAAATGGATTTCATTTTGAGAATAAAGAAACTATTTGTGATAAACAGTTTTAGTAAAAAGTTACAAATAAACTTAATTACAAAAACAAATTTAATGCTAAAGTAAACTTTATAGCAAGCATAAAAGTCTCTGAAACCTTAAAAATTAATGAGAGTTTTCAGTTTGCATTTGTGTAACTAACTTAAAATTGCTGTGACTCCCCATTACAGAAAATATACTACGGATTTTTTCCTACTTGAAAATTCAGAAACAGAAGAAATACAGCAATTTTTTATTAACATATATAAGTGCCATGCTTGAATATTTAACTGTTCTTAATGGTACAAAAACTTCAATGCAGCTACTGAATTTATAAAATTTCAAGTTAGTCCATGTAATCTCGGAATTTTTACTAACAAGTTTGTTTTGTAGATGTGATATAACAAATATTTAAGGAAATATACATACGGTACATTTTACAAAATTTTACACACATGCAACTTTAAAATTTAATTAATATTTTTAGTTTTCATAAATAGTTCATTAATAATCTTATTATATAAATGCCAAGTATATATGTATCTCTAATATTAAAGTGAATACTAATATGTTGAACAATGGGCAAAGGTATTAAATGAAAACATTACAGACCTAAAAAAACAAACAAAAGAGAGACATGTGTCTACTGATGATAAGTCCCACAGTTTCAAAATTCATCAACTATATCACACTCTCTAATAGCAGAGGACTAACCAGTCATATTTTTTTTTTGACAACAAGTAAAGACACTTGTGAAAGCACAGTATTCTGCAGAAATTATTGACTGCTTTTTATTTGGGAGCATTGTACAGGTGAGTGCATAGGTGTAGCATACTTCTAATTTTTATTTATTTATTTATTTATTTTTTTTTTTTTGGGGGGGGGGGGGGCACAAATTGAATTCAGTTCGAGCCCTCCTCAGTGCTCCTCACTGCTGGAAAAGCCTTAAAATATGAAATATTATAATTTTTTTAAACTGATTAACAATAGGATTGGTGTTTCAGTTAGTATTCAAAAGTTATATGAGTAAAATAAATATAATATAAATAAAATGAGAAAAAAATATAGCATTGAATTTTTGTTCTGGATCATATTGGTAAAACTATGTTAAGGCTAAAGACATAATTGGAATCTTCAGTTTCACAATTTGAAAAAGTGGGAAAAAACCAACTTTCTTAAAAGTTTTCTCCAATTTTTTAATTTTAACTGAACTTCTATTAACGTTCTAATTTATTTCAAGTTAAGTTGGGGGGGGGGGGGGACACATGCCCCCTGTGAATGAATAATGCTAAGTAATTTTGATATGTGAATCAAAATGCCTGTAAATTATTTGATTAGGTGGTTATAAAATTATCATCACAACGAAAACTATATAAAACTCTATATGAATTTGCACATTTTTAACAAGTTTTTTCACAAAAAGCGACATACCTTTTTAATAATGGAAGATAGATAAGTTGATTTCAACAATCCAATTTCTTTGTCTTTTTCTTCTAATAATGATAGCGTCCTTTCTCTTTGTTTCTGTATTTGAAGTTCAAACTCTAAGAGTTTGGTTTGGTGGGCTATTTTCATTTGAGCAATTTCTTGCTTATGCAGCACTTTAAGTTCTTCAATCGATTTCTCTAAATTAGCAGTGATTTTGTTGTGATATTCTTCATTAAGTTTTATCTGTGATTTAGAAGCATTCAGCTGATCTTGCACCTGGGCTAACCGGCTTTTTAATTCTTTTATTTCTTTCCCAGCTTTGGCATCCTAATAAATGAAAGAAAATTAAAATCTTTGCAATAAAAGAAGCTGAAGATCTATAGATTATTTAACAGAGATACTTATACAAAAAAAATGAGTAAAAACAGTGCTCACAAAATCAAAATTTTATATTTTATGAGAAAGTATTATCACTTTTTGCTCACATATCTTTATACAGTACAACCTCCAAAATCTGGAATCATTCAGGACACAGCAATTCTGGATTTGGGAATTTTCCGGATTTGAGAGGTTTTTAAATAACACTACAAAATTTTAGGAGAAAAAATAAACACACTTAAAAAAAAACATGTAAAATGGTTAATTTATTAAATAAACCTAAATACAGAACATAAAATTACATTATAATTTAAACATTTCAGTCAATAATGTCTATTGCTTTAGTTTCAGCTTATTGGAAATTATTTTTTCTCGAATCCTATATAGTGCCAAAATTTCATGTTCCAAGATAAAATTTCCGTTCTGTTCTAAGCCTAATATTGTTTTATCTAATGATTTTATCAGGTCTTCTGTTGACATTCTTTCGTATTTGGGACATTCTGAATCACTTTCACGATCGCTGTCATCATAATCTTTGTTATTTACCATACTATCCAAGAGAACCAACGATCGGCATATTTTTGTCGATGTCTAAAACTTCCTGTATGTCCGATTTATCCAAGTTAATGTTGCATTTATTTGCACAATCTACTAATTCTGCTATTTTAGCTTCTTTCCCAGACACTTGAAAGCCTTCAAAATCGCTGCTGTCACTTACTTGAAAGAAAGCACATTTATTTACAGATCATTTTGGTAGCAACATCTAACAGTAAAATGGAAAAGTAAAATTAGACATTTATTAAAACATTCCGGACTTGGGGGGGGGGGGGGGTTGTTTACGGATTTGGGAGGTTGTACTGTATTACAAAATTCTCAATTGAAAGCATAGGCATTTCTAAAAACATTTATTTTTCATAGGAATATTTTTATGCCTCAAAATCTAACATTATAGAAATGGAGTAGGCAATTTAGAACTAGGATTTTTCTCTAGCTACTAAAAATGAACCAAAAAACATGATTATTATCAAAAATAACCTATAAATATTTATCACTGAGGAATCTCTCCCCTTATACATTAAAGTCACAGAGTTAACGTGCCGACAGCCTAGACATGAAGGTATTTAATGGTGCTTGTCAGGATTTCAACTGAGTACCCTTGGTTCTGAATGCTGATGCGCTACTACTAGGCTACCTCAGGCCGAAGAATTATGTTGAGGTGGGATAATATTATTATTGCACAAGAAAAAAAAAGTCATCTTGAAGTCCACTCACAAAATAAAAAGCAAATTGAAAATAAAATAGCATAAAAAGTATTATAGCGTATTCATCATTTAGCTGTCTATTTCTATAATGGTGAAAAAGAAATAAAATAAAGATCAATCATAATATTCTACTCACAAAATATTAGAAGTAAATATAACAAGAATCGGATATCAGATATAAAAAAGAGTGCCGAAATAATATCTAAATATAAACAGAAGTTCAGGTGCCATGATTTCTTGCTACTAGTAAGCTGGAATAAAGTTTTATGATGAAAATTCAGGCAACGTAAGATAGACCTAGAAATGTAAAACATACCTGAATACAGTTCAGGTATGTTTTAATAACTGACCTGAATGTTTAAATAACTTTTAATTTAAATTTTGCCATACCTGAACACAGTTCAGGTATGGCAAAATTTTACCAGACCATTTGCATGAGCTGAGTTCGGGCAAATCAGTTAAGTGGTTAGCATGCATACTATACAAATAACATTAATTTCTGTGTTAATCTCATATGTGAAAAAATACTAACTATAACTGTAAAAATACACTTACAGAAAGTAGAGCAGCAGATGTTTTACTGTATCTTTCTTTCTGAGCTGATTCTGCTTTTGACTTCACCAGTTCTAACTCCTCTTTTAATTGAGAAATTTCAGCTTGACAGTGTACATGGAGATTTTCCACAGATATAATTTTATCACTCCTATCTAAAATATCATAAAACAATTAACTAAGGTAATGTTCACTATGCAATCAATTTTTGAAACAGGTTGTACAATTAGGGATACGTATTTTTTGTATTTACAAAATAGATGTGAATAAATGCAAATTTGCCAGTAAGAGCAAATAAATGCGTAAATTTTTTTTTACTACTTTTCGGCAAAAACTCGGTGATAAATGGCTTTTTAGGCAAAATTTGGTAATAATAGTAATAATTTATTAACATAACTACTTAACTAAGACCATCGGCAGTCTTTAACTGAGATATCTCCCTCTCCTTCGGATTTGCTCCGAATTTCACGCGAACAGTTTTCCGTACTGGAGTTGAACCTAAAAATCTAACTGTAAAAAAACCAACCATCAAGTTTTGTGGAACAATTTAGTAGATTTAAGAATATCTCTTGAGCACCAAATTCAAGGGTATTTCAGCAACTTACAGTAGTCAACCAACAGACTCCTGTTGATGTTTTATAGATTTTAATTGCAACGAAATGCCGCTACTTTAACTTTGCAAAGGCAGCTATACAAAGCCTCTATTGTCCCATTAACAGAGTAGATTCTGAGATATTTTATTATGTACAACATAGTAATTGACAGAAGGTAAAGACTTAAGGAACATAATGTGGAGCCTACTACAATGTTAGCTTTTAACTAAGAATTTTGATACTTACCTATCCAAGTAAGTAAAATTGTTATTTTTTTAAATAAAGGTGAAAATTTTGAATTTATACTTTTTTTGTGAATAAATGCAAAATTTTATGCATTGTATTTTTTTGTTGTAAAATTTTGATATTTATTATGCAAAATTATTGTATCCCTAACAATAATATATGTTCTACTTTCACAATTTTCTGAATAAATAGAGATTTTCAAATCTGAACGTCCTTTCTCTCATAGTCTGGAAGCTAACAGAATTGAATTTCTTATAGGTGTCACATACAGAAAGTGGAACATTATCATATAATTATCACATAAAATTAAAAAAATATATATATTTATTGCAGTTATAAAGAGAAAAAATGGATTGCGTAATTTTAAATAATATAAAATGCAATCTAATGGCAAACTGAAAATAAAAACATAAAATATTCACAGAGAATATGGAAATTTTATTTTTCAGAACCCATTTCCTTGAATTAGTTTAAATTAAAATAAATTAAAAAGAAATTTATTTTTTAGTTATACTATAAACTAAAATTCTTTACATTATACATTAATATAGTTTTTTAAAATTAATATTTAAGACAAATGTTTTGTGGTCCATGTATTATTCAAACCTGGGTACCCAGCTCTGGAAAAATTTGAGAACCGAAACCCGGTTCTGAATATTTAGTCCGGTTCTGCAATCCCTAGTTAAAACCAAGTGAAGCAAAACTGCCTTAAACTATTTTGCAAATAAAGGAAAAGAAATGCAGTACCAGGATTTTTTATCATTGAATTTCAAAATGAGATTAGTTTTTTCTTAATAATATGCACAAAATCATCTTAAACATGGCAACAATGAAATAAAATAAGATACCAGTAAATGTAAAAGCAATAAACCATACTTAGTATTGTCAGTAGAAATAGAAAACATTCTTACACTCATTCAGTCTGTTTTCAGACTCAGAATCAGCTAGTTGTGGAATATTTTTTAAGTGGAGCTTTTGCACACTTTGATCATCAAGGTTTGATTGATCATACTCCCAGAGTTTGTTATCCATCTTATTAAGGCTACAATGTTCCACTTGAAACTGGCTTATTTTTTCCTGAAACAAAAAATTGTAACATAAAAACTATTTGGTTAAAATTAATCACAAATTATCCTAAAATAATTTCAATTGTCTCTTCACTTAAAGATTCTTATCACTAATTATTAACAATATTTAGGCACACAAAGTATACATTATTTTTTTTTCATTTGGCTAGATTTTACAATGGTGACCACTTCTTGAGTGATTACAAGTATAAATAATTTAAGGTCCTACATTACTGCAGTACTGCCTCTTAAAAAGTAATGTTTTATAAATATGCAAAACTCATTTTTCTCCATTGTATGAGCAGTAACAAGAGTTGATTGACTAAAATGGCTGTCAGTCACAGACTAAGTGTCGAATGTGTTTACAATTTGACATGTGTGCCTTTGAAGCATTCTAAATGTGAGAACACCAACAATTTTAGTACAGTGGCACAAGTCCCTTGGAATTTAGTATGCACCTATCAAACGACCCTTGTATAACTATGAATATATTTGAAAACATAACTTTCAAACTGACATAAGTGGCATAGAGCTGTGAAGATAAACACACAAAATAAATACTTTATGTCACATGTAGAGGCATTCAGTATCCACAAAGATAAACTGCTTCAGATGAAATCAAAATTGCACAAGGCAAACCAAGTACAGTAGCTGCTGATATGCTTTATCTGTGTGTGTGTTTGTTTTCAAGTTAGAAAGAAAAAGTCTTCAGTTAAAGCAATTGCACTCTGTAGGTTCATGAATTTGACAGATTAAAAGAAAGAAGTTTATGTATATTTCTTAAAACAAACTTATAAGAAAATGATGTATCAATTACATTAGAAGTAACACAAATAATGTAAATAATTCAACACGAAATACAGTAAAGCCCCGATTATCTGTGGAATAGGGTGGCAAGGGCACCACGGATAGCAAAAATCGCGGATAACCCGAAAAAAGACTAAAAATGAGGTGCAAACATGAAAAAAAAAATTTCAACATAAAAACTATGTTTTATTGTACAAAAAACATAATTAAACTTTTAAAATACATACATATGTACAGTATAGCTGAAACCTTTGCTCTATGTCTAAATCACTAAAATAAAGAACAGTAAACAAAAAACAATACATACATACTGTATGTACATAAAGTGTTCAGTTATAGCTTTTTAAAAAAATCAGTCACTCGTTTTCGCTTCTTGATTTTGAAGCACTTTTTCTTTATTCTAAATTGAAATTTCCGTAACATGAGTTTTTCTGTGAGATGTGCATTGTCATCTTGTTCCTCTAAATATTAAAGCAATCTGTCTACATGCTACAAAGCAGTTTCTGCTGTAGGGCCTATTGCATTTTTCTTGTTGTTGGCTTGGATTAAAAATTAAAACTGTTTTTTTTTGTAGGTTCATAATTAAAAAAAAAATTTCGCAGCACTCACAGAAAATCGGGGCTTTACTGTAATTACATATAAAGAAGGCATAGACAGCTGAACAAATTAACAGAAAACCTGCCCTAGTGTTGAAAATTTTTAACTTTTCAATAAAAGACTGCACAGTTGCAACAGATCCTCATACAGAAAACAGACAAATATAACTAAAAGTAAATAATTCAATAGAGCAAGATAATTACTAGCAGGAAGAATGCAGACAAAATAAACCAAAATCCCACATTTAGGGCTCAACGCACCATAAATGCAAGATTCTGTAGCAGTAAAGGAAGTAAAACAGTTGCATTGTTATATGTTTTACTTTCTTTACTGCTACAAAATCTTGCATTTATGGTGCGTTTAGCCCTAAGTGCATGATTTTGGTTTATTTAGTCTGTATTCTTCTTGCTAGTAATTATCTTGCTCTATTGAATTATTTACTTTTAGTTATATTTTACATTAGAAGTATATATTTTATTCTTCATAACAATAACAAAAAAAAATTATTATTAGAGTCCAAATTTTATGAAGAATGAATTACAATTAGATATACAAAAACAAAAGTACATACTTTTAATTTCTGGATGGTGAGCACATCTTGTTGCTTTGATTTATCGTAATTTCCGACAATATCAGACAACTCAGAAATTCTGCTCTCTAGATTTGCTATTCGCTTTTCTTTCACAAGTGTTAACAGCTGTAGCTTCTCTTCTGCATCATCAGCACGTTTACTTTCCTCATCCATTTTGTTCTGATATTGAGACTAAAATTTAAAAAATTATAATTTTATCTTCATTTGGTAAGTTGGGAGTACAAAAATAATCTTTTGCTGCACGAGGATAATCAGACTGAGACCAACAGTATACAGTCAATTTTGAATGGATACAAATAGCCTTGAAAGCAACAGAACATAAACCTGTAAACCCATGATTAGAAAATTAAGAAGTAACCTCCGTAAAATCTGTGATGTCAGTAAAAGTGTCTGGAAATTGGGATGAAATTTAAATGAAGGAATAGATTATTATGCTTTTACCTTTTATTCTAAATTCTTTGATAATATATGACCAGGTGGAGTAATTGTAAACAGTAAATGAATGATTGAAATATTTTAACTTTTAAAAGAATATGATTTGGTTTTAAAATTAGAATAACTAATACTGACAGTTATTTTAACGTTTATTATTATGTTGCATACAAAAAATTGATAAAATATTAATAGTAAAGAGCTTGAAAATACAATTTACAGTTACCCTAACTGTTTGGATATATTACTTCATTTCTTAATTTGCATAATAATGTCTTGTTTCCATGGTTTGTAACTTTTTCCTTTTTGTTTCTTGGCAACAGCTAAGTTTTTCTAATGTATAAGTTTGTCTTCACAGTTCTAAGGCTGTGTTGAAAGCAACATTATACTGCAGGCAACTGTCAAATAAATATGTAACTCACTGGATGTATGTCATTTTTTGTGTGACGTAGATGCGACGAGTGTGACGTTTAGCCTGCGTCGACTATGGGGTCTACAATATAGTGGTATTTATAAACAAGTATTTCTCTATGTTTTAAATAAAATATAGATACAAAATGGAGGTAACTGTAAATTAGTTGACATTGTAATGCTTCATATTGTGTTTTAAAACTTAACTGCATGTTCAAAATTACAACTTTAAATGATAAGAAGCAATAGTATGAATCAGTTGCGGAATGAATTAGTTTCTGTTTAGTATTAGTTGTATTTGATCTCAAAATAAGGAATTCTTCCAAGCCTTTCAAACCGTTTATCAAACTTTTTTGACAGAAAAACTTCAATCAGAAATATTAATAAATAAACTCCAACTAGAATTCCTAAAACAGTCTGCAGTTATGGAAGGAAGTTAAAGAGATAATGTAATGACAATGTAACCAATATTCCCTGCCTCAAAACAGAAATTTCCCTTCTGTTTACAATTACCTCATCTGACTCTATAGCAATAAAAAGTATTAAATATACTTAAACAATAATTTAAGACTAGGAATTTTCAAACTAGCAGTAAAATTATAGAGGAAAATGAAAGATAAACTATAAAACTCAGTTCAAGTGATGCACCAAGGCCTTACTGATTAAAATCATTATTTTTTTTTCCTCTGTTGTTATGATACTAAGGGAGTTTGGGACACATTTAAAATTTTATTTTATTAATTGAGTTAAAATTTTGATTTTTTTTGTGATGGTTAACCATATAACTTGTAAACAAAATCACATCATAAAACTTATCATAAAGGTTTTAAAAAATTTCAAATTTTTAAAAAGTGGGGTAATTTAAAATTGTTATAACTCCAAATATTATTTGTCGAATTTCAAAATTTTTTCATTTAACTAAACAGAAAAATATAAGTTTTAATTTTGATCTGATATTATTTAAAATATTAATTTTTAAAAAAATTAAAAATATTTAGAGAAAAAATTTCCAAAAAATTGATGCAACTTATTTTTAAAAAATCACATTTTCAAAAGTAATTATTTTTTTCAAATTTGCTGAATCAAAATTAAATTAAAATAATTGAAAAAAAAACATGTTCCAAGCTTGAACCATTTATCTTTAATGCTTCTTGATTTATAACAATTTAATGACGAGAAATGGTGAAAAAACCCATCATGCAGAAAATGCATTTACAGGTATAAACAAGGATTGGCTGCTATTTAAAAAAAAAAAAAAAAAAAAAAAAACCTCCTGTACTAATTAAGATAGAAACATGAAAACGTCATTTTAAGTGGAAAAGAACACACAATTTTTTAATGCAATAAAACTTCTTTAAAAAATTTGAAGAATTTTGTGACCTGGAAATTTTGCTGAACTTGAAAAAAGGCAGAAATCCAAATCCGTCAAAGTATAATTAATAGCAACTTAGTTCTAACAAGTAATTCTCTTTCATTTACAATAAAAGAAGCAAATTATGCAGTTTATATCGATAATTACCTTCATGTCATCCATTTCTTCTTGTAATTTTTGCAACATGATTAAATGGTTCCTAGACTGATTTTCGGAAGTTTGCCATCTAAGATGGGCAACTTTCAGCTTACTTTGTAGCTCTTCAATACATTTTTCATAGTCTAAAGCTTTTTTTTCAGGTAATTTTGAGCTCACTCTGTGTTGTAATTCAGTAACCTATAGTAAAAAAATTTTTTATTTGCTATAAATTGAATAGTTAAATCTTGGTACAGATAATTCAAAATTTCCAAACGTTAGAAGAACATATAGTCAATTCTGGTTAATTGGACCACCAGTTAATCGCACCAGTGCTTATATGGACTGAATCTCATCCTGTAACTTAAGGCATGTTCGTTTAATCAGACCAGCCAGATATTAGGACCAAAATGATCATGTCCCAATGTGGTCCGATTAACCGGAATCAACTTTATATACAAGTGTCAAACTGTATGTAACAAAATGAACATTTAATAATTATATTTAGGAACACAATATATTACAGATTAAATATAAAAATTAACAACTTTTATTGTTGTACTGATGCTGGTTATTACCATAATTTTTTGATCTCATTAAAATGAAAATTCACATTGTTATGATAAATTATGTTTTATGTTTAGTATACATTATATATTGAGCATATGATAAATTATATATTATGTTTAAGAATTGAACTAGAAATTTTCTCACAATCAAATTAATCAGCATATTTTTTTCTCAAAAATGTAAATGAAAAAAAGGATCTAACCTGTTCATCTAGTTTTTCTTTGCCAGCCCTTTCAATGGCTAATAGGTTTTGCAGTTCTTTAAGCATCAAAGCATGATCTTGCTGCTCCTTTTCCCTCTCACGCTGTTGATTACTGATTTTCTTCTTTAACTAGTATAAAAACAATAATACATGTAAATTTCATAATTTAAAGGTGTCTTAGAAGTTTCCATCAATTCAGAAGATCTCAAACTTCTATGAGAGTTTTATTTAAAGTCATTCTGAATATTTTTAAAAGCAGTGTGAGGGAGGTTGCAGGTAGTAAATATTTTGCCATCAGTAGTGAATGAATTTATCTTTTCAGTGGCACAAGGTAAGAAAATTATCTATAAAAACTAAATGTATGTGCAATTTGACTTAACAGATAAATTTTAAGAACATATAAAATGTATGCATCAGAAAAGTGTATCATCCTTTTTTCTTACTAAAAAAAATTAAAAAAATGGGATTTTTATTTCTTTATCACAGTATTTATCCAACAGGATTTTCACAAAATCTAGTACATGAAAAATCACATAATAATTGTATAATCATTCGACAATTTGACTTAACCCCAGGTATATAAAGTCAAACGTTGTTCCAGCGTGCTTTCTGTCTGCCCTCCCTCGCATTTCCTTCGCTCTTCTGATTTTGTTTGCGTCCTGATTCTGCTACTGTCCTATGATGGGATGTTCTGTTTTTTCACTGCCCCAGAAGCTGACCTGGTGGCTGTTTTACCATATAATGTTCCTCCTGCAAATATTATATTGTTCTTGTGTGCCGTGTATTGTCCTCGATGTCTGCTGAATAAACAATGTACATCTCATCAGTGTTGTGTGTCCTTTCAATGTCTCGCTGTGGTTTTACCTTCCCGATATGTCAATGTCTCTGCTGGAATAGTATTCTTCTCGTCACTCCGGCTTCATCTACACAATCGTGTATCATCTCCTCTACTTAAAGTTTATCATGAATGTAAAGTTGTTATCAAAATATATATATATATATATATATATACTAGCTGAAGTACCCGGCGTTGCCCGGAATTTTAAGAAGGTTTGTTAACCGAAATCAATTTAAAAACTTAACACAGTATAAATTACATAGCCAACAAAAAAAAAAAAAAAAAAAAGTGAAATGTTATACATATATCAGTATTTTGGTAGATGCATTCTTTCATCATTGTACCACTAAAAGCTGTAAAGTAAAAATGTCAAATTGTGGAATGTTTGTTAACCAAAATCAATTTAAAAACTAAACAATTTAGCAAGATTTAACCTTCTATCTTTGGAGCAAAAGAAGCTGATTAGTAAAACATAAAATATACATACATTTATAATAAACCACTAAAAGCTGAAAAGGAAAAATGTCAAATTGTCTTTTGGAAAGTAAAGCTGAAAAGGAAAAATGTCAATTTGTCGAATGTTTGTTAACCAAAATCAATTTAAAAACTAAACACAGTATAAATAACATAGAAAAATAAGCATGTGAAATGTTATACACCCAAATAATAATAAAAAAAATCCAATATAAAAATATTTAAATTTATAATTAACTCCTCAGAATTCATCTAGATTTAACCTTTCATCTTTGGAGCAAAAGAAGGTGAAAAGTAAAACATAAAATATATACATTTATAATAAACCACTAAAAGCTGAAAAGGAAAAAATGTCAAATTTTCTCTTGGAAAGTAAAGAGTTTTAAAAAATAAAGCTGAAAAGTAAAAATGTCATTTTGTCGAATGTTTGTTAAACAAAATTGATTAAAAAAGTAAACACAGCATAAATAACATTTAAAAAAAAACATGTGAAATGTTATACACATCTCAGAATTTTAGTAGATTCAGCTTTTCATTATTCTACCACTAAAAGTTTAAATTAAAAATGTCAAATTGTCTACTGTTTGTTAACAAAAATTAATTTAAAAACTAAACACAATATAAATAAAATAATTTAATAACAGTATAAATATCATAAAATATATACATTTATAATAAATCACTAAAAGCTTAAAAGTAAAAATGTCTAATTGTCCATATAAATACCTCCATAAATGCAGGATTCTGTAGCCAAAAAAAATATATAAATAAAGTATTAAAGTATTGGCTAAAGGCACTGACTGATGAAAAAATTAACAGAAATCTGCAATTTGGGCTACACGCACCATAAATGCAAGATTCTGTAGCAATAATAGAAACATCCTGTCCTTATTAAACTCCATGTAAATCTCTGGTCAATTAAACTGATCCAAATATTATCTCAAGTACCTTCATAAACTATGTTTCTCGTTTCTTGATTCAGGGTTCAATATGAATGTTTGTGAACCAAAGTCAACTTAAAAATTAAACACAGTATAAATAACATAGGAAAAAAAACATGTGAAATGTTATACACATCTCAGAATTTAGATAGATTCAGCCTTTCACCACTAAAAGCTGAAAAGTAAAAATGTCAAATTGTCTTTTGCCTTGTGAACTCTGCATGAAAAATTAAACACAGTATAAATAACATAGTATAAAAAAGGGATGGGAAATGTCATACACATCAATACTAAAAACAACGAATAAATTTTGGGTCTAATTTGACTCTTAGTGTGCTTCACTCTTGAAAATAGTTGTTCACAGATGTACGTGCTTCCAAACGTTGATGACCAGAATAACGCTTGACTATGCAGTGAAGGATATTTATATCTGGGCAGGTATGATTTATGAGTACAACAAAGAGACTCGATTGAATTTCTCTTTAAGTTAGATGTCAGATTATAACTCTATGCATTCCATTTGACAATTTGCTAGCATTATATCTATATCGACTGTAAATAGAGTAGAAAACATGCAAAAAAAAATTGTTGATTTTCCCAAAAGTCCTGAAATCAATTTTAAATTCTTGTACTAAATCGGAAAGTAGGGCTGCATATTTTGTAACATTTTTAGAATTGTGCTTGGTCAGCGTCTCAAAATGCAAAAAATTTTTAACATTTAATTTGGCTTGCCATAATTTCAACTTCATGGATTTTGCACTGAAGTAAAATCCATGAAGTGACGGGTGTTTGAGTCATTTAAATGGGCATTCAGATCTATCAAAATCTGCTAAATCTGCAAGCCAGTTATCATATAAACAATTTGATATCATCAAGTAGGCTATAAAACCTTTTTAATATTTTCTCCACTGAGCTACCTTATTTCTTAAAAGTATTGCCATATGCAGCATCCAAGCTTTTAAGAAATTCCTGAAACTGGCTATGAATCAATCCCCAAGCCTTCATAAAATTCACCATTTCGAAGATGATTTGCATAACATGGTCCATTTTTTTCCTTTTCCGCATTACTTTTTAATATCAAGGCAGGCTATTAATTTTTTTTTTCGCTTTGAGCTCTCTCTATCTCTGGGCCTCACTAACACTTGCTTTGGGCCGCATGCGGCCCGTGGGCTGGACACCCCTGTATTAAAATATACATAAAAGACTCTGACAAACGTAAAAATTAATAAAAATCTGCAATTAGGGCTTCACACACCATAAATGCAAGATTCTGTAGCAATAAACATCTCCATAATTAATATCTGCATAAATGTAAGATTTTGTAGCAAAAATATTAAAGTATAGCTAGAAGGCATTGACAAACAAAAAAATTAATAGAAATCTGCAATTAAGAGTTCCACGCACTATAAATGCAAGATTCTTAAGAAAAGAAAAAATTAAAGTATAGGTAGAAGCCACTGACAAACGTAAAAATTAATAGAAATCTGCAATTAGGGCTCTACGCACCATAAATGCAAGATCAGTTGTTTTCAAACAACTAATATAACCAAACATGTTATTTTTCACACATTCATTAATATAATCCTTATGTTGAAAGGGTCAAAATATAGAGATGAAGCTAAACGTAAGAGCAACGTATGGTTAAATATAAATATTGTATGGAATGTGTGAGATTAAGAAATTAAAAAACATGAGTCTTTTTAAAATCAAATTAACAAAAAAAAAATTATTGCTTTCATAGCACATAAAAATATTTTCTCTTAGATTGTAGGCCATTTTGAAGATAACTGTCATATGTATCATGTGTGAGAAGGAAATTAAAATATTAGCATTAGGATTTTGTGGAGAGTGATAGGCATTTTAGCTAAATTTCAGATTAATATTCTACGTTCGGAGTCAATTTTTTAAAAAAAATAATTTTTAAAAGATTTTTTTTGGTCTTTTATGGTAAAATAGCACTTAAAAATTAAAAAAAGGAACAAAACTTACCTGTAAATAGCATACTTTTTATAAATTGGTCAATTTGAAGTAATTTTTATTGAAATTTAGCTAAAATGCCTATAAACTCAGCAAAAAATTATATTGCTACTATTTTAATTTCCTTCTCACACATGATACATACGACAGTTATCTTTGCCTGCGGCTTGTCCACTTATTATAGTCGCTTCTATAAAGTTCTTCATCAATTTCTTTAGACATAATCTTGAAGGTGGATCCAAATTCCTGAGAAGCATAATAGGTGCACTAATCTTTAATTCCAATATATGCGGCGGTACTCCAGATGGCCACAGAGAGTTCAAAAATGTGTGTTTCTCAGAATTATGTTTTTTAGCACAAATCTCTACGGTTATCATGATATCTCACATAATAATGTATATAATTTGATAAAATTTTCAGAAAATGTTTTAGATGCTATTGTTAATGAAATGAGGCACAATAATTGGTGTATAATAAATAGTTTTTTATTTGGGGCTATTTTTATAAGGAAAGGAATGACGAATCGGGGAAAAATTTTCATATTGGAACATAAAATTGCGTGTATTATTTTTGCATTTTAAAATTTTCTCTTAAGATTGTAGGTCATTTTGAATATAACAGTCATATGTATCATGTGTGAGAAGGAAATTAAAATATTAGCATTAGGATTTTGTGGAGAGTGATAGGCGTTTTAGCTAAATTTCAGATTAATATTCTATGTTCGGAGTCAATTTTTCAAAAAAAAAATAAAAATAAATAAATAAAATTTTAAAAAGATTTTTTTGGTCTTTTATGGTAAAATAGCACTACTTTATTTAAATATTCTTTCTTTTTATGCTTCTGTCTACAACTCTTTGCAATATTTCTGTGATATAATTGTAGTTTTTTTATTTTGGGCTGTTTTTATAAGGAAAGGAATGACGAATCAGGGAAAATTTTCATATTAGAACATAAAATTGCATGTATTATTTTTGCATTTTACAATTTTCTCTTAGATTGTAGGCCATTTTGAAGATAACTGTCGTATGTATCATGTGTGAGAAGGAAATTAAAATATTAGCATTAGGATTTTGTGGAGAGTGATAGGTATTTTAGCTAAATTTCAGATTAATATTCTATGTTCGGAGTCAATTTTTAAAAGATTTTTTTGGTCTTTTATGGTAAAATAGCACTTAAAAATTAAAAAAAGGAACAAAAACTTACCTGTAAATAGCATACTTTTTATAAATTGGTCAATTTGAAGTAATTTTTATTGAAATTTAGCTAAAATGCCTATAAACTCAGCAAAAAATTATATTGCTACTATTTTAATTTCCTTCTCACACATGATACATATGACAGTTATCTTTGCCTGCGGCTTGTCCACTTATTATAGTCACTTCTATAAAGTTCTTCATCAATTTCTTTAGACATAATCTTGAAGGTGGATCCAAATTCCTGAGAACCATAATAGGTGCACCAATCTTTAATTCCAATATATGCGGCAGTACTCCAGATGGCCACAGAGAGTTCAAAAATGTGTGTTTCTCAGAATTATGTTTTTTAGCACAAATCTCTACGTTTATCATGATATCTCACATAATAATGTATATAATTTGATAAAATTTTCAGAAAATGTTTTAGATGCTATTGTTAATGAAATGAGGCACAATAATTGGTGTATAATAAATAGTTTTTTATTTGGGGCTGTTTTTATAAGGAAAGGAATGACGAATCGGGGAAAAATTTTCATATTGGAACATAAAATTGCGTGTATTATTTTTGCATTTTAAAATTTTCTCTTAAGATTGTAGGTCATTTTGAATATAACAGTCATATGTATCATGTGTGAGAAGGAAATTAAAATAGTAGCATTAAGATATTTATGCAGAATTATAGGCATTTTAGCTAAATTTCAATAAAAATTACTTCAAATTGACCAATTTATAAAAAAAGTATGCTATTTACAGGTAAGTTTTTGTTCCTTTTTTTAATTTTTAAGTGCTATTTTACCATAAAACACAAAAAAAAACTTTAAAAAATTATTTTTTAAAACAAACAAATGGAATAGTAAACACAAACATAGTTAACCGTAAATAAATCGCAAAACTGTGCTTAAGTTTAGACTGATTTTTTTTAGTTAAGATATACTAATTTTTATGCTTTTAAAAGTACATTGTGAATTATAAAATTAAGAACAATATAAAATACAGTATACTAAACATTCTGAAGTACAAACACAATATGTAAAATACCTAATAACCAAATTTCAGAAAGTAAATAATCGCAAGTTAGCAAGTCACATAGGGGTTTCAATGGTAAAGAGTTTCAACTGTAATCCGTATACTGAAAATTAACCAAGTAAAAATGGATTAATGAAAATAAAATAAAAGGAGTAATATAAGAAAATTAACTTTAAATAACACCAAACAACTACTAATTAACAATATTCAATGCGTTTATTTACCTTGTAACATCTAGGTGCGCATGCGCAGTTTTTATGAATGATTGATTCCAACGCCTTGAGATGAAATATTATTTAAAAACTGTATTTATATATAAGCATTTTAAAGCTTCCAAACTTATATTAGAATTATCTCCAGGCTTCAAAACATAAGTATACGAAGTTTCAATCAGATTCGTCAAGAAATGTAGATTTGTATACGTTACATACATACATACATACATAGAGACACTCTGCTTTATTTATATAGACATATATATATATTAATTAGACTGGAGGAATTCAATTTTCATTCATTAGAACTATGAGATAGAAGTATTGCAATATTGTACAAATAAAGTATTCTCCCTAATCTAATAGGATAAAGGTGCTATGTAACAAATAAAGGTACTACATAAACATGAGAAGAAATAAATGCATACACTCAGTTTATAGAGCCCCTCATTGATAAATAATGTAATCCACTAAAATAAATTTGTTTTATTTTCTTGGAAAGATGACAGAAAAGATAAACAAATGAGAAAAATAAGAATTTAGGGAAAAACAAATATATATGAAAAAACATTACAAAAAAAAGCATGACTTTTAAGTAGAAGTTTTAAAATTATTATTATTTATAAAATGAATTTTCAATAGTACGGCAAATTTTAGATTTAAAAATATACAGCAATGCAATACATAAAATGCAATTTAAGAACTATGATAATCAAATGTAGTTTAAAGTGTTATTTTAAAAAAATAAAAAAGGATTTTACTTCTTGAATATGACTTTCATATTTTTCTCTTTCTGCAGAATATTTATTTTCATTTTCAATGAGATTTCGTTCTAATTCTTCCTTTTGTATCTAAATGAAAAAAAATTTAAATATACTATCTGCAGGTATGAATATTCATAAATTACAAAATTAAAGAACTGAAATTATTACCAAAATTTTTTTGCGGTCTGTACGAAGTTCATTTTCAACTCTGGCCTTCTCCACAGTTAAGGCTCCTAAACTGGACTTCAGCTTTTGTAAGCAATCTATATTCACTTTTTCAGAATTCTGAAATGTATGTTGATATAAAGAAATTTTTTAATGATGAGATATCAGGGATTTGTAATAATTTTAACACACCTCAACTGAAAGATTTAAAAGTATAACTGACTATTCAAATTTGACAGGTGGCAAAATTTTTAACAAAGCTATTCTACAATCCTACTGATTACTTATTATACACTTATCACAGGTAAAGAATGCATGTGTAAACAAAATTCTTCCAAGTGAAACATTCATCTATTTATCTGTCAGGTTGGACTTTGATATAAACCTATGTGGCTTTCAGTCTTTAATAGTGAACAAATGATATTACTTGTACAGTTTAAATGGCTTTTGTGTTATGTAATTTAGAAAACTTTTTTTTTATTATTTAACAATCAAAATACATATGAAAGATTGTTTTATATTATTTCTTTATGATGACTGTAAGTAATCAAAACTGTAAGGTACACAAAGCAATTCTTTTCCACAATCCAGATTTTTCTAAATTACAATTCTAAATACTAAATGTACAAATATTTTAATAAACTTCTTAAGTTTTATCTGATATTATTGAATATTTTCAAAATATATAACTTTTTACTTGAAATTTCTTACCGCGAATAGCCTTTAAACCATTTTATTCTAATTTGATCAAAGAATGCAGAGTGTAGCAAAATTAAAATAATATATATACAGTAACTACCGCTTATAGTGATCAGTGGTTATAAGAATCAATATCGCAAAAACAAAAACAAATGTACTATTTCCATGTTAAAATTTTTGCTTTAAAGAATCAATCCACCAGTTTTAAGAATCAGCTTACACTCTTCGCTTTCCTTTCATTTTTCCAAAAAAGCCACTCAAACCCTCAAAAGGCAATAAGTTCTTTTTTTATTCTTTTTTAAAGAAAGAGTGATAAGATGGGAGGGAATACAGTCGTAAAATGCACCCCTTTCTTTGTTAGACATAACATAATAGTTTTCCCTTAAACGCTTTAGTTAAACACTGTCCTATTAGCTTGACCCAGGGGCATCTTCACCCGTCCGGATCCGATTTCATTTTTCACAAACAAAGACAGGGACTCTTTTTTCCACCTACCAAATCCTGGTTGCGGCTTCCTGGACCCTGAAACACACAAATCTTCGGTGAAGTGTCCACTTTCACTTAGGCAAACATGCCATTAGTACATTCAGCACGTTATCAAACCGTGAAACGTAAGCTAGAAGGTGAATCTTCGTCTGAGACTATTGGTATTGAAAGAGTTATAAACCACCCCCTGAAAACTTTATTACCTCAAACTACCATAGAAAACATTTACATGTAGTTGAAATGTTAAAATGTTAAGCAGGTATGTTGTAACAAATGTTGGATTTTTTTTCTCTTACTATAATCATATGTATCAACTTATAGGTCTAGAAAAGAAGTTGCATTTTTAAAATTATATAAAGAAATTTAATAAAAGATAATTAACGTAAATTAAAGAGTATTTTATGGTAAATTATCTAATATATGTATATATAGGTGCATGTGTGCATGTCCAAAAACCTAAATTTCGGCTATAAGAATCAAAAACAGTAATAACAAACGTGATTCTTATAAACAGAAATCACTGTATATATATATTGAAGACAAAAAAATAGTTTGGAAAGATGATATACAAATACTAATTTTAAAATGGACGATTTATCAAAATGTGTACAGAAATTTCAAATATGAAACATTTTTAACAAAAGAGATAAATTGCTTAACCCGGACTGTATTTATATTTCACTGTATGCAAATTATGACTATGCTACAATGTTATCATATAAAGAATGAGTATCAAGAAAAAACATCAAGGCATAACAGGAACATTATCAGAGTTTCACTCTAATAAAGATATATCTATGAAATAATTAAATCAATCTAAGAGATCAGATGAACTTGGAAATGAACATAATTTCCTTTTGCTATGAGAACTCTGTTTTGAAATTTGATAAAATTTAATTAATAATTCTGATAAACTTCCATAATTATATTTACAGTTGTATTGGAGCCATCATCGATGACCTCAGCTAAATTTTCTTCTGAAGAATCTGGAACATTATTTCCGACATCAGTCAAAGTTTTTATGCTGGTTTCTAAAGTTTCTTTTTCCTTCACAAGGTGTTTGTAAGATTCCACAATATCTGGAAAGGAATGAAAGTTAAAGAAGAGCAAATATTTATGTACTTCCTTTAAAATTTTCCCTTTTATAATTAATTCATTACATCACTAAGAATCATACATTCTTTTCATCGACATAAGATTCATCTTCATTTGAAATATTCCATATATCTTTCAGTAATTATTTAATAACTACTTTAATGTTCAAAAGAAAATTATCAGTAAAAGAGGAGGAAGGGGAAGAGTTATAACAATGTTAACTCAGTCACACCTTCTAGCCTCACCCCAATTTTTTTCTTACATCTTAAAACAACTTAGGCTGACAGGAATTTAACATGGGTTGTTTGATTTCAGAATAGGAGTTCTGACCATTACACCATTAAGCCCTATATTCCTTCAGTAATCTCACATTCTCTCCTGCATGATTAATATATAAACAATAAAATAAAAAAGACTGGGATGCCTCTTACCCCTTGTCGAAACCACATTCTTATCTATTAGTGCCATTGTCATTACAATAGCTACCTACAATCCTAACATATTTTCCTATCACCATAACTAAGCTGACATAAATTTAAACCTGGATCATCTACTTTATGGATATGCTTGCTAACCATGAGATGAACAATCTATGTCATGATCTTCTTTAATGAGCTATACATTATCATATAATTTTACAAAATGCTTATATGCAACTCCTTTGTTATAATGTTAATTTAAATCAACTCCAGATATCTTATTTTTGAAAATAATTTCTTTTTAATATGTGAGATGCAGATGACATATTTCTTTGAAATACAACACATTTTTCTGTATTCTTAATTTTTCCTATTTTACATGCAACACAAGGGTTGACTGTGTGGGTGTTAAGGTTGCCCACTCCATTGCAAAGCTATAAGTAAGGATAGCAAGAACTTTGCACATGAAGAATTATCTTACTACTAGTCTATATTATATAGTCCAAAATATCTATTTCAGTCTGTTGAGACAAATTTGAGAAACAGCTTTTATTAGTGATGAGTTCAACTTGAGTATAAAGTCCCAGTCAATGACAGAATTTTTACTCAAGAAGGCTGTACACTACTACTGAAATTCAGAAATGTGTGAATCAATTAATAGAATGGCTCTACATAGATATGAAAGTCTCTCTCAAATAGTTATGTCATAATGTAATGTAATGAAGCAAGTCATAAATGTCATACATAGTTATGAAAGTGTCTCTTAGATTTGACTCAATAAAAGCTACAACGAAAGCAAGATGAGTTTATTTGATGAGCAAAGACAAGGATTTCTGTCCAACTAATTTCTGTGTGAGATGGAGCAAATCAAAGAGGAGTATGTGCAGTGATTCAAGAAAACCTGTGACGAAACCAAAGAGACTCTGAAACAGCATTATTCAATAAGGCAGTCTTCATTATGTTGAATTACAGAAATACTTTTGCCATGAGACTTGAAGTGACTGACAATGTCAAGAATGAACAGAGATAAACAATTTTGTCTTAAACTGCATAACTATGTAATAGAAAAAGGGGTGCATTTTTCATGAATACTGCCTCAAGGGGAAATCTTGGACTCATTGTTATAAACCAGGAAACAAAAGGCAATCTAAGAAAATGTCACTAAGCAGATTCTCTAAATAGAAAGAAATTCAAAATTATTCCTTCCATGCAGAAAGTCCCATGCTAGAACATGAATTATGCTAAACAAAAAAATTATTTATGTGGCATGATGATAAGTAATTATGCAAGCACTTAAGCAGTGTCATCAAAGTACAAAACCATATTGCGGTAAAAAGAGAAAAAAAACAACAAGGCGCTTGAAATTCACACTTATTGCTCACCCTTCTGATAAATCTTTATCTGACATCATAAAAATATGATTAGTTAAAAATTGAAAATGAAGTTAATAAAAACATTTTGTATTTAGTGCTGAAGTTGAGTTAATAATGATAACTAGATCAAATGCATACCAGAGCTTTTAATACAGACAAAAAAAGAAGTGGATAGAATGTTGAGAATAAGTAGCTTTAAATTGAGAGAACTTTAAAAAATAAATTCACAAATTTATAGAGCAAATTTACACTTATTAGTTAGATGCAAATGCTATTATTTTATCTTGTTTTACATAATTCGAGACCTTAATCAGACAACCTTGTATTTTATTCATATATTATTTTATAATATTATAGAACACTATAATTAATATGTTTTTTTTATCTTTGTTTCATGAAATAGCTCTTTGGTATATATCCTATTTCCTCACTTCACTACTTTATATTAAAATAAATGTTATCATAACATTCATTAAAATTTTCCTGGCCTTTGTAATTCATGCAATATTTTCATGGAGTAGATAAACAAGAATAAAGCCCCCCCCCACCCCCCAAAATATATATATATATATATATATATATATATATAGAAGCTAATAATCTTTAGATAAAGTGTTACCACTACACTAAGGCTGATAACAAGAAATGCTAGATAGCATTTAAGATATAGACAATATTTTCAAGAACATGAGTTACAGAATGGAATTTTAAGTGTATCATTCAAAGAAAATTTATGAAGTAATTTTACACTGTTTACACAAAAATATTTATACATTTACCAAGTAAATATATAACTATTCATTTGTAAAGTTTTTTTTTAAATCAAAAGCCTTGATTATTAATTGAGCACCATTATAATTAATATGGTTCTTGATAATTTTCCATTTTTGAGATAGAACTCTTATTTAATAAAACTATTTAACAAAATAAGAATCTCTTCAGTACTGTCTCCTGTCATCCTTTTGGGGTAAGAAGGAAAGAAACTGAGAGTTTCCTCTCCTTGTATAAAACTAAGCTCTTCTTGTATAAAACTTAGAATAATGAGTCTACTTTTTTATCAATTTTTTATTCATAAAAATTATTCAAATCACATGAAGTAATCAAGATAATAATAAATAAAACTAAATAACTTTTTAAGACACCTAGTTTTTAACAGAATTAACTATTGTAATATAGCTTGGATCATGGAAATTATATGTTTACTCTGTTTTAATTTTATAAATTAGTGCAAACTAAATCAGTACCTTAGTAAATTTCCTATTCCTAAAGAGGTAGACAGGAAAAGAATGACTCAAAATACCTCTCAACCCATGGTTGTACAGAACTAGGGGCATACAGAATCAATTCAAAGTAATATATTTTTGCTTTAACCCCATGTCTTACACTGAGGTACGGCAAAAATATACCGCCTCAGTACTGCTCTAACTTAGTTCAACCGAGTTTTGTTGGGAACTGACTCAACAGCCTAAAGTTTACTGGCCCATGGTATCTTTCCCCTATCTTGTCATGCCTGTACACATTTATTGTTAAGCAATTACTTGACTCAATTTTATTCTAATTAACCCTTACAAGATGTTGAATTCAATCAATAGTATTATTAATAGAACAGAGGTGCTTAAATGTAAATATCAAGACTTATAATGATTCATCAATTGTATCATTGAACGATATTCTTATACAGGATAATAAATGTAAAAAAGGTAATATGTGTAAAAATTATCTTCATAAGCTAACTACTCTTTACGAAACAATTCAGCCTTCAATGGTATTACAGAGAAATTGGAAATTTCATTATGACAGCACATGAAGAATTTATCTGTTACGCCAAAAGGACGGAGAACTTTCAAGGGAAAACTGCACCGTACTTACATGACAAGGTACGTAACAATCGCATAAATATAAACAAAGTCTAAAATTTGTAGTGGTTAGATCCGGAGATCTGAATTTTTCTTGATATACCATTTTATATAATAATACTAATTTATTATTTTTAGTCAAAACGAAAACTGTAAAACGAAGACAAACCATGCAGCCTAGATTTATATTTCAAAAGACTTTTGTTTTGTTCTTCAATAATTGTTATTAACTCTCTTTTTGATTTCCTTTCCATTGTTATTCTGCACTTAAACTATATTTAAATACTTTTTTGACGTGAACATATTTGATTACAGGGTCTTCAATAAACGTCTGCATTATTTACATTGATAAGACGGTTAGCAGCTAAAATTTGCATATTTGTCATGCTGTTTTATTATGAAATAAATATTTTACACTTTTGAGATGGATATATTTTATTTCGAGTACTTGATGGCCAAAATATGAAGAAAACTATTTATTATTCCTAATCTAAATTATATGTTTAGGTAGATAACTCGAAGCAGTAATTTTTCAACTCACCTCATTTTGCATGCTGTTATTGTTTTGAAAGTTGAAAGTTGAAAACCATGTGGTAGATGATCGTATCGTACTAGTAGTAGTATTTGCGAGGTAAATTTGAATATTTTATACTGCACCTTAAATCTTTGTGTACAAACTCATATCAAGTAGACATTTTGAAACCATCATTTCATGTACCTAAACGAGAATTTAATTTGATATTATATTTATTTGTGATTGTGGTCGTATCAGCGGCAGTGTTTGCTTAAAGTGCATTTTATTCAATATTGAAAATCTATGCTTGGGACGCGTTCCATAACCTGATATCAAAATAAAGATGTCAAAATTGTTATATTTGAACCTTTTTGGCTCATTACCATAAGTCTATAGTTGATTTATTTTACGTACCTTTATTTTATAGTAACTTTAAAAAAAAATGTGTAATACATTTAAAATTGTGTAAAATACCTCTTCTTTTACAGATAAATTTCTATATTGAGAAATCTACTCTTTATATATCTTACTCCGTATTTCAGTCATTCTTGCAATTACAGTGATTGGAAGAAATTTAACTTCAAAATTTGTTAATGCATTTCTTATTCCACATTTACTTAATGTTGACTTAGTCTATACTATTGTACTGTGATAAATATATGCAAGTATATACATTTTTTGGAATCTCAGGTTTCTGGATTGGCAGATACGTGGGTTTATCACAAAAAAATTTGTCCATACAGGTTTTTATAAATATGTGTAAATGTTCTGATTTTTGTTTTTACTATGCATGGTTTGTAAAAGTTTAAGTTCCTTGAATTCTTCCCCATTTTTAAAACAAATTGATAGAGTAATTAAGTTCATTTAATAATTAAATAAATGGAAGAATGCTAGTGTTTTGAACTATCAATCAGCATTTTCTGGAAATTTGATTTTCTTACAGTCCAGGACTGTAAATGGACACAGCAAAATGGAGGGTCAACTTGACAACCTCAAACAACCAGTCATTAACATCAACCAGTCTCCTCATCATCAACCAGTCTCCTCAACAACAACCAGTCATAGAAATTATCTACTCTGGAAAACAACTAGACCAGTGTTTTCCAACCTTTTTCAAGTCCAGAACCCCTTTAATGGTTTAAACGCATCCAGCGATACCCTCCCCCTTCTTTCCAACCTGCCTATTTTTCATTAAAAAGCTTTTTAAGACAAAGAAAATCACTGAAATGCATTTTCCATAATTTAAACTTTCCACTTTTATAAGTTTGAATATTTATATCATTGAACTGGAGTTATATGTCAGATAGATGCATGTTCTTTTAGAGTACTTGCATTTGAATTTCATTTTTGAGTGTTGCTATTAAGGGACTATTATTATTAAAAAGTTGTAATGTATTATATCAGAGTATGAAGATACTGTCCGGCTGAAAAGAGTTAAAGTATATGCATTTAATTTTTCTAAAATTTTTATTAAATTATAAAGTAATAGTAAAGCATCCTTTTCATAATATATGTGAATTCTGGAATTATATATATATATAATACAGTGATTTCCGCTTATAAGAATCACGTTTGTTATTACTGTTTTTGATTCTTATAGCCAAAATTTAAGTTTTTTGGAAAGGAACATACACACCTATATATACATATATTAGATAATTTACCATAAAATACTCTTTAATTTACATTAATTATCTTTTATTAAAATTATTTTTTATAGTTTTAAAAATACAATTTAATTTTTAGACCTATAAGTAGATACACATGATTATAGTAAGTTAAAAAAAAAATACAATATTTGTTACAAGTTACAACATACCTGCTTAACAGTTTTAACATTTCAACTACAGGAAGGGAGCAAGAAAAAGTTTTCTACGGTAGTTTGATGTAATGAAGTTTTCACGGGGCTGTTTATACCTCTTTCAATACTTATAGTCTCAGACGAAGATTCACCTTCTAGCTTATGTTTCTCGGTTTGATAACATGCTGAATCTACTAATGTCACGTTTGCCTGAATGATAGTGGACACTTCGCCGAAGATTTATATGTTTTAGGGTCCAGGAAGCCGCAACCAGGATGTGGGAGGTGGGAAAAAAAGAGTCCCTATTTTTGTTTGTCAGTGGAGAAAAGTGAAATCGGACTCGGACGGGTAAAGATGTCCCCGGGTCAAGCTAATAGGACAGTGTTGTGGTAAAGCACTTAAGGGTTAAGGGGAAACTATTATGTTATGTCTAATAAAGAAAGGAGTGAATTTTATGACTATATTCCATCCCATCTTATCAATCTTTCTTAAAAAAAAAAAGGAAGAACTTAGTGCCTTTTGAGGGTTTAAGTAGCTTTTTTGGAAAAATGAAAGGAAAGCGAAGAGTGTAAACTGATTCTTAAAACCGGTGGATTGATTCTTTAAAGCGAAAATTTTAACATGGAAATAATACATTTGTTTTTGTTTTCGCGATATTGATTCTTATAACCAGTGATCACTATAAGCGGTGGTTACTGTATATATATATATATACGTAGTGAAACTTCTCTATGGTGACAAGTCAGTTCCATAGAAAAGGGCTGTCGAATAGTCGTGGACTCTGTATGGCAGCTAGTAATAGTTAAAAAAAAAAAAAAATGACCATTTTGCAGAGTGGCTGGCTAGAGAAGTTTCAGTGTATGTATATATATACACAGTTGAATCTCGATCGATTGTTCTCCGAATCATCATTTTCCTGTATGTGTCGTTATTTCACCCATTCCCAACGATCATATTGCTTTGTTATGATCCCGTATTTATCGTTCAGTTCAGTCGGTCCCTTGAAAAACGATAGATCGAGATTCCACTGTATATATATACATATATATATATATATATATATATGTAAGATTTATCTGTGTATAATAAGATGTTATGAAAGAAAATGTGTCTTGACTCGTATATTCTCTTTATCTGATAGCTCCTATATGTACCATGTTTAAATTTTTGTTTCATTATACTTAGAATAAGATGTCTCCATCAGAAAAATTTGAGAAATATGGTCAGGCTAGACCTAAGCGAAAACTAATTGACTCCAAAAAGAATTATAAGAAAATGAAAAAGAATATGAAAATTCCAAAAGCTGAAGATTTAGAGGAGTTGAAAGCTGCTGAAGCAATGTTTCACTCTGGTCTCTTCAAAATGCAAGTCAGTACATCTCAGTTGATCCTTATGTGTAGTATTTCTGTCTGTGTAGTATTTCTGTAATCAATATATATTTATTGGTGCTAATTTTCACTTACACTAAAAGTGTGCTTTCATTATAAGCTAAATAATTTTTAAAAAATACGTTCTATATTTTGAAAGGTTTAAGTTTTTTTTCATTTTTTATTTTTATAAATTTATTTTAACTTAAATTCTAGGAATGAATAAGTTTGTTCCTATCATTTCCATCAAAAGATTATGATCTAAACTAATGCTCATTTTTGAAAGCATGCATTCTGTTTTATTGGATTCATAAAATATAAATTATTCTGTATGTTATTTTAAAAAATTATGAATAAATGTTTTTTATAATATTTTCTAAAAATGCAGGTACATACAATAATTGTAGGCTGATTCCGAGTGCTGCAATCATCTTTTACTATATCAATGCTAATTTAGACTAGGACCTAGAGTTTAAAGCTGATTCTGAATTTCAATAAGCATTTGTACTAACAGTACAACTTTAATATTACCAGATTACTGAATGATTTGCAAAAATTGCCTAAGTCATTTGGCCTAATCCAGCTAATAATCATAGGACATTTTGTAGATTCATCATATATTTTAACAAAACCATTGTATGATTCTTTAAATTCATACTTGAGATATCAAGTCTGTATTTATTTTTTAAAGAATAAACCTTTTTTTTTAAAATCAAAGTCAGCATATATAAGATCTAAGGATCTACTGAACTGTTCATTGGTAATGTACATTTATGCTACATTTATATTGGGTAAAATTTTCGGTTTTGCAAAAATTTAGCTGTCCTCATTATATAGTAGTCAGCATTGCAAGCTACCATTGTGTAGGCTCAGCTTTGAATCTTTGTATATGGATGTCTCTCTGAATTTTTGTGCATGGATATTACTGTAGTGTTCCATCATAGTATGTAATGTTGATTTGCCTATTAGGTCATATAATAATGCTCCTATAATAATGTAGTGAACAAAAATCATAATGTAGGTAAATGCCTACTGGACAAATATATGCTGGATTTTTAAAAAGGAAAAAAAAAAATTTAAAGCTGCTTTAGTGAATAAAATTATATTTTTACTTTACAAGTTCTATATCACTACTGTTGGTTGTTCAGTATATTTTATGATATCTTCTCTTCTTATGGTAAAACTAATGTACCCTGAATATCTTTACCTCATTTCTGGGAAATGAGAGAAAATATACATTACTATGTCCTTAATTGTGTAGTCAACCAGTTATCAGATTAGTTTATTTTTTATTGATTAATTTTGTATTACACTTTTGCATTATGAATTGCAGATATATTTCACAAAGTTTGTTCTATTTGTTTTCTTACATTTTAGGCTTGACAGATTACTTGGTGTTTAAGGATGACATATTTTCCTTTCATATTACTTCTCTTAATGCATTTACTAATGTCTGTACTAATTGTTTATTGCATTGTAACAGTATCATTTTTCTTTTAATTGTAAAATTTCTGAATAAATATATTTGTTTAATTGATAGTAGGAATATATTCTTATAACTATACTTTATTAAGTTATGTAAATGCTCAATAAATATTATAATATATCTATGTGTGTGTGTATTAGATGTAACAAAATATAGTTCATTTTATCCTGATATTTTTATGTCAGTATGAATGTACTAAAGCTATTTTATTGTTTGAAACTTACGAATTATAGGTTGAAGAGCTTTTGAAGGAGGTGAGTTTTGATGGAAAAGGGGCACTTGAAGAATGGATTCAAGACCTTGAGTCATTTCTGAAGAACATATCAGCAAGTTCTGTTAGTTCTGTATGTATTTATCCTATATGTTATATTTACAGATTTATCTTTAAAGTCTACCATTTTCTGTACCCAGGAAAATTTTAAATTTGTATGCATTTCAGTAGGTGCATATAATTTTATATTTTGTAATTCATTTTTTTATTCATGTTTGTCTGTAATTAATTTTAGCTATTAATATGAAGTATATAATTATTCAGCTATTAATATGAAGTTTTGAATTTTTTTTGTGGGTTTTACAGGATATAACTGAAAATACCAGAAAATTTTTAGTCATGAAGTGTTATATATGAAGAAAATTATTTATTATCATCTCATTACATGTTTAGACTCTAATTTTATTCTTGTTTGTGTGCAGTTGTCCAAGTTCACAAAAATCAACAACACCTATTCCTTTATAGCATTTAAAAATTTTTTTAAAAAGATAATGAGTATTAAAAAGGCATTTCCAATGAGAACTGTGTTTATGATTAAGATATATTTAAACTAGGTTCTGTGGTAAGCCTGAGAATTTAAAATTAATAGTTTTAATATTCTATGTTTATCCTTCTGAAATGCATTAATTTTACTTTTAAAATATTTTGGGTTTAAATTAGTACAAATATTACTAAGGATTTAAAATGTCTTCCCTTCCCTTTTTGTATTTAATCACTACTGCAAAAAAAGTAACATTGACTGAAATTATGTGTAAAAATTTGAAAGCTTGTCTGTTAGAAACAATGGATTCCAAATTTAACTACTTGAAAAGTTAAGTCATATATGTATCTGTTTCTCTTTATAAATATTTTTCTGGAATTAATGTCTACTAATTTTACTTAGTGTATGAAGAGATTCATATTTGATTATAATTACTTATAATTATATGTTATTTAGATTGATGATTTTCCCTTGAATATTAAGAAACCTATTTTCAAAGCAAGAATTTCGAAAAAGGGAGTATTTATTTTCTACCCACCAGAAAGGATTTTAGAAATTGGATCTTTTATGTTCGATACTTCAACAAATGCTCAAATTGACATTGCTGTAGAAATTCCTAAGGTAAAATATGTTTAAAAATTTTCAATTTGAATTATAAAAAATGTTATAAACAATCCTTATTTCTGGAAGCTCTGGGGCTTTTCTCAAAGTGTTTGTTCATTGCTTTCCCTTAGTTTTATATACATTTTTTGAAACATATTTTCTAATTGCTAAGCAAAGTTGCTGCACAGGTAAAAATCTATAATTCTGAAGAATTTTTGAGTTATCAGATAAAAGTTTACAAAACTTTGATATAAAGATAAAGAAATTTTGGAAACGTCAGGAACTTGTAGAAATATTTTTCTTTTTGAATTTCCTAGTGTTAGGAAAGGGATAGTAAAATAACTTCATTAAAAGTTTTCTGACTTCTTTCTGAAACTTATAAAAAATAATGAACTGAAGTATATCTATATTAAATAGTAATTTTTTTCAATTTTGTAATAAAAGAAAAATGAATATATTTTATTTAATAATATATATTGCAGCAGGGAAATTCCATTAGCACTAAGTTTGCAAAAAAGTTTATGTGGATTCTAGATATATTTTTTGAAAGGTTGATTATGTACATAGATGATACTAATGCACTTTTTTTATGTTTAAATTTATTATGTAAATTTGCTTATAAATGTCTTATTGTGTTTAGTGTTATGCAGTAGTTAAAATACTGCCTTTTTATGGTACTGTATTTAGCAAAATTAGCTTAAATGCAAAAAAATTAATATAATACAAAATCTAAGCTAGGCACGATATATGCTTTTACTTATATGTGTATGTGTGTATGACTTTATCTATGTAATTAATGTGTCAAATTATGCATTAAATGCTGTATTGGGAATACTGCAATTTAAAAGGAATAAAACTTGCTTAGATCAGAAATTGTATTTGACTTTTTTGTTTTCTAACTATTTATTGATAATTTAGGCTTGCTGGCAAGGTATGGATTTCTTAAATGAACGTTATCACCGAAAGAGGATGTTATATTTAGCATATATTGCTCAATCTTTACAAGAAGCTACATTTATTAAAGAAATAAAATTCACCTATCAAGATGACTGTCATTTAAAGCCTAATGTTTTGATTACTCCCAAAGGTTTGTTAAGTATTCTAACAATTTTATTTGAATTTTTATCATTTTACTATTTAACAATTTTAGTTATACCTTGATGTTTGTGGGTTTAACTTTCAATGATCTGATTATTCATGAGTCAGTCATTGGTAATTAAGTAAGATTTAAAAAAAAAGTTTAACCACCTAGTGCTGTATTAAAATTATTTTAAAGACTTTTAAACATTGTACTATAAGTATATGACTGTGTTTTGTAAGCTTTAATAATTTTACATTTATCCTAAATATTGTTCAAATAGTGAATTATGTTATTTCTGTATTGTACTGCCTCTCTCTTATTCTTTGTATATTTGAGTGTTATCCTGTTCCTTGATTATAGTTTTAAATTCCTGAAACATACTGTGTTTCAATAAATGTATTATTCTACTTTTTTTATGTGTGTGTGTGTGTTAAGAACAGTTAACTTTGTTAACAGATTAGAAAGATATTCATGATTTTCCCTCATAAAGTAGTCCTGTACTTTTAACTTTCATGAATATGGAGGACTAAGTGTACTTACTATTTTTTTTTAACCATAACTATAAAAGGATGTTGTAAGTTTTGTTGCTCATTTTTGAAATGTTTATTTATTTGTATATTTATTAAAGTTAACCCTTTTGTCAGAACATGATTTTTCCCCTACTTAGTGGGAAGATCTGCCTGTGAGGCAGATATAGATGGAATATCTCTTTCCCATGTATTCCTAACTAGAGTTTTAGGTTTGCATAGGCAGTTACAGCTTTTTATTTTCAACAATACTTTATTTTAAACTTCAGGCAAAAGAAAAGTATAAAACAACAATATATATTTTTATATTTAATTTTTTTTCCTTTTAAGAAAATCAGTCTTACTCAGCTTTAATTTCAAAACTGGTAACATTAATTCGTTTCTTTAATACTTAAATAAACAAAAACTCTTCATTGTAATAAAAGGAGAATGAATAATCAAACATTATTTAAAAGGAAATACCTAAAATGAATTCAAAAGTCAGCATTGAGAAATAAACAGAACAGGATTCTAAAAGTATGAGAATCTAGGCATAAGGATAAAAAAAACATAGGGAAATTTTTCTTTTCAGAAATCTAGAATTATCAAAATCTACAAGGAAACAAAAATTCAGAAAGGAACAGAAATACGAAATTCTCAAAAAACAAAAATATTTAACAAATATTTTAAGATTTACAATAAATAATTGTTTACAATAAATAAACGTTTTGGATGAAATTCGAATGAATATTTCAAAATGTTTTGAGATAATGAAAACACAAATGTGGGAACATGTGACTAGCTGGCAGACACTGAATAATACATTAGCAAGAACATCTGCCTGACAGGCAGATATCTAAACATACTTTAACTTTTATATACAGACTACTGGAGTGTACTAGACAGACTCCATAGGAATATCTGCCTAGTACACAGACAATGTTCTAGGAAAATGACACGTATTTGATTCATAGAAGGTTGGAGTCACAAATCACCCGTTCCACACTGAAGACATGATGTTGACTGAAGCATTTGTAGACTCAACAGTATCCAAGGTCAAAGGGTAGGGCACCCAATGTTGAATGGAAACCATAGCTGTCTGAGAGACAGATGTTCCGACTGAGGGTTAATGTGTTTTTTTTTTTTTTTTTTTAAATAAATTTGGCTTATTCATAGTTAAATCATAAGGGTAATTGTTTGCTTTATTTGTTCAACATAAGTAATGACTTCCAGTATGGAGTATGCCTTTGAACTATAGATATATAATAGATGGCTTTATGTCTAAAAAAATTTCAGACAAAGTTTATTATAGATAGCATGAAGGGGATAATTGTTTATTATAAAAGTACATTTACAAGGATATTTAAACTAGGGTTTTTGCAAGTTCTTAAAATTATAAAAAGAAAAAAAATTGAACTTTTATGTAAGGAAAATAAAACTGATAATTCACTATCCTGTGTCATAATAATTTCCAGTTCCTCTACATTACATGTAGAGAACTTAGTTTTTAACTCTACATTATATGTAGAGAACTTAGCTATTTGAGAAAAGTCTGTTGATTTTTCGACTAATAAAAGTATTAGATTGGTATAATGTATATGATATCTCTGTACTCTTAAAAACAGGCTTTCAGTATATTCCTTGATTCTTTAAAAGAAATTTTTAAAAAAATATGGCATTTATTGTTATTAACATTTTCAAGTGATAGCTGAAAAGTATTTCTGCCTGTTATTTTTTTTCCCTGTTATTACTATCATAAAAATGGTTTAATTAAAATAGAAGCTTAGTATATTATCACTTTTTTTTCACATTTTAGCCCTCAAAAATGAGAGTGCAAATTATACTTGTGTACAAAAAATGTAGTTTTAAACATTGAATAAACGACAAACAATAGATGAGCTGTATTATAGTGAAAGTGATTAAGACTGATAATATGACAGTATTGTCTGTTTTGAATTAAAAATTTAAGTTTTTTTTGCTATTGAATTTGATATTTTCATTTATTTTTATTGCAAATTTTATTTATGTTAATAAGTATTTGTACAATTTTTAAATAAAATATTGAAAAGTTAAGGGTGCGTATTATAGTTGAATTTTAATTTTTTCTGAAAATTTCGAACAAAATCAAGCATGCGTGTGTGCGTATTATAGTCAAGATTTTATGGTATGTCAATTACAGTCATATCTACATTTTTGTATCTACATATATAATAACCATTCATGAAATGAAACACTGATTTATAACTGATCACACCTCTTTAGTAAAGTATTAATTTTCATAGAAGGAAGGACTTTAGTTAAATTATTATTTTAATATACAATTGTTTTATATATTAATGAATGTAACTTTTTTATAGTGTAAATGAAACTCTTTTTATTATTTATATGCTCTTGTATTTGTTGCTTTTTTTATTGTATTGTATATTTATTTGTATATTTATTTTTAGGCATTGAAAATGCTACAATATGTTTGTCTGCTTTCCCTGCTGAAAATGCATTTAAGTTGACCAGGTTTGTTCCCACAAGGAATAACGTAAGATCATCTTGGTTGCTGGGTCTGGCAGATGACAGTAAGTTATTCTGTTATTACTCTTTCATCATATCATATCTTTTATCATATCACTAATACAATACAGTTTCTCTGCACCAGAAAATTATAAAAATCTTAAAACTGTTGTTAAACTAATCTATACATATAAAACAGTTCAGTGACTGACTGATTGACTGACAGATAACACACAGACCAAACCGCTGGACATAAAGGGCTGAAATTTTGCATGGTATTTCTTCTTATAGTGTAGGGGTGCACTAAGAAAGATTTTTGAAAATTCTTCTTAGATTTTTTAAGATTAAATTTTTAATCTGTTTTTGTAAATTTTTTTAAGCTTGCATTTTAAATAATAATCTGAAGGTTATAAAATTTATATCATGAGAAAGATCATAAAAATTCCTTTGAAATAAAATCTTTTTTGAATCTTTATCTCCATTTTCTGATTTTTGGTGAATTTTTAAAGATTCATTTTTAGAATTTAATTTATTAAATGCTGATCACGTGGTTTCTGTTTGTGGTTTTTGTGATACTTTAAATTAATTTTGCGTCATGTGCATAACAACGAAATAAATTGACAAAAAAATATAAAAAATACAGTAAAAGATAAAAATTTAACCACTAGACTAATTGAGAAGTTTTTAAAGAATTTTATTCAAAATATTATGTTTTATCGATATTAAACATACAAATTAATTGCATTCATTGACTGTTGTATTTAATCTGAATATTTTGTTCTACATTAATTTGTCTATAAAAATATCTGTTACAATTTTTTTATAAATATATATATATTTTCATTCATTGCATACATTGATTGTTGTATTTAATTTTAATGTACTCCATAACGAAGAACGGGTATTCAGCTAGTTATATATATATATTGGGGAATATATATATATTGGGGGGAAAAAAGGTATTTGTTTGGTCAATCAGATAATGATAAGTTATTCTGTCTTCCCTCTGTTATGATATCATGAATTTAATTCATAGCAAAAATCTATAACTATCATGGAAATTTAAATCTAACATTAATGTTATCGAAGTTTTTTAGATTACTTTTTTAGTGTCCAAAATTTTCCATGCGGTCTTTTACTGGTTTTCATATATTAGTACCCTATTAATTAAATGCAAATTGATTAATTTCAACATAAAAAATATTGTTACAAATTATGTTGAAAACTGCTTTTTAACTTGAGAAGATTTCTGTTACTTGCATATGCTTTGTAAGCACGGCCTACTGAAAACAACAAATGGTAATTTTTCCTTACTGAGAATATTTTAAATTCCATTTCTCATGCATATGAAGTGAAAAAGCAAAGCAAAATCAGAATTTTTACTATATATTTGCAGAGATAAAATATTCAGTTGAGTTTTGAATTCAGGTTCTAGGTTATCCAACAATAAATTGTTGAGATAAATATTTCACTTTTTTTTCTTCTTCTGCTTTTGACATGGAATATGATGTAATAGTACTATTATATATATATATATATTGTTGAATCTTGATCTATCATTTTTCAAGGAAGTGACTAAATTGAACGATAAATGCAGGAAAACAATAGATGCAGGACCATAACAAAACAACGCAATATGATTATCAGCATTGTGAGATATAAACAGCACATACAGGAAAACGATGATTCGGAGAATGATTGATCGAGATTCCACTGTGTGTGTGTATATATATATATATATATATATATATATATATATATATATATATATTTATTTATTTATTTATTTATTTATTTATTTATTTAAGTATGCTTATTCAAGTTTATTATTAAATTATGTGGTATTTAATTTAAAAAATATTTAGTGATCCTGCTTGTCTGAATCTCTTCCAAAATGTTAGTATAATTTATGATATGTAAAATTATGCTAAGTAAATCTTATTTAGCTGCAGCAGCTAGTTTTGAAAAGTAATTAGGTGTGAAAAGCTTCATAAACAGTTATTCATTTTTATAGCAACATCTGGTTAGAATGTCCCTTAGCTTACTTTTATTATATTCCCTTCAATTCTTACAAAAGTTAAACAGTTGTTCACTAATTTGTATAATATATATCAAAAGATTAAAAGCCTATATTTCTCCATTTGTTGGTTGGTTGGTTGGTTGGTTTAGAGTACAAAAGTCATCTTGTGCTACATTAAGGCTAAACATTTCTCTTATGGATATTGTTAAATAAGTAATTACTAGTTAAGAAATTAAATAAAATATTAAACTGCAAAGCTGACAATTTGCTGTATGTAATATAATTTTTTTAAACTTGACTGATTTTATAATGTGTAATTATTGACAAACTTGATTTCCTTTTAGACCTTGAAGTCCCAACACCTTATTATAATGCAACAGTTGTAGCTGATTTATTGCTTCCCAAGCTGAATGATTACCTGAAAGAAAATATTACAGCAGAAAGCATTAAAAATGGCATTAAACTTATTAAAATATGGCTTATTCAAAGGGGATTGATTTTGGTGAGTTTTTCTTATATTTTATTATGGGATAATATTTCCTAATTTCTATTTCTATCTAATTATCAAATTATGTGCATGCATTGTTATTTTCTCCCCATAGTACTATGCAAAATGTTTTGTGGGAAAAAGATTCTGTTTTGGTGCCTTTTATACATTAAAGTTCCAAGTAAATTGATAAATAATCAATGAAAAGTATTTTTTAATTAATTTTTAAACCTTAAAGTTTTTTTCATACTCTTTTGATAAGCCTTAAAAATTACTTATTGTAAAAGGAAGTGGCACGGTTGACAAAGGCGTCGAGTCTGTGATCTGAGGGTTGCGGGTTTGATGCCGGTCGCTGACAATTGGCAAAGGTGTTGAGCCAGTGATCTGAGGGTTGTGGGTTCAATGTTGGTTGCTGACAATTGGCAAAAACGTCGAGCCAGCTATCTGAGGGTTGCGGGTTTGATGCTGGTCACTGACAATTTGCAAAGACGTCGAGCCAGTGATCTGAGGGTTGCGGGTTCAATGCTGGTCACTGACAATTAGCAAGGGCATCGAGCCAGTGATCTGAGGGTTGCGGCTTCGATGCCAGTCGTTGGCAAATTCACTGCCATGTACACTAATGGTGGCTGGTGCACGTAAAATCTGTTGTGGCTGCAATGTCCTCCAAGTTTTCAAATTTACCTTTGGAGGTGCGGGGTCAAGTGTTCCAGTCTCGTCACTTGACTTGGTTCAAAATTGTGGGAGCAGCCCATAGGGGTGGGTTGCTGACAATTTGCAAAAACATTGAGCCAGCTATCTGAGGGTTGTGGGTTCGATGCTGGTCACTGACAATTTGCAAAGACGTCGATGTGTTAATGTTAATGTTAATGTGTGGAAATGTTAATGTTATATTAATGTTAAAAATTCTGCAAAATATATAACAGTGATTTCTGCTTATAAGAATCATGTTTGTTATTTCTGTTTTTGATTCTTATAAGCAGTTGATTCTTATAGCCGAAATTTAGGTTTTTGGACAGGCACACACACACACCTATGTTGTATACATAGGTGTGTGTGTGGACATATATTAGATAATTTACCATAAAATACTGTTTAATTTACGTTAATTACCTTTTATTAAAATTATTTTTTATAAATTTAAAAATACAACTTAATTTTTAGACCTATAAGTAGATACACAGGATTATAACAAGAGAAGAAAAAAATCCAATATTTGTTACAACATACCTGCTTAACAGTTTAATATTTCAACTACAGGAAGGGAGCAAGAAAAAGTTTTCTACGGTAGTTTGACGTAATGAAGTTTTCACGAGGCTGTTTATACCTCTTTCGATACTTATAGTCTCAGACGAAGATTCACCTTCTAGCTTACGTTTATCGGTTTGATAACATGCTGAATCTAATAATGTCATGTTTGCCTAAGTGATAGTGGACACTTTGCCGAAGATTTATGTGTTTCAGGGTCCAGGAAGCCGCAACTAGGATGTGGGAGATGGGAAAAAAGAGTCCCTGTCTGTTTGTCAGTGGAGAAGATTGAAATCGGATCCGGACGGGTAGGATGCACCTGCATCAAGCTAATAGGACAGTGTTTAGCTAAAGCGTTTAAGGGGAAACTATTATGTTATGTCTAAGAAAGAAAAATATGCATTTTACAACTGTATTCCATCCCATCTTATCACTCTTTCTTTAAAAAAAAAATAAAGAAAGAATATAGAGCCTTTTGAGGGTTTAAGTAGCTTTTTTTGAAAAATGAAAGGAAAGCGAGGAGTGTAAACTGATTCTTAAAACCAGTGGATTGTTTCTTTAAAGCGAAAATTTTAACATGGAAATAATACTTTTGTTTTTGCGATATTGATTTTTAAAAACGGTTGATTCTTATAATCACTGATCACTATAAGCGGTGGCTACTGTACTTGCTAAACAATATAAGTAACCAAAGTTATTTTTTGAAACAATATTCAACTATTAACTTGTTTTCTTAAGTTCCAGTAAGTTTCAAACTACATTTTTCAGTGTCTCAATGTTGAATTTGGAGCGTTACATAGCATTAGTGTTAAAAATTTTAACTAATTACAGTACTCAATTCATTGACTATGTGATAAGTCAAATCAATTACAACTCATGTCAACAATCTTGGAGCCAGCATAGTAACTTAACCTCTAGCTTACGGGGCCCATTTTTCCAATTCCCTCTTTAGAATGGGAAATTTTATACCCCCTTCCTAAAAATGCCTATTAAGAGGGTTAAGTATACATACACACACACATGCATATATATATATATATATATATACACTTGGGGTACATGCTATCCTACCCCATAAGGAACAGGTTAAACACTATGTTCCGGATACAATGAACAGTCCTTAAGTGTGTCTAAGTAGGAAAATAAAACATTCGATTGTATACTGTGTAGGAAGATTTCACTCTTTGAAGACAAAGCTTCTTTTTAGTTCTCAGAAAAACTTAGTTGCCAAATATCCCTCCCTCAAAAAAAAAAGAAAAAAAAGTTTTGTTGGTTTCTCATATTAATATAAAAATATACAGATGTAATTATGATTTCAAAAGTAACATACATCTCCATCATTTTAAACTGTGGTCTTAGACCAATGTTTTACTCTTTAGTTAAGCTTAGCTGCTGAACATAGTGGAGAAACTGCAATTTCAGACTATATAATTATAACTCAGACTATATATTTATTTTGTAGTGAGGTTTAGTATTGTTATAAATGAAATTGCTTTTTGTTGTAACGATACCACTTGCTGAATCTTTAATTTACCAGGATCGTATAGATTTTTAGGTTAGCAAAATTAACTATATTACAGAAATAAAATAACTTCATGATAGTTGAAATAAAATTCACTTCCAAGTAACACTCAACTCAGAAAATTGGACTAAGACAAAGGATATTGAGGCAAGAACTAGTTTATTAAAAGATTAACATATTTAGATGACTTACATCTGCTCCTGGTTTATTTACAAGGTAAGGGAGCTTTACCATAACACAATCTTTTATGCCAACACAAAGAGGGAGCACATCTCCCTGGCACTTAATGAATGGGATAAATTCACATATAAAAAGGATTGTCATTTCTTTACATGGTGGTTGGCAAACCAAAAAAAAAACTTAAACCTACAAGTGGAGCTCCTTGAATAAAATTTCTTTAAAATGGACTACAAAAAAATAAAATAAAAATAAAACTTGCATTACCTCGCGTCATAAGGGCTGAAAATTAAAATAGAGGGGAAATAGGAAGTAAAGGCATAGTAAAGCAGAAAGCAATCGAGGGGTACCCCGGATGGAAAGTCTTTTACAGCATGGGATGGTCAGCAGGGGCTGCGCATTGTTCCATCGTCCCAGGGCTCTTCCATTCCTTCAATCAAAAGTAGGCCGGGTGTCTTACGGAGAGCGCCGGAGCATGAAAACGTCTCCTGTAGGTTCCTGCCAGCGGGGTAAGAGTGTCCTCTCACATCAGCCGAGCATCCGCCAGCCTAGGCCTCCGCACTCCACTCACGGCGTCTCTTCTGCCTCTGTTCTCCGCGGCCGAAATGTAGTTCCTTGCCGCGCCGTAGCTGTGCCTTAGGGAATGGCCTGTACATGCCTGAAAGGTTATGCATTACCTTCAGCATGCCGAGACTCAACTTATTTTTGCTGTAAAAATTCCCAAAACTGGGTTTCTATAAAGGCGCAAAATTCACACGGAGTTATTGGAGCTCACCGCCTTACGTATCCTTCCGCTACAGAGAATGGTAGGGACGGACGGCTGGAACATCGCTTAACATTCCAGGGGCCTGGGATTTTCAAGCCGCCTCCTCCTCCCTTTGGGAAAACAAGAGCCGCCGTTCGAGAAATGGCACCCAACAACGTATCCAATTACTGGTGTACCAAAAGAAGGATAAAGATAAGACAAAGAAAGGTTCACCGTTACTAGGCAAGAGAGTTAAAGCTTTAAAGACTGGCTTACGTTTATTAAGATTTTCTATTTTAAAAACAGTTTGCCAAACCACCTAAATTAATTTGCCACCACCTTACAATAGATCAATTTAAATACGTACATTTACACCTAATTTCACGTCTTAATAATTCATCTACCTCCTGAGACACTTAATTGCAATAATATCCGAGATATTTAATTACAATAGTATATATAAATGAAAAAAATTGAATCTTCCATGAACTGGGAAATAAATAATGGGTGCTAAAAATTAAAAATGCACATGTATCAAGTAATGGCCTGTTCACACTGAATGCAGAGCATTACATAGCATCAGTGTTAAAAATTTTGGCTAATCACAGTGCTGAATTCATTGACTAAGTGATACGTCAAACCAATCACAAGTCATGTCAACAATCTTGGAGTCAACATAGTAACATAATGCATTGCTCCAGTTGCAATGAATAGTCCTCATGAGTGTCTAAGAAGGAAATTAAAACATGTTCGATTGTGTACTGTCTAGGAATGAGATTTCGCTCTTTGAAGACAAAGCTTCTTTTTAGCTCTCAGAAAAAATTAGTTGCTTAGTAATCCCCCCGCCCCCCTGAAAAAAAAAAAAGGTTTGGCTTCTCATGTGAGGCCTCTTGTGAATTATTTATTCTGCTTGCTAAGTTGGTTTGAATAATAACAGAACTATTTTTTCTGCCTTATGAATAGGTAAGGACTGCAGGGGATTAATTTTGGTGCAGACTGCTCTGAAATAACTACTAATGCCTTATGGTTTTAGAAAAACCAGAAAAGTATATTTATGATAATGTCTGTAGTGTAATGTTTGACTAGGAGCGCTTGTTAAAGCAAAAAATTTTGTACTCTGTGATTCCCTACCCTTCTACCAATCAGAGGATTGGCTGCGGGGGCGTTGAACCCAAGAGGGTGGAGGGGGTCGTCGGGCAGTCTGTAAGAAAGGAACAGAAGGAGAGTGTCTATGCTAGGAGTCGGAGGTTTGGCGAGATTAAAGCAGGCACGTCTCACCTTTGGTTAGGTAATTACTTGGTAATTAGAATTAAGATAGAGAAAGAGAATCTCTGAGAGTTGTTTCAGGAAGCCTGGCAAGATTAAAGCAGGCTTGTCTCACCTCCAGTTAATTAATTAATCGGTAACTAGATTACACTGTAGGATAGCCGAGGTCTGGTAAGATATTATAGGCTTGCCCACCTCGTGCAGAGTTTTCTTCAATTTTTATGTTAAGTGTGAAATTGTTTAAATGTTAAATCTGTAAATAAATCATTATAGAATATATATACATTTCTAGTCAATCTTTAGCCTTTTAAAGATTTCAAATTATTATAGCACTTTACTTGAAAAACTATGTAGGTTTTTATTTGAAAAAAAAAAAATACTAGTTCTCTTATACAAAATGCAATAGTAGAAAAAGATGCATATCAATAGTTGTTTAAAATCTTTAGTCACCAGAATATTTACTTTTTGAGAAGTTATATTTAAAAAAAATATCTTGTTAAGAGAATTGGTAAAACTATTTAGCTATAATTTATTCACATATTATATTTCTTTACAGGGGTATGGTAGACTTAATGGATTCATCATATCTATGTATGTTGTTTATCTGCTGAAAAAGCAGAAAATTAATTCCATAATGAATCCGTATCAAATCTTCCGATGTACATTGTTTGCATTGCGTAAGTAGTCTTATAACTTATCTATACTTAACAATGTTTTCACTTTCTTTGGAAAATTTTAAAATGACAATTGTTACATATCCTACCATTTTAAAGTGCACTGTTAATTTGAGACTCTGTCAGCATAGTTCTCAGAAAAAAATTACTTTGGTCCCAGTTTATGTTGAATTCTGTATATATATACAGTTGAATCTCGATCTATCATTTTTCAAGGGACCGATTTAAATGAACGATAAATGCGGGAAAACGATAGATGCGGAAACATAACAAAGCAATATGATCATTGGGACTGGATAAAATGAACGACACATAAGGAAAAACAATGGATCCGAAAACAATCGATCGAGATTCCACACTATATATATATATATATATATATACATACATACACACACACATTCGAACCCTTTTATAATGAACTTCAAGAGACCAAAGGTTTTGTTCGCTTTATCCAGTGGTTCACTATATCCGAACCATTAAAAAAAATGCTAAAGTTCACAAAATGTATAACTCATTAGTTGCAATGTGTATTCCATAATAATGTATTAAAAAATGATAAAATCTATTAAAAATGATCATTAATGAATTTAATCGACTAAAATCGATTACATTAAACTGGCACAATACTAATTAAATTATGTACAATAGCAAAACTGTGGGACTAAAATTTTCGTTCGTTATATACCAGGTTCGCTATAATATGGTTTGACTGTGTATATAAATATATATACGAGGGCAGATCAAAAAGTAAGTTGCACTTCCAAGTTATGGCCATTTATTAAATAACCTATACAAAAGCGACACGGCTATAACAGCATACAATGTAAGTTCACTTTTTCACATAGTTCCCAAGAGACTCTAAACATTTCTCCAAACGGATAACCAACTTTTCGATTCCGAATGCATAGAAAACTCCTCCAGCGCTATGTAACCACATAGAGATAGCTGCTTTCACCTCCTTATCATTTCGGAATCGTTGTCCACCGAGATCCTTTTTGAGCTTACCGAAAACATGGAAATCACATGGTGCAAAGTCGGGACTGTATGGAGGTTGTTGCCATACCTCCCACTTGCATCGATGCAGCAGTTCGCACGTTTGGCGGATCTTGTGCGGCGAGTGGAATTTATGCTGAAAGGAATGACAATCAACTCGGCTTCATATTGACAAACATTGAACTGGTTGCATAAAGCAATTAAAGAGAAGTGCCGGGGGAAATTGAGCGACGGTGTGATTTTGTTGCAGTATAATGCAACACCCCACAAGGCCCGCCAAACGTGTGAACTGCTGCAGCGATTCAAGTGGAAGGTATGGCAACACCTTCCATACAGTCCCGAGTTAGCGCCATGTGATTTCCATCTTTTCGGTAAGCTCAAAAAGGATCTCGTTGGACAGCGATTCCGAAATGATGAGGAGGTGAAAGCAGCTGTCTCCATGTGGTTACATAGCACTGGAGGAGATTTCTATGCATTCGGAATCGAAAAGTTGGTTGTCCATTCGGAGAAATGTTTAGAGTCTCTTGGGAACTATGTGGAAAAGTGAACTTACATTGTATGCTATCATAGTCGTGTTGCTTTTGTATAGGTTATTTAATAAAAGGCCATAACTTGGAAGTTCAACTTACTTTTTGATCTGCCCTCGTATATATATATATATATATATATTTATATATATATATATATATATATATATATATATGTGTGTGTGTGTGCATGTGTGCATGCATGTTATGTATCTATTCTTTCATATTATCCATGCTCTCTATAATAACAGATAAAGTTTTAAAATGCTTGAAAAAATATTTTTCTTTAATAATTGACACTGTTTTAGAAACATTTTGTGCTGTAAAGAACCATTGCTTTGACCTCTAGCAGCAAAATTTTACAGAAAAAATGTTTTATGGTTTGACTAAGGATGAAAAATTTAGTTCTCTGTCCACCAAAAAATTTGGTAAATCAGAAATCACCATAGCTTGTGTTTGAATCATTATCTAATTGTATATTTGTGTGGTGACTTAATTGTATTCTATTTTTAAATGTAAAATTTGTGATCTGATACTTTTAGGCAAGGCTAATAATGAAAGATGTTTGTGATATGCATCACTTATATAAGAAACACTTTAACCCAGACTTTTTTTTCTTCAGACCTGTAGATAACATTGGACCTAAAATAGCCTAGTGGTTGAGCATTGGGCTTCAGACTGGGGATGCTCAATTTGACACCATTAAATACCTTCATGTCTAGGATGGATATGGGCATATAAAATCTGTAAATTGGAAAATCCTTCTATATGGTCAGTAGGTGGGAGAAAATATGAGCTCTCAGATATCGTCCCTGTTGATTCTCGGTCAAAATTGTGGTGGCACCTGGCTAAATCAGACTTCAACCCTTGTGGTGCCATTATAAACCAGATTTGCATCACTCAGCTCGCAGCCATATATGGACCTGGTCTGGAGTGCTCCAGTTAGGGGGCATAAGTCACAACACACAACACAGATAACATTGGGATTCAGTCAATTCCGGTTAATTGGACCACATCGGGACACGGTCATTTTGGTCCTAATAACTGGCTGGCGAATAATATTTGGCTTATGTAATAGAATTTGTTTTGGATCTTTAGGATTCGGTCCGAATAAGCAGCTGGTCTGATTAACCGGTGGTCCAATTAACTGGTTTGACTGTATTAGTAAAATATTGCTATTTTCTATGAATCTGTTGTTCTAATGATTGTGTATTGAATTACAAAAGTTATATCTAATTCTTGATGAGACACTTTATACTTTTTTGATTATATTTTATGTCAGTCCTATTTCAATTCTTATTTACAAGTTTTTTTTCCTCTATTTAGAGTGTGAAAACTTTGAAGAGGGCATTTCACTAGTAGATGATGCTGATAACAATCCACCAATAGAAGATTTCCAAAAAATGTTCCCTGGTGTATTTCTGGATGAGTCTGGATTTCTTAACTTACTTTACTCAGTCAATAAAGAAACTTTAAACATGGTATCATTAAAAAAAAATTTTTTATTGCTTATAGAATTTGTTTTTGTTTGTTTTTAGCTTTTCTTTTAAACATATTTTAACATCTCTTTAGGTAAAACATGAAGCCAAAATAGGGTTGAGAATATTAGACAGTGAGCTGCCAAACTCCTTTACTCTTTTGTTTATGAAGAAGATTTCACCTCTTGAAAAGTTTGAATATTTGATTCAGTGAGTTATTAAGATTTTTTATTGATATTAATTTTTGTAATATAATAAGGAATTACTGTATGCCTTGATGAATCTAATTTTTATGATCCTTCAGGAATACTTTGTTTTCCCCCTTGCCAAGTTTGAATTTGAAATTAAATATTTATTGCTTTTAAAAGTATCATCTAAACTTATGGGATCACGTAAAATTTGAAACTTTATAAGAGTATTAACCCTCTATTGGTACGGTGGGGACTGGCCCAAGTGTATGTCTTCTCCCTTTCATATTCTCCCCTCTCATTGCAAGAGATTGAGTTGATAAGGAACCCTACCAGATAGACCTACTAGACCACCCTACTAGATATAGGAGTAAGTAAATACAAGTGTCTTTGTTGAAAACCACTATTCATGATCAATAGCCATTTTTAAAAAAAAATTATTTTTTTTTTATTTTTTATTTTTTATTTCAATTTTGAAGGCCAAAAATGTCAGTATATATTATTTTTAACATTTTTGTGCTTGGAAAGTTGGTTTCACTAACTTCTTAAACTATGTAGACTAAATTACATATTAAACCTAATATATACAACATTCTATGTAAATGCCAAAGACATTTTCTTTGTTTAGCAAAATTACATTTTGTTGTTCATTTTTTCTACATAAAGGGTTTTATTTCATGTAAAATATTATCAATAAATGTTGTTATACAACAAAAAGGTTTATTGTGTACTTATTTCTACCAAAAACCTCATCAAAAGAAGATCAGGTCAGATCTGACCCGACCATACCATCTATTTTGTCTCAAACCGCCGTACTGTTAGACGGTTAAGTACAACTTTTCAAAAATATATATAAGCAAAATTTAATGTATATGTACTTTGTACTCATATTCAAAATATTGTTTATAAAGACTATTTAGAATGTGCCTTTATAAATTGAATTGGGAAGATTTGTGTATATTTTCGTTAGAAGACTGTCGAAGATGAACATTCTATTTCAATACTATCTTTGCATTAATAAACTCACTATAAACTTGTGGATGACAAAAATATAGTGAACACATAGGCTCAATTAAAATAAATTAAAAATGACAAAATATAAAATTGGTAAAACTAGGTGCAGTTGAATCCAGTTAATTGGACCACTGGTTAATCGGACCAGCCGCTTATTTGGACCGAATCCTAAAGAACCAAAACAAATCCTATTGCATAAACCTAATAGAGCATGTTTGTGTAATCGGACCAGCTGGTTATTAGGACCAAAATTATCGCGTCCTGATGTGGTCCAACTAACCGGAATCGACTCTATATACTTTGCTTTTTTTAAGCCATACTATCAAAAGCGAGGAAAGGAGCCATACTATCAAAAGCGAGGAGAAGAAATTGTAATTAAATCTTGTCTGAGGAGGTAATTGCAAATGTAATGTTGTGTCACATCTTATGTGTTATTGTCATGTAGTATATATGTATAATTCTTTTTTTATATTTTACTAATAAGTATAAAAAAATTAAAGATTTTGCCATTTAAAATATTTTATTAAATTATTTTATATTGATAATATATGTCTTTTCAGTTTGAACGGTCCTAAGAAATTTAGAAAATATTCAAAAAAATTTAATGAAACACAGGATAATTTGGATTTTGGAGAAAATAAAATTAGAGCTGTTACTCACAAAATCTGTGACATTCTGCGGAAGGGCTTGAATGAAAGAATCTTATTGCTTGATATTATCAAAAATTCTCCATCACCTGTAAGTAGGAGCTATTAATTTTTCTGTTTGTTTTAACTATATGAGATTATGAGACTGTTAAGGTTATGGTTGGGGAATCATAATTTTTTATGTTCTGGTATTGTATCTTGTTTGTTATTGTTCTTGTATCACCTGTAAGTAGTAGCTATTAATTTTTCTGCTAGTTTTTTGTTAGTCACAACATTTTCAAATTTTGAGACTGTTAAGGTTATGGTTGTGGAGTCATGATCGTTTATGTTCTTGTATTATAAGTATAAAGTATTCATTTAATTTATTACTGTTAATGAATTAGTACTTTCAATCGATGCTTTTTCACGTAGTTAACTCAATAATAATTTTTTAGCCCTATCTTTTGTTTTTTCTTCAAAGAAAATATTTGTGCCTTGCTATTATTTTGCATACTGTGATATTCCAATTTTAAAGGTGAATTTTTCCTAGGAAACATACGAAAAACTATCCTTTATGAATGTTTCCTACTCTGCTTAGCAAAAGTATTACTTCAGTTGGTAACAGAACTTTTAGATGTACATTACTTTGTTGACAAATAAATGAATAAATATGTCAAATTCATCTTTATATATATATATATATAAATAATCCAAACTTCGATAATCTTAAATAATAAAACTAAAGTGATGCTAAAGTAATTTGAAGTATGTTTCTGAAAATTTCAAGTTAGACAATGTCCTGAACTAATTATTACTTAACTATATTGGTTTGACAAAAAAAAAAGTTTTTTCTTTTTTTGGGGGGGAGGGGGGGCGGGGGTTGAAGACGATAATACCTCTCCCTTGATGCCAAATTACGCTAACGCGTCAGAAAAATGGTGTCCGCTGGGGTCATGGAGTATTGCTCTACGTAGCGTAGTGCTACATCAAACCTCCTCCTCCACCCGGCCGCACCTCTCCAACTGTCGAGCACTGTAACGTATTGTTAGATCAACTTACACTCTACTGTACTCTACTAGGCAGAGTTCTGATCTCTTATCACCCATTTCATCCCGAGATTTGGTGATGTTTAGACAGACCTTATAAAATAAACTGTGTAATCACACGTAATATATAATATTTATGTAATTTAAGTTTATTTTAAGAATGATTTCACTTAATCGGAAAAATTTGTTAATCCGAAAAGGATCTGGTCCCAATCATTTCTGATTATTGGGACTCCACTGTATATATATATATACACATATATATACACACAGTCGATTCTGGTTAATTGGACTACCAGTTAATTGGATCAGCTGCATATTTGGACTGAATCCCGTCTTTTAACATAAAGCATGTTCGTTTAATTCAGACCAGCTGGTTATTAGGCCCAAAATGATCGGGTCCCAATGTGGTCTGGTCTAACTGGATTTTCGAATGTTTTGCACATTTTAAACACATTTAACGGGTTCTAATTTGATCAGTAGATGGCATTTTTCATTCACCAATAGATGGCGGAACTTAATGGCATTTGAATACAATTTATCATGCTGAGAAGTAGATTTTTAGTTGATATTTTGAGAATATATACAGTATAAAATGGCAGGAGTTTTGGGTTTTCGAAAGCTAAAGGCTATTTGAACTGACATTTCAAGTGATTCTGAGAGTGATTTTTCAGATTTATTCAATGACAAAAGTGATGAACAGACTATAGTGGACTAAGTGATGAATATATTATACAGTCTAAAGACTGTGAAGTGGGTTTATGCATATTACCTTGCTTTAAAATATATCATACTATAAAAAATTTATGAACAAAAATATCTGTACATTATATAAATATACATAAATATTCTTAAAAATTTTGTTTCACTTATTTTGTACTATTTATTTTGATTTAAATAACTTAATTCTATTGAACTTGCATTTTCGAGCATTCCTTCACACATCCTCCGAAATGCGTTTCCAAAAAAGTAACCCAACACTGGGGGAAGAACCGGAAAGTGAAAACTCAACTATCTAAGGGTTAAAGCACTTTTTTTCATTCATGGCTTATTATTCTATTTTCAGTCTTTAATATGTACTGACACACCCTTACTTCATGTTTATGCTGAATCCGGAGCATTACATTAAAAATTTAACCAATCATAGATCTCAATTCATTGACCACATAGTACATCAAACTAATCACAGGTCCTGTTGACAATTTTGAAGCCAACGTAGTAGGGTAGCACAACACTCTGGATGCAATGTGAACAGGCTTTTAATAAGTAATATATAGACTAAAAACAGAACAAAAGAAAAGCTGTTTTTATCTTTATCTGTTGTAACTATACTGCTTTTGTAATTTTTTTTTTTCATTTTAGTGGTCTATTTATGACTCACCACCTAATCCTAACTGTGGACTAGTAACTATTGGTGTTCTTCTGAATCCAGATGTGCCCTTGAGTAGCATAGAGAAAGGGCCACTTGCTGATGATCCTGAAGTAATTATAATTTTTTCACTTTAGAAAAGAGCTTTATATCTCTCATTTCAAATTAATTTTTGTATTTCTATGTAGGTTGAAGTTCATCGGTATTTTTATTGATTACATACTATATGCAGGAAAGATGTTTAAAAAAATCAAAGAGTTTTTCATAGGAGATCCCATTGCTTGTGTTGAGCTAGTTTTCTTTTCATTTGTCTTTTTTTTTTTTAACTTTGGGTAATTAGTGTTCTTTTATGCTGTATAAATTATTTCAATTATTTAACTGAGTATTAGTGGGTGACTAATTCTTAAATAAATATATGAAATAACCTATCTAGCACAAAATGTTAAGTTGATGTTATTATAATAAGGGTCTTAACCTAGTATTGGGAGACACCCCTTTGAGTTTTTCTATTCTTTTCAAATTAAAAATTGGAGAATTTCAGTTTTTTAATAATCGATTGTACGTATTAGCTTTTAAAAAAATGTTAGGGATATTTAAAACTTTAAAATCACAGGAAATTCCAAATAATAGTATTTTGCAACATACCATTTTAATGTATATGTGATTCAAGGGAATCAATTTCGAGTCCCTAACATTTCTTTCTCTTTTTTTTTTTAATAATAATTTTTATAATAAATATTACTGAGTGAATTATTAAAAAAAAAATTGTTACCTCTGTTCCTTGAATATTATAATCTGTAAATCAGAATTTAGCTTATTTTTCATATTTGATTTCCTTAAGACTAATCAATTTATATTTATTTACTGCAAAAATTTCAAGTTGTTTAGTCAGTGAAGTTTTTTTTAACTATTTAGTCAGAAAATTTGATTATAAATAGACTAAAAAACTCTACCATTTCAAAATTGCTTGAATTTTAGGTTCATTTACTGTAATAAATGCTTGTTGTTTATCATCAGCCTTATTCAAGAGATTGTAATCATGTGGTACTTAACTAATATATATATATATTTTCTGGTTTAATTTTTCTCTATTCTCTCTATTAGGCTAAAGAATTCAGAAAATTTTGGGGTCCTCAGTCTGAATTGAGAAGATTTCAAGATGGTACAATACGAGAAGCAGTGTTCTGGCAAGCAGACACCTTTGAAGATAAAAGAAATGTATTTTCCAAAATGGTTAAAGACATTTTGAAAAGGTAATTCAAAAGTATTACAAAATTGTTACATCCAATTCATGCAACTTTAGTGATATCAAAAGTTTGCTCCTAAATTAGAAATGCTAAAATCTGAATGGAATATGCAGTTTTATTCTTATTGTGTTCCCCCTTTATCAGGGCCAGTCCCATAGGTGAAGCAGAGAGGCTACTGCCTCACTTGGGGAATTGAGATAAGTGTCAAAATAAGGCAGTAAAAATTCAAATTTTGGACAAATATGAAGAAATAATAATAATTTAATCTTATTTATGTAACAAAATTCGTAAAAATACTCAAATATAAGCTAATATTTAGAGTATTTTTCAAAAACTGCTGAATTTGAGATAAGGGAAATCTTATTTATTTATTATGAATGCTCAGAAGATTGGCTATGACCCCATCAGTTCTCAGATAAAGGGCGAGACTGCTGGCCATTCACTGTATAGGTGCCCAGCATTATCCCTTACAAGCAGGTGCCGTAATTTAGAACCTAGTTAAGCGATGAGACCGGAACACTTGACCCCACACCCCCAGAGGTAATTTTGAGAACTTGGAGGACATTACAGCCACGACAGATTTTACGTGCACCAGGCACCATTAGTGAACACGGCGGTTGATTTGTCAGCGACAGGAACCGAACCAGTGATGTTCAGATCACTGGCCCACTGCCCTTGCCAACTGGGCCACTGCTGCCTGATAAGGGAGATAAATAGGTACTTTTCCTCTGGTGTTGTGTGTTTGTCAACAAGGCATGATGCTTAAGACTCGAGATCCTACGTCTGTCTCCATCTTCTGTTACTCAGCAGCAACTGAGCACAGTATTTTTAAACAGAAAATTTTAAAGAATTATCCATGAACATCAACAAACCTAGAACAATTAAATGATTTAGCAATCATTTCTCTAAAAAAGACGGTATCTAAAACAATAAATTATAGTGATGCAATTGAGCAATTTGCTTCAATAAAGGGTCATATTTAGTAATTATTTTTATTACATAACAAATTGTATACAAATTTATTTACCTTTTTTTGTTTTTTTAAGTTCTGTAATTTTAAAATTTCACTGTTTTTTTAAATGATTTTATGTAATGCTCATTTCCCCCAAAATGTCCATTATTCTATTAAGTAGACTATTTCTAATAGTGATACCTCAATTACATTCTGAAAATTAAAAAAATTGAGTCTTTCAAAAAATTTGAAAGAGTGGTGTTTTTAAAACTTGCCTCAGGTGCAATATTTGATTGGCCTGGCCCTTTTCTTTATTTTGACTGCTTGGTAGCAAATTTCCTTATTAAATTTTGATATGTATTATTTTGTATAGCATAGTTCACAGGGATCCTATTTCATTTTTCTTAATGTTTATTAGCATCTTTAAACTAAATTTTATGTTTTATATGAATTGTATGGTAATATATTCTTTTAATTTATGATAAATAGTGTAACAACTTGGCCGGTTGGCTCACTATTATTTAAATCCACTGTGTAAGGCGAAAAGCACTAAGCATAGATGATTAACATCACACGCATTTTTATTAACCAAAAAAGAACACAACATTTTAAATATAAGTTACAATCATATCTCAGCGCGCAGAGCTGAGATACAAAAATCTCGGTGCGCGCAAAAAAACTCCCAATGCCGTTGTAAACAAACAATCTTCGTCTACTGTCCCGCCATCTAGTTGCGAGCTATGGCTTTCAATTATCAAGTCTTGCGTTGTCACAAACTGTTTTGATTTCTTCAAAATATGTGAAATATTCTCTTAATTTATTGCTATTACACTCAGATATCTTGTCATTTGCGGATAATTTATTTGTCGTAAAAGAGTAATACATTTTGTCCTAAAATGTCTGTTGACATTTTATAAATTCCAAAATTATTATTATTAAATTATCCTCCTGTTAATTTAAATTAATCCTATTATATTCCTCTCTCTATTCAATTATGTTATATATGTCTGCTTTCATATTGTTTACACTCATTAAAATCTCAACTTCAGAAACTTTAAATTCTGATCACTTATTTTAATAATCACCTTGTATGATAAATATCAAAGGCTGATTTTACTCACATTCTATGATTCTCATTTTGTTTGCTTGTTTGTTTGTTTGTTGTTGTTGTTGTTTGCATTTAAATGACATTAATTTTCCTGTTATACATCAATATATAATGTGTGTCGTTTATATTCAGGCACTTAAATGGAAAAGAGGAGGATTTCTGTGTGAGTGGTACTGATGTAGATTCTGTTCTCCACTTACCAAAGCAAGTTTTGAGCTCTGATTTTATGTCATATGGGACTGGAGAAGAAGCTCATATAAGATTAATGGAGTCTTTTAATGCATTATCCAAGCAATTAAGAAAATTAGGGGATCTACCTCTACAAATTTCATCCATTCAAGGAATTTCTCCTGCATTCCACTTCTCGGATGTAAGTACAATGCTAGCCTATTGCCTTTTTGCCTTGTTGCTGCTATTACCTGTTCATAGGGATTGCTGAATTTGACTAAAAATTTGTAACTGGGTACTCCAGTATTACCTGGGTATGAAGAATACATGAACCACCAAACATTAGCCCTAAATATTAATGAAAATAATATATTTATTTTTAGTGTAAAAAAATTTAGTTTATTGCATAGGTAAAAAATATATTTCTTTTTCATTTAAGCTAATTTAAGGAAATGGGTTCTAAAGCCCGAAATTACTGAATTCTGTACGATTTTATGATTGAAATTTCAATTTTAAATAAAACTAGATTAGAAATTTGTCAAAGACTGGATTGCATCATTTTATTAACTGTTCAGTGGGCACTCCAATTTTTGAAACACCATCAGCCGCACGTGGCACAAAGTGCCATGTCTCTTTCAACCTTGATTATTCCTTTTATAATAAAACTTTTTTTCTCAAATTGAAAATAATAATTCTGCATTTTATTACAAGATGTAAAATGTTTATAATATTGAGATATATTTATAATTAAAGGCCAAAGAATGCAGATACAATCACCTCTCTTCTACAATCTTGATGTTTTTTAGGACTTTAGTTTTGCATAACCCATTTCTTAATAGGGATTATAAGTCTGCACTAGTAGCACTCAGCTGCCTCTGAATACAGTCAAATCCTGTTAATTGGACCAGCTGCTTATTTGGACCGACTCCTAATGAACTGAAACAAATCTTATTGCATAAGCATGTTTGTGTAATCGGACCAGCCGGTTATTACGACCAAAATGATCATGTCTCGATGTGGTCGATTAACTAGAATCGACTGTACTTCATTTTATTCATCATTATCTATCAAAGGGGATCCTTTGAACATATTTTGTCCCAAAAATGTTCTGCAATAAATTTTTGTAATCGTACTGAGTTTTCAAATTTTGAAAACTATTTCCTTTTGTAATTTTTTGCAAATTCTGTCCATTTATTTTTATTAAGTTAAAAATTGCTTTTGATGGAATATTAATGATATAATTGATAAAGTATTTGTTCAATTATGATTAAAGGTCTGTGGCAATACCTTTTTTTAATAAACATCTCTTTTAGCTCTAAAATATATTTGTTTCTACCAACATATATTTTAGAGTAATTTCACTGTAGTTATTTAGGGTGAGCATATATTCGAAAAGAAACAGGAACAGCTGACTATGTATGGGTGTGATATAATCACTGGATAATTTAGTTTATTAATATTGAAATTTGTATGATCAGGTATGTATTAAATAAGTATATATACTAAACAATGTTTTTAATGTAACATGTAGATAAGAGCAAATAATACAAGGTGTGGCCATTAATTTCCAGGACATCTAATAACTCCAGAAAATATTACATGATATACATACCCATTTAATATGTTTCGAAGTAACTCCCACCTGTCGTAATGTACTTCTGTGCTCGGCTGTATAAGTTTTGGAAATAACTTTTAAAGTCCTCTTTTACAATGCTCTTTAATGTGGATGTCACCATTTTCTTGATGGCTTTGACATCCTCAAATCTTGTTCCCTTCAGCAAATTGGCCCAGCGTAAGGTCGTGCAGATGCAGAATCTTCCATACTCTCCAAACTTAGCACTGGCAGACGTTTTCTTGTTTCCAAAACTGAAAGATTTGCTGAAGGAAACAAGATTTGAGGATGTCGAAGCCATCAAGAAAATGGTGACATCCACATTAAAGAGCATTCCGAAAGAGGACTTTAAAAGTTGTTTACAAAACTTATACAGCCGAGCACAGAAGTGCATTATGGCAGGTGGGAGTTACTTTGAAACATATTAAACGGGTATGTATTTCATGTACTATTTTCTGGGGTTATTAGATCAGTCCTGGAAATTAATGGCCGCACCTTGTATAAGTATAAGTATTGAGTAATTGGATTTCATTTTTGTATAATAGTAAATGAATGTTATATACAATCAGCATAGCTGTAGCTTGATGCCTGCTTGAATTCAATAGAAAGCTATCAATATAAGTGCAAGATGGCTACTCACTGACAGAAAGGCATAGGAATTATATGCTCTTGGGGCTAAAAGATATTATTGTACTTGAAAAATGTTTTAGATCCTGTGATAATTTAGAGAAATTCAACAATAATAAAAGGAAATTGTTTATGTTCTTCATAGTTATGAAATTGCCACATTAGGTACAAAGCCTCCTCAGGAAGGGGTGGTGGTGAGTTAACTCAATTTTTTTTGTTAATCCAAGGAAAATGCACAAAACCTATTAAGTAAAGGAATTCTGTCTTAGTTAAATTATGTTAGCATCAAAATTTTGGCAGCTTTCCATTCATCAATTGTTCAGCCTTCTATGAAAATAATATAGTGAATCTTATGCCATCTCAGTGTATCTGAATTTGCTTTAATTGTATTATACACTTGGCTTATTATACTGATAATTTTTAAAAATAGTGTTTTTCATGCCAATTTTTCTTAAACTTATATTAATTTTAAATTATTTTTCTAATATCTTTTTTACTTATTACTAAATTTTAGGTATTTCCACCACTCTCAGTTTCTTATTCTGCAGATGATCCATCCAGTGTTAACACAGATTCTATTTTAAAAATGAGAGAAATGGTTTCTAACATTCCTCGTTTTACTCCTGCTCTTAATGGTAAGTTTTGAATTTGAAAAGCTGTTTCAAAGTATTCTGCTTTGTTGTGCAAAAGAAAAAAAAAATAACTCATTTGTCTATTCATAATTCTATTTATTTGTTTATTGCAATTTAAGTAAACTGATCCTACCAATTATTATACTGATCAAATAAGATTTTAAAATATGGTTTGCATTTGTCACCCACAAAATCATATTGAATTTGATTGTTATCCCTTTGCCCACAAAGTCAAACAATGGCTAGACCACAGGCATTCAGTACCATAATCTGTAGGTTCAAGTATCACTACTGGTATGGATGTTCCCAAATAACACACATCATTGCCCAAAAAGAAAATTTGTGTTACATTGTTGGGGAGTAGATACCATTGGCAGAACTTCCAGAAACAAATATGGGCCAATTGCAAAATGTTTATACTGGGCCAATAATTATGCAATGTTGTTGACCCAACTGCAAATAAGTGGGGTTTGGTGAGCAATTATAAAATGTTGTAGTCCCAACTGTAAATGAGAGTTGAACTACTCTCCCAGAGGTTGGAGCCAACTAACAGCCAAACGTTGTTTCAACATAACCCCAATGGGCCAAATCCAACTGTTGGCCAACTGTGCTAAATATGGTTGATCAAGAATTTCCCAACAGTCTTGTGTTACTTGGGTTTGCTACTGTTCAAAATCAGCTTTGAACTGAGGCCAACCAACTCTTTGATAGCATGAGTAATGTTGAACTCAAAACTAAAAGCTTGTTTAATACATCATTATAATAACTTAGTAATTTGAATTTGTGCCCTTCAGACTTAACTTTGTCAAAATTGTTATATGGGAATGATTTGATTTGGCAGATAACCCTCATGTTGGATTATTTTGTTCAATAATGAGCAGTTTAGTCATGTGACTTTATACCCCTTCATAGCGAATTATTTAGTTTATTGATGTATGATTTAGTCATTTGTATCTGTCTAAATCATACAGAATCTATGTCTAAATCCTACATTCAGTTTCAGTCAACATGTTTGAAACTGTCATGAAAGAATGATCTGGTTTAACAGAATACTGTCTAGTTAGACTTGCTCAAAACTAGTAAATTTAACAGCTACTTCTTCAAAATGAAGAATGTTACTAGTTATATAAATAAGATCATTTTATTGTCTTAGCCAGTAAAATTGTCCATCATTAAAGAAAGTTATTTAGATAAACATCGACTTTTATATATTTTAAATAAATCATTTCAAATGAATATGTGGAAAAAAATTTGTAATATATTTGTAAAAATATTTATGTAATCATAGATCTCAAGTTTATGGTTTTTGTTTGTCCATTCAAAAAATATATATATATGCATGTATTTTTATTATTATGCCATATAAAAAACTTAAGGTTTATTATTATTTGTGTATTTATAATGTTTATTTATGTTTATATTTGCTCATTTTTGTTAAAATCACTACTGTATTTGACGTATTTTGCTGGACAAATATATCTGGGAAAATTATTTTACTTGCAACACTTAAATTTTATAATCAAACTAGCTGAATACCCGTGCTTCGGTACGAAGTACATTCAAATTAAGTACAACGATCACTGTATGCAACTAATGCACTATATATATACAGTGGAATCTCGATCTATCGTTTTTCAAGGGACCGATTGAAATGAACGATAAATGCGGGAAAACGATAGATGCAGAAACATAACAAAGCAATAGGATCATTGGGACTGGATAAAATAAACGACACATACGGAAAAACGATGGATCCGAAAACGATCGATCGAGATTCCACAGTATATATATATAAAATTATAACGGATATTTTTATAGACAAAATAATGTAGAAGAAAATATTCAAATTAAATACAACGGTCAATGTATGCAATTAATTTGTATGTTTAATATCCATAAAACATACTAATTTGAATTAAATTCTTAAAAAACTTCCATCTCAATTAGTCTAGTGGTTAAATTTGATCTTTTACCATATTTTAATATTTCTTTTGTCAATTTATTTTGTTATGCACATGATGCAAAATTAATTTAAAGTATCACAAAAAAACAAAAGAAACTATGTGATTAGCATTTAATAAACTAAATCCTAAAAATTAATATTTAAAAATTCACCAAAAATCAGAAAATGGACGTAAAGATTCGAAAATGATTTCATTTTAAAGGAATTTTTATGATCTTGCTCGTGATATAAATTTTATAACCTTCAAATTATTATTTTGAATGCAAACTTTTACAAAGTTACAAAAACAGCTTAGAAATTTAATTTTAAAAATCTAAGAAGAATTTTTCAAAAATCTTTCTTAGTGCACCCCTACTCTATAAGAAGAATCGCCATGCAAAATTTCAGCCAGGTCCAGCGGTTTGGTCTGTGCATTATCTGTCAATCAGTTACAGAACTGTTTTATATATATATACAGTGATTTTCGCTTGTAAGAATCACGTTTGTTATTACTGTTTTTGATTCTTATAGCCGAAATTTAGGTTTTTGGTCAGGCACACACACATCTGTATATACATATATTAGATAATTTACCATAAAATATTCTTTAATTTACGTTAATTATCTTTTATTAAAATTATTGTTTAATTTTAAAAATACAACTTAATTTCGTAACCTATAAGTAGATACACATGATTATAATAAGAGAAGAAAAAAATCCAATATTTGTTACAACCTACCTGCTTAACAGTTTAACATTTCAACTACAGGAAGGGTGCAAGAAAAAGTTTTCTATGGTAGTTTGACATAATGAAGTTTTCAGGAGGCTGTTCATACCTCTTTCAATACCAATAGTCTGAGACGAAGATTCACCTTCTAGCTTACGTTTCACGGTTTGATAACATGCTGAATCTACTAATGTCACGTTTGCCTAAGTGATAGTGGACACTTCGCCGAAGATTTATGTGTCAGGGTCCAGGATGTGGAAGGTGGGCAAAAAGGACTCCCTGTCTTTGTTTGTCAGTGGAAAACCGGTGGATTGATTCTTTAAAGCGAAAATTTTAATATGGAAATAATACATTTGTTTTTGTTTTTGCAATATTGATTCTTATTAACGGTTGATTCTTATAATCACTGATCACTATAAGCTATGGTAACTGTATATATATATATATATAGATGTGTAGTGTACAGTTCATGTGACTAGGAAAATTAAGATTATAGTACTGTGGTTGTTCAGTGTATCTGCTAGCATAATTCTTGATGTCACAAAATTTTAACTGCATATGTGTAAAAAAAATTATTTGTACATTAATGCAAAATTGAGAATTTTATAGGGCCAGTGATTAAACACCCCTATGCTGTGTAAAAGTTCGTAAACCCTTGGCTCAGTTTCTAACAGTTTTGGTTGGGGAAGGATAGCCTGTCTTTAGTGCATGTAATGTTTTAATTTTTTCTTAATTTGTAAATTCTCTTTTAGTTATTATTGAATTTGAAGGCTCTGGAAAATGGCCTGATGATGTTGAAGCTATTAAGAGAGTGAAGACAGCATTTCTTATAAAGATAGCAGAATTAGTACAGCAACAATATTCCTTAGTGGCTGTTCCATTTCTCACTCACACGGATATTGTCAAGGTGATTTATTGATTTTTTAAGTTTATACATTTTTATCTCTTATGTCACCATTCCATTTCTTAGAGGTTTTCAGGTTTAAATATGTCATTTTGTTATTTTGCTTTAGCTTTTTCTAATATAAAGGAAATGAATATTGTTATCTTAATTTGAATTAGAATTTTAAATTGTTTGTTTTATTTGTTTTAAATACAATTTTCATGCCAAAAAGGAAGTCTTTGGTTTCATAAAATTTACATGTGTATAAAAAGAATGTGATGAATCTTACAAATAGTGTGCTGTAATTATTTTGCAATTCCAACAAATTGACTATCAATGTGGCAGTGGTATGTTGATGGTTGGTTGGTTAAGAGAGCTACAGTCATCTTGGGCTACATGACAGCTAATTAAATTATGGTATGTTGAAACCCTAATCATCAAATAAAATATATGATACTTAAGAAGTAAATTTAACACAATTATTACTATTATTATTATTATTATTATTATTTAAATTTATTTTTATTTATTATTATTATTATTATTATAAGATTTCTTCTTAGTTATATAAACTGAATAAGGTAAAAGGGAAAACTGAGTTGAAAAATTATAAGCTAAAATATTGTTATTCAGTTAAAATTCCAAAAATCATTAATTTTTCCAGATTTTGTTATAAAAAAAAAATTTTGTAGGATGCTCATGTGACTACTGAAAACTAATGCAAAATAAATTGTTGGAAAAATAAAGCCATATTTTTTTGTAGTTCTTGTAGGAAATTTTTGTGGGTGTTGTAGTTATAATGTGTGTAGTCTGCATATTTGATGACTAAGTTCCATCAGTATAATTGAGACTAAGTTCCATCAGTATTTTTAACTACAAAATTAGAAACAGATGGAAAGTTAAAATTTCAATCAGAAAAACTTGGTATATTAATAATGAGGTGAAATATTTTAAAAATAGTCCCTATAATCATTAGATGACTGTTACACTAAGTAAATTTTACATAATTATTCTTTTTTCCTACTAACAAATATTTTTTAATAGTTTGTTGAATGTGCATAATAACCAACAAAAACTGTCAAACAGCTGTTTGTAAGGGTCAAAGTTTTTTGACATGCAAATGTCTGGCAAACTAATTTTTATTTAAAAAAAATTGGTTATATATGATCAACCTTTTTCTAATATATTTTTTATGGAGATCCTATGAAAATCAGTTTTGTTTTTGGTTGTCTTTATAAAAGAGATTTCTGCTTAATTTAGTTTTTTTTCTTCTGTATCATTACTAGTCTGTAAAATGTATGTATGTAATCAAACTTTTCCCATGAATTTATGTTCTGAAGTAAATCTTTATGATAATAATGAACTTCTTTTGAATTTGCATTTAACTGGCTTTAGATTGGATTAAAAGAAATTTTCTCTTTTGATTTTATTTAGTCAATGTTTGAAATTTGATTTAAACTGAATTATTTCTTTCTATAATTTATATATTCTGATTTTGTAACTTTCTTTTTTAATTATAGGAAGGTTTTGTATTTCGACTTTTCATAGCAAGCCATAAAGAATTATACTTAATGAAGACTAAGACATTGCCAAATGGAATGACTAAGATGCAAGATACAGAAGAGTCTCGGCAGTTAGAGTTAACTACAAAAGTTTATCCAAAATTAAACAGTTTACTTCATGGGTATAATAGTTTTCTTTTCTTAAAGTCATACAGATGATGATTTAGAAAATGAAAATTAAACAAAAAATTTAAATTGAAAAAAAAAATTGTTTGAAAGGTGTTTTTTATCGTTTGGCTTTTAATATTTTACTGTAGGATAGTTTTTATTCATACTTTTTAAGGTTTTTTAAAAGCATCATTCTCGAAAAATTATAAATTTTAAATTGTGTATTATTATTAAATCTTACTTTTACATAAATTGAATTAACTTGCTGTTATTTAGTGATTTATTACTATTCTATTATGTGACAAAAATTGACTGATCAGATAAGAGTTCATTCAGTTTGGTGCTACTAAATAATCATGTCAAAACTAATCAATGTGTTCGTACAACTGATTGATACTGACTTTGTTAGTTGCCATAATTTCTAAATGAGTTTGCATTTTTGAATGGTTATTGGTTTTGTATGTACTTTTCTACTGTATTACCCATTAATTAAAGTTCTTGTGTTTTTCTGCTCCTAAAATATTAAAGTTTAATAACATTTGTTGGAGATTTTAAACTAACAAAGTCCATTGGATTAAATGGAAGAAAGGTCATAACAATGCACAGAAAACAGCATACCTTAAAACCTTTGTTGGAAATGTTTATATCTTTAGCCATTTAATCAAAGAATTTATAAATTATCCAAGGTGTTATGCCCATGTCTATTTAAAGGCCAAGTTGATTGAATGCTATTTCTACAGCAAATCTTGTTAGAATTCAAACATGTTGCAATTAGCCTGATCAATAATAGTCTGTTGTTGCTAATGCCCCCTGGTTGGAGGTTCCATTCACTAGGTCCTAATAGGCTGAAAGGGGTGGCTCCTGTTTTGAATTAGCACAGAGTCTGACTTGGCTAAATGACTGGACCCATAATTTTCAACAGAGTCACGTGACAAGACCAGAACACTCCGCACCTCCAGAGGCAAATTTCAGAACTTGGAGGGCATTGCGACCACAACCTATTTTATGTGCCCCGGCCACCATTAGTGAACATGGCTGTGGATTTTCAGCAACGAGCATTGAACCAGGGACGTTCAGATCACTGGCCCACTGCTCTTGCTAACTGGGCCACCGCACCCTAGTAATAGTTTATTCGTAATAATTATTTTGTAGGAACATGTAGGATCCACAATCATGCTGTTATAATTTCATAGAACTACACCTGTAGGCTGATGTAATTTTCAAGTTTGTATAACCAGATGATGGCTTATTGGCTGGGGTGCTTGTCTTCAGAACCAAAATCTGTGGGTTCAAATCCGGCAGTATACATGGATGTGTGCAGCCATTAAGAATTAATTTTAAGCTATTGATATGTGCCCAGTTCAGTCATCGTGTTTCAAAAGATAACTGTAGTACTCCAAACCTACTGACTTACCAATATAAAATAAACTTATACATTCATAATCAACCCTTCTCAGAGCTCTGATTTCACTCTTAAAACTTGAAACACCTTAGGAACAAATTGGAGAAAGGATTACAATCTTGGTCATAATGCTGAACATCAATGATTGAACTTGAACAAATGCAGTTATGAAGAATGGAGGAAAATTCCTACAGCAGTTATTCAAAATTTACTGTGTAGCCTCTCCAGCAGAGAGAGGGCTATCATAGCTGTTTAAGCTAATTCTCTGAATTATCATTAATTTTTCAATTTACGAAGTAAATAAAATATCCAATGTTAATCTGGAGTGTATGTGAGACATATATATATATATGTATGTATATATAAAAAACAGTTCCGTGACTGACTGACTGACAGATAATGCACAGACCAAACAGCTGGACCTAAAGGGCTGAAATGTTGCATGGCGATTCTTCTTATAGTGTAGGGGTGCACTAAGAAAGATTTTTGAAAAATTCTTCTTAGATTTTTTTAAATTAAATTTTTAAGCTGTTTTTGCAACTTTGCATTTAAAATAATAATCTGAGGGTTATGAAATTTATATCACGAGAAAAACCATAAAAATTCCTTTAAAATGAAATCTTTTTCGAATCTTTACCTCTATTTTCTGATTTTTGGGGAATTTTTATTAAAGATTAATTTTTAGAATTTCATTAAATGCTGATCACGAGATTTCTTTTCTTTTTGTGATACTTTAAATTAATTCTGCATCATGTGCGTAACAACGAAATAAATTGACAAAAAATTAAAATACATTAAAAGATCAAATTTAACCACTAGACTTATTAAGATGGAAGTTTTTTAAGAATTTAATTCAAATTAATATGTTTTATGGATATTAAACATACAAATTAATTGTATACATTGACCGTTGTATTTAATTTGAATATTTTCATCTATATTATTTTGTCTATAAAAATATCTGTTGTGATTTATATATATATATATATATATATATTTGAAGGGGGAGGGCATCAGTTGAATACATTGACTGTTGTATTTCATTTGAATGTACTCCGTAGTGAAGCATGGGTATTCAGCTGGTAGGTATATATAAGCACACACAAGCACAGAATATTATAATTTATCTTTTTTCAATTCATTGTCCAAATAATTATATATCATTTTGCTTTAGATGTTATGATCCTATCTCTTTTTGACTATCGGTTTTATTCCTTACATTCCATTTTATCATATTTCTCAAATGATTTGCCTTTAAATTTTTAAAAAAAATATTTCTAAGAGTTCTGTTCCATTTAACCCATATGTTTTGAAGAACAAATCACAGTGATAGGAAAGTATCTTATAGCCTTTGAAACTTTTTTCATTGGTACAGAGTTTTTATTTTTTAATAAAAAAAATTAAGAAATTTTTAATAAGAAATTTCATTGTTTTAAAGTGATAATCTTTGTCTAATCTCTACATTTGACAAGTCTGTATTTGCATGTATCTAAAATTGTACTAATTGTGATTGTATTAATTTTTATATTTTCTTTCAGTCTTCATCAACAGCACTGTACCTTTGGAACAGCTTGCCGCTTGGCCAAACGATGGGTATCTGCTCAACTAAAAGAGGGTTATATCCATAGTACTGCAGTAGAACTTATTGTAGCATATGCTTATATTCATCCTGAACCCCATACTTGCCCAAAGTATGTATAGATTATTTTAAGTTTTTAAACTGCATTGTAACCTGTAAAAGTTGAGTTGTCATTTTTCTGATTATATGTTTTAAAACAATTTATGTTATTCCTCAGTATTAAATTTTAATGCAAATTAAAGAAAAAAATTGATGTGTTATATACTGAGTGTATTTTACTGTACATAAGATGTGTGTAGAATATGTCCTTCAGTTTATAGAGTTGAATGAGTGCCATGCTTTTTTATATCAAAGTTGTATGTTAAGTAAAATTTATACTTAATTTTTTAATTTTTTTTAAAGTAATCTAGAATATGTTCTTCTAAAAGGTCAAAATTCAATCATTTCAGATCTTGAAAAACTTTTGGGAGGAACTGTTTTTTAGGGTTTCAGATTTTAGAAATATATTTTTCTTGAAGTCAAAAACTTCTAAGAATCTATAAAGTAGAGCCTCCCAAGAGACTGGCCAATATGATATATGTATTAGAATATAATAATAATACTCATAAATAAGTAATTAAATTATCAGTAGTGTAATTGTTACAATTACTTGTATGATAATGATTATGTATTATTTTCATACTTTCATGTACTTTAGTACATAATATTAATAAGATAATTATCTTATAATAATAATAATGAAATTATTTCCTACAAGCTCTCCTATGCTGAACTTTCCATTTCTACTGAATCTAACATTTTGTCATAGGTTTATGTTACTCTATGTTCAGAATCACATAGAAGTTTATTATAATACTGTTGTGCTGACATTTAAAGTTTTAAAATAAATACATTTCCAACATAACATGCTTAAGCAAATTATAGATTTTTTTAAAAATTTATTTCCAATGGCAAGGCAAAATACCAATACATATAAACAGATAAAATGACAGTACAAAGATATAAACATGTACATGAGATAGCGAAACTGAAAACAGGGTATAAGACCGAAGTCATTGCCTTAAAAGTTCTCTTGCTTCCCAATTCCTCGAGAACACAGTGTGTCCGCGGAGGGCCCCACATCAAAGCAAGTGGTCCCTGCCCAACTCTTCTCCAGTATCACAAAGTGGACAAAAAGGCGTGGTGGAAAGGCCTATACGATGTAGGTGAGCAGAGAGACAATCATGACCCTCATGATTGTCTATGACAATCATGCAAATTATAGATAACTGTGGTGAAAAAAAATATGAAATTCTAATATGATATAAGTGGCTGGTATTTTTTTAATTGTCTGGTGAACCTTTGTTCCAAATAATAGAAAATTTATTACTTAAAAGTTTCTCCTCCTTTCTTTTTCAACCCTGTATTTTCTATCTCTCGGTAATTCAATATGTCCAACTGCACCATTTTGCTTTGAAACTTCAAACTCTTCCATGATCTCAGGGAATACGAAGCGAAGACACAGAACATCGGAATTTTAATGTTTCTAACATCCCAGGCCTCTCCAGTTAAAAGCCCACCAAGGCGAAAATTCAGTAAAAAGGGGGAGTATTTTGTTTATGAGTTCGACACGTAAAGATACATGCAGTGGCTCGGCGAAACTCCCCAATACGAAAAGGAGGCTGAAGAACTATTTTCTGACGCGTAAGGTTCGGGAAGCGAGCTGGCTCTCGAGTTGGAAAACAAGAGAAAAGTTTGGGAAGAGTCAGAGATGGGCCAGAGAGAGCAGTCACTATCCAGACTCCTTTGCCAAGATGCCTGATTTCCACTACGAACGGACGAGGGTTATGAAGAATTCAAGTGCCAGATAATTGCCTTCTGATGGGCATGCCCTACTTCCCAAATCTTTAATCTTTACTATATTGTCTTTCTTTCTAATTTCTCTTCTTAATTTTTTTTAGACTGCAGTCGCTATCCAGTAATATAATTTTTAGTTGATTTTCTTTTATTAAAGTTTAACTTAAGAAATTTTATTTTTGTTTTTGACCAGCCACCAATGATTTTTATTTTATTTCATTATGTTTTGTTTTGATGATGAATATATATATCTTTTTACAATGTGTAATCAAGGAATTGTGCCTTTTTTTTTTTTTTTTAGTTTTCTAATTTTGGTTTTGTGAATACACCATAAGTAATAGGAAATTAATGTTTAAATAAAATTTGTGATTTGTGATTATTACCCCCTAAGCTCGTGTCTTGTCGTTAATTCCTTTTTGAAGAGTAAGTTTAAGTTATTTTTTTATTCCTGTTTTATTTTCTTTTAGGTTTAATTACAGTTTCATTACGATACTCACTACTCCCTTTGAACCTGAATATTGCGGTTAAAATTAAATTCTTATTTTATGGAGGTTTTCACAATGCGCATCAATCTATCTGTAAGATAATCTAACTTTATATCTATAATCTATAAAATAACCTTCTAGTTAAAATTAATTATATTCTTTAGTACAATTAATTAGAACAAATTGATTGGTTCCAACAATGCCACTGATTGCTTTTTATATAAAATTTAACAATGCAAAATAATCTCAATTATGTGATTCTGAAGGCTTACAATGGTCATGCTTTGCATAAGAGTGATATTATTAAGTGCAAATTTATAGCGTAGCTTTACATACTCCTCCAAGACCCACATTTCTCAATTTTATGTATTAATGTACCTAAGTATACATGCAAATTACTTTGGAAGAAAAGGTGAGAAAAATTGACATTCAGGTAGGTGCTTGAAAGTTTCTAAAAGGGTTAATTAAAAATTCTTAAAAGTGCTACCTTTAAGGCTAGAAAATGACTGGGAACCGTAAAAGAAAAAAGTTTATAGTTTCTACTTGTATACGCAATTTTGGGAATTTATTGTAACATTAATTTTTAAATTTCTTTTTTCAGCACTCCTCAAGCAGGATTTATCAGATTCCTCTCCTTGGTTGCAAATCATGACTGGAAAACTAGTCCACTAATTGTAAATTTTAACAATGAACTTCAGTGTAAGTACATTTTAAGTAACCTCCTATACCATAGATGAATAACATGGGTATACAGTCGAACCCCGTTATAGCGAACCCGGATATAACAAACTCATGGATATAACAAACAAAAATTTTGTTCCCACCGTTTTCCTATTGTACGTAATTTAATTAGTATTGTGTCAGTTTAATGTAATCGATTTTAGTCGATTTAAATCATTAATCATCATTTTTAATAGATTTTATCATTTTTTTAATACATCATTATTGGATACACATTGCAACTAATGAGTTATACATTTAGTGAACTCTAACATTTTTCTTAATGGTTCAGATATAGCGAACAAAACATTTGATCCCTTGGAGTTTGATATAACGGGGTTCGACTGTATATACGTTGCTCTTAAGTTACATACTTATAAAATTGTTTGGGTCATCATTTATTAATACACCATGTAAATAAATTTTTTAATTTTATGGCTAAATGTTTCTGTTTTTCTTAAAATGAATAAAAATTACGTTTGTAGGTTGCTTTTGCTATATCTCATATTATTTGATAAAAATTTAACCAACAGAATGTATATTGATACATGTTCTTCTAATTAGTTACTAGCCGGGCTTCACCCAGCTATCGAATCACAGTTCACTTGAATTTAAAATTTTTTTCACTTTTAATTGCCAAAAAATCTCAAAAAAATCCGTACATCTTCAAATGATCTATTTATGATTAAAAAGTTCAAATTAAAAGTATGAAAAACAGAAAAATAATTAAAAATTAGACACACGATGAAACATTTCTTTTCAGTGATTCATTTTTTAGGGAGAATCATGCTGTGTTTACATCGTAAAACATGGCGGTTACGTTTTGTTTGGTGGGATATGCATTTAGAATTGAAATATCTCTAAAACTATTAAAGTAACAGTATGTGTACACAGAAAAAATTATCAGTTTTTAAAGCTCTTTCCAAATATGTAACATATATGTACTTTAATGGAAAAAAAATACATTGATTTCAACTTTTTCAAACATGGCCAAATTTCATAACGGATGCCATACCGGAAATGGTCTACCCGGAATTGTTCCCCGACCAACAAAGTTTTTCTTTTATTTCTATAGATGACAGATGTTTTGTGAATTTATATCTGCAAATGACATCCCCCCCCCCTTTTTTTTAGTTAATTAATATTTTTTATGTTATATTTATACACTATTGGTTTTGAGTTTTTCAAGTTCATATCTCTTAAAATGAAAAAACCTGTACTAATTTCTGGGAATACTCAACCTGAAATTCTGGACAATGCCCTAATGGCTAAGGTACTGGGATTTGGTACCAGAGTCGGTTGATTTGTGTTTCGCCATTGGGAATGGGTGCTTGTAGCCTTTTAAAGTTAGTATGAATTTCCTTGCTTATTAGCCCTTGTGCAGTAAAATGCAACCCTAGCAGTGTTTATCAACCAACCAAGCTTGGAAGTTTAAAATATAATTTCGTATGTACAGTTGTATTGACAAAATGGCAATGAAATTAAGTTTCCTAATATGGTAATCAATTTTTGATATTCCTCATTGTGCTCTTAAATTCATAACTTAATTATGTAATTAAAATTTAAAAATAATTATAATAAAGCAAAAATTACATCCTAATACTCATTAAAACACTGCTCTCAATATGTTGTCCTCACACATGTTTTGAATTAATTAAAAAGAAAGATCTGAAAAAAATACCTTGTTCTCAGTGACAAAACTTTTGTTTGTTTGTTTTTCAAAAATTTTTATTAGAAGAAAATTATAGTATAATTTAAGTGATATCCTTTTATATTACTGTTTGTTTTGTTAACAAATAGATATAACACAAAATATGCATGTAAGATCTGTTTTCATGTAAGTAAGATTTGTAGATAAATGTTGTTAAGCAAATTTTGGCATATTGTGTTTTGAAAAGGATGCAAAATCCTTCAAAATCTCTCTCTATCCTGTATTTAGTAGTTTTCATTTAAATTATGGGGATGATGGATTTCATTAAACTCCTAGTTATCCATGCTGGTTAATGTTCTGGATCATATACAAAATAGAAACATATGGTAAATCCTAAAATGGTCCTGTATACTGCTAAATATGCATGATCATTCAAAGTTTTTAAATGAACTACATATAGAGATTTAACACTAGAGAGACAAGAATTTTTTTCTTACTAGAACAACTGAATGCCGTCATTTTGACAGTTAAAAATAAAATTGGGAATTTTAAATATTAAATTTTTTTTCAAAAAGATGGTTAAATACTTTAAATTTTGAATTATTTCATACCAATATATAATAAATTAGTATATATTTAGATATATTTTATGCTGGTAGGCCGATCTGACAACCTGGTATGGTTTATCCGTAAAAATATATCCATGGTTTGTGCAGTCCTTATTTCTTAACACCAATATTTCCGAAGAGCCAATATTTCTGTTATTTGCAAATGGGGGAAGCAACGAAAAGTGACTAACATTTTTCTGGTAATATTTTAAAGTTTTCTGTATTGCTGTCAAATTGACAGGTTTCAGTCTTAGTAGGTATACAACACATTTTTTCCACCTCTTTATTATTGGGTATAATTTTGTAAATGTGAGTGTATATTTCGTGTAAAATTAGTTAAAGTCATAAATTTTCAAAAGCCTGAGGACATAAATACAGAAATAACGCTCAATAGTATGTGCGAAACCATCAAAATGATGGCAGCCATCTTTCTAGTGTTAAATAGGGTTTAATTGAAATAATTTAAAAACTTACACAGATTTTATGATTTTCTTCTCAAAAAAGGTCTCCTATCACTCTTTGTTCGAAATAATGTTGACCTTCTCTTGGTTTGTATCTTGTCTATAACTTTTGCTATGCATGGTTAATCGACAAAACAGATAAAACTGCTCGTGGAGATAATAAGTTCAGTTTTTCATTATGAACCTGTTTACAATCTTACATTATTTTTCATTTGTATGTGTTTTATACATTTCTTTATAGAATGCTTTTAAAAAAACAATTGTATTGATCTTTTATCTTTAATATTTTTAATTTTTATTTATTTTTAGCATAGAACTAAGAACAATCTACCTTTCACATGTTATAAATTTGGTCATATTTATCTTTTAGCAAATGAATTTGATGAGATATATACAACATTCACTTCCCAGAGATCTACCTTGCCTCCTATGGTTATTGCGACTCCACTCGACAAAAGAGGTACTTTATGGACCAAGAATAAACCTCTTAATTTAATTCTGAAACGTATCATCATCTTGGCCAAAGCTAGCTTAGAATCTCTTAATAATGGACTGTATGGATTAAAAGACTTCGATGTTAAAGTGAGTATAAAATTGATTGTAATAATTTGTGTATTGTTTATCTATATATATAAAAGAGTTCCGTAACTGACTGACAGATATCGCACAGACCAAACCGCTGAACCTAAAGGGCTGAAATTTTGCATAGCGATTCTTCTTATAGTTTAGGGGTGCACTAAGAAAATTTTTTCAAATATTCTTCTTAGATTTTTTTAAATTAAATTTTTAAGCTGTTTTTATAACTTTTTTAAAAGTTTGCATTTAAAAGAATTTGGGGGTTATAAAATTTATATCACGAGAAAGATCATAAAAATTCCTTTAAAATGAAATTTTTTTCGAATCTTTACCTCAATTTTCTGACTTTTGGTGAATTTTTAAAGATTAATTTTTAGAATTTAATTTATTAAATGCTGATCACATGGTCTCTTTTCTTTTTGTGATACTTTAAATTAATTTTGTGTCTTGTGCTTAATAACAAAATAAATTGACAAAAAAAAATATTAAAATACAGTTAAAGATAAAATTTAACTACTAGACTAATTGAGATGGAAGTTTTTTAAGAATTTAATTGAAATTAGTATGTTTTATGGATATTAAACATACAAATTAATTGCATACATTGACCATTGTATTTACTTTGAATATTTCCTTCTACATTATTTTGTCTATAAAAATATCCATTATGATTTTTTTATAAATACATACACTCAAGAGCCAAAACATTATGACCACCTGTCAATAACGAGTTGGCCCACCTTTGGCGCGCAACACAGCTTCAACCCGCCTTGGCATGGATGCCACAAGTCCTTGGTAGATGGCCGGAGACAGATTGTACCAGATGTTTAAGCAACGGTCACGCAAATCCGAGATATTGCGAATTGGTGGTCTTTGAACTCTGAGCTGCCGTCCCATGACATCCCAAATGTGCTCTATCGGATTGAGATCCGGTGAGTTAGGCGGCCAGGACATTAACTGGAATTCAGCATCATGTTCCTGGAACCACTCCGACACAATTTTAGCCTTGTGACACGGGGCGTTGTCCTGTTGGAACATTCCATTTCCAGCTGGAAAAACAGAGGCCATGTAAGGGTGCAATTGGTCCGCAATGATGTTCAGATACCCTGTAGCATTCATGGTCTGCTCTACCATAACCACGGGTCCCATAGACGCCCAAGAGAACGTCCCCCAAAGCATAATACCGCCACCACTGGCCTGTGTATGACCTACTGTACATTGAGGGAGCAACAGTTCGCCTGGAAGACGGCGTATCCTGACACGGCCATCGGCGTGATTCATCTGACCAGGCAACTCTCTCCCACTGATCCATGGACCAGTCGCGATGTTCCCGGGCCCAGCGCAGGCTCAGTTGGCGATGACGCTTGGTCAGCAAAGGCACACGAGTGGGACGTTTGCTGCATAGCCCCATATCCAACAGTGTCCGCTGAACAGTGTGCTGCAATACTATTCTACTTGGCCCTGCATTGTATTGGGCTGTCAGCTGAGCCACTGTCTGGCTCCGGTTTTTCTTCACCATGCGAGACAGTCTCCGACGACCTTTTTCTTTGATAGCGTGTGGACGTCCAACACCATGTTGTCTACTGCTGGTTTCACCGTCATTCATCCATTTTGCATAAGTACTAACAACTGTAGGTCGCGAACAACCCACGAGTCGTGCAGTTTCGGAAATACTTGTTCCAAGCCTTCGAGCCATTACAATCTGCCCTCTATCAAAGTCGCTTAGATCCGCAGCCTTTCCCATCACACACAGAAGTAAGTGAAAGAATGATTCTTCAGACTCTCCCTGCAGACTCCTCCAATGATTCTCCAGCAGCAGTTAAATACCACTTCCACCTAATCACGTGCCTTCCACGTCATCCAGGCGAATTCATTGCAAAATGTAGGGGTGGTCATAATGTTTTGGCTCTTGAGTGTATATATATATATATATATATATATATATATAATGATATCGGCTAACGTGCACAGTAAACTTTAACTTAACCTATGTAGAGGAGATGAAACACAAACATGTAGACATAGCCAGAGGGTCTGGAGATGAAGACCATTTCACGAGAGCCGTTGACACATTGGGGAGGAAAACCACACACTGGAGAGGCATTGGAAGGATGCACACAACAGATATGCAACGCATATTAATTTATTCCGGATTCTAATGTAGACAAATATTATTCAGAAAAACACAGGTATCTTGACAACTTGACACACACAATAGCAACGCCACCGGTCCCCACCGGGGCGCATTCATAACGTAGATTTTAAATCATATTGGACAGCAGTGGAGCAGCATGTAAACAGGACAAGACATCGACAGACAGTAAAAAGTACGCCATAAACTTTTAAAGAAGGTTATAAGGTGTAGGGGTACTGACAGCGGGGAAATAATTTTATTGACTAGAATTGAGCATGTGGCTTGATTACATAAGGACCGCATGATGTTCCGAAAAGCGCTCCGAGGCGAAAACATCACGTGGTGCTGAATCATGTTTTCATATATCTTTAACGCGTGTGTACTAAAGAGTAATATGGATGGTTAGTTCGTTAATTCCTAGGTCGCAATTTGAAGAAAGAGACTGTACTTTATCAAGAAGAAACAAGGATAATTTTAAATACACTTTAGATATATAATGGTGGGCCGTTATTATCACATATATATATATTGGCATTAATTGCATGCATTGACTGTTGTATTTAATTTGAATGTACTCCGTAGCGAAGCATGGGTATTCAGCTAGTATTATTATAAAATGTATGGTCTCAACTATAAATTTTAGTTGTCTATGTATTACAAGATGTGTGTATTATTTATATGATTTTTCTAAAAAATAGGGTAGTATGTGTGTGTGTGGGGGGGGGGGGGATTGCTACTATAGGGAGGGCAACTAAGCTTACAATACCAAGATCTTAAAAATAGGTAGAAAAAAATTATTCCAGGGGAAATATTCACTAAACCTCACCATCCCATGAAAGTTATTCTGTATGTGCCACTGGTAGTAACAAACTTTTTAAACAATATATTTGTAATGCTTCAAATGTGTTTATTATTTTTAGGGGGTGGGGGTCTTTTTTTAAACATATTTCCTTTTGCACAGAATTCTTAAAATTTCTGCTGTTGCTGCCTGACTCTTAAAGCTAATTTAAATATTGGGCATTGACTCACAACTTTCATTTTAAGAGAAATTCCCTCCTATCATTCTTCTTTGTGTTATCATTTTGTACCATTATATAGCAACTTAAAATTACATGTTGTATTCTATATTCTGTTTGATGCCTTTTTGTTGATAAAAACAAGATGAAACCACTTAACTGTAAACTGTTAAATCATGTTTTTTCTTGGTGGTAGTTTATAACATACTATTATGTCTTTCTCCAGAGTTGGGCTATTCAAGTATTAAGTAAAGGGGGGGGGGGTTAAAGCTTTGCTTATTTTTGCTGACAAGGAGGAAGGGGGAGGAATCAAAGCAATGCTTATGTAATCAGGAAACATGCACACAAGAGAGCTTGATGCAATGTGCTTCTGGCCACATCAACTTCCCCTGCCATTTGTACTTGTATATTTACTTACCTTTGTATTATACTATTTGCTTTCAAGAAATTAATAAAGCTTTTATAATTTTGATGTAATTCTGTTTTCATTTATTGTTCAATGTATTTACTGCTAATGATTTAATATCTATATACTTTTACTTGAATGAAATGTACAATAAATTTAAGGATTGGGAAAAAATTGCTTGGTCTATAGCAGGGGTTCCCAAACTTTTTTCTGCATCAACCCCTTTTAAAAGAATGATTTTCTCCATCGACCCCATCACATTTTTCTCTATAATATACAGCATACAATATAATTATAATACTAATAATTGCACATAAAACACATAAAGATAATTTGACTAAGAATATGAACAAAAAATTATAAAAATGGGTTCATTAGGTTTATGCTTTATTATTTTTGTATTCATTTTTAATTTCACAAGTATAAACCAGATTTCAGAAATATAGATTTTAATTGCACAATCATCGCCAAGAGAAAAAATGAAACAGCTTCTGATTGGTTGCATTGGGAGAACCCATGTGCTATTTAAGGTCCAGTGGATTTCCCCAGTTCTGCCTAGTATTGGTGCACAAATAAAAGCTGACGGCGGCATTCAAGGCATATACAAAAGCATCATGACTTTCGACTTAAGATGCATGGATCCCTCTGCCTTATGCAAATCTGTATTTATGCATATTAAAATGGATATTATGATCTAATAATTACATCCCTAAAAAATTAAATTTTAAAACAGAAAAATTTATCATAGACCCTCAATAGACCCCTGGAATACTATAGACCTTTTAACTTCCATCGACCCCAAGGGGTCCACCTGGACCCTGTTGGGAATCCCTCGTCTATAGTGAAAAGAAATTTGCTAAATTGTACATAAGCAAAGGGGGAGAGAGTTGGATGTCTGCTTATTTTTGCTTACAATGAGGGAGGGGGACTAAAAAGACTAAAAATGTGCTGACATAATAATTGAACGCCCCTTTTATTTGCATACAGTATAAAACATTGCTGTTGTTTTGTTTTGATTTTTATGTGTGTGTACATTTCTAATTTCGAAATCTGATTTGTGTATTGCAGTCTATATTTAGGCCTCCTCTTGATTCATTCAATCTTATCATATATTTGAATCGTGATATGGTCCCTAAATTAAAATATGCTGTGGATGTTATGGAAATGGATCCGTTACAAAGTTTGAAAGCTCATAAAGAATATGATCCCAAAGTGTATCCAATTGTTGAGTTTGATCCGCCTCAAAAATACCTTGAAGAACTTAGGGTAAGTTATTCCTACACATCTTTCTTTATCAATTTGAAATGTTTTATTTTGGTTTAGCAAAAGAATTAGGATGTATAGCCATATATTTGCTTATAATAGTTCTTTTGAGTTGCAATGTCTCTTATTATTTTTTCCTGGTTGCAGCTGTTTTACACTGCATCTTATTAAACTTAAGAGGGGAATTTTTTTTACCCTGTGAATGAAGTTAAGCAAATTCTGGAAAGCCTGGCAGCGTGCATATAGTGCAAAGAAATTTGAAAGAGAAGACTAAGTGACTAAAGTTACTGGTGCAGAAGAGATTAATTTTGTAAACACATCAAGTAGCATATTGGTGCTGTGCTAATTATCTTTATATATTGACACTCATATTGCTCGAGGCTTTTTGTACATCACTTTATTAAATGCATGTATTATATAGCCGTTTTTTGGTAATATGGAATAATTGTTAGTATGCAGTGAAATGACATTTTTTGTTTTTATATAAGGGTCTAATACCCACATTATGAATTCATAATTATCAAAATTTAAATAGCTGTGACAAAGGTTAAATATTATAAAATTTTAAACTACCTGTCTTATAAAAAAAATCTTTCTTACTAAAAATAAATTGTTAGGAACCAGTCTCCTTGTAATTAAATTAAAACACACATATACACCTAATTTCGTTTTTGCACGAACCTTTTTTTACTCAAATTTTAAAAAAATATATTTCATTCTCTTTATACGCAAGTCATTTTTAATTTAACACGAGAAGTCCAATCCAATTTCTGAATTTTCTTTTTCTTAAATTCTACGAAAATAAAATTTTATTTGTGGTGTATTATTTTTGGTGAGTGTATCCAGTTCTGTTTTGATTCAAGAATTCAGTCCACAAAAAACATTTTCTTCTTTTATTCTATCAAAAATGGAGAAAATGAAAGAAAATGATCCTGTTCTAAATGCAGACTTAATAAAAGAAGGTCTGGAACTGGCCAAAAATTTGGGTAATCATTTTGTCAAACATGACTGTAACGAGGAACGCACTGGGAAGTTTCAACGTGAACTGAAGTTATTGACAGCCTCTAACAGAGAATTATATAATGGCCTAACCAAAACACAAACACAACGGTTAATAACTGAATCCGTTCGTAAAACCGATGAATCATCAGCACCAGAGGAGACTCGCACTGATTTTGCTGAAGAGATCACAGAAAGAATTTCATTAATAGAGGAAGAAGATGATGTCCACAACATCTCTAGTGATAGCAGTGATATTCCAGTCATACGCAAACGTATGTGCTGTTTAATGTCAGAAAGGGAAAATGAATTAAAAAAATTATGTGTAAAACAGATTTTTTTGGGTACATGATGAATTTTTTTCATTTTCATTACATATTACATGTGTATTTTGTTGAAATAAAATAATAAGCTTAAAACTAATATGTTCATATGGTTTTTTAAAATTATTTTTACTGATTTTTTAGACCCAGAACCAATCTTCTTTACTTCCATAGATACATCTTTTTTTTCATGAATTTTTTTTACACGTATTCTTCAGGAACACATCCATTGTGTAAAAACAGAATTAGGTGTATTTGACTCATCTCTAAACTTTGTTAAGGTATATCAATATTTTACTGTGAATAATTTAGTTTCTTTTCAAGAAATCTCACACAAATATAATATCGTACATTTATTTGTTTAGTCGATTGCCATGTTGATAAAAAATATAGTGATCTTTTGACAAGCTTTTTCTCTTTTTCTGTTTTTTTTTTTTTTTTTTGTAAGATAAGTCCATAATTTTCTTTCAGATAACCATAGTTCTGCAAAATAGAGATCTTTCCGTTCTTTAAAACATCTTCAGAATGCCTTAACTTGAATAGTGTGACCTGTTATCTGACATCCATGCACATAGTGCAGAGGTGTTTTTGAATCTTGTTCAGAAGTTCTAAATCTTGTAACTAGTAAAATACTTTGGGAATATAATTAAATATTGAATTTTAAAAACTATTACAAGAGCATGCAAAATTTTCTTTTATGCACTGCCTCCATATTGATGAAATAAACTACCATGATATAAATCAGCAGTACAATTACAGTTTTTTAATAGTATTGCTTAAACAATACTGCAACATAAATGGTGACTAAAATAGTTAGCTGTATTAAGTAAAAACAAAAGTGGTAATTGAAATTTTTTTCAGGTTAATTTTGACGAGTTTGCATTTTTCTTTTATGATGGCTATGGTGGAGACTTTATTGGAGTAGTGTGGAAGAAAATTGCTTTTGCTTCTAAAGAATTCAAGGTAAGAAGTTTAATTTATTACTTATCAGTTTTATTCTAGAAGATATATGAACTGAAAGTCATTATATATATGTGTGTGTGTGTAGGAGTATGACATGAATCTATATATATTTATTTATGTATTCATGCATACATAGGAGGTTTAATTAAAGAATTTGTGCATATTTTGCATAAGACATAGATTAATGGTTTAATTATATTTCCATCAAAATAACTAAATCCCCTATGTGCACTCACAAACTTATTGCAGTGACTCTGCTATTATTTAACCCTTCAGCGGGTGCGCCCGTGTACAAAGTGCAACATTTTTTGTAATTTTGAATGGTTTGTTTTTACATGTAAGGTTTGAATGTTCTAAGCAGTTTCTATTTATAGCTACAGCCATTCTAACGCAGGTCTCATTTTCTGACCCTTGTATTCCTTTCCATCAATATGTTAGTCGTGATTTAACTATGGTAAACCAGCTCGACGGGCAGGATCCCCCGCCCCCCGAAATTCTGGAGTTTACTGTATTGCATTTTAACATCGAAATAAAAGTGCATTTTTAAATGTAAAATTTTTTAAAACTGCATACTTATTCAAAATTTAATTTTTGAATAAAAATTCAAATTTTTAAAATGTTTATTTACTGTCTTAATTTCAATTTTTTTGCTTCGAATTGTTTTATAAATTTACTGAAATGTATTACACAAGATTGTGCATGGACTTTTAGATTATATAATATTAAATTTTATAATTTCTTAATATTATTATTAAATATTAATATTAAATATTATGTAATTTTAGTAAATTTTATATTATTTTTAGTTAAAAAATAGTGAAATATCGGGGAGGCTCAGCCCAGTTTGAGTTGTTCTTCATCTTGATGTTTTCAGAGCAGTTTAGGAAAGTTCCTCAATTTAAGCAAAAATTAACTCAAATTAAACATTGATACAGCTATTTTACAATTGTATCAGTGTAGAATTAATGAAAAATTGTTATTTAAATATTATTTACTTTAATGGGGTTTCTGTAGTAACTGTAACAAGTATGAGAATGATTAATTTTTGCATCACTTTCAAGGTGTTTCACATTGCATCAATAAATTTCATGGGTGTTTGAGTCACAATCATATCTGGAATTTGTATAACAGTAATAAAACTAGTAAGTATTGCATGGTTGTAATCCCAACTTTTTAAAAATAAGGTTTTTCTGATAAGAACTTAAATAATAAGTTGAATATTGTTGAAAGACGAGCCGGGGGGGGAGAGACTAATTTTGTTTAAACATTAGTATGTACTTCAATGGTCATGAAATTTTATTTTTAAGGTCATGAAATGTCATGAAAAGTCATGAAATTGACTTGCTCAAAAGTAGTAGACACCCTGTATATGTGTGTGTGTGTAGGAGTATGACATGAATCTATATATATTTATTTATGTATTCATGCATACATGCATACATAGGAGGTTTAATTAAAGAATTTGTGCATATTTTGCATAAGACATAGATTAATGGTTTAATTATATTTCCATCAAAATAACTAAATCCCCTATGTGCACTCACAAACTTATTGCAGTGACTCTGCTATTATTTAACCCTTCAGCGGGTGCGCCCGTGTACAAAGTGCAACATTTTTTGTAATTTTGAATGGTTTGTTTTTACATGTAAGGTTTGAATGTTCTAAGCAGTTTCTATTTATAGCTACAGCCATTCTAACGCAGGTCTCATTTTCTGACCCTTGTATTCCTTTCCATCAATATGTTAGTCGTGATTTAACTATGGTAAACCAGCGATTATACTGGATTACAATATGACAAAAGCAGGAGTTGTTGTAGTCGATCAAATGTGCAGATATTACACTGTATCCAGCATATCACAAAGGTGGACAATCGCATTAATTTTTTAGTTTTTAGAACATAATAGGAATCAGTTTGCAAGTTGTCCTTAGATCCAATATACCAGAAGTTTTGAAATAAGGCAATTGTATCTGTATTCTTTGGCCTTTAATTATAAATATATCTCAATATTATCAACATTTTATATCTTGTAATAAAATGCAGAATTATTATTTTCAATTTGAAAAAAAAAGTTTATTATAAAAGGAATAATCAATGTTTAGAGAGACATTGCACTTTGTGCCACATGTACCTGCTGGTGTTCCAAAAATTGACACACCCGCTGAAGGGTTAAAACATCTGTCAAAGTTCTGTTTTAGAATAGCCTTTAAGACTGTCTTTGCGTTATAATTATTTTCTTCAAAAGACTCATAACATCGCCTCCTTGTTAATCAACTTTTTCTACTTCTGTTTAACTCTAGTGTTATTATCACCACCCTTACTATTATTGTTTTGTCTTTGTGTCTAATGTTTTCCTGTATCCAGACTTGGGCCAATCCATTGTGGTGACTGAGGCAAGTTTTAAACACAGCACCTTTTGAAATTTTTGGAGAAGTTATGAATGTATCTCTGTTAGATATAATCTACTAAATAGAGTAATGAACATTTTGGAGAAAATATGTATTTATATTTTTTTTAAAGCATAAAAATTTTAAAAATTACTGGACTAAAAATAAGAAGAAAAAGTAAACAAATTTGAACACTATTTGTTTTGTCATTAAAATAATTTCTAAATTGTTCTTCGAGCTTTTATTGCAGCAAATCGTTGGATTGCATCTCTATAATTTATTGTTTTTCATACCGCCTTTTCTTTAGAAATTATTGCTAGATTATTCTATCACTCTTCATTTGCTGTTGTTTGTACATAATTCTTGAAAGTTTTCAATTGGGAAAACTTTGCTTGGCTGCTGCTACAGTTATAGGAAGTGTTAGCAATATTTGTAGATATACAACACCACTTGGAAATGGGCATTCAAAATGTATTTCTAATCTCAAATTCAGCAGCTCATAAAAAAAATAGTCTAAATATTTGCTTCTATCTGTATATTTTTACAAATTGTGTCCTATATTAGATTAAACTATTAATATTTTGAAGTTATTCTTTAAAAATTTCATATTTTTTCTGTCTCATTTTGACACCTCTTTTCAAATGAGACAAAAAATTATGCCTGAGGCAGTCACCTCACGTATGGAACCAGCCCTACCTATATCTATATTAACCTGCTGTTTCTGATTTCTGTTCACACTTACTGCCCTGCTTTGCCATAAATTACTGGCTCACTGCTTTTGTAAATTCTGATCATTGGGATGTAAAAATGTAAAAACATTAAAGTAAAAGGGATGTAGCAACAGAGAATTTTCATGGTACCCAGTATAAAGGGCTTAAGTCAAAAAAAGTCATTTTTAGATATTTGTTAGTACTGATAAAAAAATAAATAAATAAAAATATCTTGACTTGTATAAAAGGCTTAAGTTTATGAATTTTGTATACAAAAGAATATTTCTTTGTACAAAAGACTCAAGTTGAAATTATTGTTCTGTGATTGGTATAAAAGCCAATAACTTGGTATATTTAAATCACTCTTTTTTACTTAAGTCCTTTATACCGGGCACCATAGATTTATGATCTATAATTTGTGAAAGTAAAACCAAATATTTGGAATAAACTTAGTTTATTCATAGTGCATGAAAAATTAATTCAGTTTGATGGCTGTGGGACTTATCTCTGATGTCTGCAGTTATGTTGATAATGTTAATAGTTTGGCAAAATATGATAATTTTTAAACTGGAAAAGCTATATTTAATCTAAACATATCTTATTCATTAGTAAGAATCTTTATAAATCAGTTTTTGCCTTCCTTAAATAAATAAATACATTTTTCAAGTTGTCTGATAAATATTAGACTTCTAAATCAGACTTAGCCTACACTGAGTATGGAATGATACCTCTTACCTTTTAGTATGCTTTCTGAAATTCATACAGAGAATTTATGAATTTCAGTTATCTGCAAAATAGTTCTTTTACTGGGAAAAAATTCATTGAAATCATTGTTGAGAATTTTGTCAATAATTAAATTTCTTTTTGTTATTTTAGTCTTTTAATGTTTGTAAATTTCAACTCAAATACTTAAGGCTGCAATGTATTAACCATATTGAATTCATTCACCTCAATGTTAACCTATGGAGAAAATTTGTTCAAAGATTTCTGACTTGGATATAAATATTTTTTTTTTCTCCCAAAAATTGTATCTGTAATAGAGATATAAATTTTACACCTTGGGGCACTTTTTGTTTAAAAAAAATGCAAATAATACTTTAAAATTTAAATTATTCGTGGGGGAAATCTGGGTAGTGTGTTTTAAACGTTTATAAATTCCTTTGGTGTTCAAAATTAATAAAATGAATCCTGTTGCAATGAGATGTTCAGGCTATCTGAAAATACCATTATTATTGGATTATCAGCATTTATGTAGCTGTAAATAGTAGACAAATTTTCTCCATTGGTTAACACTGAGGTGAGCGAATCCAATAGGATAAGTACCAGCAGCTTTAAGTTTTAGAGCTTTATTCCCTCACTCTTTGTTTCATAAGTAAAAATAACTTTATGTTTTATTCTTTTCAAAATTCCTTATTGTCCTACAGGATTGCAGGATTTAGTTTTGTTGGCCTATATCTCTTAAATCTTAAAATTAATTGTCTGAATTTGAATGTACATATAACTGTTTGAACAATAATATTTAAGACATTTTACTTTAAATTTGCTTTTCAGCCATCCCATGTGAAATGCCATTTTCTGGAAGGAGATTCCATAGTGGGAAATATGGATTCTATAATAGAAGATTTTAAAGTTTTGGGAAGTGGCATTGTACGACATATTAAAAGACAAAAGGAATTTTAATGTGGCCATCTGAGAATTTGTGATATGTGTATATATATTGTGTATAAAAATATTTTTCAATCTGCTTTTTATTATTTACTAGCTAAATACTCATACTTCACTACAGAATACATAACTACCATCAATTATGTAATTTGATTCATTTAATTTAAATTAACTTTAGCAGTAAAGTGTTAAATTCCTCAGAGAAGAACACCTTGTAATATAACGACTGTGATCTAACATTAAATTATGGGTATTAGATTTTTTAAAAAAAATTTTGGTTTTTTAAGCCCCTCTAAATCCCGTAAAGGTTGAATTTTTTTTAAAAGTTTCTTTAATGAACCCCTAGGACCTTAAGAGGAGTTGCCGTACAAAATTTTAGCTTCTTTGGCCTTGTGGTTCTAGAAATACAGTGATCAGTCAGTCAGTGCTGTATTTTGGGGGTTTAACTCCTTTTAACACCTTTAAAAATTGTATTTTAAAAAAAAAAATTCTAAGTGAGCACCTAGAGCCCAAGAGGAACCTCCCTACAAAATTTCGGCTTCCTATTACTTATGGTTCAAGATATACAGTAATCAGTCAGTGAGTGGATTTTGGCTTACATATATTGAGAAATTTTCCAGTTTTTAAGAGCATAATAGAACTTCTTCATCGTTGGACAAGTGGGTAAAGGCGGTGAGAGACGTTTGAAGACACACACACACACACACCAAAAAAAGAGAAAAAAAAAGGTTTTCTTTTTAGCTGCTAAATTTTAATTTCTTTTTAAAACAGCACATTACACAACATATACAATAATTGAAAATACAATTGAAAATGCAGCTCCTCACGTCAGCCAACATGGCCGCATCTCTCCTTCTATATCCCCTACACTAGCGAGAGGTGAGTTGAGTTGTCTCTTCCCAGTTCTTACAACTCCCATCGGGTTAAGCACATCCGTCACAGGAGTGTCGATGTTGCTAAAAAAAATAAAACTTGGAACAAGTATTTGTTCTATCACACACAAGAAAAGATATTAAGGTTAGAGCTCTTCATTATGCAGCACCCACTTAATATAAACAATATATATACAAATTTATAAACATATATATTCCAATAGAACTTGAAACAAATAACATAATCAATAGTAATATTGTATTACCACACCATTTAAAATCAAGTATATACATGAAAAGATAAATTCTGAAAATTAATTAGGAGAATCAAATTTTAATCTAGACAAGGCATCAGCATTACCATGGCGACTACCCTTTCTATATGTAATGCTCGTATTATAACGTTGTAGAGCTAATGCCCAGAGAGAAAGCTTTGCACCATGAGGGGCACTTTGAGTTAAATAAGTCAATGGGTTATGATCAGAAATTATTTGTATTTCAGCTCCAAATATCCAAGTATCAAACTTTTTCAATGCCTCTAGGACACAAAAAGCTTCTCTCTCAATGGTTGACCACTTCATTTGGCACGAATTCAGCTTTTTACTAAAGAATGCAATGGGTACTTCCTTTCCTTGTCCATTGTTTTGAGCTAGACATGCACCGATTGCTGTGGCCAATGCATCTGTATATAACTGGAAATGTTTATCAAGATCTGGAGTATGTAAGGAAGGCATTTTGACCAACTCCTTGAGTTTCACAAAAGCTTGGTCAGCATCAGTACTCCACGGTATAGTGGTTAGCACACTTTTCTTAGTCAAATTTGTGAAAGGTAACACAATTTGTGAAAATTATATATAATCACGGTAGTAGCTAGCTAGTCCAAGGAAACTTCTTACTTCTTTCTTCGTAGTGGGCTTTGCTAATCTTTTTATAACTTCAACCTTCTCTGGATCTGGGGAATGTTGACCGGATCCAATCAAATGTCCTAAGAACTTCACTTAAGTTTTACCAAACTCACACTTTCCTAAGTTTACTGTTAAACTTACTTCCCTTAGTGTCTTGAAAATGCTGTCTATGTGATTTAGATGTTCCGCCCACGTTTTAGAAAATATGGCCACATCATCAATATATGAGTGACAATATGCTTTATGAGAAGCTAGGGCCTTGTCTATCGATTTCTGGAACGTACTCCCAGCATTTTTCATTCCAAATGGTAACATGTTCCATTGGTAATGGCCAGAATATGTCACAAATGCTGTATAAGGCTTGGATTCTTCCTTCATTGGGATTTGCCAATATCCCTTGGTGAGGTCGATTACAGTAATAAATGTTACTTGTCCTACCTCAAACAACAGATCTCTAGCTATTTTCATGGGGTAAACGTCTGGGACTGTAAAACTATTCAGTGATCTAAAACCAATGCTTAACCTAACGCTTCCACCCTTAGCGACACAAATTACTGGATGAGCCCATTCACTGTCACTTCGCTCAATGAGGCCCATATCTAATAACTCTTTGATCTGCCGATCTACTTCCTTTTGTAAACTAATAGGGACCCTATACGGTTTGAGTCTCTTTGGCGAACATTTCTCCTTAACTTTGACAGAGTGTCCTTCAACCTTGGCGTGTCCGGGCTTGCAACTGAATATATCTACATATTTCCGGAGAATATCAAAGAGTTCCTGAGTTTGTTCCCCTGATAAACTAGTACTTTTCATATTATGAAGGTGTTTTCTGATATCTTCAACATTTTTATTCCTCTTGTCAGCAGGTGCATAGTGAATTGTATCAAAATCTTCATCTAGTTCGAAAACCATACTAACATGATTTATTCTTTGAATGTAAGGTCGGAGCTTATTTCAGGGATGAGTTTGGCAAAAAATCTGAAAACAGATTCTAGAAAATTTATACGCGGGGTTCAAGGGGCAGCGTCCCTTAAGGGGGGTTTAAAGGGGCCGAAGCCCCCTTAAGCCAGAGCATTTTTAAAGCATATTTTGTTACACTTTTAGCATGTCTTTTTCTTAGACTAAAAAATACAATTTCATGACTAAAAAATGCAGAAATAAAATTAAAAATACTTCAAATAATGGAGTATACGCAATGGGCGTTTTTTTTTTTCTTTTGAGATTTTTTTGTCGCCAAATCCCCGTGTGTCTCCGGGGTCTAAGTTTGGCGGCCATCTTGAAAATCCGTAAAAACACGTTATTTTTTCCAATTCTCCAAGCTTCAAATTTTAAAAAAACATGCTTTTATCGGAGGTTAATTTCCAATACACGGTGCCATCGCCAATTTGGCGAAAATCCCGTTCGGAGACCTGTTAAGCTTAAACTGCGAAATGTAAACAAATGTGGCGACCAAGAAAGAACAAATAAATAGGAAAACAAAGCTTACTGCTGGCTTTATGAAACTCGTAGGCGGGTACTTACGGAAAATCCAGTCGACCATTTTCGCCAAATGAAGGCAATAGCGCCAAGAGGCAATTTTTAGCCAATAATAGTAAAACCTGCCACACGTGATTCAATGTGACCTTGATTTCTAGCTCTGGAGTAAAGCTGTCGCTGTGTTAAGTCTCGTTGTAGCTCTGCGTTGTAAAAAATGTTTAAAATTTGGGATTTACAAACTACAGAACAAGAAGCAGTAGAATTCTTTCAAAGGTATGGAATCTTACCGTCATCCAAAAAATGCGTCAATGGCATCGATATGGCGCTTTATTTAAAAACGCATATTCAATGGCGTTGTAATATTAAGACTTGTCAGAAGCGAATATCCATTCGGAAAGATACATGGTTCGAGATTTCAACCATTTCATTTGAGACTGCACTAAGATTTATTTATAGCTGGCGCAGAGAATTGACTATTATTGAATGTAGAAAGGAAGAATTAGAGTTGAGTGACAAGACTGTTATCGATTGGAATAATTACTTAAGAGAAGTTTGTACACGCAGTCTTTTAACAAGGCCAAAGAAAAAAATCGGAGGGGTCAACCTCATTGTCGAAATTGAGGAGAGACTGTTTTCAAAGCGTAAAAACCCTGCAGAGAGAATAACTCCCGAGCAATGGTTGTTTAGAGACATTTGCAAGGAGACCAGTGAGTGTTTTATAGTAAAAGTTCCAGATAAGAAGGCGATAAAAGATAACTTCGAAGAAGGTTCTACAATATACTCGGACTCATGGAAAGCTTATAAAACCGACGAATTAACAGCTGCTACTTTCGAACATTTCAAAGTTAATCATAAGTATAACTTTGTAGATCTGGATACCGGCGTACATACACAAAACATTGAGCGATTGTTGGGTTCGTCCAAGTGGCGGAACAACAGACAACGTGGGACAGCACGACACCACTTAGATTCTTATATGACTGAATTCATGTGGCGTCGTCTTCACAAAGAAGAGGACATATATGTTTCTATTTTGCGTGCAATTGCAGATTTTATGACGCCAAAATGATTGGCGGAGGAAGCGGTCGGGAGGTTTGGCGGATTTGCGCCAACTTTTATGGTCGACTGGATTTTCCGTAAGTACCGAATTTGTAAACAAATTGTTTACCGAAATGTAAACAAATGTGGCGACCAAGAAAGAACAAATAAATAGGAAAACAAAGCTTACTGCTGGCTTTATGAAACTCGTAGGCGCACATAGAATCTTCGCTTTGTTCAGATACCCTTGCTTCACTTCGTTACGCATCCGTCCAAAACCATTTGAGAAAATCCCCACTCCGGGAGCTTCGCTACGTACCACTGGCTGTAGTACAGAAAAAAAAGCTTCCGCTGGCTATAGCGGTCAGTAAAACAAAGCTTATCGCACAAAAATTCAAAAAATATCCGATCTTAAAATCGGAAAATAAAAACCGCACAAACAACTATCAGATTTGGCGAAAAATCGCTCCTTGGCGTTCGTTGCGTATACTACGTCTATACCCAAAGGCTCATTGCAGCATATTATGCAATAGGCAACTCTAGATTTTTCAAGTTTCCGGAAAACGTCTCCTAAATATGCATTTGCTACACTTTTCTCCAACCATTCCCAGCGCCATGGATTTTTAGTGCCGAAGTCGATCGCACGAAGGTTTAGTTTATCCGATCGACATACTATATCTTTTCTAACAGTCGGCATAACGACAATATTAAGAAAAATAAAACCAATCTATTTTCTTACACCACGTATTAAACTAAAGCAAAACGCATACAAAATCAAAAGTATACAACGCCACGTGAGCAACGAGTAACACACGTGGTACGGAACAAGTTCCTGGAAAGAGAGGCACGTCGGGACACGCAAATGAAAGAGTTTCTCTGATTTGCTGTGACGTCACGATGACGACATAGCGACATGTATTCTTCCGTCAATCCACTTCTTTCACTTCGATCGCGCTTGAAACTGCCGGTACGAACATAGTATAAGCTATATCGGAAAAAGGTGGATCTTTTTTCAAAAAATTTAAAAAAGCGGAACTTTTGTGAAAAAGCGGAATTTTTTTTTCCAGAAAATATAAAAAAGCGAAAATCCGCCAAAAAGCGGAAAAACTCATCCCTGTTATTTATGTGGAGTTCCCTGATACTCCTATCTTCCATTTCGACTTTTGCAGAATGTGGTCTAGTAAGTTGTATAACTGTGGCAGGTCCAATCCAAGTATTTAAAAGTTTGTGAGAGGACGAAGGTAACAGTACTAAAACCTTTTCGCCAACAATAAAAGATTTTTCCTTCGACCGAAGATTATAATTAGAAGAATATCGTTCTTGAGACTTCTCTGCATTCTCAGATGCAATTTCATGAGCTTTTCTTAGGTTTTCAGTTAAATTTTGTAAATAATCTACAATTGGACGAGATGCAGTGGTTGGAATACTCCGTTTGCCCGTCCAAACTTCTTTTAACAAAGATAAAGGACCCGGAGGTAATCTCCCGTAAACTAACTGGAATGGTGACAACCCAGTAGTGCTATGTGGTACTTTTCTATACGCGAATAAAAGATAAGGAAGATGTAAGGCCCAATCTCTGCCATATTCTTGAATATTTTTGTTCATCATCTCTTTTAAAGTTCGGTTCCAACGTTCGACAGCACCCATACTCTCAGGATGTCCTGGAGTGGAAAAACGCGGAGATACGCCTAGGAGATTTTCAAAAGCCTGAGTGAACTTGGATGTAAAATTTGGACCTTGATCGGTACAGATCATTTTAAGAAATCCGGTCTGAGTGAATATATTAACACGTTACATGTAGTTTTAGCACTAATTTATCTTACTGGTATGGCTTCTGCCCATCTAGTGCACAGATCCACAGCACATATTACAAAACGATGTTTTCTACCCGATGGAGGTTCTAATGGTCCTATACAATCTACGCTCCATACTTCAAACGGAGTTTCAGGTCTGACAATAGGTTGTATAAGGATCCTATCCTTATATGTAGCCACTTTTCTCATTTGACATTCTTTGCAACTTCCACAATATAATATCCTTTTACGTCTTGCTTAACTGTAGACTGTAGGCCAGTAAAATGAGTATTTAATCCGCTGAGTGGTTTTCTTTTCCCCAAGATGGCCAGCTAGTAGGATTTCATGTGCCATTTTTAACACAATGTCCCTCTTTTCTATTGGTAATACGACTTGCTTAATATTTTCGCCACAGATATATTCATTATGCTGTAAAATTCCATGGTCCATAAAATAAGAGTTTTCTCGTTTTTCTGCCCATTCAAAACATTTCTTAAGCGTTTCATCATTTTTCTGAAGTTTGACGAACTCTAAGTTTGTCTCTTCTATTGTGCGATCATCTTTTGCGTTTTGTAGAGACTCCTTTCCGCTCACTGCTAACACTGTACTGGTTACATTCTGAAGCATGTCCTTGTCATCATTATATCCCGACACTTCATTATTCGGTTCTTTTAATTCTGAGACTGACGTCTCCGAACAATGGCTATTCCCGTGGAGTTCGATATTTTCTTTGAGCATAGTGTACGCTGAAAAGTTTAGTAATAAATCGTTAGTAAGTCTCTTTGAAACGGCACAGGTGACTGGAACATCCCCATGTAAATCGTCATTAATTTTCATTCCAAAGATTATGAGAGGAATTGTTTCACTTTCCCCAAAAGCTGAATTTATTTCTATTTTACCTTCTCCTTCATAAGGCATATCGGCTAACAAATCTTCTCGCTCTACAGATATTTGTGCACCCGTGTCTACGATACCATTCAGAACTACATTTCCACATTTGATTTCGATGATTTTTAAATCACCCACGCCATCATAGATATCCACTGATTTGGATACTGGAACAGAAATTTTAGCTGTCAACACATCTGATTTATTATCTTTCATAGTAGTTGACTTTTGAACTAGGTTACTTTGTGCGGTAACAGGAATATTTTTAGACTGATGATTTTTCATACAAAGCTTTGAGATGTGACCTTCGTTTCCACATGTAAAACAAGTTGGTTTGTATTTAGATCTATATAAATCCTCATTTCGGCGTTGTGGTGTCCATTTGGTTGTGTTTTGAGGTGAAGAAAATGGTTTACTCTTAAATGTCCGTTCTGGAGGTGGAGTATGAGGATGAAATTTTTCATTTACCTTGTCCTTAGAAACCGTTCCCAAGGATTTCTTTGCTGTACTGCGTATACTATCATATTCATCTAATCTGTCCGCCAACTTGGACGGGAAAGTAAATTTTGTCCATTCATCTAAGAGATGTTCTCGCACTTCAGGCGGTACCTTTTTCTTGAGCTGATCTGTAATGATTAGATTCTTCAGTCCTTCAAAATCTTTGATATCTAGACCTCCAATCCATTCTTCGAAATAATTTGTTATTTCATAACAAAAATCCCTCCAAGATTTCTCAGCCATCTTCTGATGCATCACGAACTTTTTCCTAAAACTTTCAGGATTCAATTTAAATCTTTTTAGCAAAATTGTTTTAATATACTCGTAATCCTCAAATTTCTCTTCCGATCCTCTACTAATTAATTGAACGATTTCGGATGGTAATAACGTTAAAAGTCACGATACCCAGTCTTTAGTATCTATGTGGACTCTTTTGGCCTGTATTTCGAACAGAGGTAAATAAATCGTGATGTCATCTTCATGCAAATTAAATCTAGGCATAAGCTTAATTAATTCTGAGCAATGTTGCCCACTGTTATAGAAAACCGTAGAAGAGCTTGACCGACTTTTAGATTCGATTTCGAGCTTTCTCAATTCAAACTCCATTTGTTCTCTTTTCTGCTGAGCTTCCAACTCTATTTGCTTCTGCTGAATTTCCATCTCCAACTCTCTTTGCTTCTGCTGAACTTCTAACTCTCTTTGCTTCTGCTGAATTTCTAACTCCCTTTGCTTCTGCTGAACTTCCAACTCCATTTGATTTTTCTTGGAGACTTCTTCCTCGAGTCTGGTATTAATGATCATCTCTAATGTTCCCTTTACAAATTCTTCATCATAAGATTTACTTTCTATAGTAATTTTTCTGAGATCCACTATTCTCATTTCGGGAGTTGGTTTTTCCCCCATCTCTTCAGCCAAATTACGTAAATCTTCTTTCTACCCTTAGTTAAAAATGCCATGGTGCTTAGTGTTTAGTAACCCCTTATTTTATAAATATATCTAGACAAAAATATAACTCTTAGAACAAACAGGGATTTTTTTTATTTAGAAGCCCCGAAAAATAATATATATATATATCTGACGATAAATGATTCATGGGGTTAAATCTAATAATACACTTCTAAACATATACTACACTAATAAACACCAATAATCAGAGTTTTATCCTTAACACTAACTCTGTCAACCCTTGCAAACAGTAATTAATAAAAGTTCAAATAAATACCTAATAACACCCGAATAACAATGTGTAATCAGTAAGTACTACGCGTAAACAAACTGTTCGAACTAACGTGCTTTAATATTATAACAACAGAAACAAAATATCATACACATTCAAAAAAATATTAACAAATCCAAGAACAAACATTAAAGAAGTTTCGTTTCCGCAATACTGGTAAAAAAAAATCTTTAAATATCAAACTTTCGATAAAAATATTGCATGCACAACTCAATTTTGTAAAATTTCCAATGATGAATGTTAAATGTCGCCAACAGAACCGATAATATTTTATCAGAACACTATATAAAATAATCAAACGTATTTATTTTATTCCACGCTATTCGTCAACATTAAATATCCCACCTAAAATGTAATTATACAATCCTTATGCTAAGAATATCCATCAAGAATAAAACCCAAGTACGTATATCATACAGTAAAATAAAACCAAAACGAAATCCACGATTCTATCGAAATTATTCCATTTATAATATGCATAAACAATGATTTGTTACACACGATAAAAAAATAACGTAAAATCGTTCTTATTTAAGCCATTTCATGAAAACCGTTTAAAATAACTTGGCATGGGGCCAAAACAGAACCAGAAGTTCATAAGAATACACTGATGTACAATTTTACATAGACGGGTTGACTTTCGAATTACTAAATGTAATTGCTAAACAAAATACATTGGTACAGCTTTTTCAGACGCACCGCCCTACCAAGCTTGGCGATTTTGTGTATGGCGTGGTAATCATGCTATTTTGGCGAGATTTTGTTATTTTGTGGCAACCCAGTTTGAATGGCTAGTCGTGTGCGTTTGTTTACGTGGCGGCCATTCTTTTTTATGGCGGCCCATGTTGCGAAATATTAATGACGTAATTTGGATACTATTAGATGAAGATTTTTGTGAGATATACGTACTGTTGGGGTTGTTAGGGATATAAAGTGGGAGGCTAAATGAGGTTTTTTGCGGTTTATTTGAAATTAAATGTTAATTTAAACGGTTAATTTAGATGTGGTTTGATGGATTTATATGTTGGTTGTGTTTACGTTTCTACGTTTCTGTTTTTGAAAACTTTGTGGTTGATTTAAAATGCGGCGTGGTAGAGATGTAAGTATACGCAACAAACGCCAAGGAGGATTTTTTAGTCAAATCTGTTGGTTGTTTGGCGGGTTTTTTTAGGGATGCCGGTTTTTACTTTGGTGTTGCCAATTTGTGTTTTGTTGCTTTTAGGATTTTGTTGTTGCCAGATTTGGTTTTATCTTGTTTTGCGTCATTTATAGGCGCCATGAATGTTTTTTTTTACGTTCTTTAGTGTAGTAATATGTTGTGGCAACAGTTTTTGAATTTCGCGTTCTGAGTTTAAATTTGGCATTTAACTTTGAGCTTCTAAGCAGCATGGATGCATCTTAGTCTGGTTGTATATTTCAATTTATTTTTTCCTTTTATTTAGGGTAGGTGGGGGCAAAGGTTTGCAGTTTTGAGTTTTGGGTTTCTTACGGGCCTCCGTTAGATCCTATCGCCCCAAAAAGTCACTTATATTGTAGTTGGGTATCCCCTCTACCTTCTATAAAATAATGAATTTTTCCCCGAAATATTTAGTCACCGAATTTTTAATTTTACCAAAAGACCTGTTTGCGAACCTTTGCCTCAATCGGTGGGGCAAAGGTTCGCACTGCAAACCTTTACCCCACTCGTTGGTTTCTTACTGGATAGGCATCGAAAATCACAAAAAGAGTTGTCTAAATAATTTTATTTCACATTTTGTAATCTTTTTAAAGGTGTTACATATATAGAAAATCACAAATTGAACAGGTTAATCTCAATAAATTTTTTCTTAAACTAAATAACTTCAAAATGAAATATCAACTATTAACACAGAAAGTTGAATCTAACAAAGAAATTCACAAAATGAAAAGGGGTTAATCTCAATAATTTTTTTCTTAAACTAAATAACTTCAAAATGAAATATCAACTAATAACACAGAAAGTTGAATCTAACAAAGAAATTCACAAAATGAAAAGGGGTTAATCTCAATAATTTTTTTCTTAAACTAAAGAACTTCCAATTAAAATATCAACTATTAACACTATCGCTATATTATATCGCTATATTATAGATCCTTTTTTTTATATTTTATTGTGAACGTATTTTTTTCAATTGAATTTGTGCTGTAATTTACGTTTGATGAAGAAATATATATTTAACCAAGGTGTATTTTATGTTTATTTAAATGAGTTATTATTAGTTACATTATATTGGCTATTTTTAGCGAGGGGTGGGGGGGGGAGGCATCCCCCCCACCTAACAAATTTCTCATTATTTTTAAGCTTTTATTTTTTGTATTTATGTGTTTTTAAGATCCCGGCTTTATTAAACTCGTGCGTCTACGAGTTTAATAAAGCCAGTAGTAAGTTTGTTTTCCAATGTATTACGTTTACTACATCTGTTTCATATTTTGTTTACATTTCGCACTTTAAGCCTACCATGTCTTCGGAAAGTCCGTTGGCGACAAGTTGGCGTCAAAAACTTTTGGCGCCAACTTGTCGCGAAGGGCGCGTCTGAAAAAGCTGTTCCAATACATTCAGACAACAAATCTAACTCATTTGATACTAGCCGGGCTTCGCCTAGCTACGCTCAAGCCAGCCGTGTAACATATTTATGTACTTCGGGCCCCACAAAAGAAAAAAAAAGTCCTACAAATGTGTTAAATTCAAGTCAATTTTTATTCCCGTCGCTGCCGACAGATGGCTGCACCACTGCACCATACTGGATATGTATGATTTGATTTCTCAGAGGGATGACGCTTCATTAGAATCCAAATATCTCTAAAACTATTGAATTAACAGAATAAGTGTACGCAGAAAAAATTATCAGTTTTCGAAGCTCTTTCCAAATATGTAACATTTATGTGCTTTCATGAGAAAAAAAAATACACTGATTCCTGTATTTGACGGCCAATTTTTTTGGAGGATGAGTCCGTCCCAGTCGCGTTATGGTCACGTGATCTCGACAAACCCCTCTGTTACTTTATAAATATAGAAGATGTAATATCTTCAAATTTAAATGCAGTGAATTAGATGAATTATCGTTTGCAAAAAGTGATTAATCATGCGTTTAACAAAACTATTCTTAATTATCTGGGACGAAAATTCCAAAACGAAAGGAAAAATATTTTTCCCTTGAAAGAACAACACAAACAATTAAAATAAAATATACAGACAAATAAAACTCGGAATACTGACGTATTCTTTTTGATTTTCTCTGGTGAGAATTCGTTTTTTCTTCCCTGAAGAGAAACAGAGACTTTATATCCCGGGATAGAACAACTTTAAACACTATATTCCTAGATAATTTCGCCCAGACAATTAAAATATTAAAATGTGGGAGCATGCATTTACACAAAATATAAGAGCTCTCACCTGATACGAATACTACCGACTGCGCCAGTAGGAATTCTTCATCGTTGGACAAGTGGGTAAAGGCGGTGAGAGACGTTTGAAGACACACACACACACACACAAAAAAAATAAGGTCGTTTTCTTTTTAGCTGTTAAACTTTAATTTCTTTTTAAAGCAGCACATTACACAGCATATACAATAATCGAAAATACAACATATGCAGCTCCTCACGTCAGCCAACATGGCCGCATCTCTCCTTCTATATCCCCTACACTAGCGAGAGGTTGAGTTGAGTTGTCTCTTCCCAGTTCTTACAAGCATTATATACCTTGTTCTACGATTGCTAAAAATTGTAACCCCTAGCTACACCAAAAGCTAATTATTATATTTTCTGTGTAAAGGTATTTTCTGCGTAAGGTACTGTGTAAATACTATTTATATTGATTGCCAGTAGCAAAAAATGATTTTATGTGCTTTTAACTGATTTTGTAGTTGTCAGATCTTTTTGATTTCTAAAATATCTTATGATAGGATTATTTATTTATTATTTTTCAAGACTGGGATGGAATGCATTTCAATAATCTTTTATAATTTGTAGAATACTGAAAATTATAGATATAGATGGAAATGGTTGTGTAGAAATCTTTGTAAGGGTAATTACCACATTTAATTCCATTCTAGGATTCTGAAATATTTAGTATGATATGGCTTTTAGCATGTTGTTGAGGTATGTTATTACTTAAACTTTTAACTTCTGTAGATATATTGAGGCCCCACATCAATAAGATATCTTGTTTTTCTTCCATGTTAAATCGGTTGGCTTGGAATGCCCATAAAGTCAGCTTCAAAATTCCCTGTTGGGTCACCAATGGATGATTGTGCTTTTGGGTTGTTAAAAAGAGCACTGTCTAAACGAAGACATACACTGGTGAAATAAATTAAGAGAATTTGCATATTTTATCGAATTTCATGAAAAAAAAACTGAACTGAATGTTAAACCACTGCTTCTAGACAAAAATGCAAATCTTGTACGTCAAATACGTAAGCGTACACGTGTGTGTAGACGGAGCGAGTAGAGAAACAGGCTTTATAAGCGCGCGTAAGTTAAGACGCATTTCGTTCGCTAGCACACCTCGACGAATTTCTTGGTGTTATTTTGCAGCAATCTGTTAATTTCAAATTGCAACAGTAAAAGTGAGTAACCACCAACGTTTAGATGATGGAATGAGGTGGCGAATTGTGGGGAGGCTAGAAGCAGGCCAATCTCAAGTCCAAATTTGTAGAGAGTTCAATTTAACGCCCAGCGTCGTGTGTAACTTATGGAAACAGTTCCAGGATACCGGATACATCGAGAGAAAGCCTGGACAAGGTCATCCAAGAGCCACGACGGCCAGAGAAGATCGCCATTTGTCGATTATAGCGAGGCGTAACAGGAGTGCTACAGCTTCTCAGCTCTTTCGTGACTTGTATTTAGCCACAGGAACCCGTGTATCAAGGGTGACTGTTTCTAAAAGACTTCATGAGAGAGGGTTGTTTGCAAGAAGACCTGCTGTTTGCGTCCCGCTCATTTCTACGAACAGGAGAATCCGTTTATCATGGTGCAGAGAGCATAGAGATTGGAGTATGGATCAATGGGCGACCGTTCTCTTCACTGATGAGTCCCGGTTCAGCCTAAACACCGATTCTCGCCGTACGGTCATATGGAGAGAACCAGGGAACCGCTACCTACCCTCCAATGTCCGCGAAATCAACCATTATGGCGGAGGAGGTTTAATGGTCTGGGCAGGCATTATGTTGGATGGCCGCACACCTCTCCATGTCTTTGAAAGAGGCACTGTGACTGGTGTGATAGGGATGAGGTCTTGGAACCCTATGTTCGCCTTTTCAGGGTTGCAGTTGGCCCTGAGTTCATTTTAATGGACGATAACGCGAGGCCACATAGAGCTCTTCTGGTCGACGAATTTCTAGAGAGTGAGGATATTCGCCGGATGGATTGGCCAGCCAGATCTCCAGACCTTAACCCTATAGAGCATGTCTGGGACGCTCTGGGGAGGGCAATTGCACACCCCCTCCGAGAACCATCGAGGGAAAGAAAACAGCGTTGCTGAACGAGTGGAACCAATTGCCATAGGGAATGATAAACTGCCTTATTTCAAGTATGAAATCACGCTGCGAGAACTGTATATCTGTAAGAGGGGACCATACCCCCTATTAACCCATTTTTTTGTTTATTCTGCAATCGCTGTTTCATATTTTCCGACTCCAACGAGTGTTACGCACGATCATGCGTGTGTATTACAATTATTGAATGGTTATTTGTTTTGAATTGTATCAATGTATGTATATATCAAATTTCATGAAAATCGGTACAGTAGTTCTAGAGATAATCGACCAAGTCTACAAATTCTCTTAATTTCTTACACCAATGTACTTCATACTAGAGAAAGGAATTTTACACCATGGAGCATTTTGCGTTTAAAAAAAAATGCAAATAATATTTTAAAATTTAAATTATTCGGCGAAAATAATCTGGTGTAGTGTGTTTTAAACACTCATCAATTCCTTTGGTGGACGCAATTATAAAAGGAATCCTGTTGCAAGAGGCAGAAAAGTTCAGGCTCTCTGTAAATACCATTTTCCTTTGATTATCAGCATTTATGTAACTGTAAATAGTAAAAATAATTTCTCCATAGGTTACCATTGAGGTGAGCGAATCCAATAGCTTTAGTACACAGTAGCTGTTCCGGCAGCCCAGCGGACCGATAGAGGATCAAATTCCATTAAAATCGGTACAGTAGTTCTAGAGATAATCGACCAAGTCTGCAAATTCTCTTAATTTCTTACACCAGTGTAAAAGAAGGGCTCGAGGTAGCCTTGTGGTAGCACGCTGTCTTCCGATGCTGAGGGTGCTTAGATCGAATCCCGACACATACCATTAAATACCTCTGCCAGATATGGGGACATTAAATACATAGACCGGAAAGTCCCTCTTTGAAGTCGGAGAGGGTAGATCTCTCACCCCCCCCTCCTGATGCCTCTCCTGGGGCTGCTTGGTCAAAATTGAGGTGGCACCTGGCTAAATCGGACTCCGACCCTTGTGATGCCATTATGAAACCGAGCTGCATACCCCTGGCCGAAAGCCTATATGGATCTGGTCTGGAATAGGTTTTGGCCAAGAAACATTAGAAACAACAGACATAAAAGAATGAATGTACCATGGAGGAGTGAAATAAAATACCATTGATAATTTTAAAACGATGTCTTATCTTGGAAAACAGGATACAGATTTATAGTCCAGAGAAAGGACCATTAAATATAGCATTTAAGAAATTAATATTAATGCTTTAATTATATTACTTTAAAATAGTACGAAAAATATGTAAACAGCCCCTGTAAAGTGATCAAAAATCCTCCAGATAAGACTTTTTCATCGGAATGTAAATTTTTTATTCCCAACGTTATTTAAATTTACTCAAGTATTCTCCAGATTCATAGCCGCGTGTAAAACGCAGTTGTTTAAACGTATTTTAATTCTTACATTGGTCGATAATAGTAATAAAAAATATGAATATCTGTCAGTCAACAGATAGATTTTCTTATTTAAGTAAAAATAAGACTCATTATTTTACAAACTTTGTAAAGGATGAAGATTTTGAAGATAATTGCACACGTTGCCAGGGGAGAATACCTGTTTTGAGGTTAGGAGACGTGGGTTCAATTCCCGTTCCCAGCAGCCGGTCGCGTTAATTTATTCAAGGTAATTGACACTTAAAAAAAATTATAGGGAGCAATTACTCTTTAGTTAAAAATTAGTTATTTGCCCGGGTATTTGGGACATCTCGGTCACTTTGGACATTTTATTTTTCATCCTTTCTCACCCCCCCCCCCCCATGCTGATGGGGCTGAACTTGAACTTAAACGGCATCGGGAGTGTCACTATTCATCTCAACGACCCTGTAAACTATAGATTTAATACTAATGTCAGTCGTTTTCGATTATTTTTACTTGTCACTCCCTTCCCCACCCCTAGAGGTGTCTGACCTCAACAGTATTTTTTCCAGATTATAAGTCATATGTGTACCAAGTTTGTTTGAAATTGCTCCAGGTGTTCCACAGTTATGCGGGAAGATGCATACATACATTTATATATACACTGAAGATCAAAAAAAAAACTGGTATAGGCGTGCATATGCAAGTAACGGACATATGCAACCAATCAGCGTAACGCGATGCGGTTGGCAGCACCATTAAGACAACAGGTGTCTGGTGAAGCTGTTAGATCGGTTCCTGCTGTCACAATGGCAAGTTATCACGATTTATGTGACTTTGAATGTGGTGTAATAGTTGGCACACGAGAAATGAGACATAGCATCTCCGAGGTATCGATGCAATTTGGACACGAACATCATGAGTATACCGTTGTGACGTTTGATTCTTTTGTATTATAGACTTAAGGTATTGAACAACATGAACATTTATTGAGAATTAAAAAACAAAATATTTATCACAAGAGACTGAGATGCTCTACTCGACGATCTCAGGAGATGCCTTACTCGACGATCTTAGGAGATGCCCTACTCGACGGTCCCAGCGAAGTTAAATTGTACATAACTGGTTCCTTGTCCTAAATACAACCTAAAAACATATTCCATCATATTGACTAAAAAAATATACAGAAGTTGTCATCTTCAGTTATTGTAAAGTATGAATAATACAAAATATAATATCACGCATGCAAACAATCGCAGGTGCAGGAATCAAGCAAATATTATATTATGTCATACTGGTAGGCTGAATTTCAAACATCACAACCGTCAAAATCAGGTATCCGGTAAAACATCAAATCTCCGATAGCGGCGCGGCCAGAAAAAGACCTTGAAATAACTGGGCCGTCGACGACTGACGAGAATCCTTAAACGAGATAGATGTGCAACACTTCCTCAAATTGCTGCGTATTTCAATGCCGGGGCATCAACAAGTGTCAGCGTGCGAACTGTTCTACGTACCGTCATTGATATGGGCTTTTGGAGCTTTACCCCTTGCCTGGGCCCGCCTACACCTCCATTGGACTGTTGATGACTGGAAACACGTTCGTTGCCTGGTCTGACGAGTATCGTTTCCAATTGTATCGGGCGGATGGACGTGTACGGTTATGGAGAGAACCTCATGATTCCATGGACCGTGCATATCAACAGGGGACTGTTAGAGATAGTGGAGCCTCTGTGGTGGTATGGGGCGTGTGCAGATGGCGTAAAATGGGACCCCTTATACGTCTAGAGATGACTCTAACAGTTGACAGGTACATAAGCATCATGTTTGATCATCTACACCCATTCATGTCCATTGTGCATTCCGACGGACTTTGACAATTACAGCAGAACAATGCGACATCTCACACGTCGAGAGTTGCTACCGAGTGGCTCCAGGACCACTCTTCTGACTTTTGACACTTCTATTGGCCACCTAAATCCCCAGACTTGAACATTATTGAGCATATCTGGGATGCCTTGCAACGTGCTGTTCAGAAGAGATCTTCACCCCTTCGTACTCCTATGGATTTGTAGATTGTCCTGCAAGATTCATAGTGTGAATTACTTCCAGGATACCTTCAGACATTAGTCGAGTTCATGTCAGGTCGTGTTCCGCAATTCTGCGTGCTCGTGGGGTCCTTATCGATATTAGGCAGGTGTACCAGTTTTTTTGGCTCTTCAGAGTATATAGATTTCTGATCATAATATTCTCATGTAACAAGTATGCTTATCATTTTTTACTCTGGATATTTAAATTTTATCTAAGAACTATCTGATAATACTGTGTCTTTAGCGGTTGAAGTAAGTAGATGGATATTAAGAGGAAAATTATATTTCAAGTATGCATTCACAATCGACATTAAATATGTTTAATATCTACATTAAAACTGGATAATATGCTATTAGCTTCGTAATATCTTTTGTATATTTTATTAGGCTAATAACGAAAGAACACTTTTTTCTGGAGCAAGTCATTATTCTAAAGCTTCAATGGAGTGGTAAAAACGATATATTTATTATTATTATTATTATTATATTATTATTATTATTTTACTATCATAAGTCTTTACCACAAGCTTCTTTAAATACTCTCTCTGTCCTATAATAATAGTAGCAAGGGAATATTTAAACGGGAATTGTTAGCGATTGCAGCTGTAAGGACCTGTTCACATAGGAATCCGGTAGCGGAAGCGTAAAAGGAAAGATGGCGCTGAGAAGGAAATAAACCAATCACAGGCGTTAAAAATTTCGTTGCTAATCATTTGGAGGTTTGCATTGGTTAAATATATTGTTACATGTTAGTTATGTTGTAGCACAAAATTGCGAAGCCTTCAATCAAAATCAATGTTCCATGACATCTGTCATTTGTTCTGACACATCTTTCGGATCGTCTGAGTTGGTTGTTCGTGTTCTATCGTGTTAAAATTTATTTATGTCATTTTAGCAAACAAACTAACTGTATAAAGATTCCGTCGTCTTATATCAATCTTTTTACCACATTGATTGCTATTTATAGCTTGTACATTTTTATCTGCTGCAATACGTCTCTTCATATTTTCAATATCGTTTCTCATAGCTTGAGCTCAGTTGCATATTTGAAGCCATTTTCTGACGCCATTTTGGCGCCAGAAAGGAAGCCAACTTGGAACCATTTTCTGACAGCAGTGGATTGAATATTTTTAATATAATGAAATCCACATCTTTGCCAACTATCCTACGGATTACGAATGTTGGAGAAAAGACTTCTCCTGATCCTTCCGTCTCTGATGTTGCTACTGCCGCTCCTGGGAAAGATTCTCCCTTCTGTCTAGGTAGAGAGAAGACTTATTTGGCGAATGCTGTTATGGAATGCGATTTAGATCCAGCTGTTGTCTTTCAAAACCTTGACCCTCATCATCTTCAAATTGAAGAAATTCCAAACATTCTGAACTTTCTCAAGATCTGCGGTGATAAGTCACCTGAATTTAAGGACTTCAAGAGTTCGATCGACTTCATTATACAAACTTTGGATGAGATTTTGGCGAACATCTGCAGCTCAACTGGACTCGACCATGACTTTGAGATCAGCAAATTATCAGGTATGTGGAAGTACATTGTTGCTTTCACCCTTGGTCCTAACTTTAATAATTTAAAAACCTAATTGCTATTGTGAGTAAATTTAATATTACTCCGGTAGTTAAAAAATCTAGTAAAAAAATAGAAGAAGTAATGAAGGTAATGAGCCACAAGCTAAGCGAGTAGCTCGCCAAAACTTATTAGACCAGGTAAAATCGGATGTCATCGAAACAAGAAATAAATTTGCCCCCCTTGAGGAAAATTCTGATGATGAAATTGTAACGGATGATACCATCCAAGTAGAAAGAGAGCCTAAACCAGAACCGTTCTTTATTAAAATGGTTCCAGGTTATCAAAATATTATCGAAAATATAAACAACCTAATCCAATTTAATTTGCCCAAAACTGTCTCAGGACAGTTTCTTAAGATCTCTCCCACCACCATCGATCAATTTAGAAATATCCAAAGGTACCTTATCGCCACTAAAACAATTTTTTGGAAAAAACCCCAAGACTGAAAGGTCTCTTAAAGTCCTAATCAAAGGTATCCCCATTGACATTCCAGTAGAGGAAGTCAAACAACAACTCGTAGAATTTGGTTTTGAGGTGAACAGAGTTTCAGAACTCAAACGATTTAACACCAAGGAACCTCTCCCGATTTTCCTATGCCACCTCTGACAAAATAAGACTCTTGAGCATATATATGAAATCCGACACTTTTTAGGTTTCGTAGTTAGGGTCGAAGCAAACAAATTCAAAGGTACCAAGCAATGCTTCAACTGCCAAAAATTCCACCATAGTAGTGAAGTTTGCCTTCTACATCCTGTCTGTATGAAATGTGCTGGTGCACACTCATCAGCAGCCTGTACTAAACCCCGTGACACCCCAGCAAAATGTGCTAATTGCAATGGTGACCACCCATCAAACTATCGTGGTTGCAGTGCTCACCCGGAACAGATAAAAATTAGACGTAACCAAATTAAGACCATAAAAGAAGCGGCCAAAGCCGATAATTATACTCCCCAACTAATTGTCCCAACAAACTCAGGAAATACCTTTGCTAGCAAACCCGTTAATTCAACAATTTCTTACAGCCAGGCTGTTCAGCCCAATGACTCCCCTCGTCCCACTATAACGACTGAACAAACCACTAATATTGTTACTCCTGCTAATTCTACTACTGAAACTCCAACCTCTAGAGTAACGCCAATGGGAAACCTTGACGGCACACTAAATAAACTTTTAAAAATTAGGGATGTTCTTAAAGAAATTAAACAAATCGGTTACGAAATGAATATAGCAGATTTTAATTACTTAGTTGATAAACTTAACTCACCGTCTATAAATAACGTTCTTTCTGCTGCCTCACAAGAGGCAGCCACCTCTTCTGCCCCTTAATGCTCCCCTCTACTTCTTCTGCAATTTCTGTTCTGAGCTGGAATGCTGATGGCTTGCGTACACGTTTTCATGAGCTTCGGGAGTTTGTTATTAAGAACCCCGTTGATCTTATTCTGGTACAGGAGGTGAAGTGTCCCACCCCCAGAACTCTTAAAATTCAAAACTACAGTCTGTACTTCACTCCCCGCCTTGACCCTAATACTAATGCTCCCCTACGTTTCAATGGCACGGCGATCTATGTCAAACGGAATATTAAACATAACAATCTCCCCAGTATTAACTTGCATACCATTGAAAACACAATTGTTAAAATTTGGATAAACTCTAGTACTACTCTCACCCCTGTTTCCACTTACTTAAGAATTATCGATGGTAGACCCGTAACTAATGAACTTTCTCAACTTTTTAATCTTGACCATAAAGTTATACTTTTTGGTGACTTTAACGCTCACCACTCCCGTTGGAACTGCCAGAATGACCGTTCAGTAACCAGATATGGTATTGAAATTAATTCCTACTCAATTGATAACTCTATTGATATTACTTTCCCACTTTATCCCACCAGGCTTGGTGTTTCATGCTCCCAATCCATCATTTACTTTGCCCTTTTAAACAACATTCACTATCCGTATGAGATTAATACTATTAATGATTTATCCTCTGACCACTTACCTGTTAAACTTGACATTAACTGCAACCCCGTGCTCCCTTCTATCATTTCTCCTTATCATACTAATTGGCAGTCCTTCACTAAATTTGTTAACAACTCCTACCCACCCTTTAATGATATTAAAAGTCCTGATGACATAGACGCTGCTGTTACCTCTATCACTAAGACCATCCAAAGCGCGCTGGAATCTGCTAAGGTCCACTCTTCCCAATATTTCTATCATAAACTACCCCATTATATTGTTGACCTAATTAAATATAGGAATCATTTCAGGAAAATTTGGCAGCAAACTCGGGACCACAGAATGCTTAATAATTACAAAAATCTTGACAATCAGGTAAAAATTAAAATCAAAAATAATAAATGGAAAGAATTTATTGAGTCACTAGCTCTCACTGATAACTCAGTTTGGCAATATCTTAAGAGAATTAGGAAACCCCATAAGCCCCTTCCAAACTTTAACTCCAGTTCTGGTATCTTAACTAGTGACTCTGACAAAATTGAGGCCTTAGCAGCTAATTATGAAACCCAATTCAATACCCACTCTAGTGTTTTTTGCCCAACTACAATTGATAAAGTCTATGATATCCTCCAGAAATTTCAGTCCAGTAATCACAATAATGAGATCGAAAAAACCACTGTTAGCGAAGTCTTAAATGCAATTAACTCCCTCCCTATTAGAAAAGCCCCTGGTCAAGACGGTATCACCAATAATGCCATTAAAAATCTCCCCCTTCATTATTCCAACTATTTAACTGATTTAATTAATAACATCTTTAATTTTAAATACTACCCGCATCCCTGGAAATTGGCCATTATTTTCCCAATTCATAAGCCTGGTGAGGATCCTTCCCTTCCGAAAAACAACAGGCCCATTAGTCTCTTATCTTCTCTTTCTAAAGTGGTTGAACACATTTTTTGTAGCCGTATTCATAATTTTATCGATAGCAATAATATTCTCTCTAATGCCCAATTTGGTTTCAGACCTAAACATTCTACCACACATCAGATGCTTCGTGTTACTGAGTACATCCATGATGGACTACAGAACAGAATGCAGACTGGTGCTGTCTTCTTTGATATTCTTAAAGCTTTTAATACTGTCTGGCACAGTGGCCTTATCTATAAACTCATTAAATTTAAAATGCCAGCTGCCCTAATTAAACTTATACAATCCTATCTTTCGGACAGAACTTTTGCTGTAAGCTATTCTGGTACCACTTCAGACCTACGCCCTGTTAATGCGGGAGTTTCTCAAGGTTCGAAACTCGAACCGGTCTTATTTAACTTATTTATAAATGATATCCCCACCACCCCTAACACTTCACTTGCCCTGTATGATGACACAGCCATTCTCGCTAAAATCCATAATGTCAGATATATGCATACTTACCTCCAACGTCACATTAACATTCTTGAGCGCTGGTTTGATAAATGGCGTATTAAATTAAATCCCAGTAAAACAAAAGCTATCTTCTTTTCATACAATAGGATTCCCCCACCCCCAGTTAACGTTTATGGTCAGCTCATCCACTTTGAAAGGGAAGGGAAATATTTGGGTATCTTCATGGATAGTAAGCTTACTTGGAAGAAAAATATTAATAATAATATCTGCACATTTTTTAAAGCTAGAAAAGATATCGCCCACCTCCTGTTCCAGAAGGAGATGAGTATAGAAAATAAACTTCTGCTTTACAAAACAGTACTTCGACCTATACTTCTTTATGCAGTACCTGTATGGGGTCAGCGGCTAACAGTCATGTCCAGAAATTGCAATGCACACAAAATAAAACCTTACGTCTAATCACTAAAGCCAATAGATATAAAACTAACTACTCCCTCCACAAAGATCTAAGTATTGAACCCATTCGCCTGACTATAATTAATCTCGCCACTAAATTTTATAATAGTCTTTACTCTACCCCTAATGAAGAAATTGCCAATCTTCCTGATTATGACAATAGAGAATTTAATCGTAGACCTAGAGCGACTCTAGTGCTTGACACTGGGATTACTCCCAACTCTTCTTTCCCATAATTTAAAATTTCTTTTTTCTTTCTATATGCCATTCCGTTTTCCTTAAATTCTTTCTAGACAGCTTTTTTCCCCCTCCCCATTTTTCCTAATTATATACAGCCACATCCTCTTACGCCTTTTTAAAAAAGGTAGTGTGTCGTCTCGTTGGTGTATTATGCCTCTGCAAATCCTCATGGTCAAATTGTGAGCCGTCCTCCCTGATAATATCTTCTTCTAAGCTCCTGGATCCTGTTTCGTCAACCAATCAGGTTGCGGGACACATTTTGCTCTCGACCAGTAGTTAAGCTTGATCTTTTTTAACCTCTGCAATACAAATTCATCATCTTGCTTCTTTTTTCGAACTGTTTTCAAGCACGGGTTGCTTGATAGTTCTTTCCCATCTTGGGTTTGATCCCAGCGTTTAATATCTTTGCTGCTCGCGGTCCTCTGTGGCTCGTCTTCGACTTTTGAGAGTTTAATCTATAGATTTTGCTTTTTATTTTATCTTATATTGGGACTTTTTTTTTGGACATGTCTTGCTGATATAATTTTGTGTTAACTTTAACTTACTAAATTCCAACATTTTAATTTTTATTTTTGTAACTTCTTTAATTTATTTTGTAACTTTTTTTTTTACTTGATTCATTTCTTCTTGGACCATGCGTGAAAAGCTTCAGTGCTTCCCATATCCATACCGAGGGTAAAGGGCTTTCTTAGCCCTATTTGGAACCTCACGAAAACTTTTGTCCATGTCCATGTCCATGACACATCTTTCAATTTTTAGGTTAACCTAATTATTACGAATTATAACTGTTTTTCTAATTTCCTCCGCTGATCGAAATCAGTTGTTTTATTTCAGTTGAGTATCAACCCATTGTAAAAGTAAGATAAATAAAAGAGAGTTTCAAGCAAAGATCGAGCTGTGATTGTCCTGTTCTTGATGCATCAAAAGAAAAACCATAAGATCAACAGCTCACGCCATTGAAGTTCCCAAATCTACATTATTCCGAAATTATTGAAAAATCCCGAAACTATCTTAACACTTAAAAATTAGGAGTAATATTTTTAATTTATTGTTTAATTTAATCTAGTTTTTTGATAAATGTTGCGTTCTATATTTATTTTCTTTTGCTACTATTATTATGGGACAAATTAAATTCATCAACTGCTATTATTATTATGGGACAGAGGGAGTACCATTTTTCACAATCGGAAAAGTCATTTCAAGAAAAATACTACTGTGATCAAAAAGTATCTGGAATGCTTCCTTTAACACTAGAACCGCGGGACTTTCGATATACCTAGAACCGCGGAGCGGGTCATTTTGACCCTAGATTGTAAACTTATAAAATATGCACAAGTGCTAAATTTATTTAACTAAAGCATTTTATTTTTTAAATAATAATCAATATTTCTCAGAATTTACATTAAATAATTTATATAAATCAAGAGAAATTAACTTAATTTTTACAAAATAGTATTATTTAAAATTTTATTTCCTTGAGTATAATAACATGTCTCTTTAACAAAATATGACATAAATTTCCTAATTTCAATGGAAAAACAGAGTATCTCTTTTCAATATGTTTAGACATAATTACAAAAAATTAAAAATTAAAAATTTTATTAGTTACCAAAAAATTTATCAGTACTTAGTTTTACAGATTGTAAAATCCAATTTACTGTATGCATTTTGCACAAAACTGAGTAATAAGTTTTGTACATTTTCCACAGATGGGTTCTTTACATTTTGAACAGATATCTACAGTTTTATTTTCACATTTCGGAATGTGGCATCGGTCTCATTTACGCTTAATTTTTGGTTGTCCTTCGTTTTTATTGGTTGCTTCACATGCTCTTTTTTCCACCTTTTTATGTCGGAAGAGAAAAAACGTTTCTCGCAATTTTTCGACCAAGTCTTGAATGAATTGCCGTCTACTAATAGATTTTCCAGTTACAGCTTTATATAAAACCCAAGCATTGATAACAGCAAGGTCCAAAATATTACAAAAAAACCCTGCACCGGCCACCTACGTGAAGCAGACTTGACTATATATTTCCTTGCTATTTGTTCAATCACACCCACACCGTATTTAGTTGCGTTGTAGAAAGTGATTGTATCAGGTAGTTTTTTTTTTTTTTTGGGGGGGGGGGGGTTATCTGCAATTTCTACGTTTAAATGGTGACTACTTAGAAACAAAACGTTTTCATCTTTCTTACCTTGATAAACAGGGAGCTGGGGTTGCCTTGGGTGGATTGCAGATCTGTACTGTATATCCGGCAGCCTTCAGCCCCACAGTATTTGAAAATGCATCCGAACTTGTGAAATTAACCCTCTACTGTGTATTCAGGCTCTTGCTACGTAGTGACTGGTCTTCAGGTGTTTTACATGGCCGGTACTCGAAAGAGGAGGGGGCCGAGGTGGATTATATAGAATTACCTTGATAAACAGTTAGACTCATGTCTTTATGGGTTAGTACCGTAGTCGAATACAATGTGGATTTTAACATTTTTACAGAGACTAGTATTTCTCTTCTTGGGCGTGTTACAGTTCCTGCAAGGCTGGTGTTTTTGGATTTCAATGCCTCTGCAAGCTTCAGTGTTGTGAAAAAGTTGCTCGTAGTGATATTTCTACCTTTGTTCTCATATGGACTTATTAGTCGCAGCACTACATGTTCAGAAAGAGAAAAGTTGGATGAACTTTGGTTATCTTTTCCAAGATACGGGAATCCATTAATCAGATATTTTGAGTCAAATCTGCAGCCATCCAGAACTTGATTCCACACTTATCTGGTTTGTTTGACATATATTGGATAAACCTACACCTAGCTTTTGTGGGAAATAACTGTTCATCCACAGTTAAATTAGGACTAGGTGTATAGTTAGTCTTGCAATTTCCCATGAAACGATTCCAGATAACCGAAATAAGGGCAAATTTGTCTGTCTCTAGACGCTTTGTTCTTGTTGATTTTATGTCGAAGCGTAAAAATCCCATTATTTCACGAAATTGGTCTCTTGACATTGTATTTCGGAAAAATGGTGGTCCTCAGTTCTTTGACCTCAAGCTATCCAGTTCAAGTCCTTTTGCACAATATATACCACGTGCATATAAAATTTATATAAAAGCATCTATTTCTTCTAATGTTATAATCCATTCTCCTTCATGAATCTGCCGATGAGCTTCATCTTCAGTACATTTCTTTATGTGTTTCAATATCCATTCATCTATAAAAAGTCTCCAAGCACTTGAAGGACAGTTCTCAATAACATTGCGTTTAGCATGTGGTGTTGGGCCCCCCAACTTCTTTCAAAATATTACACTTTGATTTTCTTCCTCTATCGTTTGTTCCTAATTGAATGACTATCCAAATTGTCCCATCTTTGCCATCTTCATTATTTCCAACTTTGAATGTTATTGGCGATTTCTTTGCGTGTGTGTATATTTTCTTGGAATGCTTGATTTTTATTTTTTATCAGATAAATTACCATCAGTATTGCGATGAGAAGGACCAGGGATTGTTAGAGCATTGCCAGAGTCATCTTCACTTTAATTTTCTTCATCCGAATCCAAATTTTCTTCATTAGCAGGCAGGTATTCATCCTTACTACTCAAAATCGAATCTTGAGAACCCTTCTTTTTACGAACCTTCTGAATACTTCTCAGATAATTGCTTTAAATATTCTAAAGCTTCCTGAACAGCAAGATTACGGCAGCGTGACATAGTTTTTATACATATACTAATTACATAATAAAAAAAACTTCAAAAAATCTTCTAAATATTCGAAGAAATTTTTCACTGCATTCGAACGTAGTTCGTGCTTCAAACCTAATATAATGACCTTGACCAAAAAACCTTCCCTATTCCCCCTTCTGGTATAGGAATTAATGTTTAAGGAATTCTAGGGTGGGGTAGAAGTATTTTACAGTTACAGTTCGAGAAAATGCACCTGTTTTTCGTCATTTGTGCAATAACATTTCTTACGGGTCAAATTGACCCGCTCCGCGATTCTAGGTATAAGTGTTAATAATCGGAAAGTTATTTATGTTACGAATTTTTAAATTTGGTAAATTGTTGTTCACCTTAAAATATTAAAAGTCATAAAAGGAATTTTTTTTTCAATCGATACTTTTCGCGTATTGATAAATTAAACATCGTTTTGGGTCAAATTGACCCGCTCCGCGGTTCTAGTGTTAAAATACATCTATAGTAGATATGGTTTGCAAACTGTTATCAAACATTTTTACGACTTCTATAAATATCTGGCAATAGTAAGTAATTTATTTTATTTTATCGTCTGAAAATAAATTTGTTTTTAATAAGAAAAGAATTTTCACTCTGTCGATTTTCTGAAATGGCGAATGTTATTGAGCAAATAACATGTATTAAATTTTGTTTTCGCAATGAAATTTCTGCTACAAAAGCATTTCAAATGCTAAAAAAAGCTTTTGAAGACGACTGTTTATCAAAAACAACCGTATTTGATTGGTATAAAAAGTTTAAAGATGGTACAGAATCCGTCGTAGATGATCCGCGGTCTGGTAGACTATCCACTTAACCCGATTAATGATCAAGATATCGATAAGGTCAAAGAATTGGTACTATGTGATTGTCGTTTGATAATAAGAGACATTATTGAACAAGTTCCTATATCATTTGGTTCCTGTCAAGCAATTTTAAAAGATTATTCAGGGTTGCGACGAGTCGCTTCTCGAGTTGTTCCAAGAACTTTGAATTTGTTCCAAAAACAACGTGTTCAAGTGGCCCGAGAGATGCTTTCTTTCTCAAGGCGATTCCCTTCTAAAACGCTTTGTTACCGGTGATGAAACTTGGATATACGCTTTTGATACAGAAACAGCTCAAGTGAAGGCTTGAAAGGTGAAGCAAGACCAAAAAAGACCACGTCAAAGTCGCTCAAAAATCAAGGTAATGTTGACTGTTTTCTTTGATTGTCGTGGTGTTGTGCATTATGAATTCCGACCAACTGACCAGACAGTCAATAAATATTACTATTTGAGTGTTTTGCGCCGTTTGCGTGAAGCAATTCGTAGAAAACGGCCTGAAATGTGGCGAGAAAACTCATGGGTTTTGCACCAAGCTAAAGCACCTTCTCACAGTGCAATTATTATTCGAGGGTTTTTAACCCAAACATTCAAGTAGTGCGGCTCCACAAGGTCCGTATTCACTTGATATGGCACCGTGTGATTTTTTTCTTATTTACACGGTTGAAATTGCATCTTCGTGGGTCACCATTTTGAGTCCATTAATTCGATAAAAGAAAATTCTCTACGAACTCTGAAGGGGTTTCACAAAAACGACTTTAAGGCATGTTTTGTTGATCGGAAAAAACGTTGGCAGAAGTGCATTGCAGTCAGAGGAGATGACTTTGAAGGACATGCAATAAATTTTGACCAATAAATTGATAACTTTTGTTTCATGCCACCATTCCGGGTACTTTTTGATCACAGTAGTATTTTCCTTCTATCAAGTAAGGCTATATAAATTTTAGACAATTTTATACAATGATCCCATGGTCATTGAAAACTGTTTTACGTTTTTAAACAGTTTTGCGCGAAAATTGCAAATATTTATATCGCAGCTATTGTACCAGCATATAATGTTATTCTCTATCTTAGGACTTTTTTTCTTTTTTTCTTCATAAGTTCGTATAATTCTGTTAGACAGGGACGCTCTTCAGTTTACGTAATTTAGCGTATAAAAATTTCATCATTATTAAGTCGCAAATGGTTACCATGTCTTGAGTTGCCACAGAGCTACTTATAAATTTGAATTTATCTATAAAAGTTTTTTTCTTTATTGTTTAACATCTTTCAAGTGATGTACTGCTATTGAAATGTTTATCTATACTTTAAATTTTATCTAAACTTAAAATTTTATGTATAACTTATTGTATGTTATCAGTCCTTTCCAAGATAAGTTTTTAAAATATGCATAATATCTTTTAAAATATGCATACATCTTCGACAACGAGAATTTGATTAAAGATAATATAAGAATGGATGCCTGTGCCTCTGTAAAGTGGCAGAGCATTTTTCTGTAGATTACGCATGGCCAGAGCCTGGCCCATCAATTTTGATGTCTGAGGCAAGTTTTAAAAGCGGCGCCTTTTCAAATTTTTGGAAAGACTTCTAAGTAATGAATGTATCTCTATTAGAAACAGTCTACTTAATAGAATAGCGGGCATTTTTGGAAAATTATGTATTTATTTTTAAAAACATAAATAAAAAAAATACAGAACTTTAAAAAAAAGTGGCACATTTACAGGTAGAGTTAGAATTCTTAGAGCTACGACAAAATTTGTATATATGCCTTCAAAATTTAATTTTCATAATCTCGAATTCAGGAGTTCATAAAAAAATTGTCTAAGTATTATTTTATATTTGTATATTTTTATGAATTTCTTCATTTATTAGATTAATATTTTTTTTATTATTCGTTAACATTTTCTTATTTTTACTGTCTCCTTTTGGCGTCTATAGGACCGGCTGTGGACTTCTTATATCACAGTTGCTAAAATCTATTTTAACTTATTAAAGTATTTTACGAAGTAACATACAAAACCTAATAAATTAAATAAGAAACTTTCTATGTCTGCTTAATAACAATAAACGGTACAGATGCGTCAGACGCACCCCCTGCCAAGTTTGGCGATTTTGTGTATGGCGTGGTGACCATGCGATTCTCGTGAGATTTTGCTTCTTCTAGACTATGACCATTGCTTGTTTATTACGTGGTTTATTATGGCCGCCATGTTGTAGCAAAATATCAATGACGTATTTTGCAACAACATGGATGTAGTTAGATCACGTTAGATGTAGATTTTCGAGACATATGAATACTGTTGGGGTTGTAAGGGATATAAAGTGGAAGGAATTTAAATTTCTGTTAAAAGCGTGGAATAATGTTTTGTATTTTTTCGAGCTATTTTTGCTGTGCTTTTTTTTCGCGCATGCGTCATTACTATTTTGTAATCTAGCAAATTTATTGGCTAAATGACGTCTTTAGCAGTTTATTTGAAATTGACTGTTAATTTAAACGGTTAACTTAGATGTCGTTTGATGGACTTACATGTTGGTTGTTTTTATACGTTTAAATTTTTGATAACGTGGTGGTTGATTTTAAATGCTGCGCTTGAAATTAAATGTTATTTTGTGTCTTCTAGACTGTAGTTTGCAGCAAAATGAGTGACATGATTGAATTGAGGTTGTTGTTTAAAATGTATTTTATGGGAAACAGGTGTGTAATAGGTTTTTGTGTGGAGAATTGGCGTTTACGCCTACTACTTCATATAGTCAGCGAAAGGTTTGTTTTACTGACCACTACAGCCAGGGGCGTGTTTAGGGTTTTAGCGGCCCTGGTCGAAGCACATTTACTGGCAATCAAATTTCTCTACGTACTGAGTAATGGATCTTGTAAGACAATCTCGACCCCCCCCCCCCCCCGAAAAAAAAACTGCATCCACTACTGATTTTACTAATTATTACTTTTAGTGCATTACGTTTCGATACTAAAAATCCTACATTCTAGCTACGTAAAAGAAAATTATGCATGAAATTACAATTGGTCCACTAAAATATAAAATTTATCAATTTGAACGAATAATGAAACAATGGAAAAATTATTTACACGATTTAGAAAATGTAAATTGTTAAAAACAAATACTTACATGTATGAATTTGTTGGTTATAAAACAATTTTTCTTGCTTTCTGAGAAGCAAAATTGTCTATTATAAGTGAAAAGTCCAAAGATGATGAGAGATCATTTTCATTAGAAATAAGTGCCAAGGAGGACAGGCGTACAGTCCGTATTCAAAGCATACTGATTGTACCTGCTTTGTAATATTTTCAATTCTTCGAGAAGTGGGAAATAAAATCCATTATAATGATAGAACAAGTAAAAGCCATTTTTTTGTTTACCTCACTCCTTCAGTCTTCAGACCCCTTTCTTCCCAACAGGTTTGGAACACATTTACAGTCTTAAACTCCCTGGAGAAATGTCTTGTGTGTTGTTTGCTTTGAATAGACCAAACATTTGACCAAATGGTATTAGTACAGTGGGTGATCGGTTAACGAACAGTTCGGACTGCGAACAATTCGGATAACGAACACTTTCATGAAAGATTTTTTTGTTCGGACAACGAACATATGTTCGGATAACGAACTAAAACGAATTCTACCGAACCCTGAAAGGGGGTCTACAAATTGCCACTAATCTAAGTGCCATGCTTACATGACGAAGTTCCATCTAGTCGAATTCTAAAAACGGTGGGGCGCTGCTCGCTACTTCATACATTTCGTCACAACCTCTCGTCAGAGCTCGGAGCACTCGACACGGTCGCATACTGCGTAGTTTTCGTCGAGACTTTGTGAATTGTACACGTAACCTTTATGTACGCTAGTTGGTTTTTGCCCTTCTGAATTTTTGAACCCCTTATAAAAAAATTAATTAAAGTAAAAATAAAAATATTAGATAATCTGGCAATATTATGAGGCCTAAAAAAAGTGGAGTGTCAAGAACTGTGCTCACCATATAAACCAAGCAAGATATTTTAGCCAATGTAGAGAGTGGTCAGAAGATATCTGATGTTGCTAGGCAATATGGCTTGAACAGGTCTACAGTAGGCACAATCTTAGCTAAGAAAGATATCATCAAGAAGACTCAAGCAGCTAAAGTAGTAACGAAAATCACATCTGAGAAGCAAATAAGTGCCATCCATGAAAAAATGGAGAGGTTGCTTTTAGTTTGGATAAACGAAAGGGAAATTAAAGAGATGTAACTAGTACGGCCATCATTCAAGAGAAGGCTAGAGAAATTTTTGAGAAGTTGAAGGAACAAACTCCAGGTTCGTCATCCTAGAAGTTAGAATTCAAGGCTACCACTGCCTGGTTTGCAAAGTTTAAAAGGAGATCTGGCATTAAACATGTGGTAATGCATGGTGAGTCTGCTAGTGCAGATAAAGAAGAAGCTGAGAAGTTCTGTGTCAAATTTCAAGAATTCATTGAAAAAGAAGGGTATTGTCCACAACAAATTTTCAATTGTGATGAAACAGGTTTGTTTTGGAAGCTCATGCCGATCCGTACCTACATCACAAAAGATGAGAAAAGTTTTCCTGGGCATAAATCCATGAAAGACCGATTGACGTTACTTTTGGGAGCTAACGCTATTGGTGATATGAAGCTTAAACCACTTCTCGTTTATTACTCTGAGAATCCTAGAGCATTCAAAAAATTTCCATAATCAAGAAAAGACTGGTGTGCAGCCTGCCTCTTCTGGCGATGAATCGCCTTAAAGCTTGCAACAGTCCATCAGTTGAAAGGGTTGTGGTAATCTCCAGGTGAACCGCTCGAAAAACTGCACATGTAAACAGTACCACCCAGCATTTTCTACCATCCCTTAGAAATAGTGGTCCACACAGATCGATCCCTGTAATGTCGAAAACGTTGGCATCACGAACTCTATCCTCAGGCAGGGGAGAGCCCATTACCTCAATGGGTTTCGCAGAAAATCTCTTACAGCGGGTACAGCTCCGTATAGCTTTGCGAATCATATTCCTGCACTTTAAAATCCAGAATCTTTCTCTGGAGATCAAGATTAACATTAAAGTCTGCACCCCAGCATGGTTTGATTTCTCGTGTTTTTTTTCTGATCAGTTTGATGACAAGAGAATTGGAAAGAAATATCTCTTTAATTGTATCGCCCCTAGTGGCAACTATCTGTAATATGTGAGTCGAGCAGCGGCACGCGCCGTAGAAACATGTGCTCACTCATTCTAAAAATAAAATTAAAATAACAGTCCACTGCCTACGACTGATCCTTTCAATCAAACTTCTAACGTTATTAAGACCATAATTAAGTGGTCCGTGCTAGCCCTAGTGTGGAATAAACCAGCTCTAGAATGGATAAATCACTAAAAATTCTAAATAGAACACGCGGACGAGTTAAATCGAAACTTGTGAAGATCGAAAAATTCGTTTCTCAATTTACCGAGAAGAAAGAGAGTTTAATAGAAATCTCCCAAAAACTGGAATCTCTCCTTGAGATCAAAGGGGATATTAAGAACTTATACGAGGAATTTTATGCTTTAAATCTATCAGATGCAGAAATCGAAAGTAGCGAAACTGCATTATCCGAACTGGAGGATCTGCACGACAGTTTGGAGGTAAGCCTAAAATATCTTCTTTCGTCTGGAACTTTATCTAAAAATGCATTTAAAGATGAACTTAAATCATCATGTAATCCGAAACTACCTGACATTCCACTGCCGCAGTTTTCGGGCAGTTATGACGAGTGGCCATTATTTGAAAACCAATTTAATGATCTAGTGGCGTCAAACGATTCTTTGAATGATATACAAAAGCTTCATTATCTCCAATCATGTTTAAAAGGAGAAGTGAAAGCCATTCAAACGCCCGACGATACATTTACGTCGTTGTTCAAAACTTTAAAAGAGCAATATGAGAACAAAAAGCTTATCGCTGATTCTTACATAAACTCTATTCTAAACATCGAAAAGATTCATCATGAATCTGGTAAAGAACTAAGAAGACTTATTGATGCTGTATTAAAGCATGTACGAGGACTGAAATTGTTAGATTTAAGCACTAACAAACTTTCTGAATTAATTCTGATCAACATTATCAGTTCAAAATTAGACAGAGAAACGAGGAAGGTGTATGAAATGACCCAGGTGACTGGCAAACTTCCTGACTGGGAAGAATTTGTAAACTTCCTAAATAAACGCTGCCAAATATTGGAAAACATGCAGCGCAGTTACTATGTTCCCAAATCGAAACCAAAAACGCAATTTAAATCTAAAAGTTTAATTCTGGAAAGGGATCAGAAAATTTCGTGCTATATGTGTGGAAAAACAAACCACGTAATCTACAAATGCAAAATATTTCATGATTTGACAGTTAAGGAACGAATTAATGAAATTAGAAAAAGACAGCTATGTTATAACTGCTTGGAACCCCATAAATTTAATCAATGTAAAAGTCTTAAAAACTGTAAAATCTGTAACAAGCGCCATCATTCTCTAATTCACCGACATGATTTAATGTCGAAACCCACTTTCGTAGAGGCGCCAAATGGCATGAACAACAATTCTACTAGCATAAACAACTATCCATGCACGGAACTTACTCAAGGTCAAACAAGCACTACTGTTCCCCCTCTAAATGAAGTTGCAGGCGCTGCAGAATCAAACTGTTTCTCATCTCTAACCGATAGCAATAAATTTGTGCTTTTACAAACAGCCATAGTTTACGTTCGAGATTCAAGGGGAATATCTAAACCACTACGTGCGTTACTTGATTCTGCCAGCCAATCTTGATTCATAATAACTGAGTGAGCGGATTTATTGGGTTTGAAAAAGAAAAAAGTTAATGCACCTATCTTGGGTTTGAATGGTTCATCCTTAACAGTAAAAAATAAGATCTCTACTGTAATTTCTAACGCTAGCGGATATTTTAAAAGGAATATAGAATTTCTTGTAGTGAATAAGATTTCGAACTTGACGCCTTCTAAACCTCTTGAGATATCAAAAATTAAATTTCCATGTAACATAAAATATGCTGACCCACATTTTTCATCTCCAAATAAAATTGACTTGTTAATAGGTTCAGAGTTCTTCTATGAACTTATGGGAGCTAATAAGATAAAATTAAATAATGAGAATATTATTCTTCAAGAGTCTGTGTTTGGTTGGCTTACAACGGGAACAATAGGGTTAACTAGAGAAACCGAGCCTGTTAATACCCTTCACTGCTATCATGCCTCAGAGGAAATGCCAGAAATCAGTCTGAAGAAGTTCTGGGATCTTGAAACTATAGGCATTAGAGACGAATCTAATCATGACGAAACTGACAAAGCTTTAGAGATTCATAATAAAAGTACCGTTTTCAAAAATGGACGGTATGAAGTACATCTACCGTGGAAAAAAGATTTTAAAGAGTTAAAAGATAATTTCTATGTAGCTAAGAAGCAACTACAAAGTTTGATACGTAGAATTAGCCAAAATCGACAGATGTATTTACAATACAAGGACATTATTAGTGATTACTTAAAAAAGGGAATAATTGAACGGGTTGAAAACTCAACAGAACCCGCAAACCAAGCATTATATTACATGCCGCATCAGGCGGTATGCAAACAAGATCGTCTGACGACGAAGCTCAGAATTGTGTTTGCTGCCAGTGCACATGAGTACGGTCATTTATCATTGAACGATTGTTTATACACAAGTCCTAATTTAAATCCTAATCTCCTAGAGTTACTGATAAATTTCAGATTACATAAAGTTGCCTTTACGTCAGATGTGGAAAAGGCATTTCTTCAGATATCTTTAACCGAGAAACATCGAGATGCAGTTCGATTTCTTTGGATAAATGAAAATCACTTTAATGAAGGAAAATTTTGTGTGGAAACATACAGATTTCGACGTGTACTATTTGGTGTAAATGCAAGTCCCTTTCTACTGTCAGCAACCATAAAGAAACATGTAGAAAATTTCCAAAATGAATTCCCGATCACTGCGAGAATACTAGACTCATGTTTTTATGTCGATGACCTAATCACTGGAAGAGATACTGTTGACGAAGCTTTTCAGGTATCTTACGAAGCGAAGAAGATCATGTCGAGTGCTGGAATGCAGCTGAGAAAGTGGTCGACAAATGATCGAGTTTTGATGAAAAAATGGAAGGAGAAAGATTTTAGTACACATCCGATTGAAAACTCGGATAATTCAAAATCAAGCATCAAAGTGTTAGGACTAAGTTTGAATACTGATGAAGATACTTTCACTGTAGACGTACGGGGCTTAATGGACTTCGTACAAGCCCAAAAGAACACAAAACGTTTCCTATTACAAGCGGCTGGGAAAATTTTTGATCCTCTAGGCCTAATACAACCATTCATCATCCGTATCAAGTGCCTTTTTCAAGAGCTATGGGTTAGAAAAGTAGCATGGGATGAAGAACTTCCTTCTGATGTTAAAAATCAGTGGGATCAATGGTGTTCTGAACTTTCTCAACTTGCTGAGCTGAAAGTCCCAATACTGTGTTTGAATGATCCTGATTCTGAAATAGAATTACATTGCTACAGTGATGCCAGCAAAAAGGCCTACGGAACAGCCATTTACTTACGCGTCATAAATAAAGACTACATTGATGTGAAACTAGTCACATCCAAGAGTAGAGTCACACCCTTGAAAAAAATTACGCTTCCGAGGATGGAGCTTCTCGGCGCACTACTTGCTGCACGTTTAGCCAACGAAGTGAAAAGAATTGTTAATTTAAAGAAAGAAACTAAAATGTTCTTCTACACTGATTCAAAGATTACATTATATTGGATAAAAGGTTCCAGCAAACGGTGGAAATCCTTCGTAAGCAATCGTGTGTCCGAAATCCAGACTTTGACAGATCCATCAGCCTGGATGCACTGTCCAGGTATAGACAATCCTTCTGACTTGATGACAAGAGGAATCAGTGCCCAGTCTCTTACCAAAAGTGCATTATGGTGGAACGGTCCCTCTCTCTTGAGCCAAGAAGTGAATCCTGCAAATGATGTGGACCTAATTGTGCAAGAAGAAGAGTATGCCAACGAACTTAGAAAAAACATTGACTCTCCTGTTATTGACTCTAAAATATCATTAATTTCCTCTAATGACAAACCTTTATGTTACAGCATTTTAAACATTAGTAATAATTATATGACGATTGTTCATATTATAGCTTATATTTACAGATTTATCTTCAATTGCAAAAATCCAAAATCTAAGAGAAAAGGTACGCTAACAAACACTGAGTTAAAATACGCCATTTCTAAACTAGTTAAAATGGTCCAGAGTGAGGATTTTCCAGAGGACTTAAAGGCATTAAAAAGTAACAAGCCAATTCCTCGAAAGAGTAAGTTAAAAAATTTGTGCCCGATACTCGATAATAATGGAGTTATTCGTGTCGGAGGTAGACTTCAAAATTCCGATTTATCCTATGATAAAAAACATCCAATGATTATTCCAAAAAATCACAAATTAACTGAGTTGATATTTACATATTTCCATAAAAGACTTTTTCATGTAGGACCCCAAACTTTGATTCATTTTATTAGAATGTCATTTTGGCCTATTCAAGGTAAGTCTTTAGCAAAGAAGGTTGTACGCAATTGTATGCAATGTTTTAAACACAATCCAATTGTTAGTGAACAATTAATGGGTAATTTACCATCAGTTAGGATACAACCAAGCGCACCTTTCACTAATACTGGTATTGACTTTACGGGCCCCTTTGAAGTAAAATATAAGGGACAGCGCAAAGGAAATTATTCCAAAATATACGTGTCAATATTCATATGTTTAGCCACAAAGGCCATTCATCTTGAAAGTGTCTCAGACTTAACAACAGAAGCATTCATCGCGGCATTAAAAAGGTTTTTTGCCAGAAAAGGCAAAAGCTCTTCTATATTTTCAGATAACGCAACTAACTTCCAAGGAACCCAAACAGAGTTGAACAGACTTCAAAAAATGGTATGCAGTCCTGATGAAAAGGTAGGAAATTATTTGGCTTCTGAGGGTGTAAGTTGGAACTTTATACCTCCTAGATCTCCGAACTTCGGCGGTCTATGGGAAAATGGTGTTAAGTCCTTTAAAACTCATTTAAAAAAAATGTGGGAAATTCAAGGCTCACAATTGAAGAATTTTTAACTCTTATAATTCAAATAGAGGGCATATTAAATTCTCGACCCTTAGTCCCATTATCCTCAGAGATAAATAACTATGAAGTCCTAACCCCTGGACATTTTCTCATCGGCAGACCGATCGAAGTAATTCCAGAACCAAAAATTACTGATATAGCTGAAAATAAGTTGTCGAAATGGCAACGTATCACTAGATCAGTGCAATTAATTTGGAAAAATTGGAGTAGAGATTACTTAAATCACTTACAAAATCGAAACAAATGGCAATTTGAGAAAAGTAATGTAAATAAAGGAACTTTGGCTTATTAAAGGAGGACAACTTACCACCGTGTAAGTGGCATATGAGTCGGATAATACAAGCAATACCAGGCCCTGATACGAAGGTCAGAGTAGTCAAGGTGCAAACTATAAAAGGTGTTTTTACTCGAGCTATTTCTAAAATTTGCATTTTGCCTACTTCAAATACAATTGAGTAAAATGACAAGTCATAAAAGGTTATGTATTAGCTTAGGTATTGTGTATTATTGATATTATAATTCAAATTTTGTATTAAGTTCTCTAATTGCAGAAAATACTCATTGTACATTACTGAGTTACCTAAATGTTAGACTTTGCGTTTCAAATGTTGTGATTATTCTAATGTAACTTCATTCTTTCCTGTTGAAATTTCCATTTCAACGGGGGGGAGTATGGAAAGAAATATCTCTTTAATTGTATCGCCCCTAGTGGCAACTATCTGTAATATGTGAGTCGAGCAGCGGCACGCGCCGTAGAAACATGTGCTCACTCATTCTAAAAATAAAATTAAAATAGCAGTCCACTGCCTACGATTGATCGTTTCAATCAAACTTCTAACGTAATTAAGATCAAGAATGATCAGATGGGAGGAGGATAGGATATCTGAATTCAGGCAAATCTTCTCTTCTCGAAATTTTTGATTCTATTCGGAGAATGCCTAAAGAATCAACAACAATTTTAAAAGAATCAACAACAATTTTAAGGGTTTTTAATTTCTTATCTTCTGTTCCTTCAAAAGATTCTTTTTGCACCGTCTTAAAAAGTATCATTTCAGCTTTGTACATTTCTTCTAACGTTAAATTGCCTAAGTTCTTGTTAACATTACTTGGCTTACAATTAAACGAAAATCTCAAAATCCAGGCTGTGACGCGCACTAATTTGCTATATGAAGATATCTGGTCATAAATTTGTTTAATCGGACTCTCAATATTGGTTGCACCGATCACTGTCTTTTTCTTTTCCGAATTTGTTATATTAAAATCTGGAAATGCTTCGGATTTGGGCCATTCACCGGGAGGCTTCTTTAGCCAATCCGGACCTTCCCACCATTTAGATTTGGAGAGAGTTTCAGGACTGCATCCTCGAGAAGGTAAGTCAGCGGGATTCAAGGGTCCGGCTATATGATTCCACATTCCAGGGTCGCTAAAAGATCTGATTTCTTTCACCCTGTTATAAACGAAAGTGGCCCAGTTCTAATTTCGTTTGGTCCAATAAATCGCGTTTCCTGAGTCTGACTAATAAAACGTTTGGATTTCTTCTAAGGACAAATCATTCTTGACACTGTGCGCTAATCTTGACCCGATCATACAAGCCAATAATTTAAGTCTTGGGATCGAGTCTGTTTTAATTGGAGCAACTCTAGATCGGGCTTGTATCAATTGACATTCTACCGATTATTCGGTTTCACTTCTAAGGAATATACACGTCGCGTATGCGGAACAACTTGCATCACAGAAAACATGCAAAGATGTGCTTTCATTTATTCCAGGAAACTTTCGTGGAATTTCTATACCGTCTAAAAGTTTTAATCGGTATGCCCAATCTGCGAATTTCCTGGAGATCGTTTTAGAAAGCTCGGCATCCCAACAAATCTTAAGTTTCCAGCATTCTTGTAACAGTATTTTTGGCATCAATGTTACTGGAGTTAAAAAACTTTGAGGATCGTAGATCTGGTTTGCTGTAGACAAAATTAGCCGTTTATTTATTTGGCCATCGAAAATAACGTTAATATTTTTCAGGTCACAGCTCAATGTATCATTTCTAACGTTCCATTTAAGACCTAACAGAGAAACAACTTCTTCCTTATGTAACTCGTTGCTCTGAGTTTCTGGCATTAGTGAGAAAGGAGTTTCTAAAATGTTTTCTTCCCAATCTTCAGATCTAAGTTTATTGTATACCCAGCCTCGGAGATCAAATTTTCCCGAGAACATAAGTTCCCTTGATTTGTGGACAAAGTCCTTTAATTCATCTAAAGAGTCTACGCTAGTAACACAATTGTGGAGATGCATCGACTTTCTTAATTTATTAGCCACTCTTTCCAAGTGATTGGGTGAGTTTGTCATGAGATGTTCTAAAGTGGCGGCCAATATAAAAGGACTTGAGCTGACTCCGAAAACTAGACGTCTATGTCTTAACACTTTCAATTTTTCAGGATTGCCCTCTTCCCACCAAAGGAATCGCAGATAGTCTCTATCTTGCGGGTTGATGTTAATTTGGAGAATAACCCTGCGTATATCAGCTGTGAGCCCATATTTTCCAAACCGAAAGTGATTTAAAATACTCGGAATCAATTCTATTAGGTTGGGTCCCTTTTCCAAACAGTCGTTCAAGGAAAGGGAATTTTCGCCCTTCGCAGACGCGTCAAAAACAGGACGAATCTTTGTCGTCGAGGATTCTTTGACTACAGCCCGGTGTTGTAAATAATAGCACTAAGAAAGTTCAATTTCAGTGTCTATCACTTCTTCAATGATATTCTCATTCAACCATTCTCGAAACACGTTTTGGTAGGCTTCAAGATGTCCAGTTTCTTTCAGTTTTTTACTGTCGTTTTTAATCTTACTTCAGCAGCTGATTTGTTATTTAAAATAAAAGTTCGCTCCCGCACCCATGGCAAAGAGATTGTGTAGCGGCCATCATATTCCCTCTCAACTGTGTTATTACAATATGTTTTAGCTTCTGCTTCCAGCTCGGCTTTTGTTTGTTTTTCGGAGGGGTCTTTAATACCTATTACATTTAACTCCCATAAGTCAGAAAGCTTTCTTTCTGTTGAAAGTAAAGATAATGCTGATATGGTTTCATTCCTAGTAGGTTCACTTTCAACGGGTGTCTTACCGATCAGCGACCATCCTAGTCTTGTTTCGATTGCGATAACACCACATTCTAACTCTATGCTATTCCCAGTTAAGAGTTTTTCACAGACGACAAATTGATTTCTTCATTCTCTAATTTATCGTTACAACTGAGGTCAGAAAAGTTTATTCCCTTTTTTTCAGCCTCGCTAATCCACGGTCCATTTCCGATCTTAGGGACCTCTGTACAAATTTTATCTTGATCATAGACATCAAAATTGCAACAATAATTTTCGGATAAGTTACTCAGGTGAATTTTGTATTTACAATGTTTTCGAACTTCTTCTAGCCCACCGAATAGGCTATGATGCATCTTTTCGTGACCTGTCGCTACGTAACCCATCTTTTTAATTATATTTGTAGAGAGGTAACTGAATTGTGATACCGAAACGTACAGAGCTCTAATGAATATCTGTTTATTACTGTTTTTATTAAGCAGACGAACCAATAAAGTCTGCAACACAACGTTTTGTCGACGAGTTTTATTTGATAAACCATGATAACTACTTGCAGAAATCCCTTTAAAAGAAACATCACCTTTTTCTGCTTGAGTTTCTTTTGTCGTCTCAGGGCACATGACAGCAAGATGTCTTCTAAAACATCTCTTACATTTAACATACGACTTGCAAGATTTTACCCGGTGACCTAGCTTCAAAAACGAAAAACAAATTCCCCTTTTAAGCAGGAACTGTCTTTTTTCTTTCATATTTTTATTGCTGAACAATTTTCAATCGTATAAAGGATGTTCATTCTCACAAAACAGGCATCTGTCTTTATTTATTGCTATTTCATTTAATAGCAACGCAGCGGTTTGCTTTCCCCCGAAAAAGCCGCAGACTTGTTGACGCGAAATTGTCTATCTGATTGAGTGTGAACTATCGCTTCACTACTATTGGTCAATGACAACATGCGTTCTCTACTAATCACTTCCGTTTTCAAAATCTGAGGTATTTCATCTACTTTCTATTAATCTGATCCGCATTTTTTAGTTATCTCTAAAACTATATCACAAGGCAACAATTTTATCAATATTGGAGCTAACAGGCTCCCATAATTTTCCGAGTTTATTCCAAGTGTATTTTAACTTCTGATTTGTGTCTCGCACGAATCTAATAATTTTCTTAGAGCTTGTACATCTGAGGATCGTTTTACGGGATTCAGAGTAAGAAGTTTGTTTAAGAGTGAAGTAGTTACTAATTGTTTCTTTCCGAACCTTTCCGCAAGGGTGTCAACAACCGACTGATAGTTATTGTTTGTAATCGCAAAACCTTCTATTGATCGAGCTGCATCGCCTGTAAGATACGATTTTAGATAACTGAGTCTTTCTACATTAGACAAATCTTGATTTTTTAGAATGGCGGAATCGAACTGGTCCCAAAACCTTTGCCAATCACAAAATTCTCCACTGAACTTTTCAATAGTAAGCAGCGGTAATTTAAGAAAGGGGGATTCGACCGCTCGTTTTTGAATAAATTTTGTCCCTTCAATATCATCATTTGCAGTAGGAATTGAAATTGAAGGTTTACATTTTGCAACTGCTCTTTTTATTTTTCGTTTCGCTTTTAATATGTTACTAGTGTACTCGTCACATTTCAGAACTTCGTCGTTAATCTCCTCTAATTTTGAGATCGCAGTTTTAATTTTTGTATCTAACTGTATTAATTCCTCGTTTCAAAGTTAACTCATCCAAGAGGTCTAAGTGTTCTATGCTAACCTTTTCATCTAAAATAGATGTTTCTGTTTTCGTTATTAACTTCGTACCGAGCGATCTAATTGTACTCCGTTTTTGTTTGGCTTTATCCATCTTTTACTTTTTAGTTAATGTTTCTTTAGATTCAAATCTTAAATAACTTCAACTATCATTTATTAAAGCCAATCTTGATAACAATAAAAAAATATAACAGCAGTCCTGTCGCGGACGCCAATTTTATGTGGGATCTGAATATTCTCTTATCCAATTATTTACTTTAATTGAATATCAAATAAGGCTTCTTACCTTGCATGTTCCCACGTCGTTCTTTTTTGCTGCTGGTTATTCGGTACATCAAGTTGCTATATTATTCTTAATGAATATGAAAACGGAAGTCACACTAAAACACTCAGAATGAATATTATTATATTTTCCTTGGTTAGATACTTTACATTACATTACGGACATTAAAAGATATACAATTTCTAGGCTAACAATTTACAAACATTGAATTTTGATTAATGGAAGTTTTTAATCTCTGACTGAGACATCTATCATGCTTCGCGATCAAAACAGTTCTGATCGTCGTTACATAAAGTCCCGGATGAGCTGGGAAAGTGTCTGATGATGCTGCTGTTACGCCACCTGATCGCGTTCTTTCGAATTCGGCGACAGATGTGTTGAATATAATTTGTGTATTAGTACATTTATTTACTATGTAGCCGTCATGTTTTGACGGGTATCAACTATTGTTAGATTATATTGTTACATGTTTGGGAGCCAATTTGGCGTTTTATCGCCAAAGTGCGATGTTTCGGGAGTTGTGGAATTAAAACCAAGGAGTAAGTGATAAATCTGGATTTTAGGTTGATTGTTGGAAAATCGTTTGGTTGTGTAGTGTGGCAACGCGGGTTTTGTTTTGCGAGATAAAATAGGTTTTTAGAACTGCAATAGAGTTGAAGCGATATCCTTGACGAGATAGGTGATTGATTAGTTTAGGTAGTTTGTCGTGACGGATGTAACGTGAGACCTTGGCTTAGATTTCGGAGGCCTCGATATAGTTGTGAAAGGTTGTATAATTTCACTTGCTTATATTTTTTATGTGTTATTAATTAAAGCTCTTTTAAATCACAATTTGTCAAGAAAGCTACCTAGAGGCTGGCGATTGTTGAAGTCCAGCGAAGATTGTAAAAAGAAGATTTATGTTAGTTTCGATGTCTATAAAAATCTCTGTTTCTCATTTGTGGTAACTGGCATATTTATTTCATTTCGTTGAATGCACTTGTAAGAAAAAAAAAAGAACTTTCCGTACCACGATTTTGGTACATTTTTGGTGTCAGACAGTGGGGTATTTTTTTAAGTGAATGCCAGTTACCCGAAGAATGGAAGAACAGTTAAAACTAATTTTAGAAAAGATTGGCGAAAGCCAGAATCATTTAGAAGCAAAACTTGGCGAAAGCCAGAACCAGTTAAAACAGGAAATTGGCGAAAGCCAGAATTTACTCGCCAATCAGTTAGAATCGAAAATTGGCGAAAGCCAGAACCAGTTAAAACAGGAAATTGGCGAAAGCCAGAATTTACTCGCCAATCAGTTAGAATCGAAAATTGGCGAAAGCCAGAATTTACTCGCCAATCAGTTAGAATCGAAAATTGGCGAAAGCCAGAAGAAGTTGGAAACGGGACTTGGCGAAATTAGCGAAAGCCAAGAACAGCTAAAAATTACCGTAGGCGAGAAATTTAATGAAATGGAAGAACGCGTCAACACTATCGAGTCGAAACTTAAAGCTACGGTCGAGACTGTTGACCAGAAAATTAGGGAAGCCATTAAGAAACAAATAAACGGCCTAGAGAAGAAATTCGCAGAAGAATCAACGCCAGTTACTGTACCTTACTACTCTGACGCTAGTATTGAGGAGGCGTACCCGGTGTCGAAATCGTCCCGCCCTGCCGTAAACGTGTCTACTTATGACGGCAAAACGTCTTGGCAGGTGTTTAAAACACAGTTTAATATGGCATCGACTGCCAATGGATGGGACATTGCAATGCAAGCATGCCAATTGGCTACTTCACTCCGTGGCGAGGCTGCCGATGTACTGCAGACCATCGCAGTAGAGAAACAACTAGATTTATCTCTAAAGTCCCTAACACACCATGAGATTTAGTCACGTCCACTATTGAACAAAAAAAAATTTTTTACGCAAAAAAAATTTTCACGATTCCAGCCTAACACAAATTATTTTTTTATCCTGGTCGGAACCATTTGTCGTAAAGGGCCTGTCCTGACTTTATTTGGTTTGGACGTGAATTCGTATTTTATTTGTGGTAGTACATTTTATGTTATCAAAAGGGGTAGTTGGGTGCGTTGTGTTTAGGTATTTGGTTGAATAACACCCCAGACTCTGGACATGATTGGCCTACGAACAGATTATAAAATCTTAACCTACAAACTTTCTTCAAAAATAACGGAAATCAACTCAATGACGAAAGCAAGTTTTCTTTAACACAAAAATTATAGTTTATTTACAATTACATATTATTTACAGTTTATTTAAAAAGAAAATTATTTATGTTCATATCATCAATCTTTACATTTTATCGTTTACCTACTACTTTACGAGGTGCAGGGAGCATACTGAAAAACTACTCATACACAAGTATTTATCTATGACCCTAACTTTCCTTTTCCGCACTCAAGAATTAAATTTTAAATGACCAGGGACTGAATGTATCAAAAATTATATTTCACTCACTCTATTTCGCAGGGGCAGGATAATCATCGAAACAGCAGGGTTGCGGTTCTCTCCCTCCGAATCGCACGTTCACTTTATTGAATATCAGCTCGCTGTGGTCTGGAAATTGGGGGGGGGGGTCTTGCTTCACAGGAACGTCACTGCTTCTTCCTTATGCCTTCCGTATTTGGTCTCCGGAGTTCGGTGAAGTCTAGCCGCTCTCTTCTGGATCCGGTGCTCGATATTTTCTTGGATCCTGCGAGTAAGGTCCGGGAACTATGTCGACCGGTTGTCCTTCTGCCTCGGAAGTCTGGTCCCCTCCAAATAGGAACGTAGGATCGAGCCAACTCGCCCCGACAAAACTCTAACGCTTCCCTCTCTTTACCTTTTGTTACGTCATCTTCTACGCCGCTGATGGCCCCCCCCCCCCCCACATCGATCACTTACGCCGCTCTCATATATTCAGTACAAAAGGGCATTCTAATTTAACGTCGCAACCGGCGCCTAACTTGCTATCTTAGTCTACCATCTTCGAGACCTCCCATGTAGACCGCACACCTACCTCCTATCCGAAATCAATGTAATGAAGCAAGCCTTTGATTTTAAATTCTTTCTACATTTAATTTTCTTCTTCTTAAAATTGAAGGCGCATCATTACACCTACCTTTGGTTTGTAGTCAGTCTGTTGGTTGAGGGATATCTTGTTAATGCTGGATCGACGGGAACGAAATGATAACTAATCTTGTGGACGTAAGAATAAAAGAACTTTATTAAACAAAACGTAAACATAATTGACAATTAAGTAAATAGTATAAAAGAAAGAAGCATTCGTTGAATGCATACGACAAGTTAGCCGCGTACAACACTAGCTAACCGAAAAAAAAGGTTTTAGTTCATTTATCGTAGCGCAGTAGCGCTACCTGGTGTGTGAAGTTTCAGAGCAAAATCTGATTTCCTTGTTCTTTCCCAACACCTTCTCCGCAGGATTTTGCTTGGAATTAGGTTTCAGAGTCATGGGTACCAGTTTTGATGACAATTCTAGAGGTTTCCCGATCATGCAGGAGATTGATTAAATGTTCCTGCAAAGGATACTGCAACAACTGCAAATGTGGGAAAGACAATCTGGACTGCTCACCAAGTGTAATTTATTATAACTGTTGCATACTGAATTCTATTGAAGAATAGCTATAAATATTTTTGTTTTGATTTAGGAACACTTGTTAGCGTTATATTTGTACTTCTAAATTACTGTAATAAATTATATGGATATATTTTATTGTATTTTATGTAATATGTAGACTACCCTAAGTTTGGTTTGTACTGTACTTAGTTGGCCTAAAGCTGTAATTGAAAATTAACAGTAAAATAGATTGTGTTAAAAGTGATATTTTGTCGTATTTGTCGGCCATTTTGGATTTTAGTCCCGTACATGAATTTTTTTAGAAATTCCAGAGGGCTCCTAGGCTAGCATTTATTAGTATACCCTAAGGTACCTTCATACCAAATTTGGTGCTTTTTCCCGCCATGTCACGGAAATTTCATTAAGCGACCGGACTATATATAACCCTTTCCCGACAGCGCGCCTCTGTTTAAAACGCCCGTAGGGGACGGAGAGGAGGCGAAAGGAATCGTTCCACATGACGGGGGTATTGCATCGCTAAGCCTAACTTAAAAAAAAAAAATCACAAAAAATAAGTTTAAATCACAAAAAAAATTAAGTCCTGAGGTCGTAATTTGTGGTACCATTTTAAATATTATTTAAGCTATACACGTTAAATGCCATATTAGCATTTAATAATCTTTTCCCTTTAATTTACTTTAAAAAATATTTTAAAAAAATCTGCTTACCTTGAGAAATAATTTTCGAAAGCGCTATTCAAATTATTCCGAAGTTTTAATTGACAAATTTTTGTACCATATCACTGATTTTCTAATGTGTGTCATAACTGCGTCTCCTATGTCTACACCAACCCCGTTTTTGTTGTAATCTATGATACATTTAGGTTTTAATATGTCCTCTCCAGTAACTCTATGTTTTCTCCCAGATTTAGCCATTTCTGGCATGTATGCTTGTTAGCATAAAAAGTCTTCTTTTTTTTTTCTTTGAACACAATGATGTTCGTGTTGTCTAGTTGCATCGCATCTAATTCACTCTTTTTTAGTTTTCTTTCTGGAAAGTCTTTGGGCCTTCTTTTTCTTGTTTTTTATACTGTTGCGCAAGTATTCGTTTATACGAAATGCAAATATTCCGCAAGCGATGGGGAATTGAAAAAGCGATCCAAATATAAATTACATCCTTTATCACATAAGTCGCTCATCAACTACTCTTTCTCCGAAAGACCCCTCGCTCCTTAACATTTATGTGTCTTTCCCACAATAAATTAAAAAAATTCATACATAACCGGTAATTGATTCGCATAACTTAAATATTTTTATCTCGTAACGCGATCTTTTGTATGGAACATACTGACGAAAGCCAAGATGTCCTTTCCAGGAACACGAAATATATCGGAAAGCAACGCAAAATATGACAGAACTGGCGGTAAAACCCTAAAATACCCCATATAGTAGCGAAAAAAAAAGTATTCGGGACATAGCAGGAACACGAATGTTTATATCACGGGGAAGAGTTGAGCTCTGTTTGTTTATATTACGCTTTCCCTCCTCCTCTCCCGCAACAGCTGATGAGCAAAATACCAAAGTCAAGCAGAATACGAACAAACTGAAGGTCAGGATACTATCTATGTTCAGTTCAAAAGTAACGGACACAGTGCGCCATCTAGTGGTCTTCAAAAATTGTAAGCTCATTCTCTAGCGATGCATGGGTAAGACGCCCGGCTGTGAGAGACGTTCAGTTGGTTTGGTTTGGTTTCGTTTGGAGCGCTACGGTCAACTTTTTGCTACACGAGGGCTAATTAGACCGGGAGCTACAGTTTAAAGCCGATTCCAAACGGAAATGCCAGTGTCCTAGCCATTCGGCCATCACCGGGACCGTTCCGTAGGGAATGCATATATGACACGTCCGTTCCGAGGAGGTTGGTCGATAATTTCTCTTTGTGGACTGAAACTTTTTTTGTTTGTTTCGTAATAATTTCTTCTAATCTAAATCTAGAGGCGACTATATTAATTCGATTCACTAGTTATAGGAAAGCACTAGACTTTTTCAACGGACACCATAGTCCTTTATTATACGGAGAGGTCTTTTTTACGACCTTAGTCACTGGTTCTCCATAGGCAACTGAACTAACAGTCACCAAGGGTTGGCGGGAAAACGGTAGCCAGTGATAACGCGGGAGTGCCAACATACCGCCCCACCTTGCAATGTTTACAAACATTCAAGATACAATTATGCAACATCTCATGATACATGTGAACCAAATAAACAATTATACTAACAGATACAAATATAATAAATTTTCAACATGAATAGAAATAAATATGAATTCTAGTTATAATATGAAAACATAATACAACAACCATGCAAGTACAATAGAAATCAATTCTGAGCAAACGGTATAAAGTAAATATACTTCTGAGGAGCGTGAATGACACGTTCAGGCTAAGAATTGACAGGTAATATGCATAATTTAGAAATTGGACGCTTAAATTGTCCATGTTGCGTTTTAACAAGAGCTACGCGGATTTTTCAATCCTTTTCCGGCAGCACATCTATAATTTTTCCCATAAGCCATTTACAAATCGGTAGATTATCCTCCTTAATTAGGACTATAGACCCAACTGCTACATTATTTTTTTCAAACATCCATTTTGATCGTTGTTGTAAGGCGTTTAAATAGTCTGTATGCCATTTTTTCCAAATTGTTTGAACGATTTTAGTTGTTTTTTGCCATGCGTTCAATTTATTCTCGACTTTATCAAGTAAAATTGGCTCTACAATAGCATTTAAAGGTCGTCCTATCAGGAAATGACCTGGGGTGAGGACATCAACTTCGTTTGAATCGCTTGGTAATGGAATGATTGGTCTACTATTTAAAATTGATTCAATTCGATTCATAGTCAACAGTCAAAAACAGTCAAAAACAGTCATAATAAACAGTCAAAAATTCCTCATGCGTTAGTTTTAAATTTCCCACTCCTCGTTTAAGATGGTACTTAAATGATTTAACTCCTGCCTCCCAGAGGCCACCGAAATTTGGAGCTCTAGGGGGAAGAAATTTCCAATCGATCCTTTCATGAACAAGGTAACTAGTTAAAGTTTCATCGGGATTTTTAACCATATTATACAATTTTTTTAATTCGTTACTTGCTCCAAAAAAGTTGGTAGTATTGTCAGTAAATATTTTGAAACTTTTTCCGCGTCGGGCAAAAACCGCTTTAAAGTTGCTAAGAAAGCTTCTGTTGTTAAATCAGTTACTAGTTCTATATGAATTCCTTTAGTTACAAAGCATATAAAAATGCAAACATAAATTTTATGAAAATTGCCTTTTCTCTGATTTTTGTATCTAATATAAAATGGTCCACAAAAGTGAATGCCAACATGATTAAAGGGATAGCTTTGGGTTACCCTTTCTTGAGGCAATTGACCCATTATTTGGTTGGAAGCTACTGGGTTGGCCTTACAACATACCACACATTCCTGAACAATTTTCCTACATAATGAGCAACCAGTAATTGGCCAAAATTTTTGACGAACAAAGCATAACAAAGATTGGGCACCTATATGAGAGTTTCTATCATGGCAGGATTTAATCAGGATTTTAGTTAGCTTATGTTTAGCTGGCAATATAATGGGATGTTTACCATCAAAGGTCAGATGAGAATTTTTTAATCTTCCACCTACCATGAGTTCATTTTGATCGTCCATTAATGGATTTAAGCATTTCAATTTACTCTTACCTGAGACCGGAAGACGCTTTTTTAAGTTTTTTAATTCCTCAGGAAATTCCATAGTTTGAACCAACCTTATTAGGCAAAGATCGGCCTGATCAACCTCATTCACACTCAAAGGACCCTTACGTTTGACTGCAGGATTCCTACTGTTAAAATAGAACCTGAAAATACAACTAAGAACTCTTATTAATTTCAAATAGTCATTTGTTAAAACAAGAAAGTTAGTTATGAAGGATATCTCTGCCACTAACTTAAAGTTAAACTCTGTTGTTTTTTCAGTTCGGAGAGATAAAGTTCACCGTCTTTCGTACTTGAATCCCAAATTGGTTCTGAAGACAGTTCCTGATTTTCTTTTAAAAATTCTGGTCCATTCCACCATAAGTTGTTTTGATGAATGTCGGTAGCATTCATCCCTCTCGATATTAAGTCAGCAGGATTATTTTTTGAAGAGATGTGATTCTAATGGTAGCTTTGAGTCAGTTCTTGAATTTCTGCTACGCGATTGCTCACAAATGTTTTTAGGCTGGAGGGAAGGGTTTGTATCCAACATAAAACTATCGTTGAATCAGACCATAAGTATACCTGTGAAATGGGTAGCTGCAGGGACGATACAACCTTTGGCATTAACCCCGAGAGTAGAAGGGCAGCACACAGTTCTAAACGTGAAATTGTTGCGGGTCGTAGAGGTGCTACTCGAGATTTACTGCACAGAAGACTAGCTTGCGAACTTCCACTTAAGGTCCTGCAGCGAATGCATATTGCTGCACCATAAGCCTTTTCAGAGGCATCACAAAACCCGTGCAGTTCGATTTCCGTGGCATCTTCCACTAAAACACATCATGGGATACGAACAGTATTTAGTTGACATAAGTTGTCGAGAAAAGATTTCCAACAGTTTTGGATCTTAGATGGTAAGAAGTCCTTCCAATCTAGTTTCAGTATCCATAATCCTTGCATAAATATTTTGCCACGAATAACCACAGGACCGATTAGACCAAGTGGATTCTATTCAAGTATATTCTAGCGATTTCCGACACTACCTCTCTTTTTTGTACTGGTCTTTTGGTTTGAGGGATACTGTAAATGCAAAGTTATCTTCGGTGAGTTTCCACAGCATTCCCAAGGCTTTAACTCCGACATTGGAAGTGAAGTAATAATCTTCTTTTCGGGAAATAACGTTCAATAATTCTTGTCGGTTTGACACCCATTTCTGTAAGTGCATTCTGCTACGTTGTAACAGCTCTATCAATTCTTGTTGGAGTTTGAGAGCTTCTTGTAAGGACTCTGTTCCGGTTAGCACGTCATCCATGTAAAAATCCGACATTGTTACTGCTGAAGCTGCAGGAAAATTAGAAATTTCGTAGGTCGCTAACTGCTTTAAAGTACGTATGGCGAAGAATGGGGCCATACGTCACCATAAGTCACAGTATTCAATCTGTACGTTGAAGGTTCTTCGTTGGGAGATCCTTTCCATAATATTCTCAGATCTCTTTGTCCGGATCAGTTAAGATTTGCCAGTACATTTGTTTTACATCAGCGATGAAAGCTATTTTATGTTTTCGAAATCTAATTAGGATATCAAAAATATTTTCCTTGACTTCTCCTTTCAGGAGCATATCATTTAAAGAGCAACCATTTTTTGTTAACGCGGAGACATTGAAGACCACTCTTAGCTTAGTAGTTGTCTTCTCTGGTTTATACACAGCATGATGCGGTAAATAATATTTCGGCACTAATAAATCCTCTTTATCTGTGTCAACCTTTTCCACGTGCCCTAATTTCAAATATTCAGTTAGAAATTCTTGATATAAAGAACGCATATTCGGATTTTTATCTAAGCGAGCCCAGAGTTGTTGTAATCTTCTTTCTGCTAAGTGTCTGGAATCGCCTAATTGGTTAAGTTCATCTTTATGGGGCATTTGCACTATATATCTTCCATTTTCTAGTCTTTTGTGAGTAGCTGTGAAATGCCTTTCGCAAAATTCTTCTTCTGGGCTTAGCATTGGACTTTTATTTTGAAAACTGTCCAACTCCCAGAAACGTTTCATACTTTCATTCAAGTCATTGTGTTCTATTAAAACACCACAGTAAGGCGCTTTTTCTTCATAAATATTGGCTGTTCCGCTTACTATGTACCCAAAAACCGCATCTTGTAAAATAATGCATCCATTCTCTAATTTAATATTATTAGGTTTTAAAATTTCTAGAACTACACTGCTCAAAACAATTAGGGGAGCATATGGTTTTAACGAAATTAAGCAAGTACTTACACCGATAAGTACCATAAAATAAATCATCCATAATTTAAAGCCTGGCAGGAAACAGAAGAAGAAAACTCCATATTCAAATCAAAGTTCATGACGTCAAAAACCAGAAAAAGAACATAAGGGCGGAAATCGAGATGTTGCAGAAACGTCTGTTTCACTGCCTTAACTGTGAAATTCGATTGCTCAGTTATTCTTTTTGAGAAAAGGTGACTTGAACCACCCCACATTCGTTCGTGAAAGGTCACAATACAGACGAGCTGGTTTTATGGTATGGGGTGGAATCAGCATAGGTGGACGTACGGACCTGCATATCATTCGTAATGGTACTTCGACGGCCTGAAGGTATGCGGACGAGATACTGAGACCTCATGTCATACCTTACGCTACAGCCATTGGAGATTCCTTTGTTTTCTAGCATGATAATGCCAGACCGCATACAGCTCGTCTTGTGGAGAACATGCTTGAAGCTGAAACAATACAGCGTATGGAATGGCCAGCGTGCTCTCCTGACTTGAATCGAATCGAACATGTTTGGGACATGCTCGGACGGCGCATTGCAGCGAGACCAAGGCCTCCTTTTACTCTCGAAACTTGGAGATTGCACTTCTTGAGGAGGGGAACAAACAGTATTCCCCAACGTCTAATCGATAGCATCATCGCATCCATGGAAAACAGGTGTGCAGCAGTCTTAGCTGTTCGACAGAGGCCACACGTCATATTAAAAATCTTGCATCATTTCTAAACAATACTTTTTTTTTACCGTTTACATGTAACCAAATTGTTGCCCTAAATCATCTTTTCATGTTTTTTCCATATTTTCAAAGAATTAAAGCTTAATTACAAATTTTTTTACGTCTTTTTTCTGTATTGCGCATTGATACGCGTGCACTATCCATTTTATGCCAATACGTGGCTGTCTCGCACGGTTTTCTTAACTTCTTTGCTTGCTCCCCAAATTTTTTTGAGTAGTGTACATTAGCTCCTAATAAAATGCCTATTTTCTCAGGCTTGTCGAATGTAGGATCAGCTAAATTTACGTTCTGAGGCCACTCATGCTTTGAAATATTCACATATTTTGCAGGTAGAACCCCAGTAATTTTCGGCACAACCAATAATTCTACCTTTTTCAAGAAATCTCTTTTTTCATTAGAAATATCGGCGGTTAACTTTGCTTTAATTGGTACTGAAACATTTTTCAGACCGCAGAACGAAATGTTCATTTTTTCTGCCTTTACATTTAACAAGTTAAAAAGCTCCGTGGATACGAAACTATTTTGCGACCCCGTATCAAGTAACGATCGGCACATATATTTACTGCCGTTGGCTGTCTCGATTCAGACCCCAGCCGTGGGTATTATACCGACTTTCGTTTTGCTTTCTTTTGTTAGGCTACGGCCACACGAGCGATTTTTCCCGGTACGGCTTTTCCACGCGCTTGAAAATCTACACCAGCCGGCCACACGTTCATGTGACATTTTTTTCCCCGCTGGGACTTTTCCCGCATCTTGAAAATCTACACCGGCCACACGTGCGGTTTCTTCATGCGAGGTCAGTCGTTTGTGCTTTGCAGTAGAGCATGAATCCAGTTTCTATAAATGAAAATGCTGTTAACGCGTTATGTGCTTTATTAATTGTTCGCCGACAACGTCGTCGACGTCAAAGAAAGTACTGGGTACATCCTCTTATAAGTGAGAGATCAGTAAAGGGAAAATTTACACTTCTACACAGTAAGCTGAAAGGAAATCCAGACAAGTTTTTTGAGTATTATAGAATGTCGATATCTTCATTTGAAACTCTATTATCTAAGGTTGAAGTTGCAATTAGAAAAAGTGGTACTGTAATGCGATGTTAGTATTGATATCGATCGTTGCAATCGATGTTAGTATTGATATGACCGACATCATTATACAAGCATGCTGTGTGCTTCACAATTTCGTAAGACACCGCGATAGTTACAATTTTGAAGACACCCTGTCATGCCCACTAGAAAGTATTCCTGCAATTGGAACAAGAGGAAACAACATTGGAGTTGAGACCAGAGACAGTTTCAAAAGTTACTTCTGTTCTCCTGCAGGTTCAGTGCCCTGGCAAAATCGTTCTTGCAACATTGCAGAATGGGAACTTTATTGTTACGAGTACACAGTACAAGCTACTAACTAATAACAGCAATAATTTTGTATCAAATTCTTTAAAATTGTATACTAGCAAGTTTTGTATAATCCCCTCTTGTTATAACAAGACAGCGGATTATATGCACTTAAAAATGGCAAAATATCCATGCAAATATACACTTAAAAATATAAATATGCACTTCAAATAGAAATAGGTCTAAATATTACTTATTTATCTAAATATTGATCTAAATATTACTTACCTGAAGAAAAGAACATATTTAAAATAAGGTTTCTGTTGTTGTTCAGATGTGTAAAGCGGGGATATAACTTTTACATAATATATTTTTTCTGAAGCGAATGCAATTTTTATTTATAATATACTTAATAGAAAGACACATGCAAATCAGAAAATATTGTATGCAATTGTATATAATCCACGGTCTAGTTATAACTATCACCTACTTACAACTTAGGTTATAACTCGTACCTTAAAAAATAAAATTTAATTTGTTTTACTACTTATCAATTTTATTTCTTCCATTTTCGTCCATCTGGTCCCATTTTTCCCCAATAACATTCTTTGTTACGGTCATCCATGTTTCTCTTTTTAGTTCCCGGTTTTTGAAATCCTTTGTCCGTGCATCATAAAAACATGGATATTTTTCTATTTCTAAGATCAAAAGTTCGCTATCCAAGTAATAATCCATGATATTTTAAATATAAAAAATTTAAGTATAAAAAATTACTAGAACACACGAATATAGCAGCAAGAGAAATGGTTATCTTTCTATCTTTACGTAAACGTCTTGAATACTACCAGCGAGTGTTTTCACGCACGTGTGGCCACCGATTTAGCTTGAAATCCAGCTAGAAAAAATAGGTCTGGTTCTATCCTCCAGCGGCTGACCTTGAGAATGCGACAGATAACAAAAACAGCTGTGTTTGGCCACCCCTATGTTACAGAAGCTTATCTATATTTTGGGGCTTGTTTTCCAGCTGTGTTTCTCAGGGAAAAATCGCTCGTGTGGCCGTAGACTTAGAACGGCAGAAGCGCAGAAGCTATCCGAGGGGGTGGTTTCTTGGAATTCGATACTGGCAGGAGGGAATTCCTTATCTCCCCACTGTATTGTCCAGAATCAGGCGCGGCCTCGCTGGTACTTTGGCGCGTAAAGTCGTGTAACAGAACATTGTGCTTCTTATGGCAAACTTGGCATCGGAACTTTGATTTGCACTCGTTTAATTTGTGCGAATCTCTAAGGCAGTTCAAGAAAAGAGAATGCTCTTTAACTAGCTGGTATCTTTTTTTTACATTTATTTGTTTAAACGCTGAGCATTGATATATTAAATGGGAACCTTTGCATGCAACACACGACTGCTCATTTGAGTTTATTACAAAAGCATTTGCCTTAAAATTATTCCGAGACTTATTATTTCTATCTGGGATGACCTTATTTTTAACCTGCGGATTTTGCGCTAGGTTCTCTAACATTTGAGCCCGTTTTTCCAAGAAGGATAGGAAAGAATCAAGATCTGGAACTTCATTAGAGTTGATACTTAACTCGTACTGTTTTCGAGTCTCTCTGTCCAACTTAGGACGCAAAATATTTAAGATAACGATATCAGAAAGATTATTTCGTTCATATTTTAAGACATTCAGTGCCCATATATTTTTCTTTACTTAAGTCCTTTGGAGACTCATTAGTTAGTTTTTCTAGATTTAAAATCGCATTAACGTAAGTCGCATTAACGTAACAATAATCCTTGTATTTTCGTAACTTTTCGTCAACGTTTCGAATAATGAGGCAATGGTGTCCTCTATTGTTTTTTAATTCTGGGCTTCACCTATTAAAGAGGCATTTCAGTAATGTAATTTTTGTTCTTCGGATAGGTGAGCATTAGAGGTTATAATATTTTCGAATTGTATTTTAAATGCACTCCGTTCTTCGTATTTTCCCGAAAACGTGGGAAGAGGGATTTCTGATAATTTAATGCGAACAGAAGTTTCTTTATTTATTTGAGTTTGCGGTTAGTGTTTCCATAATTAGCTACAATTTTTGTTATGTTTTTAATTTTACACGTTGCACTGACAATTTTATCTGTATACTCTTCATTAACAGTTATTTCATTGTCGAATTCTTTTTCCTCAGTTATGAGGTTTTCGATTTCAGCATTCATACCTTTTAAGGATTCATCTTTTTGATTTAATTGATCCATAATTTCTGACAGACAATTAACATCTTTGCTATTAGTTTCAATTAGATTTTCAAGTTTTGTTATTAATTTTGTAACACTAGTTCTTACAATACATCGTCTTTTCTTTAATTTGTCTATTTCTTCCATATTGATCAACTTTGAAACAATAGCACTTCAACTTCAATAAAATTAAGAATTCTTCTTACCTTGCTGATTTCTTCTCCGGTGTAGGGGGACCAAGGAATGGTCGATAATTTCTCTTTGTGTACTGTAACTTTTGTTTTTGTTTTTTGTTTCGTAATAATTTCTTCTAATCTTAATCTAGAGGCAACTGTATACAAATTCGATTCACTAGTTATAGAAACGCACTAGACTTTTTCAACGGACACCATAGTCTTTTATTTATTATACGGAGAGGTCTTTTTTATGACCTTAGTCACTGGTTCTCCATAGGCAACTGAACTAACAGTCGCCAAGGGTTGGGGGGAAAACGGTAGCCAGTGATCACTCAGGAGTGCCAACAGAGGTTTTAATAGCGCGTACAGACTTGCACAGCGCTCTCTCCCTCTGCCAGTGATTTATGTGTTTCTGTACTCTGTTCCTGCGCCCGATCGCCGACTCTGGCGGTCCTTCAAAGAAACAGAGTGAGGTCAGCGGGTCAAATGGTGTCGAGCGGGGTCGGGGGATACACCAAGAGAAGGGGAGATCAAGAGCTGGAAGGGGGGTGGTTCTAAATACCGTGTCCAATGTTACCGTAACTAAGTGATGTGACAGGAGTTGGGGAGAGAACTCTGTCATATGTGAATGCACCATAAACGAGGATGCAAACATATTTTGGATGCAGTTGAGAAGGGCAACTTCACAATCGTTGATGCATGAAAAAAATATTCAAGAATGGATTGCATTACATACGCTTCATCGGCCAAAGAGAAGTTAAGGGTGTCTACATTAAATGCCTGCTGGAAAGCAATTTTGGCCAGAATGCGTCAAAAGTGGTAGCTCAGAGCCCCAAACATCCATGGAGTCTTCCAAGATTATAGCCTTGGCACACGCAATTGATGGAGAAGGATTTGGGAACATCGACGAATTGATGATAGATAAGCCCCTTGATGTGGTTGATCTTATTGAATTAACAGATAACGGTAATACTGAGAACCATAATAGCAATAACGACGAAGAGCCCGAAATATATTAATTAAGGGATAGTTTAATTGGTGGGGGGTCTAACATTTGGTGAATGTATGGTGAATCATTTCTTAAAAAAATGATCGAAACGGAGAATGTGCCTAAAATTCGAACGAGATATGAAGAATTGTTTCGCTGGGTATCAAGAGTTGTATAAGGAACAAAAAGCAGAACTGTTGATAACTTGATAACTGTGATAACTTTCGGAAAGTTGTCCGGCTATTCAAAACATTATTACCGGACGAAAGTCTCCATTGGAGAGCTTGACGGATGCGGATCTCTTTAGTGATAATAGCGATTTTGGTCCAGTTCAATGTAAACAAGTGCGCTTCTTATCAGGTATAATTACTAAAAATTATTATTTTTCTTTATATTTTGAATTTGAAGTTTTGTATGCTTAATTTTGGATGAACCTAGTATTATTTTATATGAAGTTTCTAGATTTATTTATTTTTATTGTTTGTTTCCGCGACTAATTTTACCTATGAATTATGTATTTTGAGCTTAATTGCTCAATAAAAATACATAATATGTACGTATGCATGTATATGAGAACTTTTACAGTAGTTTCATTCTTTTTTCATTTCATCTTACACGGGTTTCGGATGACATGAAACATATCCCCTATTTTACTACAGGAAACGTATCTTTTTTTACACGGTTTATTTTTATTTGGATTTATGAGGAACGTATCTACCGTGTAAAAAAATGAGTTGGGTGTAATTAGAACTGTTTTATATATCTATGGTGAAAGAGAAATAAGCAATCTGAAACTGGTGACAGAAATGATAAAGGCTGTTATTTAAGCAAATGTTCAACAATAACTTAAGAGGTCCTCAGATGCGAACGTTAATGAAATGAGTTATAACTTGAATGTTAGTATGATGGCTAAAATAGCAATGGTGAATACGTAGACGATTGAAGAAAGTCTTCCATCATCGCCATGCTGAGCATCATGGTGTCTGATTTTTATATTAAAAAATTTTTTTTTTAAAGGATTCTATTGCGACGTTGAATAACACAGATTTAACTTTCAGAAAGTTAGCTGTGCATACAAAAGTTTGTATGTACAGTATTCATACATTCCATCTGCATTTTCAAGTGTGGAGAAATTAAGTCGCAAAAATCATTCAACTGGCACATTATTCTGAAATGCATGGAAATAAACGTTTTTAGAGGTATTCAAGCTTGTATTAATGTCTACTCACGTCAAAAATAAGATGCTTTTATTGCATAGTATGAAGGGCAATTTTTTTCCTAAAAATTGTTCCCAGCCTGAAGAATAACTATAATTTTACGTCCGAAACTACTTCCAATTTAAATAAATTTTTATTATCGATGTTAAGAAATTGTGTTTTAATATTTAAATGTTGAAGAAAAGGAGAAACACTTTACGAAACTCAAAATTATTTTCTTTTAATTTCTAATGTACTTTTTTAAGATGAAGCACCAACAATCTCCATCTGACACTTCATCACTTATCATTTTTTTAACACTGGCACATAAAGACTTTCCGAGGGATAGTGTGCTTTTTACAGTCTGAGGGGATCTTTCCCACCAATAGCTGAGCAGTGATTAAGCTGATTGCGATCTTGCATTCTTTTCACTAGATTCTTGTATTCTTTTTACTAGATTTAAATTAAACATTAAACCTAAGAAATTTCATACCCTTTTACGCCACTGTCCTAGATCAAATTCGCCAAAAGAGAGGAGGATTTGTTTGCTAGTACATACGTAACAAAAAAAAAACGAATTTAAGACAGAATTTTGCCTCTCTTCTTTTTTAGACCTCATCGAGCTCGTGAAAGTTCTTTAAGTTCACCGAGATAACTTCTTTTCTTTTAATTTCAGGTAAAAATTTTGCCGTGATGGCAATGAAAGTCATCCTTTGCCATGTCATACGAAATTTCAGAATAATTTCACTGGATCGTCGAGAAGATGTCGGATTATTTTGGGGAATATCTCTCTCTCCTTCGAAGAAATTGCGCATGAAATTCGTGCCGAGGTTGCCATTGTCTGATAGCAACTCTGTCTGAGACATACTTTGCTTACGAGGACTAATCAAACTGAAACTTGGAGATTTATATCCGCTCGTCCATTTGATCCTTTTACCTTTTACCACTACAAATTCAATTCAAAACCCTGATGAAATCAATCATAAGCAGCCCAAGTAACACATGACCGTTGGAAATATTTAGGAAACCGTATTTAACATAGTTGGCCAACAGTTGGATTTGGTCGTTGGGGTTATGTTGAAACAACGCTTTGCTTGTAGCTCACCCAACGGTTGGCTGTTAGTTGACCAAATTGTTGAGAGAGCAGTTCAACTCTCATGTGCAGTTGGAACAACAACATTTTCTGATTGTTGGTCCAGTATAATAAGGAAAGTTGGGGTAACTGGGCCAAAGATTTTCAACTTTTTATATACTATACTTTTAACACATTAAAATAATACTAATATGTATAATTTTCAAAAATCTCTGTATTACATGTATTTTAGTAAGTTTTAGGGAGTCTATTTAAGCTATGATATTAGCTTTTAGTATATATATATATATATATATATATATATATATATATATATATATATATATATATATATATATATATATATATATATATATATATATATATATATATATATAAATATTTCGTATAATTTTAAATACAGATGGGCTCAGTTCCCCTGATAATTGGGGTAAGTGGACCACCCAGGTCTATTTCTCATATTAAATAACAGAATCTGTGACTGGGTAACTGGGTCCAATGCTTGTATATCTAGAAAGAAAAAAATTGTACCCCCATATAAAAATATTTTTCAAAGCAATTACCAATGTTTCAAGATAGATTGTTACAAACATCGAGGGAAAAAAAAACACAAAGCGATTAAAAAACACATTGTAATTTATTATAAACACATTTTCAAAAGTACAAACATACTTTCTAGCTTAGTTAGTAGCTGTAGTGACATTTTATCTTGAAAAATACAATATTAATTTGAGTTTAAGAAGCCCTGAGTTAGTTAATAAGATAATGGGTGAATTAATGAGTCCCTTGCAAAAAAGTTTTTTGAAATAACTAACCAGTAGTAAGCTTAAGTGAAAAAGAACACAAATGATTGACTTAAATACTTAACTTATAATAGTTATACTTACTCATACTCAAATAAACTACCTTTTAATTGTGGAAACCTTTGTACATGGGGATTGGCGGTCTAATCCATCTTAATATATCTTCTTAATATCACAAAATGTCCTCCTCTTCTGGCTATCGCCAGTAAGTTAAACCAGCACTTTTCGTGTGTTTCATTTTCACTTGGTCTCTATTTAAATCAACAACTTGTCCATGATATTTTGTACCATTATACGATACAATAACATAGTCCTTTGATAACAGTGATACCAGGCAAAACTTCGTCTGATTCACGGTCCGCAATACTCTTACCTGTTGAGCCATCATCATCAGATGAATCATCCTAGTCTGAATTACCTACAGGTTTCACCTTTTTAAACTTACAGAGGCTAGAAATTGAAGGCAATGGGTTTTCTAAATCTACTGAAGTTAGTGGTTTAAATCCAATCTTTCTTTTCTTTTTCTGGTTTTTTTCCCTCGCATTGCATCTTCAATTTGCTATTTCTATCTTTCTTTTTACTTTCTAGTTTGTTTTTAAGTTTTTTCTTCACAATGTCATCTTTTTTCTGTTTTTTAGGAGTTTTTCTTCTAGTTTTTTATTTTTTTCTTGTAAAGCCAAATCTTCCAACCTCTTTTATTCCTGAATTTTTTCTATGTAGATATGCCGCAAATCTTGGGTGAGTTGTAAGAAAAAAAGAAAACTTGTTTAAACTCTCACAAGCTTTAAAAGTATAAATTTCTCCAACAACATTCTATCTATAAGGGCAATTGTCTTTATTGACTTTATTGCAACTTATTAACATAACTTAATTAGTTCAGTTACTTAGGTTAGGTTAGTAGTGGTTAATATGAGCATAAGTGGATCGGTGTGGGGTAACTGGGCCATATCTAGCCCCAGTTCCCCTGAAGGTATTGTCCAGTTGCCGCAGATCCCTAAATCTGATGGGGCAAGCCCTCCATAGACCTATAACATGCAGGACAGGTTAAAACACTACACGGAAGGTTATTTTGACATTAACTGAGCTAAAAATTCTTACATTCAATTTTTAAGCGATAAAAATAGACTTATCAAAAATTATTGAATTCACCCTTGTAGAAAGATGTTTTGTGAGAACAAATACAAAAAACGTAAGCAGCCATAAAATATTCTTCAACCCAGCTGGAGACCAAATGGCTGTTGTTTTGCTGACTTCTGCTTACCAGTGTTGCCACAACAGAGAGGAATTCCTCCCTGATATGTAAAGGAAAAATCTGGTAAGGGATGGCCCAGTTACACCAACTTACCTTACATTTTGCGGTTGACCCATATTTGTTTCTGGCAGTTCTGCCAACGGTAACCCTTCTGGAGATTTAACGAAATTTTTCTTTTGGGCCAACGAATTGTGTTACTTGTGAGCATGATAGTTATAAAATAACATGACGTCTTTTGATTTCTCGCTAACCACACGGTCATAGTTTGAGAAAGAAGCCCTTACTTTTTGGTCAGCTAAATAGAATTTGTCAGCTAAATAGAATTTACCAGCTAAATAAATTTGGTCAGATTGCAGAATAGTTATTGTTGCTTTCTCTCATTTCTTTTTAACTGAACCAGATGTTGGCATTTGAAGTCTCTCTGAATATATATATTTTTTTTCAAGTTTCTTTTTTCGAACGTCGTATACCAAGCTACTTTTTTTAATGTTTGTTACTATTAGCGTAAGTTAAGGAAATTACGAAGCAGGTGGCTTTAAAAGTTCAGTCACCTGCTTCGAGAGTTGTAAGCAGGAGTTTCTTTTTGGGGGGCTATTTCTTAAATATGTTGTGTATTTGATTTTGTCTATTAACACTGAAAAAAATAAAAATTATTCCAGAAAATTAAAAGTAAAGTAACATACCCGCACTAAAACAAAACTCACTGCAAAAAGCTAAAATTTACCTCTATGAGAAGATTTACCTCCATTCACTTAAAAATTTTTAAACATATGTTTATATATCATCTCGCAGATGATAAAAAGTAAAATAGGAACTTACCTTGACATAATATGAGGAAACATAACATGTCATCTTTCAGTGTATCCGAAACCACGTGGCCGTGTGGTTAACGTGTAAAATTATATTTATATTTCCCACTAGTTAAGATATATTTTTTCAACATTTACTACACAAACATTTCTTTTCTAATATAAAAAAAAAATGCTTTTTCATGTAAATGATTGATTATTTGAGTGTTGTCGGTTGTCTTTTTTGTTATTTATTAATTATTACAGTTTTATAATGAATTGAATATATGAATTATTATATTAATAAATTATATACTAAAGCTATACATTTCATAATACTAACTTACACGAGAAACATATTTGTGTATCTTCAAAAGAATGTTCTACTAAATTTTCCCCCATTTTTTCTACCTTATATGCGGAAGACATGATCAAAATTTTCGTAGTATTATAGTTCTCCCTCCTGTTGAAGAGCAGTTTGACTCACTGCCAACAGAGACACATCTACTAACTGGGATGAAAGGTTACTCGTTTTTATTATTGTTTCTTGTATACGTGCGATCTTAGATTACGCGCAAAGTAGATTACTTTTTAGTAACATCTTTTGCCGAAAATCAGACTACTACTTGTAATCTTCAGTTGGTTTTATATCGATACTGCAGAATAACATTTACCGATTATTACTGGAGGAAATTGAATGCTAAAAAAATTTATTCCTTTACAAATTTATGTCAGTTGTAGTAGTCATCTGATCTTCATACCTTTGATACCGCAATATTCTGTAACTGCATTGTTTTGTAGAACTTGGCGTTGTGATGCCTTCATTCAGTCAGCAAAACGTTGTTGTTCTTGTTGTTCTAATGCCCTCCGAAGTATTCCAGACCAGGTCCATATAGGCTAGCGGACTGAGGGGTGCGGCTCCGGTTTATAATGGCACCACAAGGGTCGGAGCCCAATTTAGCCAGGTGCCACTTCAATTTTGACCGAACATCCCCATAGGTGACATGGGGGCTTCGTACCCTCTTCCTCCTTCTCTTTCCTCATAGGGGTTTTTCGTGTCTACGGATTTAACGTGCTCATATCCAGCCTAGATACGGAAGTATTTAATGGCGCTTGTCGGGCACCCTCAGCACCGAAAGCCGATGCGCTACCACTAGACAACGTCGGTCCCCCGTCGTGTAAATAAACAATATTGAAACTGTATATTTTTTTTTTCGATCAGAGAAAGCGTAATTTCCGACAGTAAAAAGAAAGGTAAGAATTCTGAATTTAATTCGAAATAGTCATATCGGTGCTTGGTGGTAAATCACCCGTCGGAACGCAGAGGGTGTATAACCAATCAACATCCCTAAAGTTGACAAAGAACCCAAACACTCAGTAGGATATTCAGCAATTATAATTATACACATTTATTAAATATTAAAATTTAACTGTTAAATAATATGTCATACATCCGTGTTATCTGCCTCATGGCTACTGTAACATCGTGGGTATTTTTCTGGGAAAAGAGACCACCCAAACGCTAAAGCTCTCTTCTTCGGGAAAGACGTGATCCCGAGAAGTCAAGGTGGGGGGGGGGGGGTTTAAGGAGAGTGGTCACTTTTACGTACCTTTGAAAGTTTCATTTTAGACCTATATTCGGTTGTATATACTACTCATGATTTTTGCTTGATTTGCATGAAATTGTTTGAGTAACTGCCTGTAATACTATTTATTATATATGGAATATTTCAAGGTGATTAAAAAAAATTATTTTTTATGCATAAAAAGTGAATAATTTTTTTTAAATCGAACATTTTGCAGTCAACTTGTGCATTCTGTCAAAATAAATTATTAAGGTGCAGTAATAATTGTTTACTATATATGATTACAATACTTCAGGTAACAATATCCACCAACATTATTATAAAATATATTTAAAAAAATTAGTACGTGCTATTTTTAATTAGAAATTTTAAAAATGACTGAGTAAAAGCTTATAAAAAAATTCTTTAAAAAAATTAAAATATGTTAAGGTTAAAAAATGTTGGTGTATTTTGTTGCCTGAAGTATAGTAATCACATATAGTAAACAATTATTACTGTACCTTAATAATTTATTTTGAGAGAATGCGCACAGTAGTTGTTTGCAAAACGTTCGATTTAAAAAAAATATTCACTTTTTATGCATAAAATATAATATTTTTAATTACCATGAAATATTGCATATATAATTTAATAATATTAAAGGCAGTTAATCAAAACATTTCATGTAAATCAAGCAAAAATCATGAGTAGTACATATAATTGAACATAGGTCTAAAAATGATATTTTTAAAGGTACATAAAAGTGACCACTCCCCTTAATTACCAACGGTTGCCTCGCTTCTTTTTTCTGCGAGACACCGCTGACAAAACGAAAATCTAGTGACGCTGGCCCCCGTGTGGACTGAAAAGAGATGCACATCCATTGACCGTTCGTCGAGCGTGTGAACCCGAAAAACGCGGGAAATGTTCTACGACCGGACGAACAGATAAGGAGGCAGCGGACAAAAACCTCGAGTGAAGCCCCCCCCTGGTGAGAGCTGAAAGCCCCCGTGGAAGCGGAAATTGACCAATGCCGGTGGGCCACAGCGTAAAAAGTGCGTGAAATTTCTCCCGCCGGACGGAGAGATAAGTAGGGGCACCAAAAATTGCCCCAGAGATTGTGTTGAGCCTGACGACAGTCCCGCAGAGGGAGCAGTGCCGGCAGAGACCCGCAGTTCCGGGGTGACATAGTGAAGACCAGAAGGGCCCGCAGCCGGGATCCACATCAGCGAAAGATCGGGGAAAAAGGCCATCCCGGTTGCTGTTCCGTGCGGCCGTCCCTCTGTGAAAGTCTTCGTGGCTATTTCGAGAGAAACCTCTCTAATAAAAACTGGAGAGTTTTTGGCAAAGTCTTCGTGACTTTTTAGAGCAGAGATCCCTCGACTGTGGCAGTGTCCGAGAGCGTCTGCTGACGTTTCTGTGAAAATGTTTGTTTTGAGAATATTTCTCATATTCAGCCGAGCATAGTCTCTCTGCTTGTATATATGTAAAAATATATAGAGAACTTTTTTAATACACGCTCTGTGTTTTAAAGATTTGTCACTCGTGTGTTTATTTCGACCACGGGGACGTCACAGAGAGATATTAAGTGGAGGCACGGGCGAGATTTGAGCAGATCGCATCAAGATCTCCTGTTTACCTGTGTTCAGTTCGAACGTGTTTAGTACGCTGTCAATCCTGTTTGAGAGTATTACCTATCTGAAAATCGAGATTTTAATCTCGAGTGCAACCTTGTGAGGACACTGTCCTGTTTTTTCTTTTTTAAACGAGATTTTAATCTCAGAAAGCTCTGTGGGGAAGCAAGTATTCTTGTTCCGGGAGTTATCGAGAAATTCCTGAAAAGAAACTTTCCGTGATAGTGTCAAGAATTGTTTTGTTTTGTTTTGTTTTGTGTGGGTGCTACAATTGACTTCCAGTTTGTGTCATCTAATTTTCTTCCAAGAACTTTTCGTTCCGTGTCAAGAACTGTGTAGTGTTCGCCATTTTTTTTAAAGAACTGGTCTTCCACGAAAGTTGGGTTTGTCCTGCTGATGTGCTCTGCAAAACGGGGTGAGTACTTAGCTTATCATTAAGGCAGTGACCATTTTAAAATTTGGAATGGAAATTTTTTTTTTTTTTTTTGTGTTTTAAACTTATTGCAGTTCAAAAATTGAAAGTTTATGTTTAAGTGTTATAGGCCATTTGAAAATTTAAAACTTGATAGAGTTTTTTTTAAATTTTATTATGCGAAATGTTTTAAGAATAAGCCATTTGATTTTGTTTTAACAGCTAGTTTTAAGTGTTTCAAGTTTATTTTAACTGAATTTTTGTGTTTTATTAAAAATCTGTTTTACCGAATTAATATTGAGTATATTGTGAGTGTATTTTGTGTAACACAGTTCGGTCTTTTAAATTAGTTTGGGAATTTTAAAGAACAAGTTTGGTGTTATTTCCGGGTATCTATAAATTTAAGATGGCTTGCTTAAATAAAGCACAGCCACACGAATTAGCGCATCTCGCGGAAGAATTGGGAATTGATCCGGTCGGTAATTTCTCTTATTAAAAAAAGCCCCGACTTTGATGAAGATATAACTCAGGGATGTCTTGAAGCTTTTTGGGAAGAGCAAAAACGTCAGGGGGATTTATTAGAAAAAACGTCAGGGGGAATTATTAGGAAAAAATCAGGAGGACGGAGCCTTTGAATTGGAAAGACTAAAAATAGAAAATAGGTCTAGGTCGATGTCGAAAAATGGTATTGAGTCCAGATCGGATGAAAAAAAATTGCGTTGTGATATGAGTCTTCTGCCGGCTTTTGACTTTAAAGATGGAGACATAGCCAAGTATTTAGTATTGTTTGAGAGACAGTCTAAATTGTTAAATATCGAGAGAGAAGATTGGGTAACAGTGTTAGTGTCGCGTTTGAATCGTGAGGTAGCCGAAGTTTTAGGAAGGGCTACCGTGATTATGATCACACAGAGAAAAAAAAGGTGTTCGGTGAACCAACTTCTCTAAGTTCAAATCCACTGCACAGGGGAACTGGGTGCCTTTGGTGTGTCGTACAACCCTTGTGGGAAAGTGGGTTCTAGAACCCCGATCCCAAGCGGGTTGATTTACCCGCCACCAACTCACTAAAATCGGTTACACGATTCACTTTAAAGTGTGTTGAAAAACACACCAACATGAGTAGACAAACTCTTCTTTCGAGTTCAGTATCTCGCTTTATTTTGGGTTATAAAACCCACGACAAACGAGTTATTTCAAGTAAATGAGTTTATGCTATAGTACTCGAAATGTTGCCTATCCCTCCCCCGTCGTTAAATTGATTTTATGCTAGTAATTCATTATTCATTGTTTCGTATATTTATTATCAATTCCCTCACATCCTTTCTCGTGGGAAAGAAAAACCCTGCGCTATACACCCATATTTGGAATATAACTGGTATTAAAATTTAAGGATTTTTTTGAAGTCTCATAAAAACAAAGGTATATAATTGTTATAAAATCTTGCAAACTTATATCATAAGTGATGAAAGGCTGCCTAAAAGTTGTGAGGATATCAGATATTTGAAATGTTAATCAAGCATCCATTATTTTTTTGTAAATCAGTTTCATTCACATGAGTAACTGAGAAGAAAAAGAAGCTCCAAATTTAAAAAAAATATGCTGAGATTTAGTGGGGTGCTTCTATATACCAGTAAAATAAAATTTACATGAAACTTATATTATAATGTATAGAACTTTAAAATTTCGAAGGTCAAAACTTTTTCCTTTGCAAATTTTAGTTTCATTAAACCGAGACACAAATATTTTGTCAAGAAAGTTTCAGATCTTAGATTTGACACAAAAAAGATATTCACAAGATAATTTTGTTTTAAACTGAAACAAAAAATTAATTTCACTGATTTCAGTGGCGTAGCGAGGGGGGGGGGGAGGGGGTCTATCATATCCCGGGCGCCACTCTCACAGGGGCGCCAAATGGTCCTTTTCACTAATTCTATATATTATATTACTACATGTTTTTTTTGGGTGGGGGGGCGTCAAAAATATCGTGCACCGGGCGCCAGTTATGCTTGCTACGTCACTGACTGATTTTAGTAATGTATATTTCCAATTGGTAAAGATACCGTGATCCCCACACAACTAATTTAGAAACAATTACAATATCACAAATTGTAACATTTAAGATTTTCAGGAAAAATAGATAATCATTTTCTAACACAAGTTTTTTACAGGTATATTCGACCAGATCCTCCATTAATACTTACATGGTTTGTAAACTTCTTAATTATATGTTAATATACTTACCCTGTTGCTCTAAACAGAACATCTCCAAGTACATGGTATGAACATTTTATAAAATACTAATATATTTTCTATAAACATACTTTTCTACATAGAAATTAAATAATTCATGCATAATGCATTCACAATTCCTGCTAAATCAGTTGGCTTCAAGTGAACACTTTAATGAGAAAGAATACGAACTCACATTTAAATCTACGAACTCTCATTTAAATCAAAAAACATCCCAGCAAACAATATTTCTAATAGAGAGAAAATTTATTTACAAATATACATATTTTTCTGTGTAAACACCCTAGGCTCAATTTCACATCGTTACAATAGCAACATTAACCTATGCATTTCAAAACAAAGGCTGAATTAATCTATATGATATCCTTAATCTGGACTGTAAAAATTTAGTTTTGTTCAGGTATGTTGACTGTAGCATTATTTTGGCTGCAATGGAGGATTATTCACCTGAAATATAAAATAAAATTCATAAATGTTATGCATTTCAGTATCAAAGTTGATTTTAATTTTCATGTAGTTAAACTTTTGAAGTACTCACTAATAGATTCTACATTAATGGATATTGTTTGACTCAAATTTTACTGCAATGTTTAAAAAAATCAAGACATTAGGATTTTAAACTTTGAAATAGCAGCCAGCAAGAAATTGCCTTTTGTCATTACCTTTCCATAACTAAATTTTAACTGCCGTTGTAGTACAGAGAACTGATTCTCCATGTTGCAGGAAAATTACTTCTATATTAAGAGACTATTACTCTCCACAGATAAATCTTAATGTCTGTAGTATTACTATCATTATTTTAAGGGTGAATCTCATATAGGTACTATTAATACATTTATTTCAAAATATGAAAATTTTTTTAAATAAAATATCTTTATTGTTACCATTTCAAGATCCTCTCGGGTTACCAGTTATTAGAATCTCAGGCAGGTCAAATGGAGCTCCTTTGATTTTAATATCTGAAAATAGAGAGCAAGACTTAAAAAAATGCAGTTGTAATGAAGAAATTTGCTTAATTGATTCTACACTTGGTGCCTAAATTAAAAGGAAAAATGCTTTGATTAATCTTAAAAACTAATTGATATTTAGCAACATTTTATACATGTTCACATCTATCCAATGCTTATGATAAAGTATTTAAAAATTGTTTAAAAAAGGATGCTTACGTGCTTAAGGCAATATATTTCAACTGAAACAAGATAAACTGAATTGACGGAGAACCTCTCATTTGTACCAAAATTAAAATTATTAATGCATACCTCAAAAAAAGTAGCTTCTAAATTTTCAGCATTTTCAGATTAAATACAGTAAAGTTACCCTAAATTACTTTTGGGATAGTTATGAAAAGCTTATGAAAATTTTAATTATAGACTCTACTTAGGTATAAAATAAAACATTTTTATTCTACTCAAAAATTTATTAGCTGAATACAAAAATTTTCAATTAAGCAAATTTCTTCATCACAACTGCATTTTTTTAAGTCTTGCTCTCTATTTTCAGATATTAAATTATATATTTTTTCATATATTACATACTGCTAAATCTTCCATCCCATACTTATTTTTATATATATGAACAATAGATAGATAGATAGATTGAAAGATATAAATTACTGAATATTACATATTAAAGCAAGAGAATAAAAATACTATCATGATAAACAGGTGAATTACACTGTCATCTTCTTTAACAATTGTTTAAGGTCAAGAATTCAGTAATATCCATGGATATTTTAATTAATAACAAACAGAAAAATAATATAAGCTATATATGCATAAAAAATCAGAAAACAATATGCCAATTGAATAATATGTAAAATTTGACAACAGAAATCTATGTTTTCATCTAATAAGATAAATATACTTCTATATCAGGGATAACATTTCTGTATAATTGATGGTACATTTTTCATTTATTGATTAAATATGATAAATCAAATATTATTATCTATATAAATAAAGCAAAGTGTCTCTATGTATCTATGTATATATGTATGCATATATCGTATACAAATCTACATTTCTTGATGAATCTGGTTGAAACTTCGTATATTTATGTTTTGAAGCCTTAGGATAATTCTAAGATAAGTTTGTAAACTTTAAAATAATAATAAATAAATGCAGTTTTTTAATAATATTTCATCTCCAGGCGTTGGAATCAATCATTCATCAGAACTCCGCATGCGCACATATTGGATGTTAATTCTAGATGTTTGCAAGGTAAGTGAACACATGGATTTCAATTTCTTTAAATATCTTCACACATATTATTGTTATTTTGTAGTTATTTAATCAATTAATTGTTGATTTTGCATTGAAATTGTGTTTTTTTTATTTTATTGTTGTACATTTTTATGTGTACCGCATGTGTATTAAAATTAAGCCTACTTTGTTAGCATTTTAATAAATTTCTTTAGACACTTTTTTTTGTTTTATTTAGTTACTTTTTTTGCATATTCTTTCTTTTTGTGCTTCTGTATGAAACTCTTTGTAATATTTCTGTGATAGTCACATAGCTTTTTTTTTATTTTATTGTTGTAATGTTTTATTTACTTTTCTTTTTTACATTTAGTACTTTAATGATTTATAATTTCATTCTTTTTCATTTAATATTTGTTTTATTAAAAGTTAATTTTCTAATATTACTCCTTTTGTTTTCTTTTTTACATTAATTCTTTTTTACTGGGTTAATTCCCAGTATACGGATTACCGTTTTTTACAAGTTGCCGGTGTTCACTTTTTCTGTATTCTGTCATTTTTTGTTTAATTTAGTTACGTTCTTTGCATATTCTTTCTTTTTATGCTTCTGTCTGAAACTCTTTGGAATATTCCTGTGATAGTCACATATTCACATTTTCTGTATTTTGTCTTTTTTTATTTAATTTAGTTACTTTTTGGCAAATTCTTTCTTTTTATGCTTCTGTCTGAAACTCTTTGGAATATTTCTGTGATAGTATGCAAGAATAATTGCACTAGGCCACTTTTACACAAACGCATAACATTTATTTGCTATTTACAACGACGGACATTATTAGATTTCGCCAACCTTCAAACGGTGGTTCAACTCGTATCATTACATCAGTCTAGCTAACTAGAAGATTTTCGCTCACTTCAAACACTTGAGATGCGCACATAGCACCCTCTTTAGCTCATTTCGCTTCACTCCCCGCCTGAACTCATTAGAATTCAATTACATACTTGACATAAAATTTCAAAACTATTCAGAAAACAAATTTGAAACAATAAAAACAGTTAGTAATGCAAGTGACAATTTATAAGCACATAAACACACGTTCATAGAAATAAATCTATCCATAACACAATATACAAAATGATATTTAAATTAAAGTAATATAAATGAACAAATAGAGCATTATCTCAATTAATCAACAATGTAAAGATTATTAAAGAAACATGCAAATCCAATGAAATAAAAATTATTATCAATCACTAGAATCATTAAGTTCTAAAGGATATATAAGCTGCACTGGTCTTTTGAACAGTCCTTTGGTTGTTTTAACCACACAGGATCGCACATGGCCATCGCGTCCTAGGAGAACTTCACTTATAACTCCTAAGTTCCATAAAAACTTTGACTTTCCAGTTCCTTCAAGCAAAACAATATCATTCACTTTCAGGTATTTCAGTTACCGGAGTATCAAAGTGATGGGCAGTTCTAACGGAGTCTAACGATCGATCTAACGGCCTAACTAACGATCCAGTAAATATTGATCTTTCCACTTTAGCCAAATTTGCTTTAACATGTTTGACTGGTACTGCTTTCTTTTAGTCAAAGACTCCTTTGAGGAAGTTTCTTGCACTTATTCAGCAAAATTATAGGGTATTCTATGTCCTTACGTCCAAAATGGAGAAATGAAATGGAGTAAGAGGCTCAGGTTCGCAAGAATCGTTATAAATGTAGGTGAGAGGTCTTTGGTTCAGCACAACCTCTATCTCCGTCAGAACAGTCGTAAGTTCTTAAAATGTTAAAAGCGCTCGTCCAAGGATTTTTTTGAGAGGCTCTTTAATGGTTTTCATTAGACGTTCATAAAATCCTCCCCACCATGGGGTACGTTCAACTATAAATTTCCAAATAATTCCCTCTGATGATATGAAATTCTTGAATTCCTCATCTCTGATAATATTGAAGAAATACATCAAATCCTTGTTCACACTCTTGAAGGATTTTGCAGTATCAGAGTACACAATACGACAATTTCCTCTCCAGGATACGAATCGTCGAAATGCTAACATGAATTTCTTGGTCGTCATGTCGGATACCAACTCGAGGTGTACCGTCCGAGTGACAGCACAAGTAAATAGAGTAATATAGGATTTTGTTACCTCTTTTCCAGTCTTAACCATGACAGGTCCAGTAAAATCGATACCAGAAATACTGAAGGGTGGCGTTTCAGCAATTCTGTCCCGTGGAATTTGCGCATTCACATGATTCGCTGGTTTCACTGCATACTTCAGGCAAATGAGATACTTTCCAATTATTTTCTTTACCAGCTGTCGGCTCTTAAGGATCCAGTACTTCCTCCTAATTTTCGACAAGGCTGCAGCAACTCCACTATGCAAAGTCTTATTATGCTCACGTTGTATCAGTAAAACAGTGAATTTAGAACCTCGAGGGAGAATTATTGGGTGCTTTTCATCTAAAGTGTATTCACTTTCTTCTAATCTCCCCTTAATCCTAAGAATCTCTTTATCATCAAGGAATGGAGCTAAACTGTACAGACAAGATTCTGCCGGAATCGTCTGGTTCTTCTGTAATGCACGAATTTCAGAATGATATATTTCTTTCTGTTCATTCCGTATCCAAAATTCTTCAGCATTCTAAATTTCAGTGGCAGTGAGGGGGCCACTTTCAACGGGTAACTTTTTAGCTCTCGAGGTGAAACGTTTGATCCATGCAGTGATTCTCAAGACTCGTAAAAGGATAGAATATCTTGATACGTCAATAGGTTTTTCAACGACTTTAACTACGCATTCATTGATACATACACCGCTACGGCACTCTAATTCTTATTTATTTACATACCTCATTTGCTGAGTGGGCCAGTTTTCAGCAGGAAGCTGCAGCCACTCTGGTCCGTGCCACCATAACAAACTTCTGCAAACCGTGGATGCATCTAAACCGTGTGTAAATAAGTCCGCGGGATTGTCCTTTGAGCGGCAGTGTCTCCAACAGTCTGGGTCAGTAAGTAGCTGAATTTCGGCTACACAGTTACACACAAATGGTTTCCATTCTTTAGAGAATCATTTTATCCAGTGAATTACTATCGATGAATCAGTCCAAAGATTAATTTTAGACCACATATCAGAAAATACCTGTTTCAAGTGCTCAGCCTTTCGAGCTGCAACGACAGCTCCCATGAGTTCCAGTCGAGGCAGAGTCAAAGGTTTCAGGGGGGCGACTCTACTTTTAGACATAACAAAACTAGTGCAAAATTCGTTCTTCTTATTCAGGTATCTAACAAACGCAACTGCACCTTACGCTTTGGGACTTGCATCGGAAAATACATGTAAAGTGACTTCATTTCTTTCCAATTGTTTACAATGGAAGTATTTTCTCTGAATCGATAAGTCATTCAGTTTAATTATCTCCGAACACCAGTTTGTCCATTTTGATATAAGATCATTCGGAAGATGATCATCCCAATCTAATCCTTTTAACCAAATCTCTTGAAGCATAATTTTTACTCTGACAACGAACGGTGATATGAAGCCTACAGGATCGTAGATTTTGGCTACAGTTTGAAGCACACCTCTCTTAGTGTCCTTTTTATTGTTTAAAGATTATACAAGAGCTGTAGTATCTAATTTAAGAACGTCATTTTCAGGATTCCACAGCATACCTAACACCTTTTGGTAACTACGCGAATAATCTAAATTATCAGCAATTCCATTGTTGACCCATAATGCATTTAGTTCTCTCGAATTAAACTTTAGTTTTTTTCAAATTCATCCCTGCATCTTTTAAAATGTTAAACGCATCAGATGACAAACGTTATGCATTTTCTAAATTATCCGCTCCATAAAATAAATCATCAACATATAATGACGAATTTAACATTTCATAACTATCCCGCTTTTCGTTTTTGTATTTCTTTATGATACTTTATCGTAGCCGCTAAAATGGAAGGACTAAGGGTCACGCCAAAGGGTACGCGTGTCATCCACATAATTTTGAAGGATTTGTCCTCGTCATTTTGAAATCAAACAAATTTCAAATAATTTCTGTCTTCTTCAGCAATTCCTATCATTAAAAATGCCTTTTCAATATCGCCGCAGAATGCGATCTCATACTGACGAAATTTAAGTATTACATCCAAAACATTTGGGTTCAAATTAGGACCGGATTATAGACAATCATTAAGAGATTTTGCATTTTCCTTTTTAGAAGAAGCATCAAAAACTATTCGAACGCGTGAAGTTTCTTTATCGGACCTAATGACAGCTCTATGTGGCATGTAATATTCAGAATTTTGAACCTCATTTGAGCACTCCTCAACAATACCTTTTCTATGCTGATCCTCAGTAATTTCCTTATAATCTTGGAACATAATTGCGTCTTTATTTAAACGGTTGCACAACAATTCAAAACGTCTTTTTGCTACTTCAAAATTATTATCTACTTCATCCGCACTAGATTTCCATATTAATTTCGACTCATATCTGCCGTTTTTGAATTGCAGTTCACTCTCAAACTGATTAATTAAAGCATTATCTTTATCCGATAATTTATTACTTTCACAACTAATACCCATTGAATTTAAATCCCAGAACATTCTTAAATCATTCATAATATTCGCATTCATTACTGCTATATTCTGAGAACATCTGCTGTTTTCCTCACACAGAAATCCATTTAAAACCCATCCAAAAAGAGTATCAATAGCATTCAAGTTTTTGTTTATGGGAATCTTCTCTCGAGCATACACGACATCTCAAAACACATCTGCTCCGATTAGTACACTGCTGGCCACCCAAATTGCAACACCAAGAAAGACAAGAGATATCACAACAAAATTTATTTTGTAGATAACATGTTGACCAAGTATCAAATGATTAAATTTATAGACTTCTGTGAAGTGTAGATCCTGCCAAAATCAGTAGCCAGTGTAGCCGCCATTGTTGGAGATCACCGCTGCCACACGCCTCGGCATTGATTCAAAGAGACTTTGCATGAGTTCTTGGGGTACAGCAGACCAAGCAGCTTCCACACGTTGCCAAAGTTGATCTGCTGTGGCAGCTGGGAATGGAATCTGGGTCAATCGTAGAGCAACCATGGACCACATGTTTTCTATCGGCGAAAGATCCGGAGAGCGAGGCGACCAGGGAAGCAATTCAATCTGGCGATTGACGAAGAACCGTTGGACAATGCGTGCCACGTGTGGTCGCGCATTAACCTGTTGAAATATGGCTGTGGGCAAGCCGCTAAGCTAAGGAAGGACAACTGGCTCCAACACCGCGGAGATGTAGCGCTGGCTGTTTAAAGTACCGGCAATATGTACTAGAGGTGTGCGAGAATGATATCCAATACCGCCCCATACCATAATACCCGGTGCAGGACCAGTGTGGCGGTGCATAACGCAGCTGTTCAGCATCCTCTCTTCACGGTGTCTCCAGACTCGAATGCGACCATCGTGGTGTTGCAGACAGAAGCGTGACTCGTCAGTAAAGACAATTTCATTCCATTCTGCCGTCCACATCCTTCTGTCATCGCACCATTGGCGGCGGAGAAGTCTGTGGTTCTGCGTCAAGGGTAGACAAAGCAATGGACGTCTTGCGGACGGACCACTCTGCTGTAAACGGCGTCGAATGGTACGCGCAGACACTGGATGATGCGTTACAGACTGCATGTGCTGTGCTATGGTTCGTGATGTGACTGAGCGATCCGTCACTGCCATGCGCACAATTTGCCTGTCATCACGTGAAGTGGTGCGCTGAGGTGGATGCGATCGAACACGCCGGTCCGTCGTACCCTCCTGCATCCAACGATCACATATCCGCATTACAGTTGTTTGGTTTCGTCCAACACGACTACCCATTTCCCTGAAAGATAATCCACAATCTCGGTAGGTCACTATCCTTCCTCTCTCGAACTCGGATACTTGATCAAAAGATGATCGCTGTATTCGACGAGGCATAATTGATCGTTTTTTTGAAAAAACCACAAGAAAAACACAATTGCCGAACTTGAAATCGTCAAAATCTCCAAGCCTTAAATAGCGCTTTGAAGTAGCTCCACAGGCGTGCGTGATGTGCGTCTGCGCTGAAATTCTAATCATCTGCATATCTCACCTCCGCTAATGCATGTTGTAAATTTCATGTTATTTGTATGTTTCCTTCAGGGTGTTGCATTTACAGTGGCCAGCAGTGTACTTCTATGTTCAATAAATCGTCTCCTAAGTATGAGTCAGCGATCTCCAATTCGCGCCTCTTTATCAAGTGCTGAATGTTTACATTAGGGGCAAAGATTGGTGCCGCCGATATTTTGTCTATCACTGTGGGAAATTGTTATGCTAGATGGCGCTGCCACTCTATAGTTTTGTAACCCCACTCGGACATTCAGATGCGACGCAGATTCGAAGCGAACGCGGTAACAAGGATTAGCACCGCACTGTACTGTACTCAAAGGCATGCGTGTAAATAATATGTATAATAAAGCAAATTATGTGCGAACCCGTGATCAGAAGTTATTGTGTACTTAAGGTGAAGTATTAACAAGAAGAAAGAACCAAGAAAACACTGAACCACCAGCATCCCCCATATAATTTGGAGCATCGGACGGTAAGCTGTTAATATCACCTTTCTTTTGGATACACAGATTAGATGATTAGATACCCATTAGAGGTAAAAATTTTGATTGAAGATCATCGGGTAAGTGAATTTATTTCTGTTTTCTGAAATTTGTAGAAGTATAAAGATGAGTACAGAAGATTCGCTAAAACGTAACAAAACGAAAAGGGGAACAATTAGAAGTTTAATTACTAAATTAATTAAGAAAATTGATGATGAAATAAATAAACAAGATTCAAACCCAGAAGTTGTTCAAGATTCCCTCGATGTTCTTTTAGAACACAAAACTGCATTAACTGGTTTGGATGAGATCATTGAAAACCAAACTGAAACTAAAGATTTACAATTGGAAATAGAATATTCGGTTGAATATAATCAGTCAATTGTGCTCTGTAGATCGCGTGCAAATAGGTACTTGAGTAAATTAAATAAAGCTTCGATTTCAAATCAATGTAATACAGATCTAAATCGATCTAGTACAGAAACAATAGGCGATACAAAATTGAAAACTAATACGAAATTACCTCGTATATCCCTAAATAATTTTACAGGCGACATATGTAAATTTCAAGAGTTTTGGCCTCAATATAAAGTCGCAATTCACGAAAACGAAACACTTCAGGATATAGAAAAATTTAACTATCTTAAAACTTTGCTTAGCGATTCAGCGGCTACCGCCATAAGTGGTCTGCCGTTAACTGCTGAAAACTATAAAACGGCGGTCGATATTTTAACTTCTCGTTATGGGAAAAGAGACGTTTTAATTGCGTCACATACCAACCGTCTTCTAAATTTAGAGCCTGTGCGTAGATCAAACGATGTAACTGCATTAAGAAAATTATACGATGAAATATCTGTACAAATACGAAGTCTTGAATCCCTAGAAATTAAGTCTGACTCGTACAATTGTTTATTGTTGCCTATATTGTACAAATGTATTCCAAATGATCTTGTCTTGCAATTCCATAGGGAGCAAAGTGATAAAAAAGAAACAAATGTAACTGACTTACTAAATTACCTTAAAAAAGAAACAGAAGCGCGTGAAAAATCTCTAAATGTAACAACTTGTAACTTCGAAAGCATAAAGCCTTTTGAAAATAGAACTAAACAAAACTTTCCGACGAAATATTCTTATCAGGTAAAAAATAAGACCCCATCTGCATTTACTTTAAATACTGTAACAGTAAATAATTGTGCATTTTGTAGCGAAAAACATGAATCTGAAAATTGTAACTTAAATTTAGAGCAGAGGAAGGATTCCTTACGTAAGCAAGCGAAATGTTTCAAATGCTATAAACCATTCCATCGTGCAAACCAGTGCCGTTCGACCCATATTCAATGTACTAATTGCCTGTCAAAGAGGCACCAAAAATCCTTATGCGAGAAAAATATGCAGACAAAACATCCAGTTAAACCTTCCACGAGCGAGAAACAAGTGATAGTTTCGTCTCTGATTCATCAACCACATAATAAAAACAAGTGCGAAACCGGCGACTCTTATGTTTACTTTCAAACGATACGTTGTAAGCTTGTCGGCAGAAACGAAATTGTTAATGTTCGTTTATTACTGGATTCCGCCGCTCAACGGAGCTTCATAAACAAAACTGTTTCACGTAAATTGGAATTGGAGGTGACAGGTCATGAGTCACTCAGAATTCACACTTTTGCAGGCGGTCCAAACCCACCAGTGAGCTCTCAAAATCGAGTACGTGTGTTATTGAAAGATACGAATTCGGATTATATGTTTAGTCTAGAAGCTTTAGAATCAGAAAGCATTTGTCCGGATATAATAGGAGTGCCTAACGTTGAATTGCGCGCTGAAATTAAAAAATTGGGGATTGATTTGTCAGATGTTTCTGATGAATTAAACGAAGAAGGTAATAAAATAGACTTATTAGTAGGTAGTGATTATTATTGGTCAATTATGACAGGAAAAATTAAACGTCTTTCACCAACTGTTGTTTTGAACGAAACAAAATTTGGATGGACACTTCACGGAAGATTTTCTAATGAAATTAATTCGAGTAATTTAGTGGGAGCAATGTATGTTTCTATTTGGGAGGAAAATAACGATGATGATAAAGCATCGATTGAACTTAAAAGGTTTTGGGAACTTGAATCATTAGGAATTAGGGATGAACCTATAGACACAAAAGCATGCGATAAACAAACCTTAGAAGAATTTAAAAGAAATATTAAATTTGAGAATGATAGATATGAAGTCAAGTTACCTATGAGATTCGGTGCAATTGATCTTCCAAATAATTATGATCTTGCAAAAAAGAGATTTGAATTTTTAGTTAAAAGATTTCGAAATAACCCTACTTTATTTAAAGAGTACAAAGCTGTCATTGAAGATTATCTGTCATCAGGAATAGTAGAGATAGTTGAACCCCAGGATGTAAACTCAACTAATGGCAATTTAACCTACTATTTACCCCATCACCCGGTAATTCGAAAAGATAAACAAACTACGAAACTGCGCATTGTTTTTGATGCTTCGGCACATTCTCCTTCTCAGTTATCTCTAAATGACGTACTTCTTCCAGGTCCAAATTTAAATTCAGATTTATTTGATTTAATTTTACAATTCAGGAGTAATAACATCGCAGTGGTGGCAGATATAGAAAAGGCATTTCTACAAATAAGCCTTGCAGAAAGTGATAGAGATTTGACCCGATTTTTGTGGATTGATCAACTTCCACAAAATGCAGATTCTCCGTTGGAATTTGTAATAATGAAAATGACGCGTGTATTATTTGGTGTGACATCTAGTCCGTTTCTGTTAGGAGCTGTAATTAAACACCATGTAAAAGAATTCGAAAGTCAATATCCCGAAACTTGCTCTGTAATCAATAATTCAATGTATGTAGATGATTTGTTGTTAGGTGCATCTACAGTGGAAGAGGCATTAAGGCTATCAAAAGAGTCACTCGACATTTTTATGAAAGCTAATATGTCACTACGCAAATGGCAAAGTAATTCTCCTCTTTTAAAGGAATATTTACGAACATCAAATTTCGATGTATGTCTCGACACATCACTTAGTGCAACCCCATTTAAAATTTTGGGATTAATATGGGATACCAATAAAGATATTTTCAGATTAGATAATCACAATCTTTCGGAATTTGTTAATTGTCAAGAAAAAACTAAAAGAACCGTAATTCGTGCGGCTGGGAGAATTTTTGATCCAGTTGGATTCCTAACTCCGTTTACAGTCATTATAAAAATTATTTTCCAGTCATTGTGGGAACAGGGTATCGATTGGGACCAAAATTTGCCAGAAAATCTAGAGACCAAATGGGATAGCTGGTGTGCACAACTTCCACACCTTAGTAAGATAGAAATACCCAGGTACTATTTCCGAGATTTACAGGGCACTTATGACAACGTAGAAATTCACTGTTTTAGTGATGCAAGCGAGAAGGCCTTTGGTGCTGTGATTTTTCTTAGATTCGAAAAGGATAACGATGTGAAGACAAGCTTTGTTACTTCAAAAGGCAGACTAGCTCCAATAAAACGTTTGTCATTACCAAGATTAGAACTTATGGGGGCCTTGATTGGCGCTAGGCTGATCAACCGTGTACTGTCAATCCTTAAGTTTAGTGTTAAAAAACAATATTTGTGGACAGATTCGAACATTGTTCTTCACTGGGTTAAGAGCTCATCTAGTACATGGAAACCCTTCGTGAGTAACAGGATTGTTGAAATCCAAACTCTAACTAACCCAAAAGACTGGAGACATTGTCCTGGTCGTGATAATCCTGCTGATCGACTTACAAGAGGACTCAATCTTACGGACCTCGAAAATGATAAGTTATGGTGGTCTGGTCCTCTATGGCTGATTAAAGATATTGAATTTTGGCCCACAGAAGCAAAAGAAGCAGAAGACGAATTTAAGCAGGAAGAAGCTAGAAAGATAATTTCTCTGAATTTTTGTACATCAGATTTTCAAGAACAATTTATAGAGATGGAACGTTTTAGTTCGTTACTGAAGATAACTAGAATAGTAGCATGGATAAAAAGGTTCATATTTAACTCAAGAAATTCGACTAAACGTCAAGGAACCTTATCAGCTGAAGAAATGAAAGAAGCCGAAGAGTTCATGATAAAAGAAGTGCAAATGAAAGTTTATAAAGAAGAAATTGATTCCTTAAAAGATAATGATCACGTTAAGAAAAATTCAAAAATTTACAGTTTATACCCATATTTAGATGACAATAATTTATTACGAATAGGAAGTAGACTCAATCAAGGTAATTTTAGCCCGAGTATAATAAATCCAATTCTATTACCTAGAAATGAAAGATTCACAGAATTGTTAGTAATGCAAGAGCATCAAAAAATGATGCATAGCGGAGTTACTTTGACCCTAACAAAAATAAGAAAACGATTTTGGATTCCGCAAGGACGACAATTTGTCAGAAAAACCATCGGAAAATGTCTACATTGTAAGAAATATAATGCGAAACCATCCAACGAATTAACAGGTCAACTCCCAAGAGACAGAATAACAGAATCACCACCATTCAGCGTAATCGGGTTAGATTTTGCAGGACCGATTTTCATAAGAAGAGATAAAAACGATACCTCAAAATCGTACATCGTATTATTCACCTGCGCCACAACCAGAGCTGTCCATTTAGAACTATCCACGGATATGACCACAAAATCCTTTCTTTTGGCCTTTCGGCGATTTCTGTCAAGACGTGGCACTTGTAAGGTAATATACTCAGATAATGCTAAAAGTTTCAAGGCTGCGGATAAAGAGCTTCAAAATTTTCATAAGATCATAAAAGAGCGCGAACTACAAGATTTCATTTCCAGCCAAGGTGTGAAATGGAAGTTCATCGTGGAACGTGCCCCATGGTGGGGAGGCTTCTACGAGAGAATGGTAAAATGTGTAAAAGACCCATTGCGGAAGATTTTGGGACGATCTCTCCTTTCATTTGAGGAAGTAACGACAATTTTAACGGAAATTGAAGCCGTTCTCAATATGCGACCTCTGACTTACACAACCAGTGAATTTGGAGAACCTGAGCCCCTCACACCTGCTCATTTCCTCCATTTCGGTAGACAGGACTTTAGTTATCCTCTCCATTTTGCTGAACTGGAAAATAAACTTTCCACTAAAGAGAATTTAATCCGAAGGAAGATTTATCAAACAAGATTATTGAAACAGCTGTGGACTAAATGGAAGGAACAATATTTATTCCATTTAAACTCTGCCCATCGTTATAAAACTGCAGAAAAACACCGAAATCTCCAGGTCGGAGACATTGTACTGGTAGACGGGACTTCCAAATCTAAACTGTTATGGGACTTGGGAATAATTCTAGATATTATTCATGGTAGAGACAATCTTATTAGAGCATGTATGGTAAAAACTTCAAAGGGATTGTTCAGAAAACCAGTGCAACTGTTGTATCCTTTTGAATTGGATTCTACTTGAATGATTAATTGTGTAACTTTAAGTGTTTAAAGCTGATTTTATATGTTTTTTTCTTTTTCTTTTTTGCATTGTTTAAATATTATTTCTCTGCATAAAATGTTTAATTTTAAAATTAATATTTTTTATCTTATAAATAGTCAATCTACATGAAGTAGTTTACTTTTTACAATTTAAGTATGATATGCGATAATTTGAGTTTATTTCTTTGCAATTGATTTTCTCATATTGATATGTGGATTTAATTTTGATTTAATATTAAAATATGTATATGTTTAATACAATTTCATTGAAACATTTGAATTTGAATATGTTTCTATTAGAATATTATTGTACTTGAATTTAGATATTGTTTATTTTAAAAGGTGTTAAATATTGATTGTAATAATAATTATGTACTCTTAAAAGAGTCCAGGTGGGGAGTGTGTGGGAAATTGTTATGCTAGATGGCGCTGCCACTCTATAGTTTTGTAACCCCACTCGGACATTCAGATGCGACGCAGATTCGAAGCGAACGCGGTAGCAAGGATTAGCACCGCACTGTACTGTACTCAAAGGCATGCGTGTAAATAATATGTATAATAAAGCAAATTATGTGCTAACCCGTGATCAGAAGTTATTGTGTACTTAAGGTGAAGTATTAACAAGAAGAAAGAACCAAGAAAACACTGAACCACCAGCATCCCCCATAATCACAAGAGCTTCAAACTTTATTTTGACATGCGAATCGTTTCTCTTTCTCAACTCAATTAGCCCTTTATATCTCAACACCTCTGATTTGAAAAGAAATTACTCATACATTAGAATACATCATTCTAAGCACGTAAAAAATAATAAAAAATTTAGAACATAAAATTAACAATTTATTGAAAAAAAATTGATTGTTGCATTTTGCAACAATGTGAAAAATGACAATAGGATTCAAATATTAAAAAATTTTAATTTATGGGGAAATTTTTAAAACAGTTGTTACTTTTGTTGTAGCAAAGTCCTACACCACATTTCTCACAAATATTTGTGTGAATTATTTGCATTTTAGGTATTTACATCGGATTCTTTTGTCAGCCCAATTAGGCCAGTGCCTAATTCATCTTGGCGCAGTCGTTTTGGTGGCTTATGCTGAGTAGGCCCTTTATGTTTTTTTCTTTTATTCCTTCCTCAACTTCGCTCTTATCCAAGCTTTCGACATTATTAAATCTAAGAAATGAAAAAACAAACGAATTGGCCATCTTTTGCATCTTAGTTTTATAGTTGTCTTCCCATTATGCTGTTTATCAAATCGACTCCACCCATATGTTTGTTATATTCACTTACGACAAAGGGTCGGTCAATTTCAATGTGCATTTTGGTAGATTTATACCTGCGGACCGTTGACTTAGGTTCTTCACCAGAAAATAATGATGCTAAATGAACAATTTTATTGTCTTTCCATGATGTTGTTGAAACATCAACCCCATCAACTGTTGCACAATATTCAACAGATGATCCACGTTCTTTTTTCTTCATATCTTTTACGTCAGGTAATTTACAGTTAAGTATACGATTTCTCCTAACTGTTCCTAGACTAAGAACACCTTCATTCGCCAAATACACAATCAAAGGAATTGACGTGAAATAATTGTCAAAGTATAATCGGTAATTCTTATGTCGGGGAATAATTCTTGCTAAAAGCATTAGATTATTGGATGCTGCTCCAAGATCTGGCTCTCCCGAGATAATAACATTTTCTTTGCCTGAAACTGGTTCGATTTTATAAACAAATCCAGATGCACCACTCAAAACTTTAATTTTATACCCCCATTTATGTGGTTTGTTCGGATTGTATCGCTTCATAAAATTACATGACTTTGTTGATCAAATTTGTTCATCTACACATAAATACTGTTCAAGAGGAACTTTTAAATTTTCATTTATTTTTTCTAGAAGTGGTCTTATTTTGAAAATTCTATCACTATCAGGGTTAGATACAGGAAGATTTTGAGTGTTATCGTTGAAGTGGGGGAAGTCCTGTAATTTTTCAAACTTATTCAAAGGTGTAATTTCTTGAATAATTGGCAGACCAATAAAATTGGACCCGTAGTTTTTAACTCTTGGGAGATGAATTACAGACATAAAGTAAAGAATACCGACAAATCGCTGAATATCTAAGGAAGTTATAGTAAATGTAGAATTTGGATTTTCTTTAGTGGTGTACAAATTTGTTCCCTTTTTAATCATTTCAAATATTTCTGCAGGAAAGAGGTATGAAAAAAAAAACGAAATGGTGTATCTAATTTTAAAATATCCGTTGGTAATTTAGAGTCACCTAAGAATGAAACCTGCTGCTGATTCAAAATTAAATTCTTTTGTCTCCATAACATTTTTTTCTTTTTTTTCCAACTTTTTTGAAATACGAACAGATAGACTGGAATCACCTGGAACACTAAAAGAGGGCCCAGGAACTCTTGCTAATGTGCTAGGATCACTGACCAAAGTACTAGGAACACTAACCGAAGTAATATTCCGAGCGAAGTAAACATCGGATCAGGGAAAGAAATTATCAAATGTTGCATAAATGCAATAAACATAAAATTACACATTTTATATAGATATTCTAAATTTTCTACAACAAAAGTATTTTGACATAAAGAATTTGATCTTATCTTTGTGAAATAACTATTTCCGGATGTATCCAATCTTTAAAACTTTACTAAATTTGAATAATATTTTTGCAATAAACATGTGCAACTTTTTAAGTAATAAATTGAACTTTAGTTCTAAAAATCACCTCAGTATCACCATCTAGTAGAGAAAAGTTGAACAATATGTGTTAACTGCAATGTTGCAGGATTACAATCATCGCTGAAATCGTCTTTCAAAACTCGCTGGGGAAAAGACATAGGTTTTTTGTGTTTGTTGCAGATATGCAACACGGTGACATAAAGGGTTAGAACTACTGGGTACACTTTTTAGGGGGCATTTTTAACACCAAACGCATAAACAGGGAGCCTTTCACTTCTAATCGGTTTTAATTTTAAAGCATTTGCTAATTCACTATTTACGAAACTTCTTTGACTCCCATTACACAGGCCTGCGATGAAAAAAATACAAGGGTATTGACAGATGAACTTTATGTATTTTTTGGTGCTGATTTAAAAAAAAATAATGAAAATATTCTATCACGTCACGTTTTCTTGAAAAATTCCATTTTACTTGGATTTTTATGAACATTTACCATAAATTTTTTTTTCAGCGTTGAATTTGTTCCCTCCCTGCCTGACCATCATTCTACTGTGGTGAAACCTACAGAATACCCCTCTGTGACACCTAGCATTACAGTATGTAAGATAAATTTATCTTGCGTATTTTGGCATGAAACTCAGAGATTAGGACAAATCGTGGGTTCCTCATAAAGTTTGTGTGCAATGTCTCAATGATCTACGCTTATGGCTCAAAGGAAAGAAGACTGCTGTACGATTTGGAATTCCTATGACATGGAGGGAGTCGAAAAACCACTCTGATGATTGTTACTTTTTTTCCTGCCATGTCCGTGGATATAACCGAAAAAATCGAAAGCTAATCTCTTATCCTGATAACATTCCATCGGCCATGCGCTCCGTTCTTCATGAACCTGATGTGCCAGTGCCTTGCCTCCGACTGAATTGCCAGTCATCTCTTCAGAGTCTTCGAACATCCTCCGAACACCCAGAAGTGCAAAGCTCCACTACCGAATATAAGCCCTCTGGAGGCCCTCGCCTCTAGAAGAGAACTTAGGAGGCCCTTTACCTTTCTCTCAGGTTGATTTGACTAGAGATCTGGGCCTTTCGAAAGAGGCAGCTGTATTGTTGGGCTCCAGATTGAAAGAAAAAAACTTATTGACCAAAGGAACCTCTTTTTATTGGTACAGGAATCGAGAAAATGAATTTGTTAAGTACTTTGAAGAAGAGGAGAACCTTATGTATTGTTCTGATGTTCCCGGATTCATGAGCAAATTTGATATCACCTACGATAAAGATGAATGAAGGCTGTTTATAGATTCACCGAAAAGGAGCCTGAGAAGGAGTTGTCCTTCTTCATCACGGAAGCCAGTATGCATCTGTACCAGTTGGACCGTGAGCTTCTGAGACACTCCAGCAGCGTGAAATCAGACTTCAGGTTATGAGGGTCACAGCCTCCACATCCAGAGCTTCTGAGACACTCCAGCAGCGTGAGACCAGACTTAAGTTTATGACGGACACAGCCTCAACATCCAGAACTTCTGAGACACTACAGCAGCGTGAGACCAGACTTCAGATTATGAGGGACACAGCCTCCACATCAAGAGCTTCCGAGACACCCAGCAGCGTGAGACTCGACTTCAGGTTATAAGGGAGAGAGATGCAACATCTAGAGGCTCTGAGACAGTCCAGCAGCACCTGACCCGACTTCAGCAGTATCGACTTAATAAAAGCCATGCTAGAGCACATTTGTGGAGAGAGAAACATAATGCGGAATTTGCATACAACCCCGATTTGGATTACAGGAATGATCCAGCATGTCTTATTCAAAATATGAATTTGAGATGTCAACACTGTTCTGCCATGAAAGGGAAAAATGAAGCTCCTGGAATGTATTGCAGTGGTGGAAAAGTACCGATCCTCCACAGATGTTACAGAATTTGTTTAATGGTGACTCAGAAGATTCAGCACATTTTCTAAAATGTATTCGTCGTTATAACAGCTGTTTCCAGATGACATCTTTTGGGACAACCAAAGAGATTAAAGAACCTGGATATATGCCCACTTTTAAAATTCAAGGTCAAGTGTACCATAGGATTGGCAGTCTACAGCCATTACCAACTGAACGGGTGACATGTTTGCAAATTTATTTCATTGGAGATGATTCTGAACATCGCCAGCGTTGTCAGAATGAACCACAAACAAGGGAAGATTTAGCAAGACATTTTGGATAGGGAAAATGCTTTTGTTAGAAGTTTTAAAATGGCCATGGAAAAATTTTCTCTAGGTGTAAATTTAATAATTTTTGCAGATTAGACTCCTGTTGGTCATCATGAAAGAAGATTTAATGCACCTACGACATCAGAAGTTGGAGTTATTATGGTGGGGCAAGAACATGGCACTAGAGACATTGTATTGGAATTTAGAAACAACACTATCAGAAAAACTGCAGATACAAACAGGTTTCACGATGCTCTGCAGTATCCTATATTACACTGCTGGCCACTGTAAATGCAACACCCTGAAGGAAACATGCAAATAACATGAAATTTACAACATGCATTAGCGGAGGAGAGATATGCAAATGATTAGAATTTCAGCGCAGACGCACATCACGCGCGCCTGTGGCGCCACTTCAAAGCGCTATTTAAGGCTTGGAGATTTCAACGATTTCAAGTTCGGCAATTGTGTTTATCTTGTGGTTTTTTCAAAAAAACGATCAATTATGCCTCGTCGAAAACAGCGATCATCTTTTGATCAAGTATCCGAGTTCGACAGAGGAAGGATAGTGGCCTACCGAGATTGTGGATTATCTTTCAGGGAAATCGGTAGTCGTGTTGGACGAAACCAAACAACTGTAATGCGGATATGTGATCGTAGGATGCAGGAGGGTACGACGGACCGGCGTGTTCGATCGCATCCACCTCAGCGCACCACTTCACGTGATGACAGGCAAATTGTGCGCATGGCAGTGACGGATCGCTCAGTCACATCACGAACCATAGCACAGCACATGCAGTCTGTAACGCATCATACAGTGTCTGCGCGTACCATTCGACGCCTTTTACAGCAGAGTGGTCTGTCCGCAAGACGTCCATCGCTTTGTCTACCCTTGACGCAGAACCACAGACGTCTCCGCCGCCAATGGTGCGATGACAGAAAGATGTGGATGGCAGAATGGAATGAAATTGTCTTTACTGACGAGTCACGCTTCTGTCTGCAACACCACGATGGTCGCATTCGAGTCTGGAGACACCGTGAAGAGAGGATGCTGAACAGCTGCGTTATGCACCGCCACACTGGTCCTGCACCGGGTATTATGATATGGGGCGGTATTGGATATCACTCTCGCACACCTCTAGTACGCATTGCGGGTACTTTAAACAGCCAGCGCTACATCTCCGAGGTGTTGGAGCCAGTTGTCCTTCCTTTCCTTCAGGGCTTGCCCACAGCCATATTTCAACAGGATAATGCGCGACCACACGTGGCACGCATTGTCCAACGGTTCTTCGTCAATCGCCAGATTGAATTGCTTCCCTGGCCGCCTCGCTCTCCGGATCTTTCGCCGATAGAAAACATGTGGTCCATGGTTGCTCTACGATTGACCCAGATTCCATCCCCAGCTGCCACAGCAGATCAACTTTGGCAACATGTGGAAGCTGCTTGGTCTGCTGTACCCAAAGAACTCATCCAAAGTCTCTTTGAATCAATGCCGAGGCGTGTGGCAGCGGTGATCTTCAACAATGGCGGCTACTCTGGCTACTGATTTTGGCAGGAACCACACTTCACAGAAGTCTATAAATTTAATCATTTGATACTTGGTCAACATGTTATCTACAAAATAAATTTTGTTGTGATATCTCTTGTCTTTCTTGGTGTTGCAATTTGGGTGGCCAGCAGTGTATTTTGGAAGGGAGAAGATGGCTATCACTTTGAAATGTATCAAAGTAACCCTCATAATGCCATTCTTTCCCATAAAAAAGTTTCAGCTATGGATTTTTATTTTTATTCTTTGAGTGAGCACTATCTGTTGAGAAGACTCACTGGCAAGGTGCAGACATACGGGAAGGGAGAGAAGAGAAGGGGATTGACCCGCGATAATCACAGTCTGTGCCGATAATGACTGTCCGAAAGGTTTTGCTGCAAAATTCAGACAAGCTTTGTGCGTGCTCGAAACTAAGTTGCCCACTGCGAAGTTATGGGGGCAGTATTTTCACATGATAATGCTCCTCAAACAGTTCATTGAAGCAGAGTGTTCTGACAACTGGAAGCTCCATCTTGACTCCGTACAAAATACACTACCATTCTTCCACGCATCAGACCACTTCTTGTATGCCAAAAGCGAGCCCCTCTACCTGCAAGACCTGATGAAACTGGAACAAGTGATGGACACAACTGAATTTGACAAGTTCATTGTGGAAGGGAAATTCATCCTAAGATGCTTCATGAAGTTTTGGTCTGGAATCTGGACAGAGCAATCCATAGAACAAGTAGTAATGAGGACAATGAAAGTCCAAGGAGGCCTCACACATGGTAGAGGATTTTCAGAGACTGTTTTGGCGAAATGAACATCGGCAATGGTATTCATGCAAAATGTCTGTGATGCTGTTGACGATTACTGCAACGTCTCTTTTGAAACATCAGAGCAACATGTGAATGTCCGAAGTTCTCGTGTGGACAGACGCAAGAGACTCAATCAAACTGAAGGATTGGCTTACACAGCACCCCCAATTTCAAGACTCAGATTCCATACATTCTGTAAGCAGTGGTGTCGTTGGAGGAGCCAATGCAAACTGCCACTTGGTTCAGGAAATCGGCTTCGAAGGGGTGGCCAAGATGGTTGATCATGGCAACTTCAAGAATTTCACCCTCAAAAGGAGAGACAAGGTTAATACCTTAGCATTTTCTGTGAGCTGTATTACGACTTAAAACCTCAAAGTACTTACTATTGATCCTCTGACACTGTTCCAAAGACTGTGTCTTACACAACAGTCAGGAGAAGACATAAAAAACTTTTTCTTTTACCAATTCGCGCCCTACCCGATGTCACTCTTTGCAGAAGGAGCCATACGGAAGGAAACCAAGTCGTCTATCTATACATTATTTACCCCTCTTCCCTCCAATGCTACAGAAGGGCTACAGTATTCCGCAGTAGTGGATGGAGGCTATCTGCTTCATAAATTCGTTTGGCCTCGCAATGCCTCCTTCGCAACCATCGCCAAGAGCCACTCCCCTTTTTTAAAAAGACACTATGTATCCACAAATGTTGCTATTGTGTTCGACGGATACCCTGCTCAGAGTGGCACCAAAAGATCCGAGCGATTGCGGCGGATGAAGATCACCCGAAGTGATCTTTGATGTAAATGCAATTAACCAAGTCGCGCAGGAAAAGTTTTTGGCCAATGAGAAAAATAAAAGTCGTCTCATTGAAGTCCTGAAAAATCACTTCGACGATTGTGATATTGAAGTCAGTCAGGCCAAAGAAGATGCTGACTTGTTCACTCATTGTTAACACCGCCATTTCCAACGCCAAGGAGCACGAAAGTGTCACAATAATTGGAAAGGACAAAGACCTCCTTGTGCTTATGATAGGGCTTGGCCAGCCATGCACCAACTTGGCCTTTCTGAAGCCTGGAAGAGGGGGATACTGCTGATGTGCAATATTAGACAACATCTTTCAAATTCGACCAATCCATATCTAGCCACATCCTTTTCATCCATGCGTTTAGTGTATGTGATATGGCATCTGCTATTTTTGGCCAAGGAAATACACTACTGGCCAAAAGTATTGTAAGTTTGAGATATCTAAGATTTTTTCAAGAATAAGCCAAAAAAGAATGTTTTTTCAATTAAACTGATTTTTTTAAGTGCAAATGTCGTGGAAATGTTTCAAGTTATTGCGTCATACTTTGTGATGCAATCTTTACCAACGATTGGGTCATCCCGGATGTTTATTATAGAAACGAGACGACTTCGTAGAATTTCATTTGGTTTGTTGCGCTGCTGAAGTGCGTACCTCTGCGCATTGCTTTTAAAATTAAATTGAGCTTTTCTTTTCAGATGTGTGAAGTAACTCCTCGGAAGCGCCAGGTTATTATTTTAATCCATCAAGAAAGTATTTCAAATGTTAGGATTGCTCATCGGTGCAGGTGCAGTGAGTCGACTGTTTCACACCTCATAAAGAGATTTAAAACAGAATTAACCGTGTATAAGAAGCCTAGAAGTGGTCGACCGAGTTTATCTTCGAAACGTGCTGATGCTTCATTGACACGATTATGTCGAAAAAATAGGTTTGCAAGTTCTGCTACACTTGCAAGGGAATAGAGTGTGTCGACTTCTGTCATTGCCAATTCCAGAACAGATCGCGGGAGGCTCCGTGAAGCTGGTTTCAAGACACATGTGCCTAGGAAAAAAACAGCTCTGAGCAAAGCAATGCGGAAAAAACGATTGGACTGGGCCAAGGTTCACAAAAATTGAAGTATTTCGAAATGAAGACAAGTGTTTTGTGATGCAACAGGGTGATTTTGTACAGGTAACTATGAAGAGTGGCCAGTATATTAGTGTTCTGAAGGATCGATTGCTTCCTAGTGCTCATGACATGTTCCCAAGGCAGAAATGAATATTTCAGCAAGACCTAGCACCCTGCAATACACCGAAAAAGGCAAGAAAAACTTTAAAATTAAATTATTAATTTCATGAGAGTTCAATTCTGAACTCTAAATCGAAACATTCCTTATTTTAGGTTAAGACTGAATTTGTAAAACATGGTATTAATGTTCTCCCATGGCCAAGAAACTCGAGAGATTTAAATCCTATTGAGAATTTATGGAGTATAATTGGAAGGAAAACATCTCGAAATCGTCCCAGAACAAAACGAGAGCTTCAGGAAACAATTATTAAAATTTGGCACCATGAAATACCGAAAGAAGTGTTGCAAAACCTTGTGGATTCCATGCCTAAAGGAGTGGCTGCTGTGATCAAAGCCAGAGGTGGCCCAACAACATATTAAATGCTTTTCGGTTCAATTGCACTCATTTATTATCTTTTATGCTCAGAAGAACTTGAAATTGTTTATTTATTTCATTTTATTCCGGGGAATCAAAATGGATTCCAATTTCTGATAACCTGTACATTTTTTGTATGCTATTTTTTTTATAAAATTAAATAATTATTTTTCTTCAATAACTTAATCATATCTTGTCTTTAAACTTATTTTAACATATTGACATTAAAAAATGTCAGTTGCATAGAAAAATTATTTTTGTGGGCTTATTCTTGAAAAAATGTTAGATTTCTCAAACTTGCAATACTTTTGGCCAGTAGTGTATGTAGCTTAGCAGCATGGTCACCTTTCCGAAAGAACTTAAGGACATCTTCCGACGCTTCCTCAACCCAGGCACCAGCCATGAGGAGATCACTGAGGCGAGTGTGCGTATTTTGCATCAAATACAGACATGGTTGGGAAACACAATGAACCCGGAGGAGTGGGGATGGGTACGCAGTAATGCGGGTCTCGTGCCTCTGAAAACCACCAGAGACGTGACTCCTTTGTCTTTTCTCAAGACAGTGTCATGCGCTTGAAATATAAAGTGTAGTAGAGTATGCTCTTGCCGTAAGGCTGGTCTGAAGTACTCTTCCGTATGCAAGCACTGCTAGGGTCAACAATGTGACAACACTTTACCACCGGTAGTTGACGATGATGACGATGAAGATCACTTCAACCAGCTATTGGAGGCCAAGGAACAACCAGAGCAGGATGATAAGACCTTCCTACCACCTCCACAGCTGCCAGTAGAGGAGTCGGGGACCTCCAAACGGCTCATGAAAAGATGAGGCATACTAACACCATAAAGATGAAGCAATAAGAACCAACAATGAAACAAAGTTTTAACAAAGTAATAACTTGGTTTATTGGAGCAACATGGTTATCAGAAATAGAACCAGATGCAAGAAAGGTGCAGAATAATGTGAGAAGAATGTGAGAAACGGGCAGTGAGTTGTGACCAGCTGGATTTAATGAACTGGTCAGGCGAAAATGGAGACGGGGGTGTTCAAAGTTGAAATGAAATATAAGATAAAGGGGTCATGAAAGTGAATGACATCGTTACTGAAACAGCAGGAGGTGGAGAAGAGCGTGAGAGTTCAGAAGAGAGGGCATCGTAAACAAGGGCTGGCACCCCTCAATTTTGATTCGAAGGAGAGAAATTTTAATATATATGTGCAGCCAATAATAAAGGCCAAAATTTTCCGATTGATTAAAAAGTGGCCACCGATGGAAGCTCAGAGTGGAGGAGTTGAAATTAAGTTCAGAGAGAAAGTTTGGCAGATTGAGTTTAGAGATAGGCTGAGATACTTTGAGACAAGAAATCGAGAGATATAGGCAGAATTAGAAGATAAAGAGGCCTCAGTTGATTTACCATTGCGGGTATATAAACCCAAGAGTTATTAATGGAGAAGGTTACAGCTACAGTTGTCCCGTATACATGTAGCCTGATTAAGCGATAGAGATTGAACTCGCGAGTAGCAGAAAGATTTGATGGACAGTCACTCATAAAAGGTAGAGCCGCGAGGTCTACACGGAGTACGAAGGAGATATGAAAAGTCAAGCCGCTAGATCATAGAGAGCCAGATCGAGAGTGTTCACGACGCTGATGGATCAGACGCGAGCCCATCCGTGAGCCGAGTCACCAGGTACCGAACAACCCGCCACCCGCCATGCCGTGGAGCCTACGCAAGCATCCCGCCAATTGGTAGCCAACGAGTCCCGTCCACAGAAAAACCCTAAGAAGGGATTCCCCGACCAGGTCATCGACACAGGTGTAGCCTGATCCACGCCGATCCCCTCGTCGAATGAGTACCTCTAGCGAAGGGAGCCTTGCCCGATGACGAGTTTTGACCAATAGGAGCGAGGCGCAATCCAGCCAGTCCAGTTTTTGTCCTAAAAGGAGAATCCATTGTAGTGAGGAGAGCTCCTGCCCAGCTGATATGAGAAAGGAGTCGACCAGAGGTAGGTGAGTTTATGTATCTTATTGTTCCGTGTCATTTGCTCACTGGGTAATGCTAAATTAGGTGAACGCGCACAATAATGATAAGAGAAGTTATAGTTAATATTAACATATATTGCCACAGATATATATCACTTAGAATTGTTAGTTAGAAGTATTAAGCACATGATGTATAGTGAAATGTATAAGTGTATGTATAGTATTATTATGTTTAATAAAGTGGTTTGTTTGGGTACAAATTAGTAATCACTCCTAGTCATATAAAGAAACATACCCACGAATTACGTTACGGTTACATTTATTGTACAGTATTATACACTTTTTTAACTTATATTTATTAAATTATGGTTTTTCAGGAACTTGGGATGGCTTTATTTGGCCACAGGTTTCGGGTTTAGCAACGCTTATTCTTCATCAGGATTATTAACACATCATTTCTATTATTAACAGTTTTTATAAATTTACATCATGTAAATTAATAAAATATGGTATATAATTCTTATGTATTTTTTAAAAATCACTCTTATTTACTCATGGGTTACGCATTTGTTTTCTCCTAAATGATTCACATTTTTAAATGATTATTTGATGATACTAAAGCCAGAATAAATCTGTAGGATATACACCCGTACTGTTGGAGCATTGTAACTCATAGGTACCTTCAGATGCCAATTGCCGGACATCGGGAGATTGCAAATTTCGAGAGGTGTACTTGACCGAATTTAAAAATTGTGGTACTCAGTGGACGCAGAATTTGATTCTCTACAACTTTTATCTTATGAGTATGTATCTTAAAGTACTCATTTCCAAGCTGCAGACTCATATGTAGTACTATATCTCAGTTTTTGACAAAGTTGGAAAAAATCGTAGTTTTTTGACCGTGGTTTTCGGCCATACCACTTGACCGAATTATTAAGTTGTGGTACTCATTCGACGCAGAATTTAATGCTCTTTAATCTGTTAAATCATAACTTTTTTCGCTAGGATGCACCGTTTAAGAGTTATAGGCAAAAAAAAAGTTTTTTACATGTTTTCAGCCATCTATACAAGTTTAAAAAAATAAAAGCTTCTACACCACCTTTTGCAACATACCCCCCTGTTTCCATCCTCTAATGTCTGGCCTACTTGTCCCTAGAAGCAACTTACGCAGCGTTCCAGCTGAACGTTTTCCTTTGTTACCGCAACGTTTTCTTTTGTTACCGTAAACTAATGACACTTAATATTGCATATAGTTCTTGTAAATATAAGTTTTCATTTTTATCTCAGTTTCCTATTCAATACTAATCACACCGCACTAACAACACCTTTCAAGAAGCACCATAATGACTAGTTATGCGAACGCACAAGATCGTAAACTTTTAGCAATATTTTTGATTTTTAGCGATATTTTACACCAGTGGTGCCCAAATTGCGGGCCACGAAAATAAATTGGAGGGATCGCGGATAGTTAAGTAACTTTATATCATATTGAATTAGATGCACCGTTTAGGAGTCATAAGCGAAAAACCAAAAATGTACTAAAATTTCGAAGTTTTTTTGGCTGCCAAAAATTTTCCTAGGGTCGCCCGTGTTTGCATTTTTGATTTTTAGATGATGTTTGTACCCATATATACAAGTTACACCACCTTTTGCAACATACAATACCTCTACTGACTGACTGGCCTAAAGGGAGTGTGCCAGAGTAGAGTTCTAACGAACGGAACTGAAGTTTAAAGTCAGCGAGCTGCACCTGCTGGTATAACACAGCAGTGTGGGGGGTGCAGTTAATAAATCTCGCAGTGTGTGGGGGCGAATGTACTAAGGACAAAGTGATTATCGCGTTAGACAACCCACACACCAACGAAGAAAAAAAATCGAACTGAAAATCGTAATATTGCTCGTAACGTCCGTGGTGGCACTGCTATTTATATCAAAAGCTCCATTGATCCCTCCAGAATCCCTACCCCACCCTTAACTTCTTGTGAAGCCGCTATTGTGGAATTTAAACTCCCCGATATTCCCTGCCTTCGCATTATTTCTATTTACGTTAAACCTCGCGGCATTAATCAACCTCTCTCCTCCGACCAAAATTCCCTTACCAAAAATAGCCCCAATTTTATCATGGCTGGTGACTTTAACGCTCATCATTATTCGTGGGGTTGTAGATCCTTTACCTATCGAGGTACCCTTATTCGTAAATGGGACGACACTAATCATGCCCAGGTCATCGCCCCGGATTCCCCCACCCACTTCCAAGTCTCTAGCCCTGCTTCAACTATTGATTCTGCCATTGTTCGAAATTTCCCTTATCCCCATAACATTAAAGTTTCTCAGGACTTCGCTTCTGATCATTTACCTGTTGTTCTCAATTTCGATGTCTCCATGTACGCTCAAAGTCCCAATATTCGTCTTCGAACCAACTGGGAAGTTTACCATCACATCCTCTCATGTAGGTGCATTCCTGATTGACCGATGTCAACCAATGAGGAAGCAGATAACGCAGTCGGCAATTTCAGCGATCTTCTCCTCACAGCGTATGCTGAAGCTTCAAAACCGTAAACGAAAACAGTCGACTTTTACAATCTCCCTCAAAGCATCAGGTATTTGATTAGAGAACGTAATTACTTTAGGAAAATTTGGCAAAGGACCCGTGACCCTAGTACCAAAACCCATTACAATAAAATCCAAGCCCTGGTTCGCAGGGAAATTAAATCTTATTCCCTTGACCGTTGGAATGGCTATGTCAAATCCCTTACCACCTCTGATCTTTCTATTTGGCAAGCTTCTGCCCGCATTCGCAAGTCAAAAAGTTATATTCCGTCCCTTAAAGGACCCAACAAGATGGCCATTACCAGTGATCAAAAGGCCGAGCTCATTGCTGATAGTCTCAGCCTGCAATTTCAGCCCAATCATGATATTTCGGATCCACAAACCACTAATGTGGAATAACTGTAACTGTGTCTTATCGGCCCCCTAACTGCAACCTGTTAACTGTCTTGTAGTTGACTTGTGACGATTGCTATAAGCTGTAGTAGCATGTGTTCGTGACTTACAATAAAGTATTTTGTAATGATGCTTCGTCAGGATATTTTATAATCTATACTCAACAGTATATAATCCAACACATAGTGGATTATAACATGGTGTCAGGTCAAAAAAGAGTTTGATGAAAATGGATTACAATTCTATTTGTGAACTTGTTGTGTTCTAAGAAACGGAACTTTAGGTTCTAAGAATCGGATCTTTCGTGATCCGAGAAACGAAATTTGGTGCTCTCGTTGCGAATAAACTTGTAATTAAATATGGAAAGCTTAAAAGCCTCCAGGTGAAATGGTCTTCGAAGGCAACACTAGTGAGAATTGGTCGCGGTGGAAGCAGAAGTTGGAGAACTTTCTTTTGACATCCGAAAAGGTAAGAAAGCCTGATAACATCAAAATTGCCATACTGTTAAACTTCATAGATGATGAAGGTGTGAATCTGTACAATACATTCAAGTTTGGAGAGACGGAGACTACATTTCAAGACGTGATCAAGAAATTTGATCATCATTGTTTGCCCCAGAGCAACGAAGTGTTCGAAAGATTCAAATTTTTCTCATGCTCACAGAAAGATGGACAATCGATTGATGCATACGTAACAGAATTGAAGACACACGCATCATCTTGCAACTTTGGCGAACAAGAAACCAGCCTAATTCGTGACAGATTAGTTCTAGGTGTGAACGACGTTGGCTTGCAGGAAAGACTCCTAAGAGAACCTAAATTGGTTTTACAGAAAGCTGTTGACAGTGTTCGAGCATGTGAATTAAGTAGGAAACAAGTAAAAACCATCAATGACTCAAGTAGTATTGATGCAATAAATAGTAAACAAGCACGTGGTACGATAAAATTTAATAACCAATCATATGTGGAATGTCAAGCATGTGGAAGAAAACACATAAAAGGCCCAGCCTACAATAAATTGTGTAATAAGTGTAAAAGGAAAAATCATTTTGCTGTCATGTGCAAAAGTAGAAGTGTCCACAAAACGGTGAGTGAAGTACAAACTAGCAACTCTAGTGTATATAATGTGCAAAGTAGTGACTCTAGTTTATATAGTGTGCAAATTAGTGACTCTAGTGTATATAATGTGCAAAGTAGTGACTCTAGCGCAAACTTATTTATTGATAATGTCCATTATAGTAATTCAGTTAGTAATGAACGACTTAAAATAATATCAGTTGAAGGTCAGCAAGTATCTTTTAAACTAGATATAGGTGCCCAGGTCAATATTTTACCATTGCATGCATTTAAAAAATTGAAATTACAACAAAAGTTAAACTCAACTGATATTGTTTTAATGTCATATGGAAATAATAAGTTGAATCCTATTAGTTCAATAGATCTAGTTTGTAGTACTGATAAATATTCAGATGTTAAACTTACATTTATTGTTGTAGATATAAAAGCCAAACCAATTTTAGGTTTACAAGCCTGTGAAAAGCTACAGCTAGTTCAGTTTATTGATGCAATTTCTCTTGAATCCAAATTAAATGTTATTGAAATTTATAAGGATGTATTTGAAGGATTAGGAAAATTTCCTGGTGATCCCCATCACATGGAAGTGAAACAAGATGTACCACCTATAATTAATGCCCCTAGACGAGTACCTCAATCTTTACATAAAGAATTAAAAAGCACTCTTGAGGAATTGGAGAAACTAGGAATTGTTTCTCGGGTTAATAAACCAACCGACTGGGTAAACAGTTTGATTGTGGTCGAAAAACCTAATGGTAAATTAAGAATCTGTCTTGATCCTAGAAATCTCAATAAAGCGATAAAACGTGAACATCATGCAATACCTTCTGCAGATGAAATCATCAACAGATTAGAAGGAAGGCAGTGCTTTTCGGTACTAGACTTAAAAGAAGGATTCTGGCAAATACATATAGATGATCAAAGCTCAGAATTATGCACATTTAACTCTCCCTTTGGTAGATATAAATTTAATAGACTACCTTTTGGCATTTGTTCTGCACCTGAGGTGTTTCAGAAAAAGAACCAGAAATTATTTGGGGATTTTAATGGGGTAGAAATCTATTTTTATGATCTCATTATAGCAGGAAAAGATAAAACAGATCATGACAAAATTTTAATAGAAGTTCTGGAGAGAGCAAAAGCAAATAATGTAAAATTTAATAATGATAAATTCCAGTTTAGAGTTCCCGAGGTAAAATACATGGGATTGATAGTATCTGAGAAGGGTATACAAGCAGACCCAGGTCATGTTAGAGCAATTAGTGAATTGGATAAACCATCATGTAGGACTGATATAAAAAGGCTGCTAGGTATGGTCAACTTTCTTTCTAAATTTATACCTAATGTCTCTGCTGTTACAGCTCCTTTAAGAAGATTACTAAAAAATGATGTATGTGAAAAATGTGAGTTTCAATGGAGTCATGAACAGGATAAAAGCTTTGGGGATATCAAACAGTTAATTTGTTCAACACCAGTTCTAAAAGTATTTAACGGCTCTTTACCTATCACTATTCAATGTGATAGTTCTAAGGATGGTCTTGGGGCATGAATATTACAAGAGTGTCACCCAGTTGCATTTCTTTCTAGGAGCTTAACAGAAACTGAACAAAACTATGCCCAAATTGAAAAGGAATTGTTGGCAATCGTATTCGCTTTCCAGAAATATCACAATTTGGTCTATGGCCATAAGATTCTTGTTGAAAGTGATCATAAACCCTTGACCTCGATAGTACATAAGCCAATCAGTAAAATTTTCTCTAGATTGCAGAGAATGCTCCTTAAACTTTTAAAATATGATTTTACTGTTAAATATTTGCCAGGAAGCAAAATGTATGTTGCTGATACTTTGTCGAGAGCTTATATTAAGGGGGAGATCAAAGATGATCCAGACATGATGAACATGGTGCATTCTGTATCAAAGCTTTTGCCAATGAGTGAGAATAGGGTTAAACAATTCCAAAAAGCTACAAAAGAAGATAGTGAGCTAAAATTAATTTGTGAATACTTTCAAAATGTTTGGCCTGAAAGGAAAAAAGATACCCACAAATCTGTCAAATTATTACAAAGTGAGAAATGATATTGTTTGTGTGGAGGGGTTATTATTTTTAAACGACAAACTTTATTATCCCTAGGGTCCTTAGACAAGACATGTTGATGTTGATACATGAAGCCCATCTAGGCATTCAAAAGTGTAAAAGTCGAGCCAGGGAATTGTTGTACTGGCCAGGGATGAACAATGATATTGAACGTACTGTTTCCAAGTGTGAGATATGTGAAAAATTCTCAAGAGCAAACACGAAAGAGCCTTTAAAGCCTCATGTAGTACCATACAGACTATTTGAAAAAGTAGGAGTAGATTTAATGGACTTTGGCAATATAAGTTATTTAGTACTTATGGATTATTATTCAAAGTGGTTGGAGGTTTGTGCACTTAAGAGTAAGACAACAGTTGAAGTAATAAGTAAACTTAAGGCTATCTTTTCCAGATTTGGTGTACCCAGCACTGTAGTAGTTTCAGATAATGTTCCCTTTAATAGTTACCTCTACAAACAGTTTGCAAAAGAATGGGACTTTAATTGTGCATTCATTAGTCCTCATTATTCACCAAGCAATGAAATGGTTGAAAGGGGTGTGGGGATAGTCAAATGCTTGTTCAGGAAAGCAACGGAGGATAATAAAGACTTTTATGTTGCATTAATGGAATATCGCAACACCCCCATATCAGGAATTAATCTATCCCCTGCTCAAATGATGTTGTAACGTATTCCTGCTATTTGTGTCAAAAGCAAACACTTAGGTAGCGTCACAGGTTACGTGTAAGGTAGACAGCTTACTAAAATAGAGACTTTCAAGATAATGAGAATTTCAGATTTATTTAATATACGCGGTTAGGCCGCGATCTCGAATGATAGATATACAAAGCAGTCCGTAGAAGTTGGAGTAGAAAACGTGGATTGTCTCTCAAGGATGGAGCACACTGTCGCTAAAACGAGGCTACGAACCGCTGGTCAGGTCACAGAAAAAAGGGCCCGCACTCGTCCACTGGAAGCTAGCAGCTTCTCTGAAATAACACGATTGGGGAGATCAAGTTCCGATCGGTTCCCCCGACCTTTCTCAGTGATAAAGGGTTTTCTCACGTAGAGGGCAGAGCCTCACAAAAAACAAGTCACTTAAAAGTGCGTGGAGCTAGGAGATCAGGTATCACTCCTAAACTCTCTAAGAAAAAACTCTCCGCACAAAAAACTGGTCTTCAAGCCCTCGTCGGCTTATTTAAAAACTTGATCCCTGGCGGAATTCTTTCTAGCCTCCTCTCTATAGCTCGCTCCGGATAGGCTGAGCGTCTAGCCGTGCGCAAAAAACGATGCCGATTATTTCATCTTCATCACCCGCTTCCTCATTAGCGATCTCGTTTCAGGGCGTAAACTGTCATTGTCGGCCACTGTCAAAATATGGCGCCAGACTGTCTCCTCTTTTCATCCCAGGAATGCGTCCCAAAGAGGTGTCCATTGTGGTCTTCTTTCGCTCGGGGGGTTCTGCCATTCTTTAGCATCGGTTCACGGCTAGCGACGATTTTAATGGTTTTCCTACTCGCCTCGAGGGGGGGAAATTGCCACAATGTTCAATCGTAGGTTAAAGACAAAACTTCCAATGACTAACAAGTTATTGAATGCGAAGGTCTTTAATAATATTCGGGAAAAATTAGTTGAAAGGCAGAATGCTCAAAAGCTATATTATGATAAAACAGCCCACCCCTTACCCGAACTGAAGCCTAAAGAAAATGTAAGAATATTAAATTTTAAAAACAAAACATGTGGTCCAGTCCAGGTTATTTCAAAGGACAATTCCTTTCCTAGGTCTTACATTATTAAAGATGAAGCAGGTAGAATCTTAAGGCAAAACAGGAAACATATCAGAAAGTCTAATATTCCTTTTAAACAAACGAATTCTGATTATGAATTAATAGATAATTTTGCCCAAAATCCGATACCACCCAGTTCTCAGAATTTGTGCAAAGAGCAAGTAGTCGTGTTCATAGAAAACCTGTCTACTTAAATGATCATGTGCTATAATGTATATATGTATATATGTGAAATTTTGCTATAATGTACTGGTATTTTGTTGTATTTTTGTTTTTGTACTTGTAATTTTGCCACAATGTATATATGTACTTGTTTATAACTTTACAATTTAAAAGGGGGATGTGGAATAACTGTAACTGTGTCTTATCGGCCCCCTAACTGCAACCTGTTAACTGTCTTGTAGTTGACTTGTGGATCGGTTGCTATAAGCTGTAGTAGCATGTGTTCGTAACTTAGAATAAAGTATTTTGTAATGATGCTTCGTCAGGATATTTTATAATCTATACTCAACAGAATATAATCCAACACATAGTGGATTATAACAACTAACTCTGTCACTCCTCGTGTGGCTGATTTTCTTGGAACTCCTTCTCAAAATTCTTTAGAGTCCACCTATCCCTCTGAAATTTTAACTTATATTTCTAAATTAAAGAAAAACTTCTCTTTAGCCACGCCCTTTCAGCATTCTTTCACCTTATTTTATCTCTTTTCGTCAAGTCCCGTTCAATTGGGCGCGCGTTGGTTGACTATTCTCTTTTCGTTATTCTCCCCTTATGTTTTTCTAAAGTTTAATTCACTCTTATACTTTAACTTTTAGTCTGAGACCGATTTCCTCGTCTCTCTTGTTCCTTTTGAACCTAACTTATAAAATCGCTTTTTGTTCCATTTATGGCCGCTAGATGGTGCCAGTTACCATTTTTCTCCCATTTTCACAATTCAATCATTTGAAACGGATTTTAATTTTTTCCTCCATTTCTCTTAACTTTCGGTCATCGTTAAGGTTCTCCTTTTAGTCTCGTTACGGTTTTGTCTTAGATCTAAGACAACGGATCTTTCTAACGACGGCCTACGCTAAGGCAGATCATCTGACCCAGGCAGCTGCCGTACGTATTTTCCAAATTCAGCCACCATGTGGTAATTTTAATTCAGTAACTACAACTCATGATAAATCTAACTCTGCATCCGTTCGAGGATGAAGGTAAAGCATTCTTGCCGCTCCAGGTTCCTCGTAAAACCCCAGTACCTTGACCTTGACCTTGACCTTGGTGGCACCCGGCCTAATTGGACTCCGCCCCTTGTGGTGCCATTGTAAAACAGGGCTGTATTTCCCTTCCTGCTGCCTTCTATGTACCTGGTCTGAAGTTATACTGGCATGGGATGGGGGGCATGATAGAAAAAAATATTCAACGGCTATACAAGAGCATCTGATTAATTTAACCTTATTTGATTCTGATAAATATAATTATTCGATTACATTTCAGTGACAATGTTACTGAGAAAAATACACATAATCCAAGGTATAGGTTGTAAAAGAACCTTAAAACAATGGATGCGTGCATGTGTTGGGGCAAGCAAGGAAACACAGAGAATTAGCCTTTATCATACATTTATTTGACATTGCTAAAAATTCTTTTAAAGTGAAATTAATAACATAATAAAGTTCCCCTTCATATTATCATTTAATACATGAGAAATAAAAAGCGGAGAGAAACTATTTGGTCAAAGTAATTATTTCTAGGATCTATCAGGAGGCACTTACTACTGTTGAAGAATACAGCGATGAAATAACTTCGTTGACAGAAGCCCATATTATGTCCTATTCAGCATCATCATGTCGGATTCCAGGAATTTCCGCTAGACTCCGTGACAGTTCAATCGGCACTCTATATCGTCCGAGCTCTAGGGAACAGCCAGCGCATTCTGTCGACCTTCTTTCGGTTTTTTTTCTTCAAGGGGGTGTTGTCCGTTTACAGGGGCTATTTTGGCCCTCCCTTTTTTCTCTCATTGGACAGTGGGCTGCTTTTTTCTCTTAGCAGTTCCTGCCCCAATTGGTCCCTTATTTCCCTGCTCCTGTACACAGTCTACCAAGTACCTCCCCGCCATAATTTTCGTTTGAAATACAACTTTGACCATTATCTGAAAGTTTTATTGTGGGCCATAAAATAACGTCACCATCTATCTTTTAATATTTATTGTCCTTTGATCGCTATCAATGGCCACACAGACAGCTTTTCTTTTACGCCACCTTAGTGTTCAAGCTTTTATTTTTTGCCTCTGAAGTTTTTATAAGAGTTTTATTCTTGACCGTCTTTCGACAACACAACGCGGTGAATAAATCCAGCGCTTCTACATAAGGTTCATTTCACATGTGATCATGGATATTTACAAATTCTCCTTTGCAAGACACTGCGCGCATGTTCTGATGTGTAATCTGCATGTTCCGTGCGATTTGGAAGACGAGATAAAAGTCGTGTGGGATGTCTTTTTTTGAAGTTCCTATTTTGTATTGTTTGGTTTTGTTTCCAACTGTTATACGAACTCTCTGGAAATGAAAAATTTCAAAAAAATGATTCTTTACAATTCTCAATTGACTTTTGTTCCCGTGCGGGTTACGAAAGGATATACCGATAAAGATATACATTCCTTTAATATCGTAGGACTATTTTTAGACTGATAAAAGAAAGTTTTTATACTCGCAGAAGAGAGAGCTAGCTGTTCATACGCTAGTATACCTTTACGTATTGACATTTGAGAAGAACGAAGTAGTGATGACGGATTTTACAATTGATCCCTTAAAATATGTGGGATTTTTTATTGCTCTGTGTGCATTTCTCTGGTATTATTTCCGAGTTTTAGCTCCGTATAAGAATTTCCCATCATATCGCCTCGAACATCAGCTCGTGTACTGGATAATTACAAGAAAACCATTAAACAGCTGTAAGATGTAAATTTTTGATATTTTATTGTCAGGCATATTTATTACTATCTTATTTGAATCCGTGTTAAGAAAGCCTCTAATGTACGAATTTGTACTTCTGTCAAAACTTTAATTATTTTAACATAAATAATTCTACAGAACGAAAAGTTAATTTTTTGTTGTTTGATAGATTTGAAGGTTGGTTTTGAGTTTTATCTTGTTCTCGGTTGTTTCAGTGTATATGTTTCAACTTTAACGTATACAACAGTTATTTAAAGAAGCACTTTGAATTTGATTAGTACGACTGAATTCGATTGGGATTCTTTACGGTGCTATGTGCAGCATTTCTTTGGTATTATTTTCGCGTTTTGCTCCATGTAAGAATTTGCTATCATATCACATCGAACATCAGCTCGTGTATTGGATAGTTACGAGAAAAACAGTAAACAGCTGTAAGACGAAAATTTTCGATATTGTGTTGTCAGGCATATATATTACTATTATATTTGCAACTGTGTTGAAAGCTTCTTATGTACGGAAGCATTACACTTATGTCAAACCTTTCACTATTTTTCAGAACGAAAATTTAATTTTTTTTGGATTTGATTAGATTTAAAGGTTTTGATATCTATTTAGTTTTTAATAATTTCAATGTCTTTGTTTCAGTTTTTATTTGTAGGATAGTTATTTAAGGTAGCACTTTTCCGTTTAAATTCGATTGATGCCATTCGCGTCCTTACAAGTCCGTTACAATAATCCGCGCTCATGTAAATTAGAGATGCCAAAAACGAGTATTCTCCAGTAACAGGTACAACCGATCCAGATCCAAAAAAATACCTGTTACAAATACCTGTTACAAAATACCTGTTACTCTAACTTCATCTTCCAGTTTCATTCGCGTGATCCCGCCATCCTCTCTCCCCTCCATACTCATTTACCGAGGTCTATTCCCCGTACCTGTTAACTCTTCTCCTAGTGCCTAGTCTGTTATAAAATGGTGGGCGGAACAAAAATTTAATTACCCGTCTCTTAGCCAATTGCCAAAAAAGAAGCTTTGTGCCCTCGAAACTTCTGTCCCGCGCGAGAGAATATTTTTCTAGTCTGGTTAAATAATATCCGATCGCCGTTCTTGGTTAGATGGCGAAAAAGTCATCAACTTTTATTTTTAAACACGAATGCTCAATTTTGCTTATAAAGGGCTTCGAAATTTGGCAATTATCATTAGAAATAAACTACCAATCTTTTTATTACTTACTGTCATTATTTTTCATTGTTTTATTTTTTGATAGTTATTGAGCTATTTTGTATTCATAAAAAAATAGAAACTAATAGTCCAATTCTGTGGTGACTGACCGTCTATCGTGAGCAATTATTTTAAGATTAAAATTAAATAAAGAAAATAAACAAATAAGTAACGAAACCAAAAATTTAAGTGTAACAACTTTTTAAAAGATTAATGTAATATTTTTACAAATGCCATGTACATTTTAACAATAATGCGAAATAATTAATGTAATGCGTTTATATTTAAATACCTATTCAGTTTTGTTATTTGATTTGGATACAAAAAGTTAGTATTAATAATAAGGTAGCTGTTAATACTGTTAATTTTTAGAACATTAAATAATATTCTATTTTTTTTATTCAATAAAACTTAATTAAATAGATTTTCTGTAATATTAAAATAATTGTATTAGGTACAGTTTATTTCATATTTACATAAAGGGATAATTAATATTTATGTGCAAACTACAATTGTTCAGTTGATAATTTATAAAATATGTATACCTATTGTACAATAAATACATTTATACGAAGTTGTTTTTTCTGAAAAATATTTCTGTTTTCCTAATGATAATCTTGTTTAATATAAAATAAATTTTTTTTCATAAGACGTTGTTTTTATTATCATCAACAATTTAATTCACAAAATCCTGACAAGTGAGGAGATACAATTTTTTCACCTGTCATAAAACACATAAATGATTACCAATAATATAATGAATAATCAGTGAATTTTATCAACAACATTAACCCAAAAATGTTATTTTATTTCAAAACCAATGAAAGTAAATATTTTTATAAAGGTATTTGAGTGTATTAGTATTTAATAATAGTCATGAATTAAAATGAAGAAGAAAGTAACAATATGTCCAACGAAATTCAGATCAACTGGCAATTTTATTTTAAAATAATGGTTATAAACGAAGGTGAAAATGTTTAGGTAAGCGAATATTTCCTGGTAAACAAGAAGTGGGGAAGGTCACAAGACAAGTAGAAATACTCGTCTATTTGTTTTGTATGCCCCCGACGACCCTTCCTACGTACCACGTAGAAATATAAATTATAAACGAGTGTGGAAATACTCGTTTAGGCAAGGGAGTATTTTCTGGTAAGAGGTACGGAAAAATACTAGTTTACTTATTTCGTCCCCGCCCAGGCAAGGGAGTATTTTCTGGTAACAGGTACGGAAAAATACTCGTTAACTTATTTCGTCCCCGCCCAGGCAAGGGAGTATTTTCTGGTAACAGGTACGGAAAAATACTCGTTTACTTATTTCGTCCCCGCCCAGGCAAGGGAGTATTTTCTGGTAACAGGTACGGAAAAATACTCGTTTACTTAATTCGACCCCGCCCAGGCAAGGGAGTATTTTCTGGTAACAGGTACGAAAAAATACTCGTTTACTTATTTCGTCCCCGCTCAGGCAAGGGAGTATTTTCTGGTAACATTTACGGAAAAATACTCGTATACCTATTTCGTCACCGCTCCCCGCCTGGCGGCCCTATTCTATTCGCCTGGCGGGAGTATTCTATTGTTTGACACGTACGCCGTACCTGTTACTTTTGAAAATCAGTAACAGGTCCAAAGTTTAGTTAGGACATACCTGTTACAAAGTAACAGGTCCAGTATTTTCGATCCATCCCTAATGTAAATTGCTTTACGTTTTTAAACGGTTTTGCTTGAATATTGCAAATATTTATCTCAATCATTGAGATCTTTTATATTAGCATATCATACTATTCAGTTTCGCAGGACTATTTACTTTTTTTTATATCAATCGTATAATACTGTTAGACAGGGAGTTTCTGGGGACAGGGATGAGATGTACATGTACAGAAAAACAAGTGATTACAATTTGAGAAAGATTGGATGATTTATTCGAGAGAAAGAGCTTCACAAATTGAAAAAGTCAACAACGCGTTGATCCACCTCTGGCCCTTATGCAAGCAGTTATTCGGCTTGGCATTGATTGATAGAGATGTCGGATGTCCTCCTGCGGGATATCGTGCCAAATTCTGTCCAATTGACACGTTAGATCGTCGAAATCCCGAGCTGGTTGGAGGGCCCTGCCCATAATGCTCAAAACATTAGAGCATTATGGGCACTATTGGAGCATTACGGGCAGTTTGGGGCCCATAATGCTCCAAACTGCCATAATGTTCCAACGTCTCCCCCACGTGCCGGATGGGGGAGAGATCCGGCGACCTTGCTGGCCAAGGTAGCGATGGACAAGCACGAAGGCAATCAGTAGAAACTCTCGCCGTGTGCCGGCGGCCATTATGTTGCTGAAATGTAAGCCCAGGATGGCGTGATATGAAGGGCAAGCCAACGGGGCGTAGAATATCGTCGACGTACCGCTGTGCTGTAATGGCGCAATTCCACTGAGGCAACACTGAACAACATGAGGCATGATACTTGTTTCCTAGTGTTTCCTGATTATAGGTGTGCGACTATATGCCACAAAATTCAATAATGTCGCATGCGGAATTTGTCTCCCCACATTGCATGCGCTTTGTCGTCTATGCGTGTAGCATGCGTCTAAAACGATTCCATTCAGGCAACTTCAGTTTGATGCATCATGTCTTTAAAAACAGTCGCGGTAGCTGCTTATATGGTAATAGCTTTGAAACGTAAAAAAAAAGAAGAAAGCCATGGTGGTGGAGAAGAAAACTATATGTTGATGGTCAAGAAACTCAGTATAATTTATACAACAAGTTGGTTGCTGACGATGAGCTTTATTTCGAAATTTTACATGAATGGGTAAAGATTTTGAGTACTTGGTTGAAAAAGTCTCACCTAATATAAAAAAATATGATACCAACTTTCGGGAAGCAATACCACCTCGTGTGAGGTTGTTAGTGACATTGAGATATTTGGCTACGGTTGATAGCTATCCATCCCTTATGTATATGTTTCGGATACCTGAGCCAAGCATTTCTTGAATTATTTCAGAGATATGCAGAGCTTTGATCGACGTACTATATGATTTTGTCAGGGTCAGTAAAAATGTGAATATATTAAACAATTTTTTAATTTTTTACCATACAAATACTTATACAAGATGTATATATTAATACAAGATTTTAAGTAAATTTGTCAGAGTTACTAATTAGGAATTCAGAAAGTACTGGATAGGCCAAAAGATTTTCTGAGTGCTTGTATGTTTCTTGAGATTGAGAAAACGTCGATGCAGATGCCTGAGAGGATAGAACAGTGTAACTATAGTTGTTGTAAAGAGGTGTACTCGAGAAGGGTGTACTAGTATGAGTAGGCATATTCTCGGTCCCAGAAGATCCCAGAATAGTGCCACATCTAGATACTACTTTCACAGTTGTAAAGAGGTGTACCGGCATGACTAGGTGCATCCTATTTCTCCATAGCTGCATCAAATAATGTAGCTTAAATTTTACAGCTTATTAGCCACGTGTTCTCCATATGTTGAGCAATCATCTCTTGGACATGCATTTTTTAAAATACTATATTCCTCCTCTTCGCGACCTGAAGGAGATAAACCTTACTGTGTCTTTTTAGGGGCAATATATTTTTCAAGTTTCTCTTCAGAGCTATTACTGTAGCGTTTATTGCTCACTCCACGTAGCTTTCCAGGCTCATTAACCACTAATTGAGAAACTCATTGATTGGACTCATTGAGCAGTTGACAATTTTGATTTAGATACATCGACATCCACTAAAAAGCTTAAAAGTTCAAATGCAAACCATTTCCCTTTTTTGCTGGGAGATGAGCCACTCTTTTTTGATTGTAGTTTTTTTCGCTCATAATGAAATATGCTGAACGCAAATTGTTGATTTTCTTTTTTACCCCAGCCACCGTACAATTGTATTTACTCGTTAACTGCTTTAACTTATTATTTTTAATTCTATCTTTATAATCACTAATTTTGTTGTTCTATAATTCGGAGGAATTGTGGTAAGCTTCAATAAATGACGTGGTTTTTTTTTCCATTATTCCAGTCCTTGTCGCACGATACAAAGCCGCACCGATCCACTGACTGTTGGATAACGACGACACTGTTCGACATGTTGAATCCTGTCGAGAGGTGACGCATGTGTCCCGGCAACAACAATCAACTTGTATCATGCGGCAAGGAGACTTGTTTTTTGTCGCTTCGTGTTCCTTCATTGGAAAGACTGTGTTGCATTCGTCAATGCCGCATGCTACCTGTTGCCTTAAAACTGCCTCAGTAGAATTTCGCCTTAAGGGTGCCGCGGATGACAATCAAAGGGGTCCTGCTATGAAAAGAAATGGCACCTCAGACCATCACTCCTGGTTTTCGGTCCATATGGTGGATAACAGTCAGGTTGGTATCCCACCGACACAACATGCCCGACACCACTGCAAACGGGCTTGTCGGTGTACAAAGGTCAATGGTACTCGGCGCAAGGGGCGCCGTGAGCTCAGCCCCCTTTCTCTGAGCCGCCTATGAATGGTCTTTGTGGTCACTGAAGTGGATCAGTTGCAAGTACAATCGATGATAATGATGAATCTGGGGTTGTGAGTGCCGCTCTGACGATTGCCGGGTCCTCACGTTCTGTCGTTTCTTTAGGCCGACCGCTTCCTTCTTGAAGCTGTGTTCTGCCATGGTTCATCTATTCCTGCCAACATCGTCTAATAGCAGCATCACTCCTATCCAAATGTCTAGCAATTCGCCAATTAGACCAACCGGCTTCTTTGAACCCAACTACACGCCTTCTCTCAAATGCTGTCATCTGCGCATACTGTTCGCGCACCTGTATGCGAGGCATAGTTACTGTCTACCTGAGTACACGGAATGAAATTCGCAAAGAATTTATGGCCTGGAATCGAAATTTCTCCTCTTTAATATCCTGCCAGTTGCGCAGTTAAAATACGCTGCAGCGTCACGTGTTCATTCATTGGCCGCCAAACTTTAAAATTTTGCATTTTCCGTGGAAACCTGTGTGCATATTAATTTGTGTCCAGTTTGTATTACCCCTTCTTGGTGCGTCGTTTTGTTTTTGTTTGTTGTCTGAGAGTGTATATGAATAATGTTTGTTCGTGTTGTATAGCAGTGTTGTTTCGTCACAACACTTTCAGATACGAGCATAAACTCGCCTCTCAAAGCCTTTAACTTTTCTTTCGTCTTTTAACTATTACGTCAAAATGCCAGTGCGTAGAAATATTAAGGAAAAATGCAGCTCAAAATTTAGAATTAGATTTTGAAAAATTATTCTTAAAAGGTGACATTGATAGGCTTCGATCTGAAGAGTAAGTATGTCTTTCAGTAAAAGAACTAGAGATTTCCTTGATTTTTCGATTTTAAGAAGCTTTCTCATTTTTTCTTATATAGTTTTGTCTTAATAGTATTATTTCACAGCAAAATACTTTAATTAATAAATAAAATATATGTACAGAAGAACTCATTTCCTCTTATCAGATCGAATTTATAGCAATATTTTAATAAAAGAATACATCCATTGGACAATAATATAACTACCAAGTCGCAAAACTATGGAATGTAATTTGAATTTTCACTCAAAATTGCATATATCAGCAGTTTTTAAAATGTTTATTTCTTTAATTTAAATATATTTAACAATAGTAAATATTCTAAATGTAAATATAAAGTTAGGAACCGTTTTTATGAGCTTTTCAGAAGATGTACATAATGCTCCAAAACCCCTACCTACAAATCAAAGGTTTCCATCGCTATTGGATGAAAATATTTTTGTAAATTTCTAAATTTGAAAGAAATATATTTCTCCTTCATTTTTAATTATTAATTTAAAAGGTTGGTATGTGCACCAATTGCAAACTTGAAAGCTGCTTACTGTTTTTCCTTCTGTGTAGAACTTTGAGCGTCTGCGTTATTAGATAGTGGATATTTTCGCTTTTCGTATTTTGCATTAAAGCTAAATTAGCAAAACGTAACACATCTGTATGATAAAGGATTTAAAACGCGCTTAAGAACACTGGCGGATCATCGCACAGAAGCAAAAAGCCGAAAGTTAGCACCTTCAAAAAGAGGTACATTCTATGAACCTCGGGCAAGCATACCATCTTCATGGCCCGAGGTAGCCTATTTCGGAGTAGCCTATTTTCGGGTGCTCGGATCGAATTCCGACAAGCGCCGTTAAATATCTTCGTGTCTATGCCGGATATGGGCACGTTAAATCCGTAGACCAGAAAATCCTTCCATGAGGTCAGTGATTGTGGAAATTACGGTCCCCCCCCCCCCGCCCAGATATCGCCCCTGGGGGTCCTCTGTCAAAATGTTGATGGCACCTAGCCAAGTCGGACTTTGTTGGTGCTATTGTTCTGGCCCGTACTCGAACATTTTTAATTTGGAGATATCCCCATTTTGGGATCTTTAACAGAAAGTGAAGACCATTAGTGACTTCGCGCAGGAGCTCGGACAAGGGGTTGATTTTGAAACGGCGAGATGTAAATGAAAGAAAACTGGGATTAAACGCCGCACGCTGTGGCCAAGCGCTGATTTGGCGACGGGAGACAACGCCAACCGGTTTTAGACTGACCCAACGATCGAGCGACAAAATACACGTGAATCAGTGGACATGAGATGGTCAATCGGTGTGTGTACGATTTCTTTCCCTCTTCCCTCTCTCCCTCATTGTGAATAGGTTTAAGGAGCTATGGCTCTATAATATTTATAGTTAATATATGTTATAACTAGCTGAAAACCCACACTTCGCTACGGAGTACATTCAAATTAAATACAACGGTCAATGTTATGCCAATTAATGCGAAATAAATAAATAAATAAATATACACTGCTATACAAACAGGTCATACAATAAATAAATAAAACTGCAGATACAAACAGGTCTCACGATGCTCTGCAGTATCCTACATTACACTGCTGGCCCCTGTAAATGCAACACCCTGAAGGAAACATGCAAATAACATGAAATTTACAACATGCATTAGCGGAGGTGAGATATGCAAATGATTAGAATTTCAGCGCAGGCGCACATCACGCGCGCCTGTGGCGCCACTTCAAAGCGCTATTTAAGGCTTGGAGATTTCAACGATTTCAAGTTCGGCAATTGTGTTTTTCTTGTGGTTTTTTCAAAAAAAAAACGATCAATTACGCCTCGTCGAAAACAGCGATCATCTTTTGATCAAGTATCCTAGTTCGACAGAGGAAAGATAGTGGCCTACCGAGATTGTGGATTATCTTTCAGGGAAATCGGTAGTTGTGTTGGACGAAACCAAACAACTGTAATGCGGATATGTGATCGTTGGATGCAGGAGGGTACGACGGACCGGCGTGTTCGATCACATCCACCTCAGCGCACCACTTCACGTGATGACAGGCAAATTGTGCGCATGGCAGTGACGGATCGCTCAGTCACATGACGATCCATAGCACAGCACATGCAGTCTGTAACGCATCATCCAGTGTCTGCGCGTACCATTCGACGCCGTTTACAGCAGAGTGGTCTGTCCTCAAGATGTCCATTGCTTTGTCTACCTTTGACGCAGAACCACAGACGTCTCCGCCGCCAATGGTGCGATGCCAGAAGGATGTGGACGGCAGAATGGAATGAAATTGTCTTTACTGACGAGTCACGCTTCTGTCTCCAACACCACGATGATCGCATTCGAGTCTGGAGACACCGTGAAGAGAGGATGCTGAACAGCTGCGTTATGCACCGCCACAATGGTCCTGCACAGGGTATTATGGTATGAGTCGGTATTGGATATCCCTCTCGCACATCTCTAGTACGCATTGCCGGTACTTTAAACAGCCAGCGCTATATCTCAGAGGTGTTGGAGCCAGTTGTCCTTCCTTACCTTCAGGGCTTGCCCACAGCCATATTTCAACAGGATAATGCGCGACCACACGTGGCACGCATTGTCCAACGATTCTTCGTCAATCGCCAGATTGAATTGCTTCCCTGGCCGCCTCGCTCTCCGGATCTTAGCCTCGCTCTCCGGATAGAAAACATGTGGTCCATGGTTGCTCTATGATTGACCCAGATTCCATCCCCAGCTGCCACAGCAGATCAACTTTGGCAACGTGTGGAAGCTGCTTGGTTTGCTGTACCCCAAGAACTCATCCAAAGTCTCTTTGAATCAATGCCGAGGCGTGTGGCAGCGGTGATCTCCAACAATGGCGGCTACTCTGGCTACTGATTTTGGCAGGAACCACACTTCACAGAAGTCTATAATTTTATTCATTTGAAACTTGTTCAACATGTTATCAACAGAATAAATTATGTTGTGATATCTCTTGTCTTTTTTGGTGTTGCAATTTGGGTGGCCAGCAGTGTATATATATATATATATATATATATATATATATATATATATATATATATATATATATATATATATATATATATATATATATATATATATATATATATATATATATATAATGATCAATGTATGCAATTGATGTAAAAAAAACAAAAAAATATATTGATGAAAAAAATCGAAAGGGATACTTTTATAGACAAAATAATGTAGAAGAAAATATTCAAATTAAATCTAATAGGACATACTAAAGAATATAGTACAGTTAATATAGTATAGTTTGAGGAACATATCTTTTTTTGTATTTTAATATTTTTTTGGATAATGTCCAATCGTCTGCCGCATTAGCAGGGAAAAAAATTTTTTTTTGTCTATTTCGTTGTTATGGACGTAACGATAAATTTATTTAAAGTACCAGAAAAAGAAATCACGTGATCAGCATTTTATAAATTAAATTCTGAAACTTAATCTTTAAAAATTCACCAAAAATCAGAAAATGGAGGTAAAGATTCGAAAAATATTTAATTTTAAAGGAATTTTTATGATCTTTCTCGTGACATACATTTTATAACCCTCAGATTATTATTTTAAATGCAAACTTAAATAAAATTACAAAAACAGCTTAAAAATTAAATTTAAAAAATCTAAGAAGAATTTGTCAAAAACCTTTCTTAGTGCATCCCTACACTATAAGAAGAATCGCCATGCAAAATTTCAGTCCTGTAGGTCCAGCGGTTTGGTCTGTGCGTTGTATCTCAGTCAATCAGTTACGGAACTGCTTTATATATATAGATTAATGTTTTAATTGTGTATTAATCATTTTACAAAGACCTATGGATTTTAATAAAGTGTTGTATTTAATATTACCTGCATTATTTTGATAACGGTGCGGATCCAAACAAGGGTTGACATCTACTGTAGGATATTCTAAGTTTGATAACTATTATGATTATTTATAAGATTAAAGCAGCGTTGTATCACTATTATAAACCGAAGCCGCACTACTCAGCCCGGAGCCTATATGTACCTGGTTTGGGACATCTTCACACGGGACATTAGGAACAACAACAATCCCATCTTCATCTAGACAATTTTTTACTGCCTGATAACTAAGCAATAAAATTTTCTTTCCCCCCGTAAGGAAATATCTTAGGTAATAAATACTATTTATTAATAATATTAAATACAGGATGGGAGCGAAAAACGGGATTGCGCTTGGGGGTCTCGAAACTCTTCATCCGCCTCTGTTGAAGAAACTGAAATAACGCTGGAAAATTAGAAAAAATCCCGGTATAAAATTAAAAAACAAACCTTGTCAAATCTCTGCATAACTTAAATAAAATTCTATAGAAATTCCAAATGCATCTTTTATTTATGCCTTCTTTTAAATTAGACGAAGAGATTATTCTGAGCATTATTATCTTTTCTTCCACTTATTCTCCTTTTTTATCTATCATTGTTTATTTTTGTGTTAAGCTTTATTTCCTTTTATACTGGGTCAGACGTTGTCTACTCCGTTCCTTACGTTTATGTTTTTTCATTTAAATTTCTGTTCTGCCGCATGGCAATGTTTTGTTAACACATACTGTGGATTTTTTTTCTCATCTCGCAGTCATGCATAAATGATCCAGCTGTTGTTGATAAGCCAAACGAATGCAAAGCAATTTGTGATTCTTTTTAAATTTTGATATTTATATCTTAAGGGGATGCATCACTAGAATTTTTTTCTTTTGCGGGGAAAACATTCTCCCGTGTTACCAGAAGAGGGGCGGTTACCCTGCACGAATATTCCTCCAATCAGAAGACCAAGAGCCACCCCTGACCACGGATTGAGCTTGATGGATGTTTTGCATCATGTCAACACATGTTGGAGTGTGAAAGGGGAGGGGGGGTAGAGATAATTGGAATGAGATACAATTGTACGTTTTTTTTTTTTTTGTACGTGGACTTTTGCAAAGCTAGGATACCACTGTCAAGTTTTGAAACAGGGCTAAGTAAGGCAGCCTCATTTCCAAATAGGTAGTGAAATTTCTGTGATGGTTCGCGCATAATTTTTTTTCTTCTAAACCTTTTCTCCAATATTTAAATATTAAAAAATTGCTGTTTTACATAACATAAGTTTACACTTTTTCCGGAACATTTCTCAATAATGACGAAAATATAATACCACTAAGATTATTTTTAAATATTTCGATTATACCTATAAACAAAATATATTTTAAAGTAAAATTACATCCAAAAACACAAGAGAGTCTTTAGAAGAGATCTTTAGATTTTCAGATTAGATTTCAACTAAACAAACACACATACACCAGTGGCACAGTAAGAGGATATTTTAGGGTTCAATCCCAATTTGGGCAGATCTGTCAAAAAGTTTTTCAAAAATCAAATCAAATGCATTTTCTATGCATTTTCTATGCTTAAAAAAGTCAGCATTTTGTTATATATCCAAATTAAATTACTTTTATAACTTACGGCAAAAACAAAACACAGCGCTCATTCGCTACAACTAGAGTTGCCAAAATATCCTTTTTAAAGAGAACATGACCTCTTTTGTTGGTACCGATCTTTTTTTCCCTCATGTCTTATCTTTTTATCAACAAAACCAACATGATTCTGTTAGTGTGTCTTAGATAGACACATGCCTCAGTACAGGACAACAAAATCTTCTAAAAATTATAGTAAAAATGTCCTCGAAAGCAAAAGTATTTATTATGAGTCAGACTGACTATTATGAGTATCTACATGTTTCAACTCAATTCTAGAAGATTGGTACACTGGGCGTTACAAGCTTCATTTAATCGATTAACTAGCAAAGCCACGCATTTATTTTGGAAGTCTACTTTCAGATTCCGAAAACAGAATTCAAAAATATTCATTAGGGAACCCGGTATGCAAAGATTTATTTCGCAATTCATTAATATTGAACCGAACGATCTGCGAGGTCTACTGATGCATCCCCTTAAGGCTGGTGAATGCACACAGCAGCCTTAAACATATTCAACCCTATTGGATTCACTCAGTAGGGTTGAATATTTACCTATGGAGAAATTGTGTCCAAGAATTGCCGACTTGGACAGAAAAAATATTTATTTTTAATTGTACTTCGTAATTTAGAAAGAAACCGTGGAGCATTTTGCGTTTAAAAAAATGCAAATAATATTTTTTAATTTAAATTATTTGGAGAAAAAACTGGTGTAGTGTGTTTTAAACGCTCATCAATTCCTTTAGTGGGCGCAATTGATAAAATTAATCCTGTTGCAAGGGGCAGAAAAGTTCAGGCTACCTGAAAATACAATTTTTTGGGGATTATCAGCAATTATGTAAGTGTAACTAGTAGACAAACTTTCTCCATAAGTTATCATTGAGGTGAGCGAATCCAATACTTTAGTACACAGCAGCCTTAAACATATCTTGTGACAGATGGTGTTATCATAACACTTCTTTTTCTCCTGACGTGAAAGGCCGTTTTGTTGTGTTTGACACTGCGGTGTGTTTTTTTCAATCTGATTTAGTAATTTTTGTTTTAAATGAATAAATTATCAATGTGCTAAGGACTCTTTTCTTTACTCTAATTACAAGTGTTTAAAGTTTTGTTCCAGCATCTGTTGAACCTCTTCAAACGTCACGAAACCGACGGCATCTGCGCCATCTGGTTCGGCAAACCATACTTATTTATCTTCAGCGAGGATGCGACAAAGGCAAGTAAAGTTTATCGTTAACTGATTTAGGACACGATGCGTGCCTTGTTCATATTTCAGACATTAAACTTAAGGTATTAATGTAATATTGGTGAAGACAAAAATTATTATTGTTGATCAGTCTCCAATGTAATAAGAAATATTGGTTTTTTCCCCTTCACAGTTACTCATAGATGATCCAGCTGCTATTGACAAGCCTTACGTTTACAAGCAATTTGAATTTTGTTTGAAAGACGCTCTTTTCACGTGGTAACGTTTTATGATTCTTTCTGAAATTTGATATTCCTTTCTTCAAATATTTACACTTTCAAATAAGTTTTGAAATGTGTTTTAAACGTAAGAGATAAACACACCTCCAACAGATAATGTGATTATAAATAAATTTAGAGAACACTGTGTTTCTGATTTAGTTATCGGTTATGACGAATTAAAGCTTTCTTCGTGATTCGTAGGTCAAAGAATCTTCCTGTCATGTTATGATGGTTAGAGGAAAGGAATGCAGACTCCGGAAGAGTTTCACCTTACAAATAACAGTCCTAATTCTAGTTGCTACACAAGTACGTCTAGTAAAGTTTTGCCAAATTTAAAATAAACAAAGCCAGATTTCAGTATAAACTACACTATTCGTGACCCGCTAGATCTCTAATTTGCCTTTGGTTATTTGGATTTTATAATATCTTTAGTTTTGCACCGAAATTAAGGTTTACTTTCAGATAATTTAATTACGTATATACCTCAATCGTTTCATGTTACAAACAACTGAAGCGTTGACCAAGTTCTTTCTTTAATGTTTTTGCTTACGCACTGTAATGAAAAATATTTTAGGATTCAACTTTGTTTCACTAAAAATTAGCTTCCTCTTCTTTCATAAAAATTAATGATATCGATAAAACAGTATCACACAACTTCTTATAATCCATTATACAAACTAAGGGACTGCTACTTGTTACGAACTAATTAATCGTTCATCGTCAAATGGAGGAGCATTTGGTGCAATTGTCACTATAAATAATTTATAAATGCTAATCGTTTATATTGTGGATTTTAAAAATTGGTTAATAATTTTGTATTTCCTCTTTTAAGGCAAAAACTTCCGTTATATTTTCTGTAATTTTTACCATTCAAGTCGCTTATAGAAAATGAGCAATAACTCTACATTACTTGATTTTTGAATCTTCTATATGCAGTTTAAAAAAATTGTTGAGGAGGTGCCGTTTTTCTGGCAAGAGCGTTTTGCAGAGAAAAAAATAATCTATCTGTTTTGGCTAATGGCTACCAGCACAGTAAAATCTGAAACTAACCCCTCTATTGTCATGACGATTATATCTAGAAAACTAATATAATTTAATATATAATTAAAAGAATACATCGCCCACTCCTTTCAACAACGCCATATCTTAAAAATCGGCAATTTTTAGTTATGTCTGTTTTCAGAATGCCCTGAAAGTGTAATATTCCTTGCAAGATCGACATATTTCACCGCTCAATATTTAGCCGCTAGAGAGCAGAATTAATATTTATTTTTAAAACATTTTATTCTACTTTTAGTCTTTAAAATGACGTTGTTGAAAGACGTGAGCGATATATATCTCGTTAACCCCTAGTCCAATTTAAATGAAACCTGTTCGAAATGCATGCCCCTCATAACTGAGCTTTTAAAGTCCTTTCCTAAATAGTACATTAAATTTCATTACTTGCAGTTCAGTCCATTTGTATAAGATATCATTACCTCGTGCATGTAACCAAGATTACGATATCAGGCCTCATTTTATCTCTCGATTCACCTATCAAGATCAATTCGACACACTACGAAGAACGGCTACATCCAAACCTACGAGAGAGAAGTGCATTTTCGGAAATATTGGTCTGGTTCAGGGGGGACTCAAACCGCGGCCCACCAAGCTTTTACGTGCGGCCCGAAAGACACACTCATTATCAGGCAGGTGAATCCTTAAACAGAATTTTAGAAATTTCGGCCTGAAAAATACAAAACTGTACTGACATGTTCCACCTGTCGCTCCATAAAACATGCGTTATGTTTAGCAATAACCCAAAAATTAATTATTCAAGTTAACATTGGTTCGACTTACTGTTGCATCACTGTGGTGATTTATGAGCCAAAGAAAAATGAATTTAAATCAAATAAAATTACTTCTCTATCAATGGAGTACACCTAAAAATAAAATTACATCTCCTAAAGTAAAACTCAAAGAAAATCAACTCTGCTGAAATAAAATACCTAAAGCTGAAAATTAGAAAATTAATTCAAAAGCAAAGACCGACATGACACAACTTTACAAACTAACAATAACAGATTTATTAACAATTTTACTAACATTATAACAATCATCCACATAATCCCAAGTTTTTCTCTGTAATATTTCGACAAACCAAATTCAATTACTTAAAAATACATTTGCGGTAAAACCAAATATAATCTCATTACAACACAAACAAATAAAAATTCAATGAATTAAAGTGAAGGGGCTGGTGAATCAAAGCTTAACTACTCTATTTGTAATTGCTAATAATAAAAAAATAAAAAATAAAATGAGTCTTAAGGACCCGGCTGCAGCACTCATAATTAAAACAAAAAAACTAAAAGCAGAAGGAAAAGAAAACGAAAAAGGAAGAAAGGAAACATCTTCACCAACGGCCGACTGCTAGACTTCATAAGGATAGGGCAACTTCATCCCGAGGCCGAGAGCCGGGCGGTCTCAAAACTGGGTCCTACCCCCGTCTCGCTCCAGTCCCGAATCCCTTTCAAACTGTCCCGCGCTTCCCGAGTCAGCCTCGTCACCACTTGTATCTTTCACGTAATCCAGCTTCTAACGAAGTAGTCCATTGGCGCGCCGAGAATTGCAGATGGTAAAACTAAAGGGTAAGGCTACAGGTTGTATTCTTCAAGACTGCAAACCATTTTACAATTTATTTTTCACCCCTCATCTCGTTCTTGTTGATCAAGTTTAATTCACGGTGCCCTCGTCATCCACCTGATGATGTATTCTTGCGCACATTTTTAAATGTCCTGCTATTCTGATCTTTTCTGCTGAGTTCTATCCCCCTCGAAAATGGCGCGAAGCGGGTGTATCGGATTACGGACAGCGGCCAGCACAAGGTAGAGGTAAGTCCTTGTTACCAAGCACAGATTCAGTTTTTGGAAAGGAAGGAAAAACAAGGAATACTCGAAAAACTTTAGTATTCAATCTAAATTTTTTCAAAATTTGAAATAAAATTCACCAGCCAACAAAGAATAACTTCACTCCAGCCACTTACAAGGTTTTTAAATGAGATATATTAAATTATAAAAATTTGAACAATGAAGTAAAACATGTGATAATCTCCTTCAATTTAATTCTTCATAATGTCAAAACATTTCGAGAAACTTGTGCACGCTTGTCTAAATGCGATGACATTAATCAAATAAATGAATATTTGATCACCAAAAGTTTAACCACCATGTATATTTAGCATAGGCTTAATAATTTAATTTAAAACAAAGCACAACCGTTACTAAAATTTAATTGTTTACTTAAAAACCCAAGATTAAAATAAACGTTAATCTAATATATAAAAATGAATGTTTGTATCTCTGTAATTGTATAGAAATCCACAGTTTAGGAGCAACGATCGTGAAATTTTACATACAGGCGTCTTTAAAAACAGCCGAGGGTCTGAAGAACTTCAAAAATCGAAATTAATTACCGTTGATTTTTAATTAATAAAAAACCAACAATTTGTAAGCTGTTACACTTTGTGGAATTACCCCTCTGAATATGGCGTCCACGTTAGGGTTAGCTGGCAAACAGCGAGCGAAAAGATAAAAATAAATAAAATCAAAAAGTTTCAAGTTATATATTAAACCAGAATAATAAATGAAAATAATAATCTTTCAAGTCAGATTTTATATTCTAAAATAAATCGGATCCAACGGCATATTGACACTCTCACACGCGATGGAAAATTCGAATCAACCACGCTAAGTGTCACGATCTTTTTTAATCGCTACTGCAACCCCCCTAGCTTATGTCTTTGTGTCTATTGAAGAGTTAAAGACTAAGCTTCTATCCTGCTAACTTATTTCTCATTTAAAACTCCTCTTACTCCATAAATGTATGTATATTCACCAACCCATAGCAACTTTCCAAAAAACTCATTGCGTATATTTTTTACTTTACTCAACAGTTATGTATAATCGTGGCGCGTTCGTTAAAACTGTTCATTTGGTACACCGTAAGACTCGGGTTCGAGTCTGGGATCGTGCAAATTTTGCTAAACCTGTATTTTCAGCTTTTTATGAAGGCTTTTTTATTTCAGCTTTTATTTTATTATTTTTTTAATTATTATCTTTATTTTATTTTATTATTTTTTAAATTATTATTTTTATTTTATTTTATTATTTTTTTAAATTATTTTTATTTTATTTTTTTTTCAGCTTTTTTATGATGAAAGACCGAATATAGCTGAAATCTGAGGAGTTTATTATACATTTATATATTTTTAATTGGTTTTCATATTATTAATGTGTATAACATTTCGTATGCTTTTTTTTTCTATGTTCCTAAACGAACGGTACATTCAAATTAAATACAATGTCAGTGTATGCAATTAATGCCAATATATATATATATATATATATACTGTGTTTAGTTTTTTAATGGATTTTGGTAGGTTTATTATAAATTTATATATTTTATGTTTCACTTTCCAGTATTTTTTGCTCCAATGATAAAGGCTAAATCTTTTCTATGTTATTTATACTGTGTTTAGTTTTAAAATTGATTTTGGTTAACAAACATTCATCAATAATTTATTTCTGGGCATTGTATTGCTAACAATTAGGATAACGAACAATTCTCGATTCACAGATGTTCAATAGATGGCGCCACTATTTTAAACTTTTAGTATTCCATAAACCAACACTTCCTAAACGTTGGTTTAGGAGGTGTTCCTAAACGAACGGTACATTCAAATTAAATACAATGTCAGTGTATGCAATTAATGCCAATATATATATATATATATATATATATATATATATAATAAATACGACGATCATTGTATACGATTGATGTAAAAAAACAAAAAAATATATTAATAAAAAATCGTAAGGGATATTTTTATAGACAAAATAATGTAGAAGAAAATATTCAAATTAAATCTCATAGGACATACTAAAGAATATAGTACAGTTAATGTACTACAGTTTGAGGAACATATCTTTTACATTATTTTAATATTTTTTTGAATAATATCCAATCGTCTGCCACATTAGCAAGAAAAAAAGTATTTTTTGCCTATTTCGTTGTTATGTGAAGATAAATTTATTTAAAGTAACAGAAAAAGAATGTTTGAAATGTCAAGTTGATGAACTCGTCTTATAAGTTGCGAACATGCTTTAACAACGCTTGTCATTTTCTTCATTTTGTTCATCTCGAACTGGCATTTTTCTTTCTAGTTGAGTCTTTAGTGCTTGCATATTCACTTCTAAACGTAATTTGGAGTCGTCAGTTAACTGTAATTCATCTTCAAGTTCTTCGATTTGATGTTTATGCCCTTCCATCTGTCATTCAAGAGTACGCTTAGCTTTCTCCAATTCTGCTGTCACTTGACCATTAACTAATTCATCTAATTTGTATTGCAGTATATCAATATCTTTCGACATCGTCTTCTTTTGCTCTTCTAACAAAACAGAAGCATCTGCTTCCTCTAGTTTTGCTTTGGCATTCATGAGACCTATGTCCAATTTCATTACAATTATAACAGATTATGTTTGTATTATGTTGAACATGGTTATACGATTGCGACTGTTTGTTTCAATACTGTTCCCTGTAATTATATTTCGGTTTCGTTTCTTCACTTCTGTTTTCATTCCATCTGCACGAGCCTTGTTTGTTTCTGAAAATTGTGTTGTTTCATACTTATGTTTTTAAAATGATTCTAATTGTCCGGCGTTTGTGTTAATTTTAATGTCCGTTCTCGTGACTCTACTTCCTTTTTCAGAAATTGTAATAAGTCCGTAACCTTATTTTTCCTGATTCGGTGGATCTATTAAATTCTAGGGTTATATCGTTCGGAATAGTTTTGATTAAAATCGGGAATAGTAACGTTCCGTAGGTGTTCGGTTCCATACCAAGACTTTGTAGCACATTCACTTTAACGGATACTGTATCATAAACTTAGCGTAATGTTCCACCATCTCTTGAATTTCTACACGGAGCCAGGTTTAATAATTTCGGCATGTGATAGTCTAGTGATATGTCATTAAATAATTAAATTTGTTCACTTCTGTTAATGCTTCGTTATCGTGAATTGCATTTTTGAATTGTGACCAAAAGTTTGGCCATTTACTCATTTCGCCATTAAATGCTTCGCCATTAAATGCTTTCGCCAATAAAATCTAGTTGGTGTGCACGATTCTATAACTAAACGTGGAAGTTTCACTAGTGTGGCGTTTTTCGAAAACGAATCTTCCGAACTTAACTCTATCGATCTATTTTGATTCTTACTTTCCGTCTCTAATTTCTTAATACATTATTTAGCACGAACTTTGGGTATTATTACCTCCTCCTGATAATTTTCCGCTGAAATTGCTTCTTTCTCAAGTTGTTTTTGTCCGTAATATCATCCTCAACCTGACTATTTAATAATTTTAAGTTTTCTTCCTTATCCGTTAAAAGTACAAGTAATTCTTCTATTAAATCTACATCTGGCTGAGTTTCATGAATAACGACTTTCAGTCTCTTCATTATTTTTGTTGTGGCCACTCTAAGCGTAGTACGCTTTTTAAAAAAATTTTCTAATGCTTCCATCATGCAATATAATATGAATTCGCTTACCGTTTTGGTCTCTCGGGTTCAACAGATGTCTTTCTTTTCAGAACGACGCAGTTACTTGTCCAAAGTTCTTATTAAATCACAGTCACTTATCCCGGCCGAGCCCCCACTTGTGGTAAGCTATGAAAGAGTCCTTAATAAATTCACAATACGATGTATATTTTAAGATTATATATTTAAACGTGATTATATAATTAGATATAAAAAGAAGAATTGTGTACAAGATGAATTAAGATGAGTATGAAGTTAAGGTCGTGACGACAGTCACTGGCAAAATACTAATACAGTCCTAGGGTCGTCTCGCCCACTCTCCAGTTACTAGGCTGTCGTGCCCACTCTTCTGTCACGTCCGTCTTAGTCGGTGTCCGGGGATCAATTCCTGGGTAACCCTTCTCTCCGCGGGATGGCACTGTCGTCGCCTCGTTTACTCAGCGCTGCGGTGCTATCCCGTGGAGAGATGGGTTACGCAGGAGTTGATCTCCGACACCGAATCAGACGAACTTGACGAAAGAGTGGGCGAGACGGCCCTAGGACTGTGAACATTTTTCTAGTGACTGTTGCTACGACGTTATTTCCATGTTAATATTGATTCATCTTGTATATAGCTAATATTTTTTATACATCCATATATCATTTTAAAATATAATCGTATTGTGAATTTACCGAGGACTCTTTCATCGCTTACCTACCTACCACACACACACACACACATATATATATTTATATATATACACACACACACACATATATATATATATATATATATATATATATATATATATATATATATATATATATATACACACACTGTTGGCTATTAAAATTTCAACACCAGGAAAGAAAGCAAGTAACAAAATTTTACTTATCGTAGGTATACAGCATAGTAGGAAGAAAACATGATTAAATTTGTAGGAAGTTTGGGGGTATACAGGGACCGAAATTAGTACACACAGCTGCCGCCTCTGGCAGCTAAAATGGCTCTAACCCAGTTAGGCAAAGAGACGAACTGGGCTCGGATGATCGATACGGGCAAATCATTCCATACTGCTTCAAGTCTTTGCCACACTTTATCTATCGTAGTAGCTGGAGAGCGGTGGCGGCTCAGTCTGTCAGCATCCCATGACCAGATGTTTTCACTGGGTGAGAGATCTGGAGAACGCGCTGGCCAGGGCAACAGTCATACACCCTTTGTGTCGAGGTAGGTAAGGACATGACGGACAATATGCAGTATTGCGTTATCTTGTTGAAAGATGACGCCTCCGAGGCCTCGAAGATAGGGTACAGCCACTGGCCTTAAGATCTGAGAAATATAACGTTGGCTATTCAGATTAGCGACGACGCGAACAAGAGGTGTTCGTGTCGTGTACCCAATGGCTGCCTATGCCATCACACAAGGTGCAGGGCCCGTATTACGATATCGAATGCAAGCAAGCCATGTGCGTTCTCCTCGGTGCTTCCAGACACGGTTACGTCCATCGTGATGCTGCACGTAGAACCGGGACTCGTCTGAAAAGACGACGTGGTGCCACGCCTGTATCAAGTTTTGCAATTGGACGCACCACTGTCGCCGCGCGTCTCTATGGTTCAGTGTGAGGGGAAGCCTCAATAATGGTCGTCGTGCAAACAGTCCGTACTACCCCAGACGTCGTCGCAGTAGTGCACTGTGCGTCCGGATACTTGTCGTGCTGCAAACAAGCCCATTTCCTGACTCAAGGTCCGAGATGGGACTGTACGATCCTAAAAGGCCGACCTGACAACATGTCTGTCCTCTCGGGCGTTAGTGGCGGGAGGCCGTTGTGTTACTGCATGGCGTTCAGTTTGACCCTCCTGAACCCATCGATTCCATATTCGCGTGACAGTCGTTGGATTCCGAACAATGTGAGTAGAAATATCGCAGAACGATAAACCGCACTCTCGATAAACCACGATCCTGCTGCTATCGAATTTCGACACGTGCTGGTAGTCATTTCTCTCTCTTATACGAGGCAAAATACATCTTGTCACAAACAACCAACATTCAAATGCGTCTTCTGAATGAGAAACCCGCTGCAAAACTTTCCTTTTATACAGAGTTTGAGATGCCGTTTCTCCCTCCTGCGTCGTTCGATTGCGCTTAAATTCTAATTATTTGCATATCCCAGAATCTTCTTCCTTTCATGCGAATTTTACGTTTGTATCATCCCTCCTTCATGTTGTTGTAATTTTAATGGTCTTATATTAATTTTTAATTCAAAAGACGCATTAGGGCAAATTTTCAGGGGATGTCTTATTTTTTCATGCACAACAATTTACATTTATTCATTTACAACAATCTACATTTATTCTTAAGTTCATGTACAAAAATTTACATTTATTCAAGTACAGACATGCCATCTTCTTTCAGAATATCGTAATGAATCTTATTTATAAAAATTTGAACAATGAAGTAAAACATGTGATGATCTCCTTCAATTTAATTCTTCATAATGTCTAATCATTTCGAGAAACTTGCTCACGCTTCTCTAAATGCGATGACATTTATCAAATAAATGAATATTTGATCATCACAAGTTTAACCACCAAGTATATTTAGCAGAGGCTTAATAATTTAATTACCCAAAGCATTATTTTACTTAAGCTTAGTTACTTAAAAACCCGAGATTAAAATTAACGTTAATTATTTATAAAACTATTAATTATTATCACGATCTCCAAGCCTCAAATTCCAGCCTGAATTTCTTGCGACTTCTAACAAAAACTGTTACGAATGATGGGTTACTCAAAAGCGACTAAAAATTGCTGGCATAGTATTTAGAACACGTTTCTTTATTTCACACGTCCTTCCGTTACAACACACAACGAATTATGAAGATTTTAGTAGGTCACAATCACGTCCGTTCGCTATCAAGCACTTGCGTGTGTTGTGACTGCATTCCGATTGGCCATTCAGAAATAAGTCTCGCATCCGTCTGGCTGGGGTTTATTTGGGGTGTAGGGCTTATATTACGTGTATTCTGCAAAATCATTCTAGGTCTTATTTTTCGATTAGGTCTTATTTTAGGGAAAACATGGTATATATATATATATATATATATATATATATATATATATATATATATATATATACGCTAACTAAAAAAATTTTATTACAGTAATGGAGAGAAGTGGAGAAGAATGCGAATGTTGATTAGTCCTGCTTTTCAAGTATCTGTTTTACGAAACAATGTAGCTGTTTATACCGAATATTCAACAAGATTAGTGCAACGACTGAGCACCGCCGGCGCAGATGAAGCGATTGATTACCTAAAGGAGTGCTCTATTCATGCCTTTATGGGTGAGAAACTCCAGAACTCTGAAAAATGAAGATTTTCTGAACAGTTCCATATCTCTCTCTCTATTTATATATATATATATATATATATATATATATATATATATATATATACTATTTATATATATTTATATATATACTATTTATATATATTTATATATACTCTATTTATATATATATACCTGTATCTATGTAAGAATAACGCTGATCCTAATCACTCTTATGACTGCTCATGCGTCCCATCTCAAGTTCAGTTTGAGAGGGGATAAGATTTGCAATAGCTGGCAACTTATAGCTATATCGCAACTTATCAAAGTTTTTTTTCGACATAAGCTTGAGTGAGGAGGAATGGGAACACTTACTTTCAAAGAAACCCTAAAATTGTAATTTATGGCCACGGAATTACGGTATGGCGGGGGGGGGGGATTTAATGATTTACAGAAGAACACCGCATATGTTCGCAGAAGGTGCCATTACTCGAGAATAGTATTACGCTGGAACTCCGAAGGGTCATGCTCGTCTATTTCTGAAAATGATAGATTCAAACTTTCTTTGCGTAGTCGATAATGCCCCCCCCCCCCCCCCCCACACACACAAGGTTGTCCCCAAAGGTTCTCTCTAGTGAGTGATGTTCTGGAAAAGAAATCTCCACCCCAGTCTCTTCATTGCGTTATAACTGTGTTGAAGGAAAATTAGGACAAAATCCGGATAGCTTTCCGTAACAGTTTGATTTCGAACATTCCAAGTAGGTATAAATCGCAATTCTGTTCCAAGAGATCATACTCTCTGTCGAATCTAACAGATCTGTCATGTTAGAGTGTGCATTTTTTTGTAATTCTACTAAACTGTTCTTCGGTTACTCGTTTTACTTGTCTTGGTCCTATCGATGTTGTGAAGTCTAAACCATATCATTAAAATAAAGATGTCCCAGTGCCTCTACTTTAGCTGGGGTATACAAATTTTAATGGGTTAGAGACCGCCAATAATTTTGCAAGAAATGCCTTGGTTCTTTAGCAACTGTCAGACAGCGCAGATAACAAAAGAGACCTCATCTCAGAAAAAGATGAGGTAAAACGGTTCTATGTAGAAAGTGTGCTACTGAGTATCTCAATTGTTCTCTAAATAATTCGTTAATAAAGACTTCTTAGATTTCGGAAAATAATCTAGATATTTCCTGACATTTGGTAAAAGATCTTTTCAACTTTCTAGAATCAATATATGGAATTAAAGCTGATAATCCTGAAAATGAATTCAAGCTCAACCGCATGGTGAAAGTAATCGAAAAGTAAGTGACTTACCTTCCTAAAAAATTTTTCTTAAATGACAGCGAATATGTATTTTTATGAATCACATAAAGCATTTGTATATAAAACTGAAAATGTAATGAAAAACAAGTTTTTCGCTTTAAATTGAGCCACATTTTTTTAACTTTTGATTATGCAAAAGGCAATTTTGAATGAATAAATAAAAGAAAAGAATAAAATGAAATAATATTTATACTCTTAAATATGTATCTGCTGGACTGTCAATATTAAATGAGATATGTCCCGATAATAATTCTTGTTGCGCCTCAGATATTGAGCACCTTTGCAGATGATTAAATCTCGACGTGTCCTTTACAGATGAGTAAATATAGATATGAGTCGAATATGAATAGAAACAAGTTTATGACTGCTTATTATGATAATGCACTAAATATATTTACGTTTTAGGTTAGGACATTTTGCTATACAAAGGCTCGTGAGCCCATGGTTATATTGGGACTTCACACTGCATCTTTTCCCTTCTGGGAGGAAAAGTCTGAAATTATATGACGAAGTATTCACCAGGACGAAGAAGGTAAAGATATCTCTGCTGCATCAAATAAAATACTACTATGCTAGCCTTTGCTAACTCTTTGGACTGATACTGTGACCTCTAAAAAGACGATTATGTTTTACATAGAATGCATAAACATAGAGTGATCAATGAATTATGATCACCTTTGGGTTAAAGGAATAAGACGTGATGACGACATGATTACCAAAATTACGGAGCTAGCGGACTTTGGTATTAACAATAAAACCTCACCCGTTGTTGTGTTCTTAGTCTCGCTTGTTTTATCTGCATTTTCGATTTCTTCTTCATAATTCTGCGAACTGTCTCTAAGATATCGTGGCAGAAACCCTTCTGCAAACGAGACCCGAACAGGGGAGGTCTGTCTTTTGATCGGAGACTTGAATGGGCGGGAACCTCCGACTACTTAAGTTTGAAACCCCGATTTGTTCAGTTTCAGAGAGCACTCGCTATGAACAACGAAAAGAAATTTCGTTCAGTACTGATTCAGACTCGCCTTCTGTTACATTCGACATCACGTGAACTCAAATCTGTAAGGAAAAATGATAACTAAGGGACGGAATTTGCCTTAGCAAATCAAAAGGGTGGTCTTGGTCACTTAGAGATTTTATGCCTAATCGATATACCAGGTGATCATAATTAAACTTGACCTATTCAGAGCCCTCTGTAGCTGTAACTAAAAGGCGGATTGAACTGAAATTTTGCAGATAGACAATTCAAAGTATGCGCTGAAAGATTCCGAAAAAAAGGTTAAAAACATGTCCGCTAGGAGGCGACTTACATGGAAATAGTTTAAACAAGCTACAGATTCCAATTCAAGCATAATTTATTTGCTACACACTGTCTAGTGATGTAAAGAAAATTGTTCAATGTGGGCTCCCTCATTAGTATGTAAAATATGCTGACGATGAACAGCGTATTCAACAGCGGACCGCAGCTGGTCGCCAATAATCTGTCGAACATACAATGTTATGCGGTCGTTCAGGTCAGCCAAAGTTGTAACATTCCCCCTATAAACAACTTTCTTTAAATGGCCCCATAACCAAAAATCACACGGAGTGAGATCGGGAGAACGGGCTGGCCAAGGAGTAGAAAACGATCGGCTAATCACCCTGTCATCCGTAAAATGTTGTCGCAAAAACCTCCTCAGAGTCCATTATGTGGAGGGGCACCATCCTGCAAAAAAGTAATAGACTCAATCCATTGTCACTGCTGGAGTTGAGGTAAAACGAAACTGCTGATTATGTCACGACATCTGAGGGCTATTACAGAACATGTGACATGGCCATTATCTTTTAGTTCTTCGAAAAAATAATGGTCCAAGGAGAAATTGGGAAGTGAATCTACACCAGACGGTAACTTTAGGCGAGTGTTGTGGAGTTGTGTAGAAGGCACGTGGATTTTCCGAGTCCCTAATTCAACAATTCTGTTCAGTTCAGATAAAAATGAGCCTCGAGAGAATGAACTCTAGCGAATGTTCCACGGCCAGGAGTCATCGATTTCCATTCGGGCAAGAGAAGTCGGGGTAAAAGATAAGCGACGGTCATTGTCGGTAAGAGGCAGTTGCTGGTTGTGGCAGAACTTATACGGAAAAAATTGCACTATTTTTCTCAGGATCTTCTGCACTGTGCTATATGGTACGTCTAATTGTCGTGACACTGCACGTGCACTGCTGATTCCTGTATCATTTGTTAGTGACTGCTCGACAACGGCTGTTGCTACTTCTGAAACGACTTCTTCGCTGATAGGCTTTTCTCCCTCTACCACGTTGAACGCTTAAACACCCAGTGTTTTCAAATCGAGATATCATGTCTCTCATACATTGTACAGACATTGGACCCCGACGCAATTTCTTTTGACGTCGAAATTCGCGAAGAGCTGCAACAGCACTTCCTTGGTTTTGATAAAAAGAAGTTTTACAATTAACGCACGTTCTTGTAATGTAATTGCCATCGTAACTGAAAGAATGAAACTCACTCGATTTCATCCTTTTTATACCCAGAATTCAATTTTAATTCGTATGCTTATGCAAATCAGTTTTTTTTTTCTTCTTCACTTGCAGTGCCACATTTATCAACTTTTGTACCGTCATAATGTATCAAAATGTAAAAATAACAGTTTTAAACTTCATAATGCTTGAGAATATAAAAATAAAAGTTTTAAATGACTTTTTTACTGTGCGCAGTTATTTATTGCATGACTTTTCAAGCATTTAGGTGTAATGCGCTCCCTAGCGGACATTATTTTTAACTATTTTCCCCCCGGAATCTTTCAGCGCATCCCTTGAATTGTCTACCTGCAAAATTTCAGCTCAATCCACCTTTTAGTTACAGCTACAGAGGGCTCTGAATAGGCCCAGTTTAATTATGATCACCTGGTATATAATACAGTACCGTGACTAACTGACTGACTGACAGATAACGCACAGACTAAACCGTTGAACCTAAAGGGCTTAAATTTTGCATGGTGATTCTTCTTATAGTGTAGGGGAGCACTAAGAAAGATTTTTGAAAAATTCTTAGATTTTTTAAATTAAATTTTTAAGTTGTTTTTGTAATTTTTTTAAAGTTTGCATCTAAAATAATAATCTAAGTGTTATACAATTTAAATTACGAGAAAGATCATAAAAATTCCTTTAAAATGAAATCTTTTTCAAATCTTTACCTCCATTTTCTGATTTTTGGTGAATTTTTAAAGATTAAATTTTTTAATTTAATTTATTAAATGCTGATCACGCGATTTTCTTTCTTTTTTGGTGATACTTTAAATTAATTTTGCGTCACGTGCATAACAACGAAATAACTTGACAAAAAAAATATTAAAATATAGTAAAAGATAAAATTTAACCACTAGACTAATTGAGATGGAAGTTTTTTAAGAAGTTAATTCAAATCAGTATGTTTAATGGATATTAAATAAACCTATATACACAACAGTTCAGTGAAATTTCCCCTCAAAGTATGCTTCGCCATGACGATAAATAAGTCTCAAGGCCAAACTTTAAAATACACTGGCGTAGATTTAAGGAAAAATTATTTTTCCCATGGTCAGTTTTACGTAGCTTGCTCAAGCGTAAGTTCGCGGACGAGCCTAGTAATATTAGTTCCGCCTAATGAAGAAACAAAAAATATTGGTTATAAGGAAATCCTCTAAAAAGCAGTTTCATTATTTTTTCATTGTAATTATCCTAAAATATACTCCGTAACGAAGCACGGGTATTCAGCTAGTATAAATCTAAAAATAAATATGCTATGGTGTCCTTTAAACCTTCCTATGAGACTGTTGAAAGTATGGATTTCCTCACCTTTAAAAACTGGAATACTGACATAGGTTAGCAATAGATTTGATTTACGGCTGGTGAGGTATAGTTGATCGCGCTTTCTGAGATGTTTACAGTTTTTTATGCTTTTTCCTTTATTGTAAGAAATCTGTACTTAGATTGTTAAAGTACAGAAGGAATCTTTAAATAAAAACTAGCGTGTAGCGTTTGTGTCTCAAAAATTCTTTGCACCAAAGTAAGGTTATATATTTATATGATGTTTCCCGGATACCTAAATAAATCATAGAATTCGGGTTTATATATCACACCAAGTGCTCAACGTGTCGAAATCTTAGGTTAAAAGCGTCGTGGCTGAGAGAACAGCCCTAAGTCGAACAGCCCTAGTGATCAATCCCAAGTGTCGAGCATAGTGGTTTATTGCTCGTCGTTTAGACATTTTTCATAGCATTCGTTGGGCTCCATTAATTCTTATAACGGAAAACCTCAAAATTGAGGCATATACAGAAGGTCGTTCGCACTTTATGGAAACGATTTTGATAGTTAAGTTTTATGTATAAATGCAGTATTTTATGTGGAGATTTGCTTCTATTTGATAGCTATGATTCTTGACAATAGGTCTAGCTCAAATGTTCCATGAAAAAAAACTTCTTAGTACTGTCATGTCAATTTTACCCCATTCCTCTTAGACCGTTTTCCAAATCCGTTCAGTGTCCTTGGATGCCGTTTTCCTAAGGCTCGTTTTAATAAACCGAAAGAGCAAAAGTCCATCGGGGAAGCGCCAGGTGATTTTACGGGAATTTCATGCAATGGGATGCACTTTATTCCTGTTTATGATTCTATCTTTGCTAAATAACCGGCAGTTGATTTAAACGTGTGACTAGAGGCTTTGTCCATATGAAGCTCAACTTTCCATGTAAAGCTGGAATTTCTTCTTCAAAAATTGGTTCTAAAATATTTTGCTGACAGTAGAGTGAATTAATTTTGGCTTTACTTGAGACTTTTTTGATTTTTAATTTGCCGTTGTAACAAAATCCTGCAACTATCATGAATCCCTTTGGGAACTTTAGTGTAGACTGAAGAAGCCATTTCGTACGGTCAGTTCCGTTAGTTGAGCAATAGAAAATGGATCTTTTTTTCATTCCAGTCACTTAAATACACCCATGCCGCATCGAGTGTTACCACAAATTTCCCTTTATCAGCCGCTAGGTGTTTTTCACATAATTTTCTACAGTTTGTTTTTCTTTCAGCAATATGCTTTGGCAAAAGCAGATGAATTTTTAGCTTCAAATCTTTGTGAATAATTTTACTTACAGTGCGAGAAGAGATTCCTTGTTTCGATGCAATGGATCTTTAAGTCGGCAGATTTTCTTTTAGGATCAGAGACTTCACTTTCTTGACATTTACTGGCGTGCGAACAGTGTTAAGATGAGGTTTCGTGATCATGTTTTCACTTTTAATTTCAGTTAGACTTTTTTCCTATTCAGATTTAATGTATTATAAATACCTATTTTTTGAAATGCCATAACCACGATTTTTTACGCCGCTTTATAATTTGTTGATAGGAATATTTCTCCTCGAAAAGCGCAGTTACGTAACCTTCGAGCCATCTATCAATTTTAGGAGCCGTTTTCAAAATAAATCTTTTATTTTACATTCCAATCAGAACAAAACAGTACCAGAGGATTATTCTGAAGTTGCTAAATTTTTATATCAAAATGCAAACGACAAAAATAAATTACAAAATCATTTCCATTAAGTGCGAACGACCGTCTCTATTGACATTTCAAACAGTTTTGCTCGTATAACATTGCGAAACAGATGGATGGGGGACCAATCACACTCCAGATTAATAATTCAGCCGCCCATCATAGCCCGTGAAGGGCTGGTTTGATCACAGAAATATCCTGTCCTTACCCTTTGAAAGCCCCGAATCCAATCGAATGAATACCTTTGAGATGAACTGAAATGGCAACTTCGAATTAGCCACAGCCGCCAATATGAGAGATTGATCTTTTTAAAGAATAACGAAAAATGTCGCTATTAAAATTCGGTGGATAACCTTCCCAACAGAGTTCAGGCTGTCATTGATCCTAATGGTGAACCTGTATGACACAAACTGGACCTTTGAGCCATAACATCATTCCATCAAATAAACGAGGTACTCATGTGTCCGAATACTTTAAATCACGCTTCTGTGAATATGTCTGTGTGAGCCCAGGAGCAGAACTCGGACGTCTGATTCTCTGGATAAAGAAATTAACCCCGAAATCTGAAAAATAATGATCCTCATTCTCATTATAACAGATTTTTATGTTAATGAGATATTAAGGATGCTTATGCTTACGCCGATAATTCAGTATAGTGTTCCTAAACTTATTATATTACTTTCCCAACTCGCTATTAATTATTATGTCACAGGTTGCAAATGTAATTCGAACTAATGATAAGAATAGGCTTGTATGAACTTTTTAGATACTAGAAGACATGAAAGAATCTCTTAGCTCTCGTATGAAGGGATATATATCCTCCGAAGTAGATATTCATTGCAAACCAATGTCAGTCGCTGAAGTACTATTGGACCAACACATCAAGAATCCTTCATTTAGCCTGGAGGATGTACTGTATCAGATCAATTCTTTAACAGCAACGGTAAGTCTCTTAGTATCCTAATGTCTTCCTCATAGCATACATAAATATATTCCTTAACTCAAAAATTCGCCCATAACTGATGATCTCGCCCTCTCAGTTTACACTGTGTCCCCAAAACACAGATGCACGTCCGATAATGATTATACAAATTATATAGGCCACGCTTTCTACGCTTTATACCCTTTTAAAGAAGTAAAATATGAGTTTGTCAAGTTCTTCCAAACATTTCGGTTGGTAAAAAGTGCACTATCATACTGAAAAAGGTACTGTCCAATTACTCGATTTAAGATTTTCGGTAGACATTGCTTTCAAGTCGAAATCAACGATTCTATTAAAAATTTTGTCCAGCCACCAATTCAAAGTAAAAGTCAGGTTTGAAGTGGGAACCAACGATTTAATTTAAGCTGAATCTGTCAGACCACCGAGTAAAGATTAGAGTAAACATCGGTCACAAGGGGAAAAGAACGATTCTGTTTAAGGGTTTAGAGTGTAAGATATGTGAAGCCTAAATAAAGATAGCTCATACATTTAAACCAGGGGTTCCTATACTTTTGTTAATCAGAGACTTCTTATCAGAAAAAAAAAAGTCGGGGACCATCTCCCAACCAATCGTTTTAAAGAAAAAAGTGGGTTTTATTTTCTGAATAAACAAATTATTTAAGGTAAACAAATTTAGTTAAAAAGTGGCAAATCAGCTTAATAACAATAAAAAATTTAACGTAAAAGAAAACTTAAAAATGAACGAGATTTTTCAGCTTGCACTGGCTTTTTTGGCTGTAAAATGACTGTGACGCTGCGAGTTCATGTCACAGGAAATACATTACAAAATACACTCTGCCACAAAAAAATATATGCACCCAGAAGGAAACGAGCTACTATCACGAAACTTAACATTGTGTAGTGTATGAGGAGATAAGCAAATTATCACAAATTCAGAAGAAAAGACGGTTTTATTAAGAAGATATGGCATGAAAAAGGTTACAAATCAGTAAGTAGTAAATCCACCTCTGGTAGCTATACAAGCCAAAACACGGCGTAGCATCGAATCAGTGAGGTCACCTATGACCTTCTGCGGAAGATCATGCCATAATCTTTGCAAATGGGCAGTTAATTCACCAGTATTCCGGGATGGCTGCAGTGTCCTTCCAAGCACGTCCCAAACGTGCTCCATTGGCGAGAGGTCTGGTGACCTGGCAGGCCATGGGAGTACGTCATATCCTTGAAGACATTGTTGGGAGAGTCGCACAGTATATGGACGAGCGTTGTCTTGCTGATAAATGGCACCTGGGCGACATGATAGCATAGGCAGTACAACTGGCGTTAAAATCCTGTCCACATAACTGCGTGCCTTCAAAGTGCGTTGAAGGACGACTAAAGGTGATCGTGTGTCCCAACAAATCAGTCCCACACTGCCACACCTTCTATAATCGCCGTATGCCTCTCGACAGCAAATACCGGATCGGACCGGTGGCCTGGTCACATGAGTATGAGCATGAGGAGGTCACCCGAGGAGCTACTCCAGCTTACCCGAGGTCGGCAAAAATCCAATCAACACTGCCTATAATGTGGGGTCAGTGGTAGGCGTCTTAATGGACGTCGGCCAGTCGTTTCCGAATGGTTTCCCTTGATACCACCGGATGTCTGGAAGGTGGTAAATGGCGTCGGACCGATTCTAGCGACATTGTTGGTGCGGACGTGGCCGCTCTTATTATTGCGCGATCCTCGCGCGCATTTGTGTTCTTAGGACGCCCTGACCCTCCGCGAAGGTAGACTATCCCTTCCGTGATCCATTGTTGCCAACACCGAGCAACTACCATATCGCTCCGACCGAGGTGGCGGACGATACGCCTTGTCGACCAACCTGCTTCTCTGAGGCCTACTATACGCCCCCTCTCAAAGTCCGACAATTGTTCGTACTGTCGCCGGTTACGTCTCAGAGGTATCTCTAGTCACAATACCATCCAACCAAGTCGACAGATTTGCTTGAATATTCCTATGGCACGAGCAGTCATGCTTTTAAACTCTCCCCTCTGCGCATCTCATATGCGCATAGTGCGCTTACCCTTGTCTCATTGGCGTCGAAATTTTAACCATTTGTATACCTCTTACCAGACTACATTCCTGCCCAGTTTCGTGATAGTAGCTCGATTTCTTCTGGATGCATATATTTTTCGTGCCAGTATATATATATATATATATATATATATATATATATATATATATATATATATATATATATATATATATATATATTTATTTATTTATTTAATAACGTCCACCACTATTAATTGCCTTTGAAAAGCTAACGCGTATTCTAAATTCCTTTCAACCGCAATAAATCACAACCTCTATTTCAAATTGTGACCTAGGAATAAACGAACTAACCAACTATTCTATTCCCTTAACCGTCACGCGCGAAACATTAAAGTTATTTTTAGACATGAGTCAGCGTCACGCGTCTATCTCGCCATGCCGCACCTGTTCGGAAAGTCTTGGGACGTTGAGTCCTACTTTTACGTGGTTAAGTAGGATGTTCGATTCTAACCAATTAAAAGAATAATAAACTCCTAGCGCCCCCATGGTATAAAAACATTGAGCAGCAATTTTCGGCCTCGCTTACCTTCCGGCTTGCGCTCTTTCGTTTTTCTGTTCCTTGTCCGCGTACTGCTTCGAAATATACACTGCTCAAAACAATTAGGGGATCACATAGTTTTAACGAAATTACGCAAGTACTTACACCGATAAGTAACATAAAATAAATCATCCATAATTTAAAGCCTGGCAGGAAACAGAAGAAGAAAACTTCATATTCAAATCAAAGTTCATGACGTCAAAAACCAGAAAAAGAACATAAGGGCGGAAATCGGGATGTTGCAGAAACGTCTGTTTCACTGCCTTAACTGTGAAATTCGATTGCTCAGTTATTCTTTTTGAGAAAAGGTGACTTGAAAATGTCTCAACAACGTGTTTTACCGGAATCCATGGCATGGCGTATTATAGGCAGACTTGAATCCGGGCAAACACAGCGTAGTGTCGCGGACGCTGTTGGAGTTCTCCAGAAGTGTCGTTGCAAGGCTGTGGAATCGATTCCAAGAAACAGGGAATGTTAGACGTCGACTAAGGCAAGGTCGGCCACGCGCCACTACAGCAACTGATGACCGGTATATACTGTTAACAGCTCGTCGAAACAGAACAGACAATGCTACTCAGCTGCAAAGACAGTTGCTCTTGGCAACAAGACGAAGGGTGTCCAGACAAACAGTACGTAATAGGCTTCATCAGGGAGGTCTCTATGCACGTAGGCCAATGGTCTGCATTCCGTTGACCTCACGCCACCGTGCGGCCCGAAGAAGATGGGCTGCTGAACATCGAGATTGGGAGCAACATGATTGGAGCCAAGTGCTGTTTACAGACGAGTCCCGATTCAGTCTGGAGTGTGACACCCGACGTGTTTTAGTACGGAGGGAAAGGGGCACTCGAAATAACCCCACATTCGTTCATGAAAGGTCACAATACAGACGAGCTGGTTTTATGGTATGGGGTGGAATCAGCACAGGTGGACGTACGGACCTGCATATCATTCGGAATGGTACTTTGACGGCCCGAAGGTATGTAGACGAGATGACCTTACACTGCAGCCATTGGAGATTCCTTTGTTTTCCAGCATGATAATGCCAGACCGCATACCGCTCGTCTTGTGGAGAACATGCTTGAAGCTGAAACAATACAGCGTATGGAATGGCCAGCGTCCTCTCCTGACCTGAATCCAATCGAGCATGTTTGGGACATGCTCGGACGGCGCATTGCTGCGAGACCAAGGCCTCCTTTTACTCTCTGAGACATGGAGATTGCACTTCTTGAGGAGAGAAACAGTATTCCCCAAAGTCTTATCGATAACATCATCGCATCCATGGAAAACAGGTGTGCAACAGTCTTAGCTGTTCGAGGAGACCACACGCCATATTAAAAATCTTGCATCATTTCTAAACAATACTTTTTTTTTATCGTTTACATATAACCAAATTGTTGCCTTAAATCATCTTTTCATGTTTTTTCCATATTTTCAAAGAATTAAAGCCTAATTACAAATCTTTTTACGCCTTTTTTTCTGTATTGCGCATTGATACTCGTGTACTATCCATTTTATGCCAATACGTGGCTTTCTCGCACGGTTTTCTTAACTTCTTTGTTTGCTTCCCTAATTTTTTTGAGCAGTGTATTATGATGTAACCGTATTCGATACTCGAGCCCCGGCAGGGCCGGGCTGTTCGTTGCTCTTATTGTTAAACACCACAACGTCAGCTTGTGTCATTTCAATAACTATCTATTTTTGTGTACCTTCTATGATGTCTTGAAGTATATTTCCCTGGAATAAAGTACTCCAGCTCTTCAGTGTATTCCTGTTCTTTCCTTGAAAGTGTTTATTCGCTATGACTCCCAACAACAGCGATGTTTTGAGTATTGGCGCATCGCGTGTACAATGCCATTATTATAGTCTGTGTGAATCATCTCCTGAACCGTACCACCTCGTAATTTTACACTCACCCACCCATATATATATATATGGTTATATATATATATATATATATATATATATATATATATATATATATATATATATATATATATATATATATATATATAAGTATGTATACACTGAAGTGCCAGAATAACTGGGATAAACGATCCTATTCGAAATACTAAGCAACACACACTTTCTCATCAATGGTTTCGTCCACATGCAGCATATATAATGAGAGAGACATATTATGTGATATCATGGACTGTCATATTATGGACTGCGCGGTGAACATGGCAGGTAACCGCGAGGTACGATACAGGGTGCTCGTGAGATGGGTCATGGCATTTCGGAGATACAGGCAAAGTATTGAATTTTAGATCGACCATTTCAAGGGTATACTTTCAATAGAAGAATTCCGATAAAATATCGAAACAACGGCAACAATGTGGTCGTAGAAAGACTCAGGATGATCTTGATTGGCACCATCTGTCGAGAATCGTATCAAGAATCGTAATTGAAACTGTAGTGACTATTCATTTTTTGATGTTATTTGATATTCTTATTTCGTTATTAATAACAGTGGAAAATAATTACATTTTCTGCTCTTAAAAAACCTTTCCAGAATTCTGAAAGCGTGTCTATTACAATGATGTGGTGCCTGTTTTTACTCGGTCATCACCAAGATGTCCAAGAAAAAGCGTTTCAAGAAGTGATTACAGAGACTGGTGATGATGTAGCGTTCGAAGAATTGCGAAATTTGAAATATTTGGAACGCGTCATTAAGGTAAAATTCAATCAGTCTGTGAGAAGGATAAAACATTTTTTTTTAATGAAGGAGAGTATACCAAACTGTTTTGAACTTCTTGTTGTTCAAATGCGGCCTATACTTTTGTCCTTCTCATACATTATTCGTTTAAACATTCTAAGTTAACGAGCTGAAATAAATATAATTTTTTAAGCAAAATGTTATAACTAAATTTTTTAATTAATACAAAATTCATATACTAATTTTATCCAGTGTATGAGTTCTTATTGCTTGTTTTTCTGCCAATCGAATTGCTTTGGCATAGCAAAATACTTCATGGACTCGAGGTAGCCTTGTGGTAGCTCGCTGGCTTTCGGTGCTGAAGGTGCTCGGATCGAATCCGACAAGCGCCATTAAATACATCTGTGTCTAAGCCGGATATGGACGTGTCAAATCCGTAGACCTGATAGTCCCTCTATGAAGTTATAGAGAGCGGGAGAGAGTACGATCCCCCCCCCACACACACACACACCCAGATGCCGTCCCTGGGGGTTGCTTTGTCAAAATTGAGGTAGCAATTAGCTAAGACCCTCTATGAGGTCAGAGAGGGTAGGAGAGGGTACGATCCCCCCAGATATCGCCCCTGGGGGTTGCTATGTCAGAATTGAAGAGGCAACTAGTTAAGACGGACTCCCACACTTGTGATATCTATCAATGGTTCCCAACAGGTGGTCCGCGAGAGCCTCGGGAGTGGTCCGGCACCACATATAAAAAAGTTGCCAAATAAATGGGGATTTTGAAGGCAATATTCACTGAACTAGATGGGTCGAATACATCCTATGACTTTCAGGTGTTGAATTAAAATTTCTTAAAAGTGTAACATAATTATTTTATTATTAGAATATGATACATTAGAATGTGAGTACGTTAATCCTGTACTCCTTTTGCCTGAGGGATATTCTAGACCCCCATACCGCCCCCCAAAGGTTTCCCCCTGAATTCGGTATGGGGGGGTCCGCACAGGGTTCAATTTATGGCTTAGTGGTCAGCAGACTTACATATATTACGGGTTGAGAACCACTGTGCTATATAAACCGGAGCCGCACTCTTCAGCCCGAAGCCTATATGAATCTGGTTTGGAACTTCCATCCATGGGGAATTAGAAACAACAACAACAACAAATGCTTCATTCATCATCTGTGTTTTTCATGATATTCTTTCATAACATATCACTTAGAATTTCAATTTCATATTTTCACAGGAAACTTTAAGACTGTACCCTACAGTTCCTGTGTTTGGAAGACATTTACGTAAAGAAGTGGGATGTGGTGAGTTTTTATCTTTACAGAATTTTTTTTTAATTTCTTTTTAACGCGGCTGGAAGTTATCGGATGGACATTCGACTGCATGTACAACGACAATTGTAGGCTATTTTATGAACTGAGCACCCTGTAAAAGGAGATCGGACGTTTCTTGGGAAGGTACAACACGAGAACTTGCATGTGATAAATCGGAACCTAGGTCTACTTGAAGGAAACTTGAGACGCCAACCACTATACCAGTGGTGCGCAAACTTTTTTCGATTGCGATCCACTTTCTTTAAATAAAAAATCACTCTACCCAAATGAAAATTTTTTGGTTAGAAGCAAACTATTTTTTAAATTATGAAAATGTTAACAAAAAAATAGAAAAAAAGATATAAGCAAATCTTGACAAACTATTCTAAAAATAAATGAACTGTGCATTTTGGGTATATATTTATTTTGCATATCTTGGTTACTTTCTATACTTGTGTTTGGTAAAACTGTTTCACACTTATTTAACCGTATCATATCTTTTTTAACATATAAAAAAATAGAATATGTAATTATAGAAAATTCAAAGCATTTTTTTAATTAAATAATTCAACGTCACGGCATAAATTTATATCAAACTATCTGCGACCCCTCCTTTTATTTTTCACGACCCACAGCTTGTGCACCACTGCACTACACAACAGGGGCAGCGAAAAGGAAATATAAATATCCAGTTGCTACCGGTGTCGCAGGACTGGTAGTTAGGCCTTGCTCTCTTTGCTTCCGCACCACGAGTGTTAAAAAAGTTCAGAATATTTCATATAGACTCGGGCCTGATTGAAGAGAGGGGTTTCTAGATTCTCATTTCAAATAAATGCAAATCAGATCTTATGAACCTATCTGTAGGCTGTTGTGTACTAACTCTATTGGATTCGCTCACCTCACTGTTAACCTATGGAGAAAATATGTCTGCTATTTACAGCTACATAAATGCTGATAATCCAATAAAAATGGTATTTTCTGATAGCCTGAACTTTTCTGCACCTTGCAACAGGATTCATTTTACAAATTTCGTCCACCAAAGGAATTTATGTGTGTTAAAAACACACAGTGACATCATAGGCTTTTCTCTAAGGTTTTTTAATATTAATAAGATCGTGACCAAGAAAAAGGAGTCCGAGTTGGGAATGATAAGTCCAGAGGTTAACAAAAAACTTTAAAAAAATTTAATGAAATAAAACAAATTAAATTTGAAAGGTACAGTAAATCAGCTTGACATTTTCGCAGTTACAGTAGAACAGTGCGTCAGCGATTTATCAGCGGCGTTCCAAAGCTAGCGGGGGCTTAGCGGGAGCTCTCAACGTACAGCCGCTAGCTAGATGTTTCAACGAGGCTCTCCCCCAAAATCTCCAAGCCTTCTGACTATATTTCGAGGTCTTTTCTTCGACGGCATGTCTTGAAATTCTTCAGAAGGTAACTCCGGTCGAAAACAGGGGCCCTGCGGATTAGCTGGTGACAGTCTTTCTTATCGACGACTATTTCGGCCATCTTTATTGCGCTATAGTGTCAAACTTGCATTGAGCTATTGCTGCGAAAGACAGTTTTACAAGGTGATGGGAGACGCTTCTGTTTTTCAAAACAGATATTCCCACAACTTGCTCGGTAAACCGATATGCCTGGGCAACTTTCAGGGGAAGAATTTTCACGCGTGCTCCGAAATCGCTGGGGAACTCTAAAAGGATATTTTGATAAACACGCAACTGTGTTCGTGCACCCTGTGGGATTTTGTGAAAATAACCCCATACTTGCATGACGCTACAACACTATACTAGATTTTTTCCCCGAATAATTTTAATTTTAAAATATTATTTGCATTTAAAAAAACGAAAAATGCCGAAAGGTGTAAAATGTCTTTATCAAATACGGAACACAATAAAAAAAGTCTTTAAATCCAAGTCAGCAATCCTTAGACAAATTTTCTCCATAGATTCCTGTTGAGGTGAGTTAATCCAATAGGGTTAGTACACTGCAGCCTTAAATTATAGCTTATCTATCTATATATAAAAGAGTATATATAAAAGAGCGCCCTTTGTAAAAGAGTTATGAACATTTCAACAATCAACGGGAAAAACAACAGCACCCCTCTACATTGAGATAAAAATGGGGTATTCTGCTCATAACTCTTTTACAAAGGGCTCTCTCAAACAAAAATTTTTGGCCCTCAAACACGCTGAAACGCGGTTCAAACGAATGCCGTTTCCAAAATTTGAATATTAGTCCAGTCAAACGGTGTTTTGGCCAGGAAAAAAATATAGAATTTTTTCTCACTCATTTTATATATTTTTGGGGGTGCTGAATCCGAATTTCAACTTTGCTACTTCCCACGGATATGGCTTCACAACAAAAATCGCAAAAAACCTCAAAATTTTCTACCTTTTATCAGTTTTTTGCCAAAAAGTCTTAAAACTATACACTTTCCGAGGTAGACCCCTAAATACAAAAATAAGGTACATTAAATTTCCTACAAAAATCACCCCTCAAATGTATTTTTTTGTTGAACGGTTTGCCCGCTAGAGCACGCTGAAAAAAGGCCAAAATTTTCTACTTTCTGGAAAACCCAGAGTTTTCTCGTTAGTTTTTCGCTTGTAACTCAAAAATTATGCTTGAAATAACAAAAAAGCTTGGGTTCTGTTAAAACTACATTAAATTCCCTACAAATTGCACACCTTAATCACTTATTTTGGTCAAAACGTGTAGCCGCTAGAGCGCGTTGAAATTTTGTGTCTTATTACGCAAAACCGCTAAGTCAAGAACCCTTCACCCAAAATTGAGTAGAGACCTATATTACCACTATATACTTATTAAAAACTATTTATTTCGTCTTTATAATTAATAATTAGTGCAATTACTTATTACTTATGTATCAATTTAATTACTACTTACTAATTATATCATTTTTTGTTTAAAGTATGTTTGGGTATTCAGACACAAAATACTTATATAAAAAGTTTCACAAAATCTATTTATTATAAATTTTCATATTAATTATCATCATTAATATAGGTAGGTAAATAAAAAAAGAGATTGACAGCTACAGTCTACGAAGCTTAGCGGTTGAAGTTCCTAGTTGCTCTTCTGAAATAAGAAAGGGAAACACGACATTATTAGCAATGATACTATAGAATGAATAGTTGCTTTTTTTAGTATGAATGCAGTGAATTCAGTATTGTATAACTCCTTCATCTGCAACCACTGCTTAGGCTGAAAGGCTCACTGATGCGCTGTGAAGGCTCAGAGGTAGGCTCTTCATCTGAAAAACGAAAGGAAACGATGGTGTTAGGGAAGCTGCATGAAAATTTAATTTAATTAATAGGTACTAGAGATGGTGGGGATTTTAAATGTGTGCAGCACTGAAAATTACCTTGTTTTTTCGAAATGTGTTGGGTTTGAGGTGTATCCTTCACTTCGTCCACATCTTGGTCATTATCAGCGAAATATTTTTCCATATTGCTCCCATTTCCTTCACTTTTGGCAAAAGCGCGAGCAATATAGACAAGCCCTCTTACATCCAGAATGCCCTTTGCAGTCTATCTTGCATTTGCAGAAAATGAGCTGCAGCAGTTTTTCAGGTGCAGGGGCACCTGTTCGTCATCCACCCCAACTGTGTAGGATCTTCACGAAGAGCAGCCACGCCTGAACTTGGAGGTAGACCCTCAGTGAGTGCTGCCGTGCTGCAGCCTCTGTTATATATCAAATATGTCTCCTCTGTCACCTTGAACGCAGATGTTATGTATAGTCTATGTCGCAATTTGTTTAAGGAGATCATTTGTTTGCCGGACCCATAGAGAACAAGGAGAAATTTTTCTCCTCCACTCACAACTGCATCTAGATCAGTCTGAGGGTTTTGTTTTTAAAATATGTTGATGGGAGGTCCAAGATCTGGGTTCTTCATCGTTTTCACACACTTTATTTTGCTTGGTTATATAGAGCTGACGTCGTATCACAACCGCTCATGGCGTGTAAAAAAGAATATGGGCAGCTGTGAATGTATCGATCACATTTGGCGGGTGGTAAATTGTATTGCATGTACTTCCTTTGCCTGTCTTCAGGAAGTATACATTGTAAGGAGTACAGAGCCCAACCATTATGACAAGAAGGTCGATATTCTCTCCCACTACAGCCACTGTGTCGTACTCAGATGCCAGGCTTATAGCTGTGACTACTATCAGTCTGTCTGCATCTTCATGTGCTTGGTTGCAGACAATGTTGGCTTCAAAAAAATTTTGAGATTAGCATGTCTATAAATCGACTCTTGTTTTTTGAATTGTAGAGAAATGACTCATGTGATGCTGTGGGAACCATTGTGTCAGTGAATATCATTTCTGTGGCATGCTTTTTGTTTCACCTTCTCATGCACTCCACGTATTTCGTGCTTTTCTCACAGTCTGAGTAACCATCAAAAACTATTTGGGCACTTGTCTTGTATTTGGACAAAACATATGAAACATATCTGTCACAAATACCTGAAAAGTTCACGCCAGTTGGCCACACTACACGGTGCAATAAAATAGTAGGGGACTTACCCGGTACAGACGTAAGTCTTAACTACCTACCAAAGTCAAAGGAGTACATTCCCACTTGTAAACCATAAACCATCCTCTAAAGCAACGGTTCAGTTGATATATAATTAATAATTAGTACTTTATTAAATTGATGTATAATTAATAAGTAATTACATTTATAATTAGTAATTAGTAATTAAATTGATATATAATTAATAAGTAATTACATGAATTATTAATTATAAAGACCAAATAAATAGTTTTTAATAAGTAAATAGTGACAATATAGGTCTCTACTCAATTTTGGGTGAAGGGCTCTTGACTTAGCGGTTTCGCATAATGTGACATAAAATTTCAACGCGCTCTAGCGGCTACATGGTTTGACCAAAATAAGTGATTAAGGTGTGCAATTTGTAGGGAATTTAATGTAGTTTTAGCAGAACCCAAGCTTTTGTAATTACAAGCACAGTTTTTGAGTTACAAGTGAAAAACTAACGAGAAAACTGGGTTTTCCAGAAAGTAGGAAATTTTGACCTTTTTTCAGCGCGCTCTAGCGGACAAACCGTTCAACCAAAAAAAATACATTTGAAGGCTGCTTTTTTTAGGAAATTTAATGTACTTTATTTTTGTATAGAGGGGGTCTACCTTGAAAAGTGCATAGATTTATGACTTTTTGGCAAAAAAATGAAAAAAGGTCGAAATATTTGAGTTTTTTTTTTTGCAATTTTTGTTGTGAAACCATATCCGTGGGAAGTAGCAAAGTTGAAATTCGGATTCAGCACCCTAAAAAACATCTAGAACGAGTGAGAAAAAAACTTCTATATTTTTTCCTGATACGGGCACCCCCGGAGATGATTTGACTGGACTATATCTCAATGTAGGGGGGGAGCTGGTTGTTTTTCTCGCTGATTGTTGAAATGCTCATAACTCTTTTACAAAAGGCACTTAAACAAAAATTTTTGTCCCTCAAACACGCCGAAATGACGCTCAAACGGATGACGTTTTCAAAATTTGGATATCTCAATGTCGGGGGAGGGGGGGGGAACAACTTCACAGACATGAACCAGAGGTGTAGGAACTCTCAGCGAGTTAGACTGAAGAAGTTGCAACGAACCCTCTCTTTGAACATTCTTAGTGAGACAGGCAGCGACTCTCAGCGAGTAGGCTAGAGCAGTGGTGGGCAAACTGAGGGTCGCAACCCACAGAGGGGTCGTAGAGAAAAATGGGATGGGCCGCCGGATAGTCTGAAGTAAATTTATATCATGCTGAATTATTTAATTCAAAAACATTCTTTAAACTTTCCAAAATTGTATTAAGTTCCAGGTTCTCCCATCTCATTCATTCTTTTATAGTTTAGATTTATATAGGTAATTGAAGATTATAATTTTCAATTTTTAATAACAAAAATTTTAAAATCATGTTCTTTTTAAATTTTAATTTTTGTTAATTTTTACCTAAAAGAAATACAAATATACATTAATATTTCAATATGAAGATTTACTCATATAAGATTTCGCAGAAACAAGTGTAGAAGGTAAGGAAGAAATTTTTTTACTGTTATTATAGAAAGTAAGCCCAAAATCTACAGTTCATTAATTTTGAAATAATTTCTCAAAAATTGCTTATTTCGTATTTCTAGTCTTTTGATAACATTTCATAATTTTTTTAAAAGTATTATTACAAAAAAAATTTCATCGGAGGTCGCCTGATTTTTATCTAAAAAAAAAGGGTCGTGGTCGAAAAAAGTTTGCGCACTACAGGGCTAGAGTATCATAGAATTTCCTTTGTGTGTAAATTCTTTTACATGTATGTGTTATGTGTCAAGTTTCAATAAACGTCTTTCGTCTGACAACGTGTTACCCTGTGTGTAAATTGTTTTACGTTTATATCTTGCGTGTCAAGTTTCAATAAACGTCCTTCGTGTGGCAACGTGCTCCCCTGTGTGTAAATTGTTTTACGTGTATGTGTTGTGTGTCAAGTTTCAATAAGCGTCTTTCGTCTGACAACGTGCTTCCCCTTATGTTAAAAGTTTTACGTGTATGTGTTGTGTGTCAAGTTTCAATAAAAGTCTTTCGTCTGACAACGTGCTACATCATTGAGTGAGAGAACGACGACAACTACTCGACACACGACTGACACTACATTGACTATGCTATAATAATGAGACAGCAACCCCATATGTTTCCGATTTGCATATCAATTTACTGCTACACAAGTGACGTACGGATTGTTACTACGATTGTTTAGTGTATGACTTCGACTTGCCGTTTGGCAGGGGAAGTATCATTATTCTTACAATTCAGTTTAAAGTTATATTAAATTAATCAATAAGAGTAGATAAAATTAAAAATAAGGTGTATTAAATATACTTTAACATTTGTGTGTGTAGAATAAATAATAAACAACAGATAATTATTCGTAAGAAATTCGAAATACAATTCTAGTGGTTTGCATCTTTTCGTTTAACTAAAAATTATTTCTTTCATAGGGAACTATGCAATTCCGAAGGACTCGTCCATCATTTTTGTCCCTTACATGTTACATAGAAATCCGGATATATACCCTGATCCCGAAAAATTCGATCCGGATCGATTTACAGAACGAAATTCCAAAATTAATGCTTGGAATTACGTACCTTTCGCTGAAGGTATTCGCTCCTGCCCTGGTAAGTATTTCCTGTAAATTCATATTGATTTTCCTAAATGGACATTGTAAAAACTTCACTGTTGAAAATTATGATGATACAACCTTTGTCCAGAAATTTCGGTGAATGTGTCTATAGTTACAATGAATTGTTGTCTTACATTTATACTTACATGAAACAGCTGTTACTGTCCTTGGAAGTAATCCAAGTAGGCGGTAATGCACATCTGGGAACGGCTGTACAAGTCGTGGAAACTCCTGGTGTAGTCGTCTTTTGGGATGGCCTTCAGCTGGGTCGTTGCTTTACGTTGGATGTCCGAAATGTCCAAAAACCTGTGGCCCTTTAGGGCTGATTTCAATTTGGGGAACAAGAAAAAGTCCGGGGAAGACAAGTCTGGGGAGTAGGGTGCGTGATTCAGGGACACAACTCGGTTGTTGGCCAGGAACTGCTGCACCAGAAAGGCAGTATGTGACCGGGCATTGTCGTGAAGCAGGATCCAGTTGTCTTGCTTCGGCGTACTAGGGGCGTACCCGATTGATCCGTTGCAGCAGACGTTTCAGTATATCCACGTACTTAGCAGCATTTAACGAGGTGCTCCCGGGGAGGAATTCTTTATGGATGAAACCCTCGAAGAACACCACGAGCATTCGAAGAACACCAGGAGCATTGTCTTGATAAAGGATTTTGCATCTTCTTGCTTTTCGGCGACCCTGGGCCCCGCCATTCCATACTCTGACACTTGCCGTCGGGGTCGTACGTCAGGCACCAGGACTCGTCACCCGTGACAATGATTTTCAGGAAATTTGGGTTTCAATCCGCCATGTCGATGAAGTCTCCACGACAATCAAGCTGAATCCACGTCTCGGTCAAGCCGAATTTGCATTTGTTCGGCGTCAAAGTGTTGGGTACAAGTCGGGAGCAAAGCCTCCAAAATTCCTGGGTCAGTATGAGGTGGGCCATCTCACGACCAATTCCCACTTCCTCCGCTATCATTCGCACTGTCACACGACGATCCATGGCCAACAATTCCTTCACTTTCTGTACGTTGTTCGGCGTGCGGGGAGTTGCAGGCCGACCACTTCTGGGGTCTTCAGTGGCCGAAGTCTTCAGTGGTCTCCCGCCCTTCTCGGAAGCGTCTAAACCTCTCATACACGCACTTCAAGGTGACAGCACGTTCTTCGTAAACTTTTAGCAGCATTTCGAGAGTCTCTTTCGCTGATTTTCCAAGTTTGAAACAGAACAGCATATTCGTTCTCTGATCCATTTTGAATTTCAACCGAGTGCACAACACCTTCACTCTACAATGAACTGTTTCCGCACGGTAAGCTAACTCGCAGCGCCGCTACTCAGGAACTGCTTCAGACCAGTCTTCACCTGTCAGTATGAGATGGGCCTTCTCACGACCAATTCCCACTTCCTCCGCTATCATTAACGCTGCCACACGACGATCCTTGGCTAACAGTGCTTTCACTTTCTGTACGTTGTCCGGAGTGCGTGCAGTTGCAGGCTGACCACTTCGGGGGGAGTCTCCAATGGTGTTCCGCCCTTCTCGGAAGCGTTTAAACCACTCATACACGCACTTCAAGGTAACAGCACGTTCTTTCTAAACTTTTAGCAGCATTGCATGAGTCTCTTTCGCTGATTTTCCAAGTTTGAAACAGAGCAGCATATTCGTTCGCTGATCCATTTTGAATTTCGATCGAGCGCACAACACCCTCACTCTACAATGAACTGTTTCCACATGATAAGCTAACTCGCAGCGCCGCTGCTCAGGAACTGGTTCAGACCAGTCTTCACCTGTCCGGCACGGTATGAGCCGGATGCAAACTCTTACGACCGTGAGCTCTATGACTTCATTCGCCGAACTTACTGGACAAAGGTTATAATACAGTGCAACTTTTCTAGTCGGCCACCCCTTTAAACGGCCATATTTTATTCAAATTTATTAAAGACTCCATAGAGCCAATGGTACAGTCGACGTAAGATATCCGCAGTCGAAATGCAACAGGAACTTTGATCATCAGACCGAGAATCTCTCTCCTTATATACACCTGCTGGATGCGCAGTTCTCATGCGCTGGAGCTCCCGCTATTCATTCGTTGGATACCCAATTTTAATCATTTCCATGTTCGGTCGAAACATCTTTATATACGAAATTCCAATGCAATAAGACAACTCCTTGGTGCGTCGTTTTTTTTTTTTTTTTTGTTGCTATATATATATATAGAGAGAGAGAGAGTGTGTGTGTGTGTATCATAATATACATTCATAGTATATATATATATATATATATATATATATATATATATATATATACTATGAAATTTCTCTAGCCGACCATATTTTGTTCAGAACCGTTTCAATACTCCATAGGCCAATGTTAGGGAAGAAATCTCTTTTCGACTGCCACCATCAAAACAGCCATTTTTTCGGTTTTTTGCAGAAAATTGTTTGTGAAGAATTCGTTGCAACTAAAGCTTGCCGTGAACCATTTGCTCAAAAATCTCTCTCGAAAACCTCTGGAACTCTTAATTTAATTCACACTGATCTTCGCGGAAATATGCAGACGCTGACACCAAATGGGGCCAGATATATTCTAACAGTTATTGATGATTTTAGCAGATACAGTAAAGTTTATCTTCTAAAGCGTAAAGAAGAAATGCAACAAAATATCCAGTATTTCATCAAAGAATCTCTTACCCAATTTGGCAAAATTCCCAAGCGTTTGAGATCAGATCGAAGAGGGGAATATATAAGTAAAGAATTTCAGAAACTACTTAAAGCTAATAAATTATCCAACAGAGATAGATAAAATTAATACGAATATAGACAAAAAACAAACAGAAATCAAGCACTCAGGGCATCCACGCACCAGAGGCAAGATTCTGTATAAGTGCCGGAACTGAACCATAAAACAACATAGAGGTAACCGAAAGGTCTCTTCATCAGGGAACCTAACCAATTCAGTTACCTCAAGGGGAACTTTCTGAATAGGATGCAGGTAAGACCAACAGACATCCTAAGGCCCCAAGTCCCCGAAGGAAGCAATCAGTCAAAAGAAAACGAAAAGACAAACACAACTTACAGTAAGGGCTCAACGCACCGTACATGCAAGCACACAAATAATTCTAATGCAAAGTCAAAGATGCATACACACCCCAATTCCGTAAGTGACGGTTATGGCGAAACAGCAGCCAATTCTATCCTAGAAGTTACGTCATTGTAACAATACTACAGCGCCACCCCACCCCCCATTATAGCTTAACCAAATGAAAACAAATACTATCCTAAACATCTTTAAAAATTCCTGAGTCTAAATGCCATTTTTTTAAAACTTTTAAATTGCCGAAATTTTTAGGGAAATTGTTTTTACTTAAGTTTTCCTCAAAAATGTTACATGCCTCCAAAAAATCCCCAGCATTGTTACATATGTTTTTTATTCTGTAAAGTTGTGAGTAAAAAATATTATAATAAATTTTATAGTTTAAGTTGCTATGGAAATTGGTAAACGTGATAACCTCAAAGTTAAGATCTAACCTTTTATCATATATCCCTATTTTTATTTCTCTATTTTGAATTTTAATTCAAATAGAGAAATAAAAATAGGGCGTGGATACCCTGAGTGCCTGATTTCTGTTTGTTTTTTGTCTATATTCGTATTAATTTTATCTATCTCTGTAGGATTATTTATTTGTATTTTTCATTATGGGGATATGAAGCTTCTGCGCTATCCTCTATTGAAAATGTTTTATGTTTTCTTTGCAGGGTTTGTTTTAAGTTAAAGTGATTTAGCAGTCTATGCTTGCTTTTTATTTTTTGTTTATTTGATTTGTTTATATTTTACATTACTTAAAGCTAACGGTGTTTTGCATGAAAAGACTGTACCATATTCACCTCAACAAAATTGTGAAGCAGAACGGAAGAACAGAACATTACTAGAGATGACAAGAGTGATGTTAAAAGCTGCAAATCTTCCGAACAAATGCTGGGGTGAAGGTGTTGTGATAGCAAATTACTTGGAAAATAGACTGCCAACAAAAGAAATCACATCAACTCCCTTTGAAAAGTGGCATAGCAGAAAACCTTCACTGTCACACATACAAACTTTTTGATCCCCTGTGTATGTATGTGCCCGTACCTCATGAAAAGCAAAGAAAACTTGACGATACAGCTGTTAAAGGTATCATGATTGGATATGAAGAAGGCAGTAAAGGATACCGATTACTGGACACAAAGACAGATACCGTAATCATCAGTAGAGATGTTACCTCTCTACCGAAAGATCCTCATGCCAAGTGCATGCAAGAAAAAGTAAATACAGAAACTCAAAACATTGAGGAACAAGCAGATGAAGAAAACGATGCAAAATTACCGGTGGTTGAAGAGCGAATAAAGCAAGAAGTCTCAGACGAAACAGAACTAAGACGCTCGGTTAGACCAAACAAAAATGTACCACCCGAAAGATTAAAGATGTCATCTTTTAAGGCACAATCAGCGGAAACATCTCATCCATCGTCATACCAAGAAGCATGTACCAGCCCAAATAATGAATACTAGAAACAAGCCATGCAGGCAGAAATTGACGATTTAAAAGAAAATGGAATTTGGGAATTAACAGATGCTCCTGAAAATAAAGTCATTATAGGATGCAAATGGGTATTTAAAACCAAACCAGATGCTGGAGGAAAGGTTTCACATTACAAAGCCCGTCTAGTTGCCCAAGGTTACCAGCAGAAATACGGACATGACTATGACGAGGTTTTTGCTCCTGTTGCAAAACCAACTACTTTGAGACTGTTACTGACCGTGGCAAGAAAGCAGAAAATGGCTATACACCATTATGATATATAATCAGCGTATCTGAACGGTGGTTTATGCCATGAAGTTTACATGAAGTAGCCACCTGGATTTGAAGGCGATAAGGACAAAATTTGTAAACTTAAAAAGAATTTGCTTGGGTTAAAACAAGGAGCAAATGAGTGGAACAGAAAACTCAATAAAGAACTCTGAGAAAGTGGATTTCAAAGAAGTCAAAATGACCCATGCTTGTACTCAAGACAGAATACAGAAGGTCAGATATACTTCACTGTCCATGTGGATGATATAGTTATTTCCGGAACAACTGAGATATTACTAGACAGATTTGAAAAAGAATTCAGTGACTTTTTCTTGATGAAAAATTTAGGTAATCTTCAATACTACTTAGGAATCAATTTTGAAAGGAATAATGTTGGAATCTTTTATATGAACCAGTCAACTTATTTATCACAGAAGCTTATACAATATCATCTAGAGCAGAGGTGTCAAACTCGCGGCCCGCGGGCTGCATGCGGCCTGCGACGAACATTTTTGCGGCCCGGCCAATAATATATAACGGCACACAATAATATATAATAAAATAACCGACGCAGAATTATAATAAGATAGGAAGAATTTGCAAATGTTTTTTTAATGATACTCTTTTTTTTGCTATTATTAAACAAAATGCATATATTTATGTTGAATATACTGTAATTAGGTAAATAAACCTACGTTTCTGTTAATATTGATTTTTTTTTTGCGGCCGACCTGTAGTTAAACCTTGTTTGTTTGGACCAAGGTAGCCTTTGAGTTTGACACCCCTGATCTAGAGGATTGCAAAGCATCAAAAGTACCTATTGATCCTGGATTTTACAAGCAAAACACATTTTCAGAACCCTTGACAAGAAACGTCGAATATAAAAGTGCAATTGGATCTTTGTTGTACTTAGCCATCAACACGAGACCCGATATTGCGACAGCAGTTTCAATTTTAGCTCGCAATGTCTCAAAAGCTACTGAAAGGGACTGAACGGAAGTCAAAAGAGTATTCAGATACTTAAAGCTGTCTAAAGGTCATAAATTGCGTCTTGGAGATTTGACTGAACATCAGAATAATTCATTGTCGTGTTTTGTGGATGCCGATTGGGCTAACGACCCTATAGATCGAAAATCGAACACTGGTTATTTCTTCAAGTATCAAGAAAGTGTTCTACCATGGATTAGCAGAAAGCAATCAACAGTGACTTTGTCATAAACCGAAGCAGAATTTATTGCACTTGCAGAAGCTGCCAAGGAAGCTATATGGCTGCAGAGACTCTTACAAGACTTTAATGTAGGTGACGTACCCTGTATTTTCTATGAAGACAACCAAAGTTGTATCAAGATGATGAAGAATGAAAGTGCAGTGGGAGAACCAAGCACATTGATACTAGGTATCATTTTGTTAAGGATCTAATCAAAGAAAAGAACTTTGGACTAAAGTATCTCCCAACTGAGCATATGTGTCAGGAATGGACTCCTATTCTTCCCCTCCCCTATTTCTCCCCCAATGACTAACTGACCGGAACTGCTTGCATGGGGGTGGTCGAGCGAGGGGAAGGAACCCGCTTGACAGGGCGTGAAAAAAGACTGGATCTGGTCATTATCGCTCCTGTTTTCAAAGGTGAAAATTCAGGCTACGAGAGCTCGCCACGTGGAAAGTGGCTTGCACAAGATTTTATTGATCAATGTAAATTTGTAATATATATGTGTTAATAGAATGTGTGCCGTGTCCCAGTAGAAATACATGTATAAAAAATAATTTTCGGACTAAAGATCGTGTCTTGATTCGTCAACCGTGTAATACATTCCTACAACGAAAAGCAACGGACCCAGGGGTCGTTAGGCCTCTTCAAGGGAGAGAGATCGCCCTTCCACATTGGCGGCAGCTCCGGCGTGAAATGCTAAAATACGCGGGCGAGGATCGCAGTTTTATGAATCAGTAAGGATATCAGTGTTCTATCATCAGTAAGGATGTCAATGTTCTATCATCAGTAAAGATGTGAGCGTTCTATCATCAGTCGGTGTTCTATCATCTGCAAAGGCTATAGAATGATGATCGCCAGGAGGCCATACCTTCTTCGAATCTAGGAAATCTGTACAATCCAGAGATGTTTACCAAGATAAGTGATGTTTGCCTCTGTTTTCTGTTGGGATTCTAAAAATGTTTATGGTTTAGAGGAAATTTAATGGTGTTCGATATAATTTAGTGAGAGAAATGATCGGTTTGAGTATTAATTGGAATTTCTTTCTTCTGTGTATTGATTTTATTGTTATTGTATTGCCTAATTGGTATTTCTAACATGGCATTTCTTACAAAATCGAAAAAGTGCGACTTGATAGCGCTAGTTCAAGAATAAGGAATTGAAGTTATGGAAGAATATAGGGTATTAGAGTTAAGGAAACTTATTCTTGAACATGAAAGATATGAGGAAAGTCTCATAAAAGATATGATCAGTGCGATAGTTACTGAGAGAGAGGAAAGACAAGAGAAAGATGAACGCATCGAAATATTAAAACTACAAAATCGAGACAGTTTAAATATGAACCGCATACCTACTATTAAAACTAAATCAATAGATGAAATTATTAAAACCATAAAATTATTGACCATGAAAGTCCCAAATAAACCCGAAGGGTGGAGTTATTTCTTCACGAGTCTAGAAAGAGCATTCAATAGTGAGAGTGTAGAAGAAGAACAGAAGGCCAAAATTTTAATTTACATTCTGGGGATAAGACGGCAGATTTATTAATATATTTAAATGAGGATCAGTGCGATAATTACGAGGAGGTGAAAAGGATAGTGCTGAGAGAATACGAACCGTCTCCTCAGACTTGCCTAGATAGTTTCAGGAAGGCTAAAAGGGGAACCGACAAAACTTTCGGTCAGTTCACAACCAGGTTAATGTCTATGTGGATACACTATGTTAAATTAAGAGAAGTAAGTGACTTCGAAGGTTTAAATCAATTTGTGGTAGCTGATAGAATGTTTGAGACATTGGACCAAGAAACGTCAATCCATATCGGGATTAGGCAAGAAGTAGCTTGGTTTGAACCAAAGGAGCTCGTGAAAGAGTGCGATATATTTTCTTCGGCTAAAGGAAGAGTGTATAGCACGAAGGGGGTAACGACACAAAATTTTTGGATTTTAGTGGTCGGGACCGGAATATCAAGGAGTTTAAACTAGATATTCTCCCGGGAAATGGTTCCTCGTCAGGAGGAAATGAAAAGTTCAGTAGAACGCCGAAAAGTTAGAGTGCTATGGTTGTGGTTCAACTGCTCATTTACAGAAAAATTGTCCGAAATTCCCAAAACATGAAAAAAAAGTAGCATGGGGGGAAGGATAAAGGCGAGTGTAAATATATCGCTTGCGGAAGAAAACCACGAGACGGAAGAACAGGAAAATTCCGAAGAACAGGGATATTGGGAGAGGATACCGTAGTTGCTAGGGCGAATTCGTTCAGTGTGCCAAGAAATCCCGGAAAGTCTTTAAAAGAACAATTATGTAAGTTAAAGAGGGTTCCTATCAACGTGAACGGGCGAATAGCTAAAGCACTAATTGATTCCGGGACGGAAATAACTGTGGTACGGGAAAGTGTTGTACCAAAAACTAAAACGGAGGGAAAACTCACCATATGTTTAAGATGAATTTCTGGACACACAATTCAATGCCTGTTGGTGAATATTCCTTTAGGCGTCTCTCATTCAGGCGTTAATGAACGGCCGGAGGTTTTATGTGCTGTTGCGAAAACGTTAGTAGATAAGATTTTACTGCACCCAGAAATATTCGAAAGTTTGTCAAGAAGTCGTAACGTAAACGTTTCTCAGTTTCCCAAGAGAATAGACAGACCCCAGGGAAGAACAAAGGAGACAGAGGAATCCTACTTCCCTGTAGCCGAACGATTAGAGCGCTGTCCGGTTGGCGACAGGGTCATTCAGGTTCCAAACTGCACCGGGATGAATGAGCATGAACCGGAAACGGGAGATAAACTCATGACTGGCGAAAATGGGGAGAGTCTGTTTCTGACCGTTTTCGGAGTCAACAAGAAAGTTGTGATTTATTGATGGAAGGGTGGAAGAAGGCGTTGGTTGGAAAAGGGAATTATTATACAGCTGAAGGGTGGCTTTTTCACAGGGATAAAATTTGGGGGGGGGGAAATGTCACACAACTTGTACCCCAACGCCGAAGAGAAGAGACTGTCAGGTTAGCTCGTTGTTCTGAGTTTGTCTGGCATATGGGGTTGAAAAAGACCCTACAGAGCATTAGATACTCTTTCTTTTGGAAAGGGATAAAGAAGGAGGTGGGGAAATTTTGTGCCTCATGTGGGGAGTGTCAATTGACACGACCCGTGAGAACATTGGACAGAGCGACAATTACGCCCGTAACTAGATCCGAGTTCCCATTTCAACTGGTGGACGTCATTTTTGAGGGTCAGGAAGAGTTGAGAATAGTAGAAACAGTTCATATTGTTAATAAAGGGATATGCAGGAATTCATTTTAATAGCACAAGCGGAGATGCATATGTTGGAAATTTCTAGTTTTTCTTCTCTCTATGTGTATTAATTTGGTTAAATTTTATCATTCTTTGGCATATTTACTATACAAACATATCGGTTTAGTATTAAATGTCTTTGATTAATTGTGAGGAATTAAATATCTTCTTAAATATGTTTTACTTAGCGAATTTAAAGAATAGTTGTGTTATCATGTGTAAGTTGGGAATCCCTACAGATTACATAGGGCAAAGTTCATTTCCTTGTGCACTTGAAATTAAGGGAGCAATTATCGGGAATAACCGATGGTTCTTGGTTCTCAGAGGTGCTAGGGCACCCTGGAGAGTCTGCATAACAAAGAAACTGTCTCTTGTGTGTATTGTGACTCTACGAATCATCAATCAACAATTATCCATTCCTGTGATGTGATGGTGAAATCAGCTAAGGAGACAGATTTCACTCTCGGCGGGGGCGTACCAGGATGGACTCCTATTCTTCCCCTCCCCTAATTGTCCCCCGATGACTAACTGACCGGAACTGCTTGCTTGGGGTGGTCGAGCGAGGGGGTGGGAACCCGCTTGACGGGAAATGAGAAAAAAAGACTGGTTCTAGCCATTCTCGCTCCTGCTTTCAAAGGTAAAAGTCCGGAATACGAGAACTCGACACGTGGAAAGTGGCTTGCACGTGATTTTATTTATCAATGTAAATTTATAATATATATGTGTATATAGAATGTGGGGTGTGTCCCAGTAGAAATACATGTATAATAAATAATTTTGGAGCTAAATATCGTGTCTTGATTCGTCAACCGTGTAATACATTCCAACAACGAAAAGCAACTGACCCAGAGGCGGTTAAGCCTCTTCAAGGGAGAGGGATCGATCTTCAACAATATGACTGCTGACTTATTGACCAAACCATTAGAGACTTTCAAACTTTAAACTTTTACAAAAGATCTTGGACTATGTTAGTCATTATATTTTTGTTATATGTTCATCCTTAAGGTAAGTCTTAAGTATTTTCTTATGTTAAACAATTGAGGAGGGGTGCTGTATCATACCGAGGTGCAATGTTTAAGCGATGCTTCGCCGCCTTGGCACTGAGCCAAAAATCCCCCTCACCTCCACTTCTTTTAGTCCGGGCTAGGCAGTCGTGTCGTAAACACGCTAATTTGTAACTCTCTATAACTAATATAAATAAAGATGTCCCTTTTCCAGTAGGATTTAATAACGGGCACATTTATAGCGCACTTCAACATTTAGTGCTATTTAAGCTCGTATTCATGTCTACTCACGACAAAAATAAGATGCTTATATTGCAGAGTAAGAGGGGCAATTTTTTTCCTACAAATTGTTTCCAGCCTGAAGATTAACTATAATTTCACGTTCGAAACTACTTCCAATTTAAATAAATTTTTATTATGGATGTTGAGAAACTCTTTTTAATATTTAAATGTTGAAGAAAGGGGGAAATACTTTACGAAACACAAAATTATTTTCTTTTAAATTTCTAATGTACTTTTTTAAGATGCAGCACCAACAATCTCCATGTGACACCTTATCATTTTTCATTTATTTTACTCTAGCACATAAAGACGTTCTGAGGGATAATGGGCCTTTTTGCAGTCTTGGGGGATCTTTCCCACCAATAGCTGAGCAGTGGCTAAGCTGATTGCGATCTTGCATTCTTTTTACTAGATTCTTGTATTCGTTTTACTAGATTTAAATTAAACATTAAACCTAAGAAATTCCATACCCTTTTACGTCACTGTCCCAGATCAAATTTGTCAACAGGGCGGAGGATTTGTTCGCTAGTATGTACGTACAAACAAACGAATTGGAGGCAGAATTTTGCCTCTCTTCCTTTTTAGACCTCATTGAACTCGCGAAAGTTCTCCAAGATCACTGAGACAACTTCTTTTTTTTAATTTCAGGTAAATATTTTGCCGTGATGGCAATGAAAGTCATCCTTTTCCATATCATACGAAATTTCAGAATAATTTCACTGGATCGTCGAGAAGATGTCGGAGTATCTTGGGGAATAGTTCTCTCTCCTTCAAAGAAATTGCGCATGAAATTCGTGCCGAGGATGCCATTGTCTGATAACAACTATGTCTGAGACATACGGTGTTTACGAGGACTAATCAAGCTGAAACTTGGAGATTTATATCTGCTCGTCCATTTGATCCTTTTACCTTTTACCACTACAAAATTCAATTCAAAACTCTGACGAAATCAATCATAAGCATCCCAAGTAACACATGACCGTTGGAAATTGTGAGGCAACCGTATTTAGCATAGTTATCCAACAGTTGGATTTGGTCGTTGGGGTTACGTTGAAACAACGGTTGGCTGTTAGTTGACCCAACCGTTGGGAGAGCAGTTCAACTCTCATTTGCAGTTGGGACAACAACATTTTCTGATTGTTGGCCCAGTATAATAAGGTAAGTTAGGGTAACTGGGCCATAGATTTTCAACTTTTTTATATACTATACTTTTAAACACATTAAAATAATACTATTATGTATAACCGTTCAAATATCGCTTTATTACATGTATTTTAGTAAGTCTTAGCGAGTTTCTTTAAGCTATGATGTTGGTTTTTATTATATTTATATGTTATATATAAATATTGTATATATTTTTAAATACAGATGGGCCCAGTTCCCCTGATAATTGTGGCAAGTGGACTACCCAGGTCTATTTCTCATAATAAGGAACAGATTCTGTGACTGGGTAACTGGGTCCAATTCTTGTATATCTAGAAAGAAAAAAAATTGTACCCCCATATAAATATATTTTTTCAAAGCAATTACCAATGTTGCAAGATAGATTGTTGCGAACATCGGGGGAAAAAATAACACACTAAAGGATTAGAAACACAATGTAATTGATTATAAACACATTTTCAAAAGTACAAACATACTTTCTAGCTTAGTTAGTAGCTGTAGTGACATTTTCTCTTGAAAAATGCAATATTAGTTTGAGTTTAATAATCCCTGAATTAGTTAATGAGTTAATGGGCGAATTAATGTGTCACTTGCAAAATATGTTTTTTTAATAACTTAACCAGTAGTAAGTTAAGTGAAAAAGAACACAAATGAGTGACTTAAATACTTAACTTATTATAGTTAAACTTACTCATACTCAAATAAACTACCTTTTAATTGTGGAAACCTTTGTACATGGGGATTGGCGGTCTAATCAATCTTAAAATATCTTCTTCATACCGCAAAATGTCCTCCTCTTCTGGCCATCACCAGTAGGTTAAATCAGCACTTTTCATTGTTTTATTTTCACTTGGTCTGTATTTAAATCAACAACTTTTCCAGGACATTTTGTACCATTATACGATACAATAACATAGTCCTTTGATAACAGTAATACCAGTCTACTTCGTCTGATTCAAGGTCCGCAATGCTCATACCATCATCAGATGAATGATCAGAGTCTAAATTCCCCACGTTTCACCTTTTTAAACTTGCAGAGTCCAGAAGTTGAAGGCAATGGGTTTTCTAGATCAACTGAAGTTAGTGGTTTAAATCCAATCTTTCTTTTCTTTTTCTGGTTTTTTCCTCGCATTGCATCTTCAATTTACTATTTCTGGCTTTCTTTTTACTTTCAAGTTTGTCTTTAAGTTTTTTCTTCACAATGTCATCTTTTTTCTGTTATTTTAGGAGTTTTTCTTCTAGTTTTTTATTTTTTTTCTTGTAAAGCCAAATCTTCCAACCTCTTTTATTCCTGAATTTTTTCTATGTAGATATGCCGCAAATCTTGGGTGAGGTGTAAGAAAAAAAGAAAACTTGTTTAAACTTTCACAAGCTTTAAAAGTATAAATTTCTCCAACAACATTCTATCTATAAGGGTCATTGTCTTTATTGACTTTATTGCAACTTATTAACATAACTTAATTACTTCAGTTACTTAGGTTAGGTTAGTAGTGGTTAATATAAGCTTAAGTGGATCAGTGTGGGGTAACTGGGCCATACCTGGACCCAGTTCCCCTGAAGGTATGGTCCAATTGCCCCAAATCTATAAATTTGATGGGGCAAACCCTCCACAGACCGTTAACATGCAGGATAGGTTAAAACACTACACGGAAGGTTATTTTGACATTAACTGAGCTAAAAATTCTTACATTCAATTTTTAAGAGATAAAAATAGACTTATCAAAAATTATTGAATTCACCCTTGTAGAAAGATGTTTTGTGAGGACAAATACAAAAAACATAAGCAGCCATAAAACATTCTTTAACCCAGCTGGAGACCAAATGGCTGTTGTTTTGCTGACTTCTGCTTACCAGTGTTGCCACAACAGAGTGGAATTCTCCCCTGGTATGTAAAGGAAAAATCTGGGAGGGGATGGCCCAGTTACACCAACTTACCTTACATTCATTTTGCGATTGGCCCATATTTGTTTCTGGAAGTTCTGCCAATGGTAACCCTTCCCCGGTGATTTAACGAAATTTTGCTTTTGGGCCAACGGTTTGTGTTACTTGTGAGCATGATAGATATAAAATAACATGACGTCTTTTGATTTCTCATTAACCACACGGTCATAGTTTGAGAAATAAGCCCTTACTTTTTGGTCAGCTAAATAATGATTTGGTCAGACTGCAGAATAATTATTGTTGCTTTCTCTCATTTCTTTTTAACTGCACCAGATACTGGCATTTAAAGTCTCTCTGAATATATTTTTTTTCAAGTTTCTTTTTTCGAACGTCGTATACCAAGCTACTTTTTTTAATGCTAGTTATTATTAGCGTAACTTAAGCAAATTACGAAGCAGGTGTCTTTAAAAATTCAGTCACCTGCTTCGAGAATTGTAAGAAGTTTCTTTTTGGGGGGCCATTTCTTAAATACGTTGTGTATTTGATTTTGCCTACTAACACTGAAAAAATTAAAAATTATTCCAGAAAATAAAAAGTAAGTAACATGCCCTCACTAAAACAAATGTCACAGCAAAAAGCTTATATTTACTCTATGAGAAGATTTACCTCCATTCACTTAAAAATTCTTAAACATATGTTTATATATCATCTCGCAGATTAAAAAAAGTAAAATAGGAACTTACTTTGACTTAACATGAGGAAACATAACATCGCGTCTTTCAGTTTATCAGAAACCTCGTGGCCGTGTGGTTAACGTGTAAAAGTATATTTCTATTTCCCACTAGTTAAGATCCCACTAGTTTTTTTCGACATTTACTACACAAACACTTTTTTTCTAATATAAAAAAATGTTTTTTCATGTAAATGATTGATTATTTGAGTGTTGTTGGATGTCCTTTTTGTTATTTATTAATTATTATAGTTTTATAATGAAGTGTATATATGAATTGTATAATTGTATTATATTAATAAATTCTATACTAAAGCTATACATTTCATAATATTAACTTACACGAGAAACATATTTGTGTATCTTCAAAAGAATATTCTACTAAATTTTACCACATTTTGTTCTACCTTATATGCGGAAGATGTGATAAAAATTTTCGTAGTATTATAGTTCTCCTGTTGAAGAGCAGTTCGACTCACTGCCAACAGCGATACATATACTAACTTGGAAGAAAGTTAACTAGTTTAATTACTGCTTTTTCTATGCGTGCGATGTTAGATTAAGCGCAAAGTAGATTACTTTTTAGTAAAATCATTTGCCGAAAACCAGACTATTACTGAAATCTTCAGTTTATTTTATATCGATACTGCAGAATAACATTAAAGGAGAAATCATTAAAACAACTGAAGATTGTCCTTTTGCGATCAGATCAGAACTGGGATGGATCATTTCCGGAAATGTGAACACGGAAACTCCATTTCCACCACTTATCCATGTCAACCCCATCCAACTGGAATCGGAAGATTTGCTTTGCAATTTTTTTAAATTCGATGAAGTCCCGAAAACTAATTTGCTCACTGAAGAGGAACAGGCCTGTGTAGACCACTTTGCAGCTACATATTCAAGAAACGATGGTGGAAAGTACACGTGAATCTACCTTGCCATACTTCTCCAACTCTCTTAGGTGACTCATTCCGGACTGCAATGCGATTACAGTCACCAGAGAAAGATCTTGTTTCCAGACCAGATGTTTATAAACGCTACAGAAGTTTCATTCAAGAATACACAGAGCTTCAGCACATGTAGAAAGTTCCAGACTCAGAAAAGAGTGAAAATCCCCAGGTCTATCTACCTCATTATGCTGTGTTTAAGGAGACCAGATCTACAACAAAGTTACGAGTCATGTTTGACGGTTTCTCCAAATCATCTTCAGGACTCTCTCTAAATGATCTACTCTGTACAGGATCAAGAGTGCAGCAAGAGCTTTATCACATTCTTCTCCGCTTCAGAACCTTTCCAGTTGCAATTTGTGCTGATGTGGAGAAGATGTTTCGACAGATCAGAGTTCACCCAGATGATGCTGATCTGAAGAGGATACTCTGGCGAAACAGCCCCAGTTAACCCATACAAACTTTTCGTCTTGTCACAGTTTCGTACGGCACAGCCAGTGCTCCATACTTATCTACCAGGGTAATGAAACCACTTGCACTTGATGAGAAGATCAACTATCCCTTAGTTTCGAAGGTCTGCCTCAGAGACTTTTACCTAGAAGATATCATGAGAGAGCTCTGAGTGAAAGGCCAAACAACTAACCAGTCAACTATCCGAGATGATACTTCGGGGAGGCTTCAGACTTCATAAGTGGAGTTCCAATGTTCCAGGTGTGGATAATTCTGCCGATTGCGGCACCATTGGTCTTCTACCTTCAGAATTCTTGTCTTGTGACCTCTGGACTCAGGGTCCCAGTTTTCTCAGGCAGCCTTCAAAGCAACTTTTTAATGTGCAATCATCTGCAAGTTTTTCATTCCAAGAATCACAACTCATTGAGCAAAGGAAAAACTTCATTTCAGAAGCTACTCAGTTCCAGCTACTCTCAGCTATCTTCAAGTTGTCTTCATTCACCAAACTTTGTAGAGTTTTTGCTTGGTTTCTACGTTTCCTAAACAGTACTAGAAAATCTTCAACTGAAAGAACTATAAGTCATTTAATATCAGCTGAACTTTCAAGAGTAACATTAACCATAGTCAAACTAGTCCAACATGCAGAATTTGGAGAAGAGTTACATTGCTTAAAAACAGGAAGGTCATTGAAAACTTCCAGTAATATTCTTGCGCTTTGTCCATTCTTGGACAATGAGGATGTGTTAAGAGTTGGTGGGAGACTTAGAAATTCCAGTCTCTCTGATGATTCAAAACATCCAGCTATCATTCCCAAGAAACATCAATTGACAACTCTTATCGTTCAGCACTTTCATTTAAATCATTTGCATGCATCGCCTCAACTCTTGCTCTCAGTAATAAGACAGAAATTTTGGATCCCTTGTGGAAGAGATGTGGTCCGTAGATTTGTAAAAAGCTGTAAAACTTGCTTTCGTCTTTCTGCTTCAGCTATGATTTAGCTTTTGAGAGATTTACCAGCTTCAAGAGTCACATCATCCAAGGTCTTCTCAACGTCAGGTGTTGACTTTGCAGGACCGTTTCTTGCCAAGGAAAGAAATAGCCGGGGTAAAAAATCCTTTAAGGTTTACGTCACGATTTTTGTGTGTTTTGCCACGCGAGCAATGCATCTTTAAGTAGTGACGGACCTCACAATCCTTTATTGGTGCTTTGAAACGCTTCATCTCTAGAAGAGGTAAGCCTTTGGAAATCGTCAGTGATTGTGCAACTAATTTTTTCGGAGCTGATAGAGAGCTGAAGGGTTTACTTAGATCTTTTCTTTCTCAAAATGAAAATTCACATGTTTTCAATTTTTCTTCATCTGAGGGAATCACTTGGAAATTCAATCCACCGGCTGCTCCTTATCACGGTGGTATTTGGGAAGCTGGTGTCAAATCTATGAAATAGAACAACCATGGGAAGCTCTGCTTTCTTTGGAGGAGTTATTCACACTTACTGATCAAATAGAAGCGTGTCTTAACTCAAGACCACTTTGTCCTCTCTCTCCAGATCCAAATGATTTATCGCTATTAATACAAATCCATTTTCTCATTGGTTCAACTTTGACAGCTATCCCTGAACCAGATTTGACTACAATTCCATTATCACGTCTTGGACGTTGGCAACTTATCCAGAGTCTACTCCAGAGGTTCTAGAACAGGTGGAGCAAAGAATATCTTGCCAGACTACAACAACGTCTTAAGTGGTGTGAGTAAAAAACAAAAATCTAAATTAATGATCTTGTACTTATCAAGAATGAGTTGGCACCTCCATTAAAATTGAAACTGGCACGTTTGAAATTACACCCCGGTAAGGATGAGAAAGTTCGAGTTGTTACTTTAAAATCTGATTCAGGTCAACTTACCCGTCCCATCACAAAACATTGTAGACTACCTTTAGACTAGTTCTTCATGCAGCCATTTAGTTTACTTTGTATAATTAACCAATGTTTGCTTTGAATTGTCTTGTAACCTTTTCAATTGTTGTTAATATTGTTGGTTTTTAGTTTTTGTGTAATTCAGTGTCTTGAAACCCCTAAAGGGTTTCAAAGTCAGGAGAATGGTGGATTTTGATTTTCTATATTTGCGCTTTTACTACTTAAGTTTAATTAACTCTTACCATTGTCAACAGATAGCGATACTTCTCCAGTTTTTGCCATCGCTACTCCCCTTTCACGCGAAGTAACACAGTAAGCATGTAGAATTGTAGGAGGAGAGACGTAAAACCTTGCTCGCTGTTTGTACGTGATACACAGCTTCTATATGTGTTGGGATATACCTCATTCAACTTGGATACTGTGAGAGCACATATCATGCTAATTTCTTTTTGTGTGTATCTGCAAGTTGAAGGGTATATATGCCGAGTAGATATGCCGACATTCTTCTGCGTAAGTAAATACTATTGCTTTGTACTCAGCTAATTTTCAAATCTCAATAAATTCACTTGTACAACAAGCTTGTGATTATTTGAAAGTCATCAAACTGTTGAACTTTTCGTTCTTCTAGTCTAGAATACAGTCATAGCAAAATTCCAGCGACCTTTTGAGCTGTCTTTGAATCATATTCAATATTTAATGTGCGGTTCGGTTATTTTCTACCAGCACGAATTCTGCTCGACTTTAAGTGAACTTAACTCGCAAAGACCTTATAGGGGGATTTTTCAGGTCAACGGATTTAACGCGCCAATATCCAGCCTAGATACGGAAGTATTTGATGGTGATTGTCGAGCACCGTCAGCACCGAAAGCCAATGCGCTACCACTAGACTACCTTGGTCCCTCGTCGTGTAAATAAAAAACATTAAAACTGTATATTTTTCTATCAGAGAAAGCGCAGTTTCCAACAGTAAAAAGAAAGATAAGAATTCTAAAATTAATTCGAAATAGCCATAGCGGGGCTTGGTGGTAAATCACCCGTCGGAACGCAGAGGGTGTATAACCACTCAACATCCCTAAAGTTGACAAAGAATCCCAAACACTCGATAGGATATTCAGGAGTTATAATTATACACATTTATTAAATATTAAAATTTAACTGTTAAATAATATGCCATATATCCATGTTATCTGTCTCATCGATACAGAAGGACGAAACAGCTTGTGTTCCTGCTTCGTGAGGGATAAAACGACGATAAAAGCTTGTAATGCGTAGAAATCGGCAGAGCTCACTGGTCGTTTCGAACTGTAGAAATTCAATGATTGCAGCTATTTTTCCAGGAAAGGAAGGGATACGGTCTGGAGTTACCAAGTGTCCAAGGAACTTTATAAATGTTGTTCCCAGAACACACTTGGACGCATTTAGCAGGATCCCATACTCTCGAAACCGTTCAAACACAAGTTGTAAGTGTTTCTCGTGCTGAGCTTGATTAATACACCATCAGAGAAGGGCACACAAAATTCAAGTGTGCAGTGTTATGGGGATATTTAAAAATTAGGCGAAATTAAAATTAAGATTATTAAAGCTTAACATATATAACGTACTATTATATAGTTTTGTTGGCACCGGAGAGGCAAATAATACGTCTCTCCAAGAGCTGCCATAGTCCCTCTTAAGTTCCAAAACCCTATGCCCAGAGTCTTTGCCCCCAAAACACTAAGGCGCGGGCTAAGAATTCTCCGTCCAAGCAGTGAGGTGATAGCAACAAAATTACAGATTACTCCGCTTCCGTCCATTTGGCCGTAAGCCGTAAGGGTCTCCGCGCCGTTCGTGATTTCAGTAGAGACACTGTATTGTTATATCATTTTGTCGGCACGGTAGCGGCAAAACATATCGCTAGATACGTCTTTCCAAGAGCTTCCTAAATCTCTCTAATTTTCAAAACCCTATGCCTAGAGATTTAAAACCGAAAGTAAACAGTAGGGTGCGGGCTCCTAACTCCCCGTTCAAACGGTGAGGTGAAATTACCGAAATTATAAGGTACTCCGCAGCCGCTCATTTACAAAAAAGAAAAAAAAAATGGGTATCGGTACGATTGCTCTTCTTCCTCTTTAATCGGGGATCCCCTAGGTCCACTTACACACGAATTCAATTGGTTTTTGAAATCCGGGGCCGTAAGGGAGTCCACTCAGTCTGAGAGGTCTTTAGAAATGTCAAAATCCTATTCCCAGAGAGTTTATCCCGAAAGTAAATAATGGGGCACGGGCTATATATATATAAATAAATAAATAAATATATATATATATATATATATATATATATATATATATATATATATATATATATATATATATATATATATGTGTGTATATATATATATATATATATATATATATATATATATATATATATATATATATATATATATACACTGCTGGCCACCCAAATTGCAACACCAAGAAAGACAAGAGATATCACAACAAAATTTATTTTGTAGATAACATGTTGACCAAGTATCAAATGATTAAATTTATAGACTTCTGTGAAGTGTGGTTCCTGCCAAAATCAGTAGCCAGAGTAGCCGCCATTGTTGGAGATCACCGCTGCCACACGCATCGGCATTGATTCAAAGAGACTTTGGATGAGTTCTTGGGGTACAGCAGACCAAGCAGCTTCCACACGTTGCCAAAGTTGATCTGCTGTGGCAGTTGGGGATGGAATCTGGGTCAATCGTAGAGCAACCATGGACCACATGTTTTCTATCGGCGAAAGATCCGGAGAGCGAGGCGGCCAGGGAAGCAATTCAATCTGGCGATTGACGAAGAACCGTTGGACAATGCGTGCCACGTGTGGTCGCGCATTATCCTGTTGAAATAAGGCTGTGGGCAAGCCCTGAAGGTAAGGAAGGACAACTGGCTCCAACACCTCGGAGATGTAGCGCTGGCTGTTTAAAGTACCGGCAATGCGTACTAGAGGTGTGCGAGAGTGATATCCAATACCGCCTCATACCATAATACCCGGTGCAGGACCAGTGTGGCGGTGCATAACGCAGCTGTTCAGCATCCTCTCTTCACGGTGTCTCCAGACTCGAATGCGACCATCGTGGTGTTGCAGACAGAAGCGTGACTCGTCAGTAAAGACAATTTCATTCCATTCTGCCGTCCACATAACTTCTGTCATCGCACCATTGGCGGCGGAGACGTCTGTGGTTCTGCGTCAAGGGTAGACAAAGCAATGGACGTCTTGCGGACAGACCACTCTGCTGTAAACGGCGTCGAATGGTACGCGCAGACACTGGATGATGCGTTACAGACTGCATGTGCTGTGCTATGGTTCGTGATGTGACTGAGCGATCCGTCACTGCCATGCGCACAATTTGCCTGTCATCACGTGAAGTGGTGCGCTGAGGTGGATGAGATCGAACACGCCGGTCCGTCGTACCCTCCTGCATCCAACGATCACATATCCGCATTACAGTTGTTTGGTTTCGTCCAACACGACTACCGATTTCCCTGAAAGATAATCCACAATCTCGGTAGGCCACTATCCTTCCTCTGTCGAACTCGGATACTTTATCAAAAGATGATCGCTTATTCGACGACGCATAATTGATCGTTTTTTTGAAAAAACCACAAGAAAAACACAATTGCCGAACTTGAAATCGTCGAAATCTCCAAGCCTTAAATAGCGCTTTGAAGTGGCGCCACAGTCGCGCGTGATGTGCGTCTGCGCTGAAATTCTAATCCTTTGCATATTTCACCTCCGCTAATGCATATTGTAAATTTCATGTTATTTGCATGTTTCCTTCATTTACAGTGGCCAGCAGTGTATATATATGTATATATATATATATATATATATTAATATATATATATATGCATATATACATACATATATATGTATATATATATGTATATTTATATATATAATATATACACTGAAGTGCCACCGAATTAGGGATACCTACCTAGTAACGAGTTGGGCCTCCTCTGGCCTTGATAACGGCTGCCACACGACGAGGCATAGATTCAACAAGTTTCTGGAAACTTTCCACGGGAATGGCTTGCCAAATATTGGCTAAAGCTGTCCATAATTCAGTAAGGTTCTTTCGTGCTATGTGATGGCCTTTCACGCCTTGTTCCAAAACATCCCAAAGATGCTCAATAGGATTTAAGTCTGGGCTTCTAGGTGGCCAATTCATGACAGAGAAGTCAGAGGAATGCTCATCCAACCAGCCAGTAGCCAACCGGGACTTGTGAGAGGTACAGTTGTCTTGCTGGAAAACTCCATTACCGTGCGGATAACAGAACAGCATAAACGGATGGAGGTGATAAGCCAGCAACTCTACGTACCGAATTGCATTGAGGGAGGTTGGTACACGCTCCAAAGATCCCAAACTGTGCCACGAAAAAACACCCCAGACTATGATTGAGCCACCATGCCCTTGTACAGTTCCAGCCAGGCAGTGGCGCCGGAAATGGGGGGCAAGGGAGGGCACTTGCCCCCCCTTGAAAATTGAATTTTTTGTTTCTACCTAGCTAGCGCTCGTAAAATATTAGAATTTTCATTTAAAATCATAAAGCCTAACAAAACTGAATACTAAATTGCAACCTCACACTCGTTAACGCAAGCGCGATAAATGTCATTCCATATACGCAGGAGTGATTAATCTCCAATTTCAGGTACGCAAGTGCGTTTAAACGCCAATGCCAGACTTTTGCTTTTGCGATTCAAAAGCAACCCTACACAATGTTTTTGCATCGCGAAAGGGAATCTTGAATCCGATGCATTTGAAACGTGTACACGTTGACGTGTGATAGGGCCTTTAAGACATTTCATAAGTGCTACTCTACAAATTTGAATTGTAAGGTGTAACGTCCAGAACGTGCCCCACGGGACAGTTGAACAATAAAGGGTGCAAATAGAACGTACTAAAAGATCTTTCAATTGAACAACAATTGAAAGATCTTTTAGTGCGCTCCGACGGGTAAAAACCAGGTTGAGATCGACCATGTCTCAAGAGAGACTTTCTGGTCTCTGTATGCTTAGCGTTCACAGAGAATCTGTGAGTAAAAATAAAGACACATTTATTGAAAAATTGATTAATAGATTTTCTCAAAACAGAAGAAATCTCTCATTACTTTTCTCCGATTAGAAAAATAACATAAAAGTGCATTTTTATAACCGTATATATGTATTTTTAATAATAAAGGTGTAAAAGTTTTAATCTATTTTACTTTGCCCCCCTCTATACTTGACTCTTCCGGCGCTACTGCAGCCAGGTATGCAGGATCCATGGCTTCATGAGCCTGACGCCATATTCTCAGCCTCCCGTCGGCGTTAAGTAGTCGCAATCGAGACTCATCACTCCATGCTACTCGTTTATAGTCCTCTACACTCCAGTCTCTGTGCTCTCTTGCCCAGGCAAGACGTGCAGCCCGATGGCGAGTATAGAGCAATGGTACTCTCGTTGGTCGACGGCTCCCGAAACCCATACGGTGAAGCGAGCGTTGCACAGTCTGTTTACTGACTGTACGACTGGCACCGTCATTAAACTGGGTGGTAATTTGAGCTAATTTTTGGCTTCGCTGGCTACGTACAATACGCCTGAGCCGTCTCTCACCACGCACTGTCAAGGCTAATTGTCCTTTGCAGTTTGCCCGATCGCTAGTTTTTTTCCCACCATCCATGTATTCTTGGTATACTCTTGACACTGTCGACCTTGAAAATCCTAGCTGTCTGGCGATTTCGGAAATTGAATGTCCCATGCGTCGCGCACCTACGATTTGTCCGCGATCGAAGGCGTCTAAATCAAGCAGTTTACCCATACTGGCAATTCCAACAACTAATTCAGAACAACCACAGTACGCGCTATATATGCAGTTACCACAGCACCCTCATTTGCGCATACATGATGCGCAGAGCTACACAATTTGCACAGGCTTTGCTATCCCTAATTCAGTGGCACTTCAGTGTATATACATATATATTACATTATGCAAATCGTTTAAATTTCTGGATATAGATGGCAGTGTAGAAGTGGAATGGTATAATTCCCCACGGTGTGTGGCCAATAACGGATATACATATATATATATATGTGTGTATATACGTTTAGAGTTGAAAAAATAACGTAAGGAACTTCGTTCCTGACGGGGTCCCCCGACCGCACAATTTTTTATTTTTCATCGCAATATAATATGCATTTTGAACCTTTCACTTCAGCTTAAAATGATTTAGAAACATTTCTCGGATATGAATTTTTCTGATAAGTTAAATTCGTGGTCATGGTTTTTCCCTGCGAAGAAATATATGCATCAGTCTCTTTACCCAGCTGTATGGGTTCGAACCAGGTATGAGCTTGCCTTATGCTTATAAAAGAATCAGTTTCTTTATCCAATGTTTGGAATAGCTTATCTGAGACCATGAGTTTTTTTTAATGTTTCTAAATCTGTAACTTTTTTTCAATTTTGAGTAGTAATCAAGACTAGTCGTTAGCCGAGATGTAAACTTAAATTCGTCTCTTTCGGCTGACCTACTGCCTTTCCAAATTGCTCTAAAACACTTTGCAGAGATGGTTGGAATTCTCTCAAGACAATTAATTGTTTTGACTTTTAAATAATCGCAAAGCTCATTATATTTGATATAGGTCAGCACATTTGAGGCCTTATCACCTAGCAAATTTATAAGAATTTCAACTTTGAACCTCTTTGGCACGTTTTTCCTGTGAAAAGCCTTTTCCAAGGGTGCAAAATTTAGCACTCATCCTTCAGGTTTTCTAGGAACTCTTAAAGTTCGAAAACCTTTCACAATAGAATCTAAAGATTCATTTTTCTCAACCGGATTTTCTTTTTCCGGGGAAATATCTTTTGTTTCAGTTTTGATTTTAGCCAATTCTAGCTCGGCTTGTACTTTTTCTAGCTTATTTTTTTCAAACTCTATCTCTTTATTTTTTAATTCTAACTCTCTCTTCCAATTTTCCAGCTTCCACAGAAAATTGAATTAACTCCTCAACAAAATCAGGATCATTTTTAAATTTCTCAGAACTTTTAATAATATTTATTAACTCGAGAACAGTCATTTTGTCAGTTAGTGTTTCATCTAGAATTACGGCAACAAGCCGTAGATCATCTTTCTTCGCGTTCTTAAACATTTTCTCAGTAACTCAGTAACTATGCTTTAAATCCCATCAGAGCACAAATTAAGTTCTCGATAAATCACAGTTTTAAAATTAAGAACTCATTTAATCACTAATATACCATAACAGTATTTTCACTAATATACTATAAAAGATATTATCCTACTTCACTTTCCATCGAAATACAGGGTGCTTCATATTGAATGGGACAAAAAGAAAGCATACCTGTGAACGCTGTAATTACTTTATTTTTATAAATCAAATTTACAGTGAAACTATAGTTGTTCAAGTTTCTATAGATGTTCTATGTGTGCCCCTCTGGTGACACGTCAAATATCTATGCGCTATTCCAGTGCCTGTCACACTCGTGATAGAATATCCTTTGTTAATGATTAGAGTACTTCAGTTTTCCGCTGCTTCAGTTGCTATAAGTCCTGGGGAAATGGTGGCACGAACACTTGTCTTTAACAAAACCCCCTAGGAAAAAATCACAAGGGGTTAGATCTGGGGTTCTCGGTGGCCAACGAAGCAATGGCATATCGTTTGACCCAGCATGGTCAATCCAGCTTTGAGGTAGACTATCGTTCAGGCACTGACGTAGTCTTTATGCCAATGTTGTGGAGCATCGTCTTGCTGCAGAATGAAGCTGGGAACCGCTTCCTTCAACTGAGGGAACAATAAACGATGTTTTGGGGTATTCCAAAACACAGTAAGCTTTCTCCTGCATGAATATCGCCATTTGGATTGACAGTGCCTCTAGAGGCGATTTCGTAACCGGAAGATTTTTCGCTGTTGCCAGAAAAAACTTGTATAATTGTAGTTTCAGATTTAATTTGTTTCGGCTAAATAAATCAATTACAGAATTTGTACTCTGCTATTTTTTTTTTGTCCCATTCAATATGAAACATCCTGTATACTTCAATCTTTCCATACTTCAATCTTATAGAGAGCGGAAGTTAACAAACAAAAATATCCAATTCTTCGGTTCAACGGACTACATGTCTTCGAAGCTCATGAAAACACACACAAGCACTCATGGTCTGTCTCACATCACAATTTTAATATCTCAGTAAAATGATCATTACAAAATCACACTTTTTTTTCAAAAGGTGGCGCTGCCGCAACAGTGCTTGCGGTAGGTAGAGAACAATAATTTTAAAAAGCTCTCTTATCTTAGAAATCAAGATGCAGAATGATTGTCCAGAGAAAGGGCCATTAGATAGCACATTTACGAAATTAATATTAATGCTTTAATTATATAAATCGCTCTAAAAATGTGTAAACAGTCTCTGAAATGTGATCAAAAATTCTCCAGATAGCCTTTTTCATCGGAATGCAATTTTTTTATCCCCAACGTTATTTAAATTTGCTTAAGAATTCTCCAGATTCATAGTTAGCCGCAGTTAAAAACGCAGTTGTTTAAACGTATACTTCTTACAGTGGTCGATAATAGTAATAAAATGTATGAATATCTGTCACTCGACAAGTAAATTTTCTTATTTAAGTAAAAATAAGACTATCATAATTTTACAAACTTTGTAAAGGAAGATCTTGAAAATAATATTTCCACGCATTGCCAGGGGAGAATACCGGTCTCGATGTTAAGAGACTCGGGTTCAAATCGCTTTACCGGCAACCGGTAGCATTAAGTTATTCAAGGAGATTGGCACTTTTGAAAAAAAAATGTTGTGAACAACTGCTCTTTAGTTAAAAATTTCTGATCATAATATTCTCATGCAACAAGTATGCATATTATTTTTTACACTGGATATTTAAATATTATCTAAGAACTATCTGATAAGACTATGTCTTTAGCAGTTGAAGTAAGTAGTTTGATATTAAGACGAAAAGCATATTTCAAGTAAGTATTCACAATTGACATTAAAAAAGTTTAATGCCCACAATAAAACTGGATAATATGCAACTAGCTTCGTAACATCTTTTGTATTTCTTTATTAGACTAATAAGGAAAGAACAATTTTTTAGTCTAAAGACATAGTCGTTAGTCTAAAGCTTCATTGGAGTGGTAGAAGCGATTTATTCATTTTTTTATTTATTTACTATAAGTCTGTACCACAAACTTCTTTAAATACCATTTTTACGCAATCGGAAAAGTCATTTCAAGAAAAGTATTTTCCATTTATCAATTAAGACTAACTTTAGACAATTTTAGACAATGATCCTAAGATCATTGGAAACTCTGCTTTTATACCAGTATATAATATTATACTCTGCCTTAGGGCGTTTTTTCTTATTTTCTTCATAAGTTCGTAAAATACTGTTAAACAGGGAGATTCTTCAGTTTTCGTAATTTAACGTCTAAACTTTTTATCATTATTAACTCGCAAATGGTTACTATGTCGTGAGTTGCCACAGAGTTACTTGTAAATTTTAATTAATCCATAAAAAGAGTGTTTTCTTTATTATCTAGCGATTCTTTCATAATAAAGACAATGATCCACGAGATAATCTTACAATAATCCCACGGTTATGTAAACTCCTTTTGCAGGACTATTAACTTTATATTATATATAAATCGTGTAATACTGTTAAACAGGGAGTTTCTTCGGTTTTCATAACTTTACATATAAAAATTTTATCATTATTAACTTGTAAGTGTCGATATACTTTTATTGAAATGTTTATCTATACCTTATTGTATCTCATCAGTTCTTTCCAGGATAAGTTTTTAAAATATCCTACGTATGATTATTCGATTACATTTCAATGGCGGTGTTATTGAGAAAGATGCACATAATTCAAGGTTCATTCGCAAGTCAGAGATATTGAAGGGCGAGATAAAGATCTGGGATAATAATGTCTATTGTTGAAGTTCCTCTTTTTTCTTCTCTCTCTTTTTTTTTTTTCCAATTTGTTATCTCAACTCTCATGCCACTGGAAATTTGAAATTATAAAAAACGGTTCTTTATATACACAATTGACTTTTGCTCCTGTGAGGATTACGGAAGGATATACTGTTAAATAGATGCATTCTTGCAAAATACTTTTGGAAAGTTTGGAAAGTTTTTAAGCGATCTAGCTGGGAGAGATCTAGCGGAAGAGATCTAGCTGTTCGTAGATCAGTATAAATTACCTATTGACTTTTGAGAAGGAAGTAGTGATGACGGATTTTAAAATTGATTCCTTGGTATATGTGGGATTTTTCACTGTTCTGTGTGCAGCATTCCTTCGGTATTATTTCAGTGTATCAGCTCCATATAAGAATTTCCCATCATATCGCCTCGAACATCAGCTCTTGTACTGGATAATTACGAGAAAACCATTAAACAGCTGTAAGACTTAATTTTTTTATCTTTCGTTGTCAAGCATTTTTATTACTATCTTATTTACATCACTGTTGAGAAAGCTTCTTATGTTGTTGTTGTTTCTAATCCCTCCTGGTCTAGCTGCTCTAGACCTTGTCCACGAGTCAATATATTCTCAGTGAGTCCATTAATAGACTAGGAATAAAGTCCTCCCTAGATAAATTTAAGCAAGTTAGGATGTGACCAGGCGTTGCTTCTCATTATTACACTTATTACAAGTGGGTAAGGTTTTGTTTTGTCGATCAAATATTAGGCACCTCAAGTGACCACTTGAAAACCTAGAGATTTCAGTCTGTTCAGCTCTACCGTCCTTGAAGATAACAACTCTAGACAAGTAAGGTAAGGGGGATAGCTTCTGCCTCTTATGTACGAATACTTTGCACTTACGTCAAAGCTTCCATTATTTTAATTTAACATAAATTATTCTACAGAACGAAAAATTTTAATTTTCAGAATTTGATTAGATTTAAAGTTTGATTTTGAGTTTTATCCTTTTTTTAGTTGTTTCAGTGTACACCCATACCTCGCTTTACGGCCTAGATACGTTCCGGAAAAGTTGGCCGTAAAGCGAAAAGCCGTATAACGAATCAATTATTTTGATACAAACCCATACAAATTTAATTGTATCTGTTCCAATTTTTTATAAATAATATAGTTTTTAGTTCATAAAGCATTTTATTCTTTTTATCTATATATATAAAACAGTTCCGTCACTGACTGACTCACTGACTGACTGATTGACTGACTGACATACAACACACAGATCAAACCGCTGGACCTAAAGGGCTGAAATTTTGCATGGCCATTCTTCTTTTAGTGTAGGGGTGCACTATGAAAGATTTTTGAAAAATTCTTCTTAGATTTTATTAAATTAAATTTTTGAGCTGTTTTAGTAACTTTTTTCAAGTTTGCATTTAAAATAACAATTTGAGGGTTATAAAACTTACTAGCTGAAGTACCAGGCGTTGCCTGGGATTTTAAGAACGTTTGTTAACCAAAATCAATTTAAAAATTAAACACAGTATAAATTACATAGAAAAAAAAATGTGAAATGTTATACACATCTCAGTATTTAGGTAGATGCAGTCTTTCATCATTGTACCACTAAAAGCTGTAAAGTAAAAATGTCAAATTGTGGAATGTTTGTTAACCAAAATCAATTTTAAAACTAAACACAGTATAAATAACATAGAACAAAAAGCATGTGAAATATTATACACATAAATAAAAAGAAAACCCAATATAAAAATATATAAAATTATAATAAAGTCCTCAGAATTTAGCTAGATTTCACCTTTCATCTTTGGAGCAAAAGAAGCTGAAAAGTAAAACTTAAAATATATACATTTATAATAAACCACTAAAAGGTGAAAAGTAAAAATGTCAATTTTTCGAATGTTTGTTAACCAAAATCAATTTAAGAACTAAACACAGTATAAATAGCATAGAAAAATAAGCATGTGAAATGTTATACACACAAATAAAAAGAAAATCCAATATAAAAATATATAAATTTATAATAAACTCCTCAGAATTCAGCTAGATTTAACCTTTCATCTTTGGAGCAAAAGAAGCTGAAAAGTAAAACATAAAATATATACATTTATAATAAACCACGAGTTATATATACCAAGTTTTATATAGTTACCAGAGTATAATAAACCAAAGTTTTGTGCGAGGCTGAATAGCCTCGCACAAAACTCAATAGAGCTTGAACAATTCGCATACTAATATCAAATGATTGTTGTAAGGTGCCATCACTCAGAAATTTCTTTTTTAATTCTTTAATTTGTCTAGATTTCCAGTAAGGAAATATTTAACGCATTTACTACACATTAAATCCTTTCAATAAGAAACTTCTGGAATGAAAATGGTAACAGAGAACGTTTGTTTACAAAATATCGAGACGATAAAACGACGATCATTATTCGAAATGGCTTAAAATATACATTTTAGAGTATAAATTATGACTTAAAAGATTATTATTTTCATTTATTATTCGGGTTTAATATATGACTTAAAGCTTTTTGATTGTATTTATTTTTCTATCTTTTATGCTTCTCGCTGTTCAGTAAACCTAACATGTCAGCCTTTCAAGTTGTGAGGCTCTTACATTTCTGGATTCATCCTTGATGGACGGCTGGGAGGCTCTTCCATTTCAGGATTCACACTTCAAAAATTGTTGGTTTTTTATTAATTCAAAATTAACGGTAATTAATTTCGATTTTGGAAGTTCTTAAAACTCTCGGCTGATTTTAAAGACGCTTGTATGTAAAATTTCACAATCGTCGCTCCTAAACTGTGGACTTCCGTCCAATTACAGACAGACAAACATTCATTTTTATATATTAGATATTTTTTTACATCAATTGTATACATTGATCGTCGTATTTATTATATATATATATATATATATATATATATATATATATATAACATTAAAAATCCCATAACACTTTTAAATTCCAGTTATTCTAAATTAATTTGGGCGTTCGATCTAATTTCGATTTTTATTCTAAAAGGCCTCTAGCGAGAATTCTAAAATGGCGACTATATTACTCGAAAACTAAACATGAGTAGCGTGGGTTTATATTTAACTTCTTTAGCGCAATAGTCACGCCTTTTCCTAACTTTTAGCCAATTAACCTCTACTGCGATCACATGGCGAGATAAGACTATTTAAGGCCTGGCATCATATAGGTGTGTGCTTTTTTTCGTTCTGTACATTGCCCCAAGAAGCTGTATTTCCGGGCTTCTTATTTAATAAAATGTAATTGCTAATCTTCTGTCTCGCGGTTTATTCTGCGGTCCAAGACTACCTCAATTTTTATATCTTCACTGTGACATGGGGAACCCAAACATCTTTTTAATTCGTTCTTCCGGGGCAGGGTCCCCATGTTACACACACATATATATATAATATATAATATATATATATATATATAATATATATATATATATATATATATATATATATTTGACATTAATTGCATACATTGACCGTTGTATTTAATTTGAATATACTCCGTAGCGAAGTGCGGGTTTTCAGCTAGTTCCCTATAAAAATGCTTACTTAAAAATAAAAGTACAAAACAATGTAATAATAGACAGAAATTCGAAAAATAAACATATAAACAAAAAACAAGAGAAATCATATACACATATGTATACATATATTAAAAAACATAAAATAAAAGGTTTAAAAATTATTTTAATGTGATGACGAACATTAACATTAAGAATCTCTAAACTATAATATGCTGCTATCATTACTTTCCGCTCTTGTGGCCGTATAACGAATCATTGTGGGCCGTAAACGAAAAAGTGTCATAATTAACAAAGGTCGTTATAGCGAAATGCCGTATAAAGAGCGGCCGTATAGCGAGGTATAGGTGTATATATTTCAACTTTCACGTATACAACAGTCATTTAAAGAAGCAGTTTTGCGACTGACTTTGATTGGTGCCACTCACATCCATTTAAGTTCATTACAATTGGGATTCTTTATATGTCCCATCATATACCCTCGAACATTAGCTCGTGTAATGGTTAACTACGAGAAAAACGTTAAACAGCTGTAAGACTTAAATTTTCTATCTTTTGATGTCAGGCATACTTATTACTATTATATTTGCATCTGTGTCGAGAAACCTTCTTATGTCTGAATTGCACTTATATCAAACCTTTCATTATTTTAATCTAACATATATTATTCTACAGAGCCCAAAAATTTTTTTTTTATTTGATTAGATTTTAAGAATGGTTTTGATTTTTGTCTAGTTTTTCGTTATTTCAATGCCTTTATTGAAAACAGCACTTTTCACATGGTAACATTCTATGATTCTTTTTAAATTTTGATATTTATATCTTAATGCTGCTGTATACTAACCCTACTGCATTCGTTCACCTCAATGTTGACCTATGGAGAAAATGTGTCCAAAAATTGCCGACTTGGATTGAAAGATTAAAAAAAAAAATTTTTTTTTAATGGTACTTCGTAACAGAGAAAGAAATTTTACACCTTTGAGCATTTTTCGTATTTTTTTAAATGCAAATAATATTTTAAAATTAAAACTATTCAGGGAAAAAATCAGGTGTAGTGTGTTTCAAACGCTCAACAATTCCTTTAGTGCAGAGCTCCGCAACCTTTTATCTTCCACGGCACAAGAACGTTTTTTTCGATAATTCCGCGGCACACCACAAGAAAAAGCTTGCAAATATATAAATTACAATAAATACGTATATGTTTTTATTATTAAAAAATACAACAAAATAGCTCTATGTATCAAGATAATTATGATCATTTAAGTTTTATAAAAATCATTTTGAACTATACACCAACACAAGAACAAAAATATAAAATTATAGTTTACAAGTTAAAAAAAATTTCTCTTTAAATTTTTATATTAAAATTTGTGTTTTGGTCTTTACTTAAGCCTAATAAATCAAGGTTAATTTAAACATAACTAATTTATTAATGAGATATTTGAGATTGTTTTGATAAATGTGCGTTTTATATTTGGCTCTATAATAGAAAGAGCTACAGTTCATGGTCAAGACCCTTTAAATATGATCGTTTGTCAATTTCAATTAGAACCAGTGTCGAAAAACTTTGTTCGCATAAGTATGTCGTAGAAAATGGTAGCAGAAAATGGTCAGAAATTTGTGGATATTCTTTCTTAACTGAAATCCAGAAATAAGACGCTCGAGCATACATACAATGTATGGCTAACAACATGTTTTTGTTTTGTGTATAATTTCGATCCAGAAAAACTACATATTAACAAAAAGTTAGAGGAATATTTTACTTAGAAAAATTTCTATTTAATGCGGTGGTTATTTTTTTTTGTTATCATAATCCATAAAATCACCGCGGCACAGTCAAGATCACCTCGCGGCACACTAGTGTGCCACGGCACAGCGGTTGAGGAGCACTGCTTTGGTGGACGCAATTTATAAAATGAGTCCCGTTGCAAGGTGCAGAAAATTTCAGGCTATCTGAAAATATCATTTTTAATGGATTATCAGCATTTATGTAGCTGTCAATAGTAGACACATTTTCTCCATAGGTTGACAATGAGGTGAGCGAATCCAATAGAGTTAGTACGCAGCAGCCTTAAACATATCGTATATCAGATGTTTGATGGTGTGATCATAACACCACTTTTACTCTTGATATGAAAGGCCGTTTTTGCTGTATGTCTGAGGTCGAGTTTTAATAAAAGTGATTTAGTAATTTTTGTCTTAAATGAATAAATTATCAATGTGCAAAAGTACTCGTCTTTGCTTAACGCTAATTATGCGTGTTCAAAGTTTTGTTCCAGCATCTGTTGAATCTCTTCAAACGTCATGTAACCGACGGCATCTGCGCCATCTGGTTCGGCAAACCCTACTTATTTATCTTCAGCGAGGATGCGACAAAGGCAAGTAAAGTTTATCGTTAACTGATTTAGGACACGATGCGTGCCTTGTTCATATTTCAGACACTAAACTTAAGGTATTAATGTAATAATAGTGAAGACAAAAATTATCATTGTTGATCAGTCTCCAATGTAAAAAGAAATATTGGTTTTTTTTTCACTTCACAGTTACTCATAGATGATCCAGCTGCTATTGACAAGCCTGACGTGTACAAGCAATTTGATTTTTGTTTGAAAGACGCTCTTTTCACTTGGTAACGTTCTATGATTCTTTTTGAATTTTGATATTCATTTCTTCAAATATGTACACTTTCAAATAAGTTTTGAGGTGTGTTTTAAACGTACGAGATAAACACACTTCCAAAAGATAGAGTGTGATTATAAACAAATTTAGAGAAACCTGTATGTTTCTGATCTACATATCGGTTATGAAGAATTAAAGCTTTCTTTGTAATTTTGTAGGTAATCCTCCTGTCATGTTATGATAGTTGAGAATGGGAATGCAGAATTCGGAAGAGTTTCCCCTTACAAAGAACAGTCGTAATTCTAGTTTCTACACAAGTACTTCTAGTAAAGTTTTGCCATATTTAAAATAAGCAAAGCCAGACTTCAGTATAAACTACACTATTCGTGACCCACTAGATCTCTAATTTGCCTTTGGTTATTCGGATTTTATAATATCTTTAGTTTTGCACCGAAATTAAGGTTTACTTTCAGATAATTTAATTACGTATATACCTCAATCTTTTCATGTTACAAACAACTGAAGCGTTGACCAAGTTCTTTCTTTAATGTTTTTGCTTACGCACTGTAATGAAAAATATTTTAGGATTCAACTTTGTTTCACTAAAAATTAGCTTCCTCTTCTTTCATAAAAAGGAATGAGATCGATACAACAGTATCACACAACTTCTTAAAATCCACGATATAAACAAAGGGACTGCTATTTGTTACGAACTAATTAATCATTCATCGTCAAACCGAGGAGCATTAGGTGTGATTGTGACTGTAAATAATTTATCAATGTTAAACGTTTATATTGGGGATATTTGGAATTGGTTAATAATTTTTTATTTCCTCTTATAAGGCAAAAACTTTCTTCAAATTTTCTGTAATATTTACCATTTATCTCTTGATTCACCCATCAAGATCAATTCGACACACTGCCAAGAACAGCTGCATCCAAACGTGAGAGAGAGAGGAATATTTTCGAAATTATTGGTTTGGATCAGGGGTACTCAAACTGCGGCCCACCGAACTTTTACGTGCGGTCCGGGAGGCTCACACTCATTATTATACAGGTGAATTTATAAACATAATTTTAGAAATTTCAGCCTAAAATAACAAAACAACATATTTTTGTGAATCATCCTATTCCAAAATGAAATGTGCGAAGAACGTATGTAGAAATCGGCTTAGGGCCATTTCACACAGGTGTCCGGTAGCGGAAGCTTTAAAGTATTGAAATATATTTAACCAATGACAAACCTCCAAACGATTAGCAACGAAATATTTAACGCCTATGATTGGTTTATTGCCGTGTCAGCGCCATCTTTCCTTTTACGCTTCCGCTACCGGACATACATGTGAACAGGCCCTTACTGATTGTTACATTAATGACGTATCGAGTGTAGCACTTAGCAAGGTTAAAGCTGATTTGTTTAAAAAGTCAAAATTTCGATCAGCATTAAAAATCACACTCATTTTCAAATAAACACCTGAATAAATTTAGGTTTTTAGTTTTACTTTTTACATCATTATATTATAACATTATGAGGCACAGTGCACTAAATTGCGGGCCGCGTAACATACCAAACATATGCATGTGGTCCGAGGGGAAAAATAAAACTGAGTACGTCTGGTCTGGATTAATGGTTCCTAACCGGTTGTCCGAGAGAACCCAAGAAGTGGTCCGAAGGTCAGGAGTAATAAAAAGGATTGGTTTTATTGTTTCAAAATGACCGCGAATTTAAACAATTTCTAAAACTGGGAGCCAAAAAAAAAATCTAGTTCCTTTAGATTTTAACGTAGGATTGCGTTCCTCCATAACGGTCCTCCGGAAAGCAAAATTTCAGATGTCCTGCATCGCGAGTTACAATTTTGGTAGCGCGCCAAACCTAGTCTGTATCGCTTGGGCAAGCTGTAAACAGTTAAACAGAAAAGTACGAAAATTCGTCAAAATTTTGACATACATACATACATATATATATATATATATATATATACATAGTACATACATACATACATATATACATAACACTTACATACATACAAAAGAGGTAAGCAACGGTAAGTAATCCTAAGTTAATAACCCGAGGTAGTTTCATTAGAAGAGACTACCTGAATATTTTTGTTTTGGCTCAAATTCTAAAAACTTCCTTCCGCTTTCTGACGTTTTGAGTACAAAAAAATCCTTGTTCTTCTTAATATTTTGTAGTGTATTTCCTGTGACGTGAATTCGCAGCGTCACAGCCATTTTACAGCCAGTAAAGGCAGTGCAGGCTGAAAAATCTCGTTCATTTTTAAGTTTTCTTTTGCGTTAAATTTTTTATTGTTATTAAGCTTATTTGCAACTTTTTAACTAAATTTGTTTACCACAAATAGTTTGTTTATTCAGAAAATAAAACCCATGTTTTCCTTTAAAACGATTGGTTGGGAGATGCTCCCCGGCATTTTTTTCTGGTAAGTAGTCTCTGATTAACAAAAGGATAGGAATCCCTGGTTTAGATGTATGAGCTATCTTTATTTAGGCTTCACATATCTTACACATTAAATCCTTAAATAGAATCGTTCTTTTCCACTTGTGACCGATGTTTACTCTAATCTTTACTCGGTGGTCTGACAGATTCATCTTAAATTAAATCATTGGTTCCCACTTCAAACCTGACGTTTACTTTGAATTGGTGGCTGGACAAAATTTTGAATTGAATCGTTGATTTCGACTTAAAAAGCAATGTCTACCGAAAATCTCAAATCGAGTGGTCGAACAGTAAATTTTTTCAGTATGATAGTGCACTTTTTACCAACCGAAATTTTTGGAAGTACTTGACAAACTCATATTTTGCTTCTTTAAAAGGGTATATATATATATATATTTATGTAATCGTTTGCCCTTTAAACGTTGTCATGTTCGTATCAGCTTCAAAAGAAATACGCATTTCATTATCTGACTTTGATTCCAATAAATTGTTTTAATAATTTGGGATTTTAGTTAAGCTTCATTCAGGTCCTTATATACAGGGTCTGACCAGAAAGTAATGAGACTGATTCCATAAAATTCGTTTATTTGAAGATAATTTTACAGACACTGGATAGTCTTCAAAACAGCCGTTTCCTGCATTAATACACTGTTACCAACGACTCTGCCACCCATTGATGCCCGCCTGGAAGTCTTCAACTGGAATGCTGTTCAGAACACGCGTTACGTTTTTCTGCAAGTTCTCCAGATTGTCAAAACGATTACCTTTGTGTCGATCAGCGATACGCCATAAAGTTTTGTGTAAAACTAAACAAATAAGCTACTGAGACGCTTGCCATGTTACAAGAAGCCTACGGGAAGGATCTTTGTCCAAGGCTAGTGTTTAGGTGGCACAAAGCCTTCAAAGACGGAAGAGAGGACGTCGATGATGAGTAACGCGCTAGACTTCCATCAAGTTCTCGAACTTCAGACAATGTGGCTAAAATTAAATTCGCTTTTGGACTCTGATCGTCGGATGAGTGTCCAAATGATGTCCTCCGGACAAACAGTTAATGCAGAATTTTACAAGGAAGGGCTTCAAAGGTTGAGGAATCGAATTACACGCGTTCGCCCTGAGCTCACAAACAGTTGGATTCTGCACCATGATAATGCGCCGGTCCACCGTACAGCCCGATCTGCCATCGCCAGACTTTTTTCGATTCCCTCGGTTAAAAACGATCTGAAAAGGTTATCGTTTTGACAATCTGGAGAACTTTCAGAAAAACATAACGCGTGTTCTGAACAGAATTCCAGTTGAAGACTTCCAGGCGGGCATCAATGGGTGGCAGAGTCGTTGGCAACGGTGTATTAATGCAGGAGGAGGCTATTTTGAAGACTATTTAGTGTCTGTAAAATTATCTTCAAGTAAACGAATTTTATGGAATCAGTCTCATTGCTTTCTGGACAGACCCCGTATATATATATATATATACACGCTAACTAAATAAATTTTATTACAGCAATGGAGAGAAGTGGAGAAGACTGCGAATGTATATTAGTCCTGCTTTTCAAGCATCTGTTTTACGAAACAATGTAGCAGTTTTTAACAAATATTCAACAAAATTAGTGCAACAACTGAGCACCGCCGACGCAGATGAAGCGACTGATTACCTAAAGGAATGCTCTATCCGTGCCTCTATGGGTGAGAAACTCGAGAACTCTGAAAAATGATGATTTTCTGATCAATGCCATCTCTCTCTCTCTCTCTCTCTGTCTCTCTCTCTCTCTCTCTCTCTCTCTATATATATATATATATATATATATATATATATATATATATATATATATATATATATATATAAAGAGAGAGAGAGAGACATTAAGGTAATAAGCTTAAGTAATACTTTGTATGCAACAGTTAATCTATCATTGCTATTATACTAATTTTGTTAAAAATGTAAGAAAAAATGCAAAATAAAAATATATAAAATCACACACTTATTTTAATTACTGTTATAGTGTTTATTATAAGTGTACGAAAAATTATAAAAAATAAAAAAAATGAAAATAAAAATTGTAAAATGTATAAAAATAGTTTAAAAAATAGTAAATATTGGTAGATATTTGGGTATAGTCTTTGCCTAGTTGTAACATGACTTGCTGTACTTGTCTGATACTTGGTATTGTAGTTAAACTTAAAATAATAATAATTAAAATATTAAAAATAAATAATAATTGCCTTTACTTTAGCTATTATTGAGTATAATATTGCATTTGTTATTAGACTGATGATGTGTATTGCCTGAACTTTGTTAGCCCCATTTTCTTTTGTTTGGCAGAGGAGTTCCATTAGTTTAAATTGGTTTAAACTAGTTGTATATTTTATTTTTGTTATTACTCAAGAATTTCAACTTTTTCTTCTTATGTTATGTATTTTGGTTTAAACAATTCTATAAAATATATTTATTATTTTTTACTCAAGAATTTCAATTTTTTCTTCTAATGTTGTGTATTATTTGTTGTTTGGATTAAACATTTATTCTATAATATATTATTTTACTCATGAAATTTAAATTATTACTTCATCTGTTATGATTTTTGGTTTAAATCTTTATTCTAGATTATATGATTGAGGTCATCTTAATAATCTTGTGTAAATATATTAATTTACTCAAGAATTTCATCTTTTTCAATTTTATCTTCTTCTGTATTGTTTTTTGGTTTAAACATTTATAAAACAATAAATATTTGAGGTTAAATTTATAAACATGTAGTGTATTATTTAATTACTCATGATATTCTAATATTCTTCTATTTGTTAACAATTGGTTCTTACATATACGATTGGTTAATATTATATTCTCTTTGCTTTTCCAATGCTACTCTTATTCTTGCAATTTGCATTGGTTAATTATTGGTTTTCGTTATTAGTTAATACTATGTTAATTTTACTCAAGAATTTCAACTTATTCTTCTAATGTTGTGTATTATTGTTGTTTGGATTAAACATTTATTAAATAATAAATTATATATTTTACTCAAGAAATGCATCTTACTACTTCAACAGTTATGTTTTTTGGTTTAAATCTTTATTCTATATTATATGTTTGAGGTCAAATTTATAATCTTGTTGTGTAAATATATTATTTTACTGAAGAATTTCAACTTATTCAATTTTATCGCCTTATGTTTTGTTTTTTGGTTTAAACATTTATTAAACAATAAATATTTGAGGTTAAATTTATAAACATGTAGTGTAATATTTAATTACTGAAGATATTATTCTTCTATTTGTTTGTATAATTGGTTCTTACATATATTATTGGTTAATATTATATCTCTTTGCTTTTACCAATGTTACACTTACTCTTGCTATTTGCATTGGTTAATAATAAGTTTTAATTATTAGATAATATTATATTCTCTCTGTTGTTTTACAATGCTACTCATATGTACATGCTATTTGTATTGGTATTTAATTATAATTATCATATACTTAATATGTTAGTATAGGAGACCATATTCTTTTCTATTCATGAGCTGTAGTAAACCATTTTTAGAGACTGGCAATTTGGCATGTCAAACTAAACGTGTCAATGCTCGGTGCATTGATACTTATTGGGGTACCAATGGATCGTCAAACCGTTACCAATATTCCACATCATCTTTCTCTGTGCCCTTTTCAGGTTATCAAGTCAGGCGAAACACATTGGTTTTAGATAGATGCTCTAATAAGCTATGCAAAACTTGTCCCTAGCTAACAATTCTCAAATTCAAGTTAATTCACAAAAACAAAAACAAAAATTCTGTAAAGCATATAATTGCATCTATAAAATTACCTGCAGTTGTTGTCATATGGAATATATTGTTCAGACTTCTAATCCACTACATATTAGAATTAACTTGCACCGTTCTAATATTAAAAAATATAACATACAAAAGAGTCAACCACAAAATATAGAGTTTGATCATTTCAATAAACATAATTTTGAGAAAATCATTATATCCATTGTTGACATTATTAAATCTCCATCTGACAGGTTATTTTATGAAAATATATATATGCAAAACCATAAAACTATTTTTCCATATGGCCTAAATCAAATATTTAAGCAGAAAAATATTGTTATTAAGTTATAAAGTTATATTGTTATTGTTATAAAGTTTAATTTTACTGATGTGTCAGCGTCAGCTAACCCTATTTACCCACAACTAATCGAAGAAACTAAGATAGAAAAAAGAACTAAAAGAGGTAAAAATAATAATAAATGTAAGACTTTTGAAGGTAATGCTTACAAAAATGCTATATTAAGGTTTCAAGTATTGTTTATAAATGATTATCAATATAAAAAATTGAAAGCTTGGATTTTTTCTGTCTATAAAAAACATATCATTAAGTTATATCTTCTATTTTTAAGTACTAAACTAAAGAATTATCATTTTCAGCATTTGGTAAATGATTTACTATTAACAAGAGCTAATCATTTAAAAATAAACTTATTTAAAAAATATTACAATGTAAATAATACTTATTGTGTAATAAATTATACTAACCCTAAATTAAATAATATAAATTTCAATTGTATATTTGATAAACTACATGATGTGTTTCTAGTAAAAGAAATAAAAATTAAACGTGCTTTTAAATATACACTGCCTTTGGGTAGACGTATATTTAACTATAATCAGGTATCACAAAATTATTCTCCATCTATAAATTTAAATTGTTTATGTCATCTGCCCAAATACAATAGTTATGTTGGCACAGCACATGGTCATGTAATAAGAGGCAATTTAGATATAGTTGATAATTTAGCACTGCGTGAGTTAACGAATTTGGGAACTAAATATCGTTTACCTAGTACTATGAATAATAACATGATAGTAAATATCTAAAATGCTGATTTAGATAAATTTATTTATAAAATAGCTATAAATTATTCTATCCCAACAGAAGCCTTCAATCTATGGAAAATACATTTATTGAAGCTAGTGCAATCTAAACTACCTTATAATAGTAATTTCTTTAGTCACTCTAGTAAAAACTTAAAAGAAGCTATAAAAAACTTACAAGAGTATTTTGTAATAACATATGTAGATTTAGCTGCTAACAATTTTGCTATTATTTGTAAAAAATATTTTGCAATAAGTTTAAATGATCTGTTAGACAATAGTGATCTGTTTCAGCCTTTGAGAGAATCTACCTGTGTAATTATCAAGAAAATAATAGCAAAATACAAACTACTAGGTATAACTGCGGATAACTTTCACTTTCCTTATCTTACTTTAGTTCCTACGTTTCATAAAACACCTATTGCTTTTAGAGCAGTCACCTGTGGTCACAACACTTATGCTACTAAGGTAAGCGTAATACTATTAAATTACCTAAAATTAATATATAAAGTAATAACTTCTGGTGTTTGTGGAATAATTGATAATAGCTTAAGTCTGGTAAGAAAACTACAAACATTAAATAATTGTAAATCTCTAGTCACATATGATTTCAAAGATTTATTCAACAATATCAATATAATTGATTTTAAATAGGGTAATAATAACTTTAGTAAAAAATCATAATCAATACATAAACAAAGAAATTAAAGTAAATCATTTCAATAGGCTATTAAATTTAGTAACTAAACATAATTATATAGTACACAACAATAGTATATACCTACAGGTTAAAGGTGTACCACAAGGTGGCAATGCTTCCAGTATGCTAGCCAATTTATATTTACATTTTTATGAAGTTGATAATATTAATAATATTGTTAATGGCAATTACCAAATATTAAGATATATTGATGACATAATTGTTATTAATAATAGTAATAATAATATAGCTCTAAATTTTTACCCTCCTAATCTAGAACTAGTACAAAGTAGCCAAGAAAAACTTAATGTAAACTTCTTAGATATAAACATAAAAATAAATCCTCATAGTAAATTTACTTTTGATCTTTATGATAAAAGATCAGAATATCACTTTAAAATAGTAAAATATCAAAGTTACTTAACTTGCTTACATAAATCTGTATTTAATAATATTATTGCTAATCAACTAGTAAGAATAAATCGGCGGAACAGATGTAGTATACGCAACGGGCCATCGCCAATTTGGCGCCAAAATCCCATTCGGAGAGCTGTTAGGCTTAAACTGCGAAATGTAAACAATAAATTGGAAAACAAACTTACTGCTGGCTTTATGAAACTCGTAGGTGCACACGGGATCTTCGCTTCGCTCAGATACCCTTGCTTCACTCATCTACGCTCCGTTACGCATACGTCCAAAAACATTACAGAAAATCCCCAGCCGCTGGCTTCGCTACATACCGCTGGCTGTTGTACAGTAAAAAAAAGCTTCGGCTGGCTGTAGCGGTCAGTAAAACAAAGCTTATAGCAAAATTTTTAAAAAATACCATCCGATCTTAAAATCCTCCCTGCCAGAATATAAAAACCGCCAAACAACCATCAGATTTGGAGAAAAATCGCCCCTTGGCGTTCGTTGCGTATACTACATCTGTACCAAATCGGAAATGTTCTAAGGACAATAGGCATAAGCATATAAAAGATTTGTTAGTAGTGCTAAAACGTAATTATTACCCTGATAGTCTTTCCAAGCACATAATTGGTTGTTTTAGATTTAATGAATTGCATGTATTGTTGCTAATAATTAGTAAAACAAACATAAATGATTAAAGTTAGTAAATAGCTACTAAACAGTAAATAAAAACTAGTGTAATTAATAATAAATAACTCTTAGTCATAATAAATGTCTAAGTTAACTTAAGTTATTATGTCCTATAAAACAGTAACCTAAGTAAGTCTTCTAAAGTGATTCCATAGGCTCCATGGTTGCAATGTTTGTGACGTCAGTCTACTTGCGGTCTCCTAAACTTAACTTTCACTTTGTCTGGCGCCGAGTTTGGTGATCTATGATAAAGCCACTGATTATTCCTTCTTCTGTTTCATATGGATTGTACGGTGTCTAAGTATGTTTATTGCTCAGATAATACTTATTAGAAACAATCCATTGGTTTTTAGACAGTATTGGCACCGCTGATGACAAGGTACTGTCTAAAAACCTATTATTCACTTTTCTATTCATATATTTCCCTTATCTTTTCATGTCTTTGGTTACTGGCTGTAGTGGTTTATGCTTAAACTGGTTTTTCACTTACACTATGTCTAATGTATATATATATATATATATATATATATATATATATATATATGTGCATGTGAAAGGTTAGACACATGTTAGAATTTAGGTAGATTCAGCCTTTCATCATTTTACCACTAAAAGCTGAAAAGTAAAAATCTCAATTTTGCTAACCAAAATCAACTTATAAACTAAACACAGTATAAATAACATAGAATAAATAACAGTATAAATAACACAGTATAAATAAAAGCTAAACAGTATAAATAAAAACTAAACAAAATATCGCTTGAATTGAATTTAAATAAAATGTAAATAATTCAACAAAAAATGGTGGCGCCATCTGGTGGATCTTACCGCAAATAGAACCAAATATAGCAGAAAAAAATTGAATAAAATTTTTTCTTGAATAAAATTTAAAATTCGAGCTTCGAGGTGCACATACTCATCGTTTGAACTACCTGTGTGCCAAATTTCATGGCCGTAGATTCGTCTGGGGGCCGCACACAGACAAAGAAACACTTCCTTTTATTAGTATAAGAATAACGCTGATCCTTATTGCCTTTATGACTGCCCATGAGTCACATTTCAAGTTCAGTTTGAGAGTGGATAAGATTTACAATAGCTGGCAACTTATCGCTATGTCGCAACTTATCAAAGAATGATTTTTGACATAAGCTTGGGTGAGGAGGAATGAGAACACTTACTCTCAAAGCAACCTTAAAATTCATATTTATGGCCACGGAATTACGGTATAGGGGGGGAGGTGATTTAATGATTTACAGAAGAACATCGCATATGTTCGCAAAAGGTGCCATTACTCGAGAACGGTATTATGCTGGAACTCCGAAAGTCATGCTCGTCTATTTCTCAAAATGATAGATTCAAACTTTCTTTGCGTAGTCCAGTGGTCGGCAAACCGTGGCTCTCGAGCCACATGTGGCTCTTTGGCCCATTGAGTGTGGCTCTTCCACAAAATACCACTTGTGATTGAAACTTCGTGATGACTGGTTTTCTTATTTCTGTTTTTACATACATAGTTGGTGTTTATAGAGCTTTAACTTTAGGCAAGTGCTCTGAGTAAAGACTAGAATTGTAGTTAAAATACACACCCCTGCGGTTCGGAATTCCACCTGCCTCTGTCCGAAGCGCTTTGCCTTCCCTCCAAGGTACCCCCACCAGCGGCACTTTCCCCTCCACTCGCTTTCGTTCGGTTGGGCTGCTGGATACGCAGCGCGGGAGAGGCCGTGACCTTCGAAATCCGAAGATCTTCGATTCCGAATGTCATGGATAGGTGAGCGTGATTCATGCACAAGTTGAGCGAGCCAGCAGCCAGCAGTGCCATTGTGCACAGGCCCCCAACGGACTGACCAACTTGGGACAGCATCTCCCCTCCCCGTTTGTTTTAGATGTGTAGGAAGAAATTTCCACCCACTCTTCTGAGAAAAGGGGCTTCCTTTCGACCCCTTCTACTTAGCCACCTGCACTAAAGAGTGTCCAAGCATGGGGAACGAGAGAGAAAATGAGAGGGGGTTGACTTGCGACAATTTTGGAGGACAAAGGAAGATGACCCTGAGTGGAGAGAGAGCTCATGATGGTGCATCTGCATTCATGCAGAGTTCTCTGCATGCAGACCCCAGACTCCTGTCATCACATTAGTCACGGTAACCCTACCCGTTCAAAGCGATGTGAATGAACACGTGTCTTCCAGATATTCCCCCATCTAGAACCCCCTCATTCCCGCCCCCAAGGTCCCTCGTGTTTCTTGATCTAGTATCCCCCGCCCCCGCTTGACACCATTTGACCCCCGGGACCCCGGGACCTTTGATGCTCTGTAGCAGGACCGCCAGAGGAGGAGATCCACGCATACGGAGTACGCAGTGAACATAAATCACTGGCTTCCCCCGAGCAGAGCAGAGCAGAGCACATGAATGCAAACGCAGCATGACGAAAGAGAACAGTCTGTCGAGAAAGCAATCTGATCGGTTGATTTTTACTGTTAGATTTTTAGGTTCGATTCCGGTACGGGCAAACTGTCCGGGTGAAATTTTGAGCAAATCCGAAGGAGAGTTAAATCTTTCAGTGAAAGACCGTGGATGGTCTTAGTTGAGCAATTATCTCAATAAATTATTACTATTATTAACTAATTTCGGATTATTACTAAATTAACTAATTTCGGATTATTGCTATTATTAAATAGCCGTTTATTAGCGAGTTTTCGCCGAAAAGTAGTAAAAAAAATATTTTCGCATTTATTCGCTCATATCGGCAAATTTCGCATTTATTCGCATCTGTTTCGTAAATACGAAAATTACGTATGCCTAGTTAACAGTTGCGATACAAATCTGTACTTGCATTAAAAAAATTATGAAAAGGACTTATAAAAGTGGCTTCGCAAAAAGACAGGAAGAAAGGAGGAGAGATGAAGCAAAAGAGGGTTCTTTTTGTATGTCTTCCTGGCTAACCAAGCAACCCACCGAAGATACAGAATGCATTACAGAAGAAACAAAAGATGTGAGAAGAATTTTTTTTTAATGTAAGGTTAAAGGTACGTTAGTTTAGATAGTAATTTAAAGTAACCGGTGTTAAATTTATATTTATAATTTAATACTTATGGTGATAAAAATAAATAAATAAATAAATAAACCTAATACAGTGAAGTCTCCTATAGCGCGGTGTTTTTATAACGCGATTTCAATAAAATTCGGAGCAGAAATTGTGACAGCTGTCCTATGACTCGGTCTCCTTATAACGCGTTTTTCGTACAAAAACATTCCAACAACTCAAATGGCTAGAAAAATTTATCTATGGAAGAACTTATTTGATAAGTTAAATTTTTGTAGTTGACATTTATGGGGTATTCCCCTCTTTATCAATTCTAGTTATCAGGGAATTTCCATAAAATTGAGCAAACAATAAAGCATTACTCTCTTTTAATTTATTCTAAGATTGCCTCTACATGTGTTCAGACGTATGTGTAATAAAGTTCTTTTGACTTGTTTAATTTACGTTATTGGAATCGTATAACATTAGAGAATATCTACGTAACATTTTTTATTTGCAGTAATACAAGGTCTAACTTTTTCTAACTGGTTCTAACTTGCTCTTACTTGAATTACACGCATCGTCATGGTCGGTCATGCTTGAACGCGTTCAAAGTAGCGTCAATCTCGTTTATTAATAATAATTACAATTTATTTATTTCCGAGATTCTATATAACGCGGTACGAATTTATTTAATTTGTATCATTTCTGAGTTTCTTATAACGCGGTTTCCATATAACGCAGCAGTAGTTTCCATATAGCGCGGTATAAATTTATCTGATATATCTAATTTCTATGTTTCTTATTACACGGTTTCCATAGAACGCATTTCCTGATTTGAATTAATTCTGAGTATCTTATAATTCGGTTTCCATATAACGCGGTACGAATTAATCGCGTTATAGGAGACTTAAGTGTAGACTAGTGGTAGTCAACTACCGTCCACTAGAGGACCATAAAGTTACCTGTATTTTTCCAACCAGCTGTAAATCCTACAGGTGTTTTTTGTCATCAATTTAAGAATTGTAATTATTTTGTGTTGGTAGCTTTATTATTATTATTGCCATTCTGGAAGTAAGATAATTTGTTGTGATTATTCATTGGGGTTAAAAATATATAAAAAAAATATAAATTTGTAAATAGAATAAGTAATGTTATTCTATCTACGGCAATCATAAAATGAAATATTTTTCTTGGTGCCCTGTTTGACATGGCTGCAAAGAAGAAACAAAGAAAAATGGAACACGGAAACCGTGAATTTAGAGTTGAATGGACCGAGACTTTCGCGTTTATTCAAAACTTAAATGGTCTTCCGACCTGTCTTATTTGTAAGGAAAAATTGACTCATAACAAAAAATCAAATTTAGAGAGACACTTTATGACTAAACACGTGTCATTTAATAATAAATATCCTGTTGCTGATGCAAGGAAGAAAGCAGTTAAGGAACTTCAGAAGAGTCAAGAAAATTTTCAAATTCTGTATTTAATTACTGGATTCAATCTTCCAACAATATTAATATTGTAAGTTTTGTGGTTAGTCAAGAGATTGCTAAGAGAGGAAAACCATATACAGACGGCGAATACATAAAATGTTGTTTTATAAATGCATCCGAAGAGCTATTTCGGGATTTTAAGAACAAAGCAGATATTCTAAAAAAAATTAAAGAGTTACCATTGTCTGCTAAAACAGTGAAAGATAGAACAGCCAAAATGTCTTTGAATATAACCAACCGGCAAGTCGAAAATATTAAATTGGTTTCAGTTTTATCAATAGCAGTTGACGAGTCTTGTGACATAAATGATACAGCGCAAGTTTCACTTTTTGTACGATTCATTTCATCTATAGGTCATAAAGAAGAACTTTTAGGATTATTGCCACTCAAAGGTCAAACACTGGAGAAGATATAGCAAATGCTGTAATTCAGTGCATTGAAAAACATCATATTCCACTAGATAAAATAGTCTCAATTTCAACTGACGGAGCGAAAAGTATGACAGGCGTAAGAAACGGGTTTGTTGCTATATTAAAAGAAAAAAAATTAATCACGAGATACTTACATACCATTGCATCATTCATCAAGAAGCGCTTTGTGTGCAGACATTTCCAGAAGAAATTTGCAAAGTTATGGAACTGGTGATTTAGGTTATCAACTCCATTATAGTTAAAGCTCTTGATCATTGCCAGTTTAAAGAATTTTTAGTTGAAATGGAGAGTGAGTACGCATATCTTCTGCTGCATAACAAGGTACGTTGGTTATCAAGAGGACACGTTTTGAAACGTTTCGCTTCTTTAAAAACAGAAATTTAAGCATTTCTCCTTGAGAAAGGTGTTCACTATCCAGAACTAACGGACGATTAGGGGATCCAAAAATTTTATTTCATGGTAGACGTTACATCTCATCTAAATAAGCTAAATCGTAAACTACAGGGGAAAGGAAACACAATTTTTCGATGTTAGAAGAATTTATTTCATTTGAAAAGAAATTATCTCTTTTTGCTCAAGATTTTGAAAGAGAAACTTTGATTAACTTTCTGAGCCCGTTGAAACGTCGCCAAGAAAATAATTCTGATATTGACATTTGCTATTTCAAAACAACACTTTTAAATATGAGGGAAGCTTTTCTCAGCAGGTTTCAGGAAGTCAGAAACAGCAAAGCGACGTTAGCCTTTGTTAAGAAACCTCTTAATGCTACTGTAACATAATTAAATTTTTCTCCCTTTAATATTGACATTGGCAACTTTGAAATGCAGCTGCTGGATTTTAAAAAAAAGAATTGTGAAGCTCGAAATTTGAACGTCTTTGTGCTGATCTCGAAATATTGGAGAAAAACAAATGTGAACTTAGTTCACAGCACAAGTGGTCTGCTTTGAAAGACCTGGAGAATGAAGATATTTTGATTTTTAACACCTGGAAAAGTATTCCTGACTCATATAATCAGCTGAAAAAACTAGCATTTGCTGTTCTTTCCTTATTCGGGTCTACATATTCATGCGAACAATCATTTTCAAGCATGAACCTTATCAAGAATAAATTGAGAAGTCGTCTTATTCATGAGAACCTGGAATCGTGCCTAACATAGAAAACAACAACATACAAACCTGACTTACCCAAACTTTCCAAGGAGATAGATGCAAGGCCATTGCTCACATTAGTGTTTGTCAGTCATTGTCATGATTTAATTTTATGGATACCTTACAATTTAATTTTATCAATAATATAGTTATTAAGTTTGATATCATGTTTTATTCAAGACGCCTATAGTTTAACTAAGACTTAAAACTTTAAGTAAAGTGTATTAAGTTAATTTTAGGGAACGTTGTGGAGTGAAAGAAGATGTAGTGTCGAGGATTGAGAAAGGTATATTGAGATGGTTTGGACATACAGAGAGGATGAACGAAAGGAGATAGACCAAATAAGTATACAAGACGAGTGAGGATGGGAGATTTGGAAGGGGTCAACCTCAGCGAACATACCTCAATCAGGTTGAGGACGTTTTTAGCAGATGCCAGCTTAGGAGTATCCTAATTAAGTTAATAACAATGTACCAACCTATATAGTTTAAGTTTTAAAAATTTGGCTCTCAAAGGGAATTTCAATCGTTGTACTGTTGATATTTGGCTCTGTTGACTAATGAGTTTGCCGACCACTGGCGTAGTCGATAATGCTCCCTCTCCCCCCCCCCCCCACCCACACAAGGTTGTCCCCAAAGGTTCGCTCTCGTGAGTGATGTTCTGGAAAAGAACTCTTCACTGCCTTATGACTGTGTAAAGGAAGAAAATAGGACAAAATCCGCATAGCTTTCCGTAACAGTTTGATAGTGAACATTCCGAGCAGGTATAAATCGCATTTCTGTTCCAAGAGATCCTACTCTCTGTTGAATCTAATCTAACAGATCTGTCACGTTAGAGGGTGCATTTTTTGTAATTCTCCTAAACTATTCTTCAGATACTCGTTTTACTTGTCTTTGTCCTATCCATGCTGTGAAGTCTTAACCATATGATTCTAATAAAGATGTCCCAGTGCCTCTACTTTAGCTGGGGTATGCATATTTTAATTGGACCACCAATAATTTTGAAAGAAATGCCCTGGTCCTTTAGTAACTGTCAGACAGCTCAGTTTACAAAAGAGACCTCATCTCAGAGAAAAATGAGGTAGAACGTGTGCAGAAATAGTCTGTGTAGAAAGTGTGCTATTGAGTAGCTGAATTGTTCTCTAAATATTCCGTTCATGAAAACGTTTCTTCGATTTCGTAAATAGACTACATATTTCCTGACTTTTGGTAACAGATCTTTTCAACTTTCTAGAATCAATATATGGCTTTAAAGCTGAAAATCCTGAAAATGAATTCATGTTCAACCGCATGGTGAAAATAATCAGAAAGTAAGTGACTTATCTTCCTAATAAAATTTTCTTAAATGACAGCGATTATGTATTTTTATGGATCACATAAAGCCATTTGTAAATAAAACTGAAAATGTAATGAAAAACGAGTCTCTCGTTTTTAATTGAGCTACACCGTTTTAACTTCTGATTTTACAAAAGGCAATTTAGATCAAATAAATAAAAGAATAGATTAAAAGAAATAGTATTTATACTCTTAAATATGTATCAGCTGGGTAAATATTCAAAGAGAGATGTCCCGATTATAATTCTTGTTGCGTCACGTTATTGAGCACCTTTGATTAAATCTCGACGCGTCCTTTACAGATGAATAAATATCGATATGAATTGAAAATGAATAGAAATGAGTTTATGACTGCTTATTATGATAATGTACTAAATATATTTGCGTTTTAGGTTAGGACATTTTGCTATACAAAGACTTGCGAGCCCATGGTTATATTGGAACTTCACACTGCATATTTTCCCTTCTGGGAAGAAAAGTCTGGAATTATATGACGAAGTATTCTTCAGAACGAAGAAGGTAAAGATATCTCTGCTGTATCCAATAAAATATCACTAAGCTAGCCTTTGCTAACTCTTTGGACTAATACTGTGACCTCTAAAATGACAATTATGTTTTACATAGAATGCATAAACATAGAGTGATCAATGAATTATGATCACCCTTGGGCTAAAGGAATAAGACGTGATGACGACATGATTACCAAGAGTACGGAGCTAGCGGACTTTGGTATTAACAGTAAAACCTCTCCCGTTGTTGTTCGCAGTCTCGCTTGTTTTATCTGCATTTTCGATTTCTTCGTCATAATTCTGCGAACTGTCTCTGAGATACCACGGCAGACACCCTTCTCCGGCGAGGTCTGTCTTTTGATCGGAGACTTGAATGGGCGGGAACCTCCGACCACTTAAGTTTGAAACCCTCATCTGTTCAGTTTCAGAGAGTACTCGTTAACAACAACGAAAAGAAATTTCGGTCGGAACTGATCCAGACTCGCTTTCTGTTACATTCGAGATCACCTAAACTCAAATCTGTAAGGATAAATGATAACAAAGGAACGTAATTTGCGTCTTGGACGTCTTGGTCACTTAGAGATTTTAGGCCTAATATGGATCTAAAAATAAGTATGAAAAGGTGTCGTCTAAACCTTCCCATGAGATTGTTGAAAGTGTAGATTTCCTCACCTTTAAAAACGGGAATACTGACACAGGTTAGCAACAGATTTAGTGTACGGTTGGTGAGGGACAGTTGATCGCGCTTTCTGAGGTGTTTATTGTTTTTTTATGTTTTTTCCTTTATTGTAAGAAATCTGTACATAAATTTTTAGAGTACAGAAGGAATCTTTAAATAAAAACCAGCGTGTAGCGTTTGTGTTTCAATTATCCTTCGCACCCAAAGTAAGATTATATATTTATATACTATATGATGAAAAGTTCCCGGATACCTAAATAAATCATAGAATTCGAGTTTTATATCACATCAAGTGCTCAACGCGTCGAAATCTTACACCGCATTTACACAGTCGCGCTAGCGGCGAGTCGAATCGCTTGGGGAGGTGCACGGCGAATATGTAAACGGTGCTCTCGCCGCTAACCCCGCTAATCCTGGCGCTCGCTTCGGGAGCGGTTTTCTGCACGAGTCAAAGTGGCGAATGACTCCGGGGGGGGGGGGGGGTTCAAAGGGGAGAATGGGGACATGAAGTCTTGCTCACAGCAAGAGGCGCGAATGTGAGAACGGTCACTCGCGTCTATGCAGGAACGTGACGAATGTCTTGCGGGTGACGAAGGGTGGCACGAGCACGACTGTGTAAATGCGGCATCTGGGTAAAAGTGTCGTATTCGTGGGACCAGCCCTAGTAGAAAATAGTGATCAATCCCAAGCGTCGAACATAGTGGTTTATTGCTCGTCGTTTAGACATTTTTCATAGGTCTCATTGGGCTCCATTAGTTCTTATGATGGAATACCTCAAAACTGAGGCATATATTGACATTTCAAACAATTTTGTTTGTCTAATATTGTGAAACAAATGGATGGGGGATAAATCACACTTCAGATTAATACTACGCTCAGATGGCAAAATGTTATAAATCACTTTTTAAAAAATTTACGTGACAACAATTCTAAGACTGAAGATGAGATAAAAAAATCCGTAATTTGTTTTACATTAGCAAACGTGGTACCAATGTTTCTCATAAATTAAAGGAGTAAGACTTACGACATTTTGTCCTCTTCTAAACATCGGTGAACGAGAATCCGGAATTATTTTCCAATGCGGCAGACGGTTTCTTGGACATTGTCCTTACCGCCATATGGCACCGCGATTTTGCTGGCCACTTTTCTGGGAGCACAGTATAGGTGGACCAGCATTACCCCCCTATGGGCCGGTCACGTAATTTTGAACCGAGTCAAGTGACGAGACCGGAACATTGACCCCGCACAACCTAAATTTGAGAACTTGAAGGACATTGCAGCCACGACATATTTTAAGTGCCCCGGCCACCAATGTGAAAACTCAATTTTTTAAGAAAAGTGACTTAACATTTTGCCAATTAAGTCGTCTCACACACACCATAGCCCGTGAAGTGCTGGTTTGATCACAGAAATATCCTGACCTTACCCTCTGAAAGCCCTGATCCCAATCGAATGAATACCTTTGAGACGAACTGGACTGGCGACTTCGATTTAGTCACAGTGGCCAATATCAGAGATTGATCTTTTGAAAGAATAACGGAAAGTTTCGCTATTAAAATTCAGTGGATAACCTTCCCAATAGAGTTCAGACTGCCATTGATCCTAATGGTAAACCTATAACACAAATTGGACCTATGAGCCATAACATCATTCCATTAAATAAACGAGGTACTCATGTGTCCGAATAATTTAGACCACGCTTTTGTGAATATGTCTGTGTGAGCCCAGGAGCAAAACTCGAACGTCTGATTCTCTGGATAAAGAGAATAACTCCGAAAATCTGAGAAATAATGATCTTCATTCTCATAATAGCAGATTTTAATGAGAAGTATTAAGGATTCTTATGTTTATACCGAAAGTTCAATATATTGTTTCTATACTTATATTAATATTCCGACTCGCTATTAATTATCTCAAAGATTGCAAATGTAATGCGAACTAATGATAAGAATAGGACTGCATGAACTTTTTAGATACTAGAAGATAAGAAAGAAGCTCTTAGCTCTCGTATGAAGGGATATATATCCTCCGAAGTAGATAATCAATGCAAGCCAATGTCAATCGCTGAAGTCCTATTGGACCAACACATCAAGGATCCTTCATTTAGCCTCGAGGATGTATTGTATCAGATCAATTCTTTAACAACAACGGTAAGTCTCTTATTATCCTAATCTCTTTCATAACATACATAAATATAGTCCTCAACTCAAAAAGTCACCCATAACTGATGATCTCACCCTCTCAGTTTACAGTGTGTCCCCAATGCACAGATGTACATTTGATAAAGATTATACAAATTATATATGCCGCGCTTTCTACACATTGCTTATTAAATTCTCCATCAGTAAATGCTTTTGTTTGTTTTTTTCAATCAGATTTGCTCCCACATAAAATGATTTTACTACAGAGTCCATTTGGGATGTAACTTCATGAAAAAAAATTGTTGAGAGATGACAGGCTTTACAACTCCCCTATTTTGATTTACGAAACATTCCTTGATAGGCATCGAGTTTTGCAATATGTTTATGCCTTACACGTTATTTATGTCTTACACGTCTTTTGAAATTGTGATCTGAGAAAACTGACATAATTTACCAAAGCAAGTATAGTGCCATATCATTTGTCTGGATAAAGAAGTATTCATCTGTCCATTCATCCTTGAAAATTCTTTCTTTCCCCTCGTAGGGTTGTGTATATATACAGGGTGATTTTTTTTAAACTGACACTACTCAGAGCCATCTGTAGCGCGATCTATCTGCCGGAATTCCACCAAATGTTTTTTTCTTTCTAATGGCTGGGATAACTGACCATAGGTTCTTCTCCGGGGGGAGGGAGCGGGAAGCAGGAGACCACTTTGCCGCATGCGTTGCCCCGGGTGCACCATAGGGGGTGGATCCACACTGCACCCGTTTGATGGTCCGCGAATTTTGAACCGAGTCAAGTGGCGGGACCAGACCACCTGACCCAGCACCCCTAGAGGTAAATAGAAAATTGATAGAGGGACTAAGGGCGACATGGGAAAGAGTTTCCGAGAAAAAAAAATTTGCCCAAAAGTAGCCGATAGGGGACGACATGGCGCTGTTGTTGTCGGCGCACCCGAGAATTTGCATAAAAAGCAAGTAAAACGTCAAAATGCAAATTCATGACTACGTGGTCGACAGCAGCGCCAGTATTTTGGGCTATGAGTGCGGAATCTGTTGCACCTTCGCTTCTCAGAAGAAAAGGTCATTAGTCGCTTTTTTCCACTTGCATAGCCACCTCGCTCCCCGGACCTAATCCATGTGACATCTTTATGTGGAGTTATTTGAAGTCTAAGGTTTATCTTGGTGGAGTCTCGAACTTGGCGACCCAGAAGGACAACATATCCCGGACTTTGATGAACATTCCTAGTGCCATGTTACACTTGGCTGCTGAGAACGTAGTGTTCAGGATGCAATGCGTAGTCCACCAGGACTGTGGTCACATTGAAGGAGAGAGCAGGGAATTTGCTGCATAAAGTGGTGTTGCAGTGACATTTCTTTGTTATTCATTTGTCTGCTTACAACTTGTTCGGTATTCATCCCTTATCTTTATTGCCTGATATACTGGCGCTGCTGTGGACTAAATAGTCGTGAATTTGTATTTTGATGTTTTTGTTGCCTTTTATGCAAATTCTGGGGTGCGCCGACAACAAAAGTGCCATATCTTTCCCTATCGGTAGGTTTTCTATAGGTTTTCCCTATAGAAACTCTTTCCCATGTCGTCCCTAGTCCCTCTACCAATTTTGGTGGAATTCCGGCTAATAGATCGCGCTACAGATGGCTCTGAGTAGTGTCAGTTTTAAAAAAATCAATATATAAATATATATATATATATATATATATATATATATATATATATATATATAAGTTTAAGGGGAGGTAGGGCATGTCAAAAGGATTCAAAATTGCGTAGCAACCCATGGTCGCAAACGTCATGAGAAAGTGGTATCAGAGGTACAAGAAATGAAGGAATACAAGACAGAAATAATCAGAAATATTAATTGCTCATAAATATTACATATGCTAGGGTAGATGATACCGTTTCAAAAGGCTACAAAAGATGCTCAAAGTTTCCACCATTACAAGAGATGTAGGCGCTACAGCGACGGACCATGGATTGGCCGACACGTTTGAAAACACCTGGATTTGCTTGGACCTGGTTGCCTGGCCTCCATACTGTCTGGATTTAAACTGCCTGGATTTCTTTCTTTGGGTGCACTTAAAGGTGCTGTGTATGGAACACCTGTTGAGTCTGAAATGGATCTGGTTGCAACAATTGTTTGCGCTGCTGCATATATCCAAGCAAATCCAAGTGTTTTCGAACATGCCCGCCAATCCATGGTCCGTCGCTGTAATGCTTGTATCTTTTGTAATGGTGAAAACTTTGAGCATCTTTTGTAACCTTTTCAAGTGATATCATCTACCACAGCATATGTAATATTTATGAGCAATAAACATTTCTGCTTATCTCTGTCTTGTATTCCTTCATTTCTTGTACCTCTGATACCACTTTCCCATGACGTTAGCGACCATGCGTTTCTATGCAATTTTGAATCCTTTTGACATGCTCTATCTCCCCTTGAATTTTGTCCCAATCATTATGGGACACCCTGTATATTAATTATATATACATTAATTATATATATATATATATTATATATATATATATATATGTGTGTGTGTGTGTGTGTGTGTGTGTAAGTAACACGCCAACACAGTCCCATGTTAACGGAGACCAGAGTCGACACACCTCAGGAATCTGTAGTCGTGACCAAGAATTTAGGAATCTTTTCATTTAAAAATTACTTTTATTATCCGTTTCTTAACATCGATGACGGCGGTTTACTAGACAACAGTGCCACGCCAAAAATCTGCTCTTCGAGGTATGCTGGAACTTATACAAACTTCATTCCATCACGTGGCTAAAGGGTGTAATTTAATAGCTGATTGGTTAAAAGTTTAGTGTTTATGTTCAAATCTGAATTTTTTAGACCCCACGCCGCGTCACGTCTAATTTCGTCAAAAAGTCAGCCATCTTGAATGATTTTGCCGAAGGCTGTAACAATGGAATTTAACAAGGGAAAATTAAGTACTTAATAAGATTAAAAAGGGATATGTAATTTTGAATAGTAGAGTGAGGAATTAATGGTTTTTAAAGTGTTGACTTTAGAAATTACTAGTTTTTTTAATATTATATATATATACACCAGGTGACCATAATTTAACTTGGCCTATTCAGAGACCTCTGTAGCTATAACTAAAAGGCGGATTGAGCTGAAATTTTGCAGATAGACAATTCAAAGTATACGCTGAAAGATTCCGAAAAAAAAGTTCAAAAATGTCCTCTAGGGGGCGCATTACATGGAAATAATTTAAACAACCTACAAATTCCAATTGAAGCATAATTTATTTGTTACACAATGTCTAGCGATGTAAAGAAAATTGTCCAATGTGGGCTTTCGCATTAGTATGAAAAATTTGCTGGTGATGAACAGCGGACCGCAGCTGGTCGCCAGTAATCTGTCGAACATACAATGTTATCCGGTCCTTCACGTCAGCCAAAGTTGTAACGTTCCCCCTATAAACAAAGTTCTTTAAATAGTCCCATAACCAAAAATCACACGGAGATCGGGAGAACGGTCCTGCCAAGGACTAGGAAACGATCGGCTAATCACCCTGTCATCCGCAAAATGTTGTCGCAAAAACCTCCGCACACAGAGTCCATAATGTGGAGGGGCACCATCCTGCATAAAAGTAATAGACTCAAGGCATTGTCGCTGCTGGAGTTGAGGTAATAGGAAACTGCTGATCATGTCACGATATCTGAGGGCTATTGCAGAACATGTGACATGGCCATTATCTTTAAGTTCTTCGAAAAAGAATGGTCCAAGGATAAATTGGGAAGTGAAGCCACACCAGATGGCAACTTTAGGCCAGTGTTGCGGAATTGTGCAGAAGGCACGGGGATTTTTCAAGGCCCAAATTCGACAATTCTGGGTGTTCACTGTTCCGTTCCGATAAAAATGAGCCTCGTCACTCCAGAGAATATTCCACGGCCAGGAGTCATCGACTTCCATTCGGACAAAAAAGTTAGGGCAAAGATAAGCGGCGGTCACTGTCAGTGAAAAGCAGTTGCTGGTTGTGGCTGATCTTAGACGGAAAAAATTTCACTAATTCTCTCAGGATCTTCTGCACTGTGATATGCGGTACGTCTAATTGTCGTGACACTGCACGTGCACTGCTGACTCCATGATCATTTCTCAGTGGCTGCTCGACAACGGTCGTTGCTACTTCTGAAATGACTTCTTCGCTGATAGGCTTTCGCCCTCTGCCACGTTGAACGCTTAAACACCCAGTGTTTTCAAATCGAGATACCATGTCTCTCACACTTTGTAGAGACATTGGACCCCGACGCAAATTCTTTTGACGTCGAAATTCGCGAAGAGTTGCAACAGCATTTCCCTGGTTTTGATTAAAAAAAGTTTTACGATTAACGCACGTTCTTGTAATTTGATTGCCATAGTAACTAAAAGAATGATGCTCACTCGATCTCATCCTTGTTACACCCAGAATTCACTTTGAATTCGTATGCTTATGCAGATCAGATTGTTTTCTTCTTCACTTGCAGTGCCATATTTATCAACTTTTGTACCGTCATAATGCTTCAAAATGTAAAAATAACAGTTTTAAACATCATAATGCTTGAGAATGTAAAAATTAAATTTTTAAATGACTTTTTTACTGTGAACAGTTACTTACTGCATGACCTTTCAAGCATTTAGGCTGTAATGCTCTCCCTAGCGGACATTATTTTTGTTTTGTTATATATATATATATATATATATATATATATATATATATATATATATATACTACCCTACAATAATGGGCCGGATGCCAGCGGATTTGCAAGTGACCTGTTAAGGTTAATATGGTACGCAAAGTCGTAACGTCATTAGTTCTGTGCTAAATTATGACAATATGTCGAAACGAAAGGAACTTAGTGGCTTTGAAAGAGGTGTTATAGTTGGTTGTCACATTACTGGCAAGTCTAGTCGTGCAATTGCGGTAGAATTATCACAGCCACGGTCAACTGTTGGTGATGTTGTGAAGAAGTGGACTATGGGATTTGGGACACGAACTGCACATGTTAGTCGTCCCCATAAACTGACGAAACGGGATCGGCGTGTCCCGAAGCGGTAGGTTCGTAAGAACCGCAAGAAACCACTCCAAATCATCAACAGTGAGTTTCAACAGGCAGCAGGGGTTACGGTGCACCCCAATGCTTTGCGGAAAGAACTGCACGCCCTCAATATCCCCCTCAATGTTGTGTTGCAGCACACAAACTAAACATCACCCCCATCCAACAAAGCCGGCAGACTCACTTGGTGTTTGCAACATCGCAACTGGACTGTGAATCACTGGAAAACTGTTTTATGGAGCGACGAGTCGGGCTACACTCTCTTCCAAATGGATGAGCGTGCTTGGGTTTGGCGACTGCCAGGCGAACGTCTATTACCCGTGTGCATCGTTCCAGCTCTCAAGTTTGGTGGTGGTGGTGTACTTGTTTGGGGGTGTTTCTCGTGGTATGGCCTGATAACTTTGCATGTTGTTCCTGGGAAATTGAACACCGACGCCTACTTGAACATTTTGGACAATCAGGTTCTTCCTACGCTCTGACAATTTTATGGAATGGACGAATGTTACTTCCACGACGCCAAGGCTCCATGTCATGTTGCAGCTTCTGTCAAGCAGTGGTATCAAGATATGAATGTAAAACGTCTTCTCTGGCCTGATCAGAGTCCCGACCTAAACCCCATAGAACATTTGTGGGACGAGTTAGACCGACGCTTAAGGGAACCACGTTCAAAATCTACAGCTGAACTGGCTACATTCTTGCATCAGGAATGGACACAAATACCCATAGCTGTGTATCAAAACCTTGTTCAAAGTATGCCTAGAAGGATTTCTAGTGTAATTGCAGCACTTGGGGACCATCCCCCTATTAAAGCATGTATTATTTCCCTTATACCATCACATCTTGCTGTCTGATGCATTATTGTAGGGTAGTATATATATATAAAAGAGCTTGTCTGTTTGTTTGTCCGCTATAGAATCATAGACTGTTTCACCCATCGGGACCAAATTCGGCACAGTTAATGTTTAGGACCCGAGAAACTTAAATCAGGAAAAACGAAATTTGGGGCTCAATTAGTTTTTTAATTAATTTTTTAATGATTTTTGTGCCCCTAAGCGCACCTCTTAAATGTGGATACAGCCCCTTCACCACAACCAGTGAAATTAGATACGCGGGGGAAAAGAGGTTTGTTTCAAGGGGTGATTTGGGGGTGGTTTGAGAGTTGGTCTGGGGGTGACGGGGGGCGAAGTGTTTATTTTATTTTTCTTACGTTTAGTGGAGTCGTGAGTCTAAAAAGGTACTGCAATGATGAGCGAAATGGCACGGGGCTTGCGTAAGTCAGAAGATTTGGTCTTGTCCTCGGATTCTGACCTATCGACTGCAGCCTTGTTAGGTTAGCTGGGCCATCCTTGAGTTGGTCCAACCCTAGAGGTCACGGTCCTCGTCATTGGGGTGGTGCCCTTTGGCGAACACAGGACACGTCGGCTCACGAGGGTTCCGCAGGGTGGGTTGTACAGCAACGATGAGGTTTTTACCAAGTTGCTGGTTCTGCGCCCAGGGTTGCGACTGTCCCCTCTCAAAATCGACCATTCCCAATTTAGGCAAGTCGTCTCCTATCTGGGATTTGCACCGATGCTGTCTTTTATTTTGCAAAAATTTTTGAGTCATTGCCAGTAATTTATGGTTACTCCTCTCTTGGTTCTTTAAGTTCTTCGTGTCCTCGCTCGCAGCCATTAATTATGTGTAGTCGTTTCGTTTGGGCCCCTTTGCTCCTTCTTTTCTTAGATTAGTCCTCTTGAAGGTTGGCCTGCACGAGTGTCCTCCGGCAGAACTTTTTCGTCTTCTAAATTCAATTCTTTTCCTAGGCTTATCCGTCTGTTCTGCTTGGAGTCCGTCTGTGTCTCTGGCTTTGTGGGGTGTGTCCTGTGGGCGGTGGGTGCGGGGGGCCTTGTCTGGGTCGTGCGCGGGGTGGTTGCCTGCTGCGGGTCTATCCACACCGTCGGGATTATCCCAGTTGGGCTTCTGCCAGGTCGGGCCCGAAGTGTGCTTCTTGGGAGTCTAAAAAGGTTGAGAACCGCTGCTTTAGACAATTTTAGACAATGGCGTTCAAACTAATAGAACTTAATAAAATTTCGGGAAAAAAAAGGAAGAAGAAAAAAAAAAAATTAAGTTTGTCCCATGGCCAGTTTTTGTAAGCCTTCTGTTGATCTAAATATATTAATTGTTTGAGGATCATAAAATGGGAAGAAGTTTAAGAGTTCTACAGGTTTTTTCCCCTAAGTTCGCGAACCAGAGTTAACATACGATATGTATTTGAATTACTTATTCCGTGAAATCATATAAGATAAATCTTTTAGACTTTTGGGGTTTTTTAAGCAGTGGGAGGAAAAGCTCTTTAAACAGAGAAACATAACGACACATAACTTTCATACCGAACTATTAGTCCATTAGTTATATTAAGGCATAAGAAAATTAATGAAATTATTTTTTAAAAATTATTGCCCGGGTAGATATATAGATATAAAATTTTTCATGCTTTCCATCAAAAAAATACTGGGTATATCATTTCAGTAGAAACGCGCGAAGAGCATTCTGTCTGGCCAGATGAACATGAAGAGCGGGGGATGCAGCCCAGTATTCTTTTGATGGAATGCATGAAAAATTTTATATCTATATATCTACCCGGGCAACGCCGGGAAATAATGCTAGTATATATATATATATATATATATGTGTGTGTGTGTGTGTGTGTGTGTGTGTGTGTGTGTGTGTGTGTGTGCGTGTGCGTGTATATACACTGGAGTGGCAGCATATCTGGGATAGACGATCTTATTCGAAATACTAAGCAACACACACTTTCTCGTCAATGGTTTCGTCCGCAAGCAGTATATATAAAGAGACAGAGATATGTGGTAATCTAAAGAGCTGACTGCGCAGTGAACATGGCAGGCAATCGCGAATTTAAGCGACGTACGATAGCTCAGCGGTTCTTAACCTATGGGTCGCGACCCAAAATTGGGTCGCGAAGCATATTTCTTGGGTCGCGCTGAGTCGAACCAAAAAAGTTAGTAATACACCAAATAATAAGTAATACCAACACCTCCTAGAAGAGTTATTCCCTAATACAAGTTATTCCCTAATACAATGTTTCGGTTTTACCGCTCTTCGCGAATGGCCTTCCGGAAGTTGCTGAATGAAATTGTTGCGGTAGTCAATTTTATCAAATCAAGAGCTCTTAACTGTAGAATTTTCCGCGAACTGTGTTTCGAATTTGGTGCAGAATACGAACATTTATTATATTATTCTGAAGTTAGATGGCTGTCCCGGGGCAAAGTTGTTCAAAGAGTATTATCATTACGGACAGAAGTCGAATTATTTTTGAGAGAAAAGAAACACCCATTAGCATCTAAATTCTCCGAATTGAAGTGGATTACTCAAGTTGCTTATTTGTCAGATATTTTATTTGAAATAAATAATCTAAATACGTCTATGCAAGGACGTAATCATACTATTATTGAATTAACTGAAAAAATTACATGTTTTAAAAATAAACTCAAATTATGGACAAATAAGGTTGAAGTAAAGAAACTTGCTTCATTCCCGACTCTTAATTTACTTGTTGAAGACAATAATATTGATATCACAGATTTTGAAATACAGAAAATTATTATTAATCATTTAGAAAAACTAATAGCAGACTTTGATCGATATTTCCCTGCAGACGATGTTTTCAAATATAATTGGGTTCGAATGCCATTTAATTTTGATGTAAGTGATTTGCATGAGGAATTTGTTAATATTAATCAATTTCAAGAACAATTAATAGAAATACAAAGTGACCAAGCACTTCGATACAATTTCTACAAAAACACTGAATCTTTATGTGCTTTCTGGTTAAAATTAAAAACCGAAAAGCCAATAATTGTTAAAGAAGCCCTAAAAGTATTATTGCCCTTTTCAACAACATATATGTGTGAGGCTGGTTTTTCGGCTCTGTGTGTAATCAAAAACAATTACCGGAACAAGTTAAATCCTGAAATAGATATAAGGTGCTCCTTGACAAGCATTCAACCGAGGTTTGAAGATCTTTCAAAATGTATTCAAGCACAAGGTTCTCATTAAAACTGTATGACTTGCATTTAAAATTTAAAAGACTTAACATATGTATTGATATTTCTTTTTTTTTAGGAATAAGTTAAAATGTCAATTATTTTCAAAATGTTATAAATATATTTTAATTTGGTCAATAAAAATTATTAAAAACACTTGATTATTAATTAAATTTTCCTTGGATCGAAAAGTACTTTTGTTTATCTTTATTATTAAAAAAATAAATAAAAAATTTGTAAGTTAAAAAAAATCATCATCGTAGGATTGAAGATTTTTTTAAAATACGATCTAAAATAAAGCAATGAAAAAATTTTGACTTTTTTTTGGGTCGCGACATGAACATATTTCTCAAATTTGGGTCGCGGCTTAAAAAGGTTAAGAACCACTGCGATAGCTGGTGCTCGTGAGATGGGTCATGGCATTTCGGAGATACAGGTAAAGTTTAGATTTTTCGATCGACCATTTCAAGGGTGTACTTTCAATAGAAGAATTCCGATAAAACATCGAACCTGCGGCAACAGTGTGGTCGTCGAAAGACTCTGGATGATCGTGATTGGCGCCATCTGTCGAGAATCGTATCAAGAATCGTATTAGAAACTGTAGTGACCATTCATTTTTACCATGTTTCTATTAATACGCTTTTTTCTTTGTCCAGTACAAATCTTGCAATCGATTTTTAACTAACTTTCCGACTAGCTAGACATTGGAAACTTTTAGAATAGCTCAGAACATGATGACAATGCATTCTTTTAATACTTTTAGCCATCTTTAATCAGAATTTAATTCATTTTCAGTTAATTTTGTTTGAAAATTTCTTATAATTGCTCTCTTTATTACGCATTTGATCATTTTCTTTCAAGTTGATGGGATAATTCATCAAAAAAAAATTTAAAAAGTATCTATATCTATAAAGGAAGAAGTCCTGACTTATATATACATACACGTATCAACGCCCAGCAAAAACTATTGGAGATACAGATATCAAATTTTAGGAGCTTATTACTTTTGTGCTGAAGGCGTCATTTAAGAAGCGATTTTTCAAAATTCGCCCCCCAAGGGGGGGAGGGGGGCAAAACGTGTTTTTTACATATTCCTTCATATCTCAAAGAAGGATATTTATATCCATAACATTCTTGCTTTAAAATGTAAGTAACATGAATACCTAAAAACCAATTTCAGGATTTTTCAAAATTAGACCCCCAAGGGGGGGAGGGGGAAAAAACGTGTTTTTACGTGTTTTATCACATTTTCCTTCATATCTCGAAGAAGAAAACAGATATCCATAAGATTCTTGCTTTAAAATGTAAGGAACATAAATACCTAAAAACCAATTTCAGGATTTTTCAAAATTCGCCCCCCAAGGGGGGGGAGGGGGACAAAACGTGTTTTTTACATATGCCTTTATATCTCAAAGAAGAAAATCGATATCCATAAGATTCTTGCTTTAAAATGTAAGAAACATGAATACCTAAAAACTAATTTCAGGATTTTTCAAAATTCCCCCCCCAAGGGGGGGAGGGGGGCAATTGTGTTTTTTACATATGCCTTTATATCTCAAAGAAGAAAATCGATATCCATAAGATTCTTGCTTTAAAATGTAAGAAACATGAATACCTAAAAACCAATTTCAGGATTTTTCAAAATTCGTCTCCCAAGGGGGAGAGGGGGGCTAAACGTGTTCTTACGTGTTTTATCTATATATATAAAGAAATCAACACCCAGCAAAAACTATTGGAGATACAGATATCAAATTTTAAGAGCTTATTACTTTTGGGCTGAAGGCGTCATTTAAGAAGCGATTTTTCAAAAATCGCCCCCCCCAAGGGGGGTAGGGGGGGCAAAACGTGTTTTTTACATATTCTTTCGTATCTCAAAGAAGGAAATTGATGTCCATAAGATTCTTACTTTAAAATGTAAGGAACACGAATACCTTAAATCCAATTTCAGGATTTTTTAAAATTTGGCCCCAGGGGACGGGGAGGGGGGGCTTAACGTGTTTTTCACGTATTCCTTTATATATCAAAGAAAGAAACAGATATCCATAAGATTCTTGCTTTAAAATGTAAGGAATACGAATACCTAAAAACCAATTTAAGGATATTTCAAAATTCGTCCCCCAAGGGGGTTAGGGGGGGCTAAACGTGTTTTTACGCATTTTTTACATATTCCGTCATATCTCAAAGAAGGAAACAGATATCCATAAGATTCTTGATTTAAAATGTAAGAAACACGATTAAATGTAACAAACACGATCAATGTCACGATTTTTCGACATTCGCTTTAGATTTTGAAAAAATTGCTAGAAACAATCCAATAATTTATATTTCCTATATATCACCATTTTGAACACCAAATTGGTGGTAGGAGAAAAGAGAGAGATCAACCTTAATTAAATGAAGTGTGGAAAGGTGTGTGTGTGTGTGAATTGTATATATTTCGGTTGTTAGTACGTATACATCTAGAGCTCAGGTTAACTCCATTCATTTTTATTATCCTGGGCAACGTCAGGTAATTCTTTGTTTATGAAACCGGCGATTTTCACAAGGGTTTACGGGGAAGCCCTCAAACTCCTCGAAGGGCCGGGATCCAGTGGGTTATCAAAATTGAAAGAAACATTTTAATGTTGACATTAGCATGGGGGGTGGGTTATTATAATATGCTGATGGGATGATGACCAGTGGAGAGGGGTATAGATTGCCATAAAATACAAATATACATATCATACAAGTAAGCTTTATTAAGGGTTCACCCGTGCAACGCCGGGTATATAAAGCTAGTTTATCTATATATATAAAACAGTTCCGTAACTGACTCATTCATTCACTGACTGACTGACTGACATACAACGCACAGACCAAACCGCTGGACCTAAAGGGCTGAAATTTTGCATGGCGATTCTTCTAATAGTGTAGGGGTGCACTAAGAAAGATTTTTCAAAAATTCTTCTTAGATTTTTTTAAATTAAATTTTTAAGCTGTTTTTTTAAACTTTTTTTACGTTTACATTTAAAATAATACATTGAGGGTTATAAAATTTGTATCACGATAAAGATCATAAAAATTCCTTCAAAATGAAATTTTTTTCGAATTTTTACCTCCATTTCCTGATTTTTGGTGAATTTTTAAAGATTAATTTTTAGAATTTAATTTATTAAATGCTGATCACTTGATTTCTTTTTCTGGTACTTTCAATAAATTTATCGTCACGTGCGTAACAACTAAATAGACAAAAAAAATATTTTTTTCTCTTTCTAATGCAGCAGACGATTGGATATTATCCAAAAAAAATGCATATCCCTTACGATTTTTTTATAAATATATATATATAGATAGATAGATATTTTACATCAATTGTATACATTGATCATCGCATTTATTATAAATATATATATTTATTTTTTGGCATAAATTGCATACGTTGACCGTTGTATTTAATTTTAATGTACTCCGTAGCGAAGCGCGGGTTTTCAGCTAGTTAATACATAGAATTGTCAAGTTTATATGATTCAACAGAAAATTTAAAAACGTGGTATATAAAAAGTTCTTTTTATCTTGTAATTATCTGATGTTATTTGATATTCTTATTTTGTTATTAATAACATAGAAAATAACTACATTTTCTGCTCTTAAAAAACCTTTCCAGAATTACGAAGGCGTGTCTACTACAACGATGTGGTGCCTGTTTTTACTCGGTCATCACCAAGATGTCCAAGAAAAAGCGTTTCAAGAAGTGATTACAGAGACAGGGGATGATGTAGCGTTCGAAGAATTACAGAATTTGAAGTATTTGGAATGCGTCATCAAGGTAAAATTCAAGCAGTCTATGAAAAGGATAAAACATGTTTTTAATGCTTGAGAGTATACCAAACTGTTTTGAACTTGTTGTTGTTCAAATGCGGCCGATACTATTGTCTTTCCCATACATTATTCGTTTAAACATTCTTAGTTAACAAGCTCAAATAAATATAATTTTTTAAGCAAAATATGATAGCTAAATTTTATAATTAACACAACATTCATATACTAATTTTATCCAGAGTATGAGTTCTTTTTACTCGTTTTTCTGCCAATCGAATTGCTTTGGCATAGTAGCAAAATACTTCATGGGCTCGAGGTCTTGAGGTAGCGCGCTGGCTTTCGATGCTGAGGGTGCTCGGATCGAATCCCGAAACGCGCCATTAAATACTTCCGTGTCTAGGCTGGAAATGGGCACGCCTGATCCGTAGACCGGAAAGTCCCTCTATGAGGTTATAGAGGGCGGGAGAGAGTACGATCCCCCCCCCCTGGGGGTTGCTTTGTCAAAATTAAGGTGGCAACTAGCTAAGACGGACTCCGACCCTTGTTGTACTGTATAAACCGGAGTCGCACACTTCATCCCGAAGCCTATTTGAATCTGGTTTGGAACTTCTAGCCAGGGGGCATTAGAAACAACAACAAATACATTCATTCCTCATCTGTGTTTTTTGTGATATTCTTTCTCCACATAACATGTCACTTGGAATTTCAATTTGATATTTTCACAGGAAACTTTAAGACTGTACCCTATAGTTCCTGTGTTTGGAAGGCATTTACGTAAAGAAGTGGAATGGGGTGAGTTTTTGTCTTTACAGAACAATGTTTTTAAAAACGCGGTTGGCACTTATCGGAAGGACATTCGACCGCATGTACAACGACAACTGTAGTCTATTTTATGATGTGAGCACCCAGTACAAGGGGAACCCGACGTTTCTTGGCAAGGTAACATGAGAACTTGCATGTGTTAAATCGGAGGAATACACATGAAATTTTAGCATGAAATTACACATGAAATTTTAGCAAATTTCATGTGTAAAGTTTGCTAAAATTTCATATGTAAAGTTTTCTTGTATAAATTTTATGGAGAACATTTTTCTCTATAAAATACTGGCTAAAGGATATTGTCAAGAACTCCCATGACGTAGCAGCGATTCCAGCGCCAATACGACACCCACGCATGCTACTGCGCTTTGGCGCGAGTCAGTTGAAAAACGGACGTACGAGAGACGAGACCCCCTTCGGTTTTGTTCCATAGATACAAGGGAGGTCTTCGGTAATTTTATGTAAATCGTGTAAGATCTGTTTATATATGTAGAAGTTCTGTGTAATTTATCGTCTTGTCAGTAAACGTCTTTTGTTCGTGTATCAAGATCTAACGTCGTTATTTTGCGTGAGTGTCTTTATTGGATAACTCCCGTTCAGTGGCAGCCTGGAATGAAAGGTGAGTGATTCTTACCTTATTTAATTGACACTGACATATTTTTCTGTTGTTTTTGGGGGAAAAATAACAGATATGAAAGAAGAACTAAAGTTTCTGATGTAAAATATTTTGTTTTTCAAAATTTTGCTCAACTTTGGCGGACCGTAGCACCGGAGCCAATGATCATGGAATAAAACTTTACAAACAAAGTTGTAATAAATTTTATAGTCTACAAGTTTTGTGCAGGAAGTTTTTCTCAAAATTGTACAAATGCGAAGGTATGAGCAAAAAAATTGAAAAACTCCAAACTTTTTGAGGTTTTTTGCACCCCACGGGGAGAGGAGCTTGAAAACTTGGGTTTTTTATTATAGACCCGATATACGAGGATAAATCATATAAAAAATTAGAACTCTCCGACCTTTTGCAAGGTAACACCCTTTTTTTTCTTCCTCTAGTTCCTGAACTACACTGAAGTGCCACTGAATTAGGTATACCTACCTAGTAACGAGTTGGCCCTCCTATGGCCTTGATAACGGCAGCCACACGACGAGGCATAGATTCAACAAGTTTCTGGAAGCGTTCCACGGGAATGGCTTGCCAAATATTGGCTAAATCTGGCCATAATTCAGTAAGGTTCTTTGGTGCTGTGTGATGGCCTTTCACGCCTTGTTCCAAAACATCCCAAAGATGCTCAATAGAATTTAAGTCTGGGCTTCTAGGTGGCCAATTCATGACAGAGAAATCAGAGGAATGCTCATCCAACCAGCCAGTAGCCAACCGGGACTTGTGAGAGGTACAGTTGTCTTGCTGGAAAACACCATTACCGTGCGGATAACAGAACAGCCTAAACGGATGGAGGTGATCACCCAGCAACTCTACGTACCAAATTGCATTGAGGGAGGTTGGTACACGCACCAAAGATCCCAAACTGTGCCACGAAAAAACACCCGAGACCATGATTGAGCCACCATGCCCTTGTACAGTTCCAGCCAGGCATGCAGGATCCATGGCTTCATGAGCCTGACACCATATTCTCAGCCTCCCGTCGGCGTTAAGTAGTCGGAATCGAGACTCATCACTCCATGCTACTCGTTTCCAGTCCTCTACACTCCAGTCTCTGTGCTCTCTTGCCCAGGCAAGACGTGCAGCCCGATGGCGAGTATAGAGCAATGGTACTCTCGTAGGTCGACGGCTCCCGAAACCCACGGTGAAGCGAGCGTTGCACAGTCCGTTTGCTGACTGTACGACTGGCACCGTCATTAAACTGGGTGGTAATTTGAGCTAATGTTTGGCTTCGCTGGCTACGTACAATACGCCTGAGCCGTCTCTCACCATGCACTGTCAAGGCTAATTGTCCTTTGCAGTTTGCCCGATCGCTAGTTTATTTTCCACCATCCATGTATTCTTGGTATACTCTTGACACTGTCGACCTTGAAAATCCTAGCTGCCTGACGATTTCGGAAATTGAATGGCCCATGCGTCGCGCACCTACGATTTTTCCGCGATCGAAGGCGTCTAAATCAGGCAGTTTACCCATACTGGCAATTCCAACAACTAATTCAGAACAACCACAGTACGCGCTATATATGCAGTTACCACAGCGCCCTCACTTGCGCATACATGATGCGCAGCGCTACACAATTTGCATAGGCTTTGCTATCCCTAATTCAGTGGCACTTTAGTGTATATGTGGAAATTCGGGGAGAGACATGTCAGGCCCCATCGGAGGTTGGAGGTCTGGAAAGTTAGTTGAGGATTGGGAGAGTCAGAGGTAGGAACCCCAGCGAGTTATGCTGGAGAGATTGCAACGATCTCTTTCTGTGAACATTCTTAGTGAGACAGGAGTCGACTCTCAGCGATTAGGCTAGGGAAGGGGTCGCCGGATAGTCGGAAGTAAATTTATAACATACTTAATTATTTAATTCAAAAGCATGCTTTAAACTTTCCAAAATTATATATTTTCAATATTTTTATTTATATTTTTTTTAAGTTAAAAATGTACGATAATGTTAAATAAGGTGTCAAACAGTCTTACAAGGCTATATTGCTTCCATTCGCTTCTACCTACATATATGAGACTGCGTTTTCAAACTGAGTGACTATTAAAACCAAACAACGATGAAATGAGAGTACCGTTCTCACATATTTCACCAAATATTGAAGAAATGCTATCTGAGTTCTAGGTTCACCCCTCTCATTCATTATTTTCTAGTTTAGATTTATATAGATAAAATTGAAGTTTATAATTTTTAATATGAAGCTTATAATTTAAAAATAAAGCTCTTTTTTAATTTTAATTTTTCTTAATTTTTACCTAAAAGAAATACAAATAGATATTAATATTTCAATATGAAGTTTTGGTCACGCGAGATTTGGCAGAAACAAGTGTATATGGTAAGGGAAGATATTTTTTTGCTGTTATTATACAAAGTAAATATATGCCAAAGATCTACAGTTAATAAATTTTGAAATAGTTTCTCAAAATTTGCTTATTTCAAATTTCTATTCTTTTGTCAACATTTCATAATTTTTTTTTAAAGTGTTAATATTACAAAAAAAATTTATTGGGGGTCGCGTGATTTTTTTTCTAAAAAAATGGGTCGTGGTCGACAAAAGTTTGCGCACCACTGGACTAGAGTATCATAGAGCTTTCTTTGTGTGTAAATATTTTTACGTGTATGTGTTGTGTGTCAAGTTTCAATAAACGTCTTTCGTCCGACAACGTGCTCCCCTGTGGATAAATTGTTTTACGTGTATATGTGTCAAGTTTCAATAAAAGTCTTTCGTCCGACAACGTGCTCCCCTGTGGGTAAACTGTTTTACGTGTATGTGTTGCATGTCAAGTTTCAATAAAAGTCTTTCGTCCGACAACGTGCTCCCCTGTGAGTAAACTGTTTTACGTGTATGTGTTAACTAAAAATTATTTCTTTTATAGGGAACTATACAATTCCAAAGGACTCGTCCATCATTTTTGTCCCTTACATGTTACATAGAATACCGGATATACCCTGATCCCGAAAAATTTGATCCGGATCGATTTATGGAACTAAATTCCAAAATAAGTGCGTGGAATTACGTACCTTTCGCTGAAGGTATTCGTTCCTGCCTTGGTAAGTATTTCCTATAAATTCATGTTGATTTTCCTAAATTGGCAATGTAAAAACTTCAGTATTGAAAATTATGATGATAATACATTGAAACCCCCTATTCGACGGCCACCCCTCTAAATGGCCATATTTTGTTCAAATCGATTAAGACAGCTGTGTACTAACCCAATTTGATTCGCTCACCTCAATGTTAACTTATGGAGAAAATGTTTCCAAGGATTGCCGACTTGGACTTAAAGATTTTTTTAAAATTGTACTCGGTAATAAAGAAAGAAATTTTACACCTTAGGACATTTTTCATTTTTTTAATGCAAATAATATTTAAAAATTTAAACTATTCGGGGATAACACCTGGTAGAGTGTGTTTTAAACGTTCCTAAATTTCTTTGAGGGACGCAGTTTATAAAACGAATCCTATTGCAAGATGCAGAAAAGTTCAGGCTCTCTGAAAATACCAATTTTATTGGGTTATCAGCATTTATGTAGCTGACAATAGTAGACACATTTTCTCCATAGGTTAACATTGAGGTGAGCGAAACCAATAGAGTTAATACACAGCAGCCTTAAAGACTCCATAGAGCCAATGTTAGGGAAGGAACCTCTTTTCGCCTGCCAGCCCTCAAAACGGTCACTTTTTTTCGGAACCGTGGCTGGCCGCCATAGAAAAGTTTCACTGTATATATTTTTCAAAAATTCCTTGCATCAAACAACAACGAGATTTCAAAAAATCTCTTTCATGTCTTGAATTACGTCAATTTTATCGAAAAATATTATTTGGGTTTACATTAATTCTATAATGCATGCATTTTTTTTCAAAAAATGGGTTTTTAATGGTAAAAACACGAGAAAAATATTGAAAAAAAATTAATAAATTTCGAACAAATTTAATTTTTTTCATTTATTCTTATGATTACATTTATAAAGGTTGACTATAAAATTTTCTTTGTAGCCAAATGGAAATCCCTTGTAGTGTAGGGTTAATTGTGGTAATTCAACGCTATACCCTTATGTTTAACCACCACTGACCGCTAAGAACGACTAACTACGCAGACACCGATTTATTATCAGATGACGTTTAAAAACTCTAACATTCTCCTTCTCATTTAAGTGCTCAACTGTACAGTTACATAACGCATATCGTGGTTTTCAATTTAAATTTCAAAATTCTTAGCTTTGAGCCCGAGGTAGCGTAGTGGTAGCGCGTCGGCTTTTGGCACCGAGGGTGCTCGGTTTGAAACCCAACAAGCGCCTTTAAATACTTTTGTGTCTAGGCCGGATATGGGCACGTTAAATCCGTAAACTGGAAAATCCCTCTATGTTTTCAGAGAAGGTGGGAGAGAGTACGATTCCCCAGATGTGGCCTTGGGGGGTCGTTCGGTCAAAATTGAAGTGGTGCCTACCTAAGACGGACTCCGACCCTTCTGGTGCTATTGTAAAACCGAAGCCGCACTCCTAAGGCCGTCTGCACACGGAGCAACTCAAAAGAAACTGATAACTGACTCCAATCACAAACCAGTCCGTGATGACTCGTAACCTATGTAATTGAATGGAGTCACGCACACGGCGCAACTGGTTACAAACCCGTCCCGGACGGGTTTCTTACGGTACCCGGACGGTAACTTTTCTGCACCTAGTTTCGCTTGGAAGGCAATGACCAGGATTTTGTCTTTGAAAGTCGGGTATTGACATGATAAGATCTGTTGTGTACTAACCCTATTGGATTTGCTCAACTCAATGTTAACCTATGGATAAAGTGTGTCTACTATTGACAGCTACATAAATGCTGATAATCCAATAAAAATGATATTTTCAGATAGCCTGAACTTTTCTGCACCTTGCAGCAGGATTCATTTTATAAATTTCATCCACCAAGGAATTTACGAACGTTTAGAACACACTATACCAGATTTTTCCCCCAAATAATTTAAATTTTAAAATATTATTTGCATTTTTTTTAACGAAAAATGTCCTAGGTGTAACATATCTTTCTCTATTACGGAGTACAATTTTAAAAAAAAACTTTCAATCCAAGTCGGCAATTCTTGGACACATTTTTCTCCGTAGGTCAGCAATCAGGTGAGCAAATCCAATAGGGTTAGTACACAGCAGCCTTAAATGCGTTGTATTAAACTGGTGAAGTTCATTGAGAGAATTTCGTTGCTATTGCTGATTGGGTCACTTTTGTCTACAACATATTTCGTGTGCTAATCTGAGGCCAGAATAAATTCCTCTTTGAATTAAAAAAGGGCCTAAAGCTGTACAACTTCAACATAAGGCAGTGTGAGAATATATGACTGCAATATAAATTTTTAACAAAGGATTATAAATATTGCTTTTTCCCTGAAAAAAAGGCGTTCAGTAAGTTATTTTTATGCAACAATAAATGTATAGAACTTTCAGTTAATTTCTCGTCTTCTTTGTTTCACTATAGGTAGTTAGACAGAAAAAAAAATTATTACATGGTACACCGAACTCTTTTTTTTTTTAACACAATTTTGAAGTTACACGGTCCAAGAAAAAACAGTCTTTTTTTCACGCTTTATTTAGTCTAACACTTTTCAAAATCATTGTCTTGTAAGTACATATCAAAAATCTATTACCACACTTACAAAACTAGTAACACTGCTACTTAACCAATTTACGAAATTAATTTACTTGAACAATTAGTGTTCCATTATACTAAAAGTAATATTTAATTCATTTTTATCTATCCATAATACCAATTCCTTGATTCAACCATTGGGTCAGGGTGTAATCGCTGCGTTTAAGCTTTAATGTATTAAACGAGCATTCCAACATATTTTGAATGCAGTTGAGATGGACAACTTCACAATTGTTGATGCATGAAAAAAATATTCAGTTATGGATTGCCTTACATATGCTTCATCGGCCAGAGAGAAGTTAAGGGTGTCTACTTTAAATGCCTGCTGGAAAGCAATTTTAGCCAGAATGCATCAAAAGTGGTAGCTCAGTGCCCCAAACATCCGTGGAGTCTTCCAAAATTATAGCCTTGGCACACGCAATTGGTAGAGAAAGATTTGGGGACATCGACGAATTGATGATAAAACTCCTAGATGTGGATGATCTGATTAAATTATCAACAGATGATGGTAATACTGAGAATCATAAAGGCAATAATGACGAAGAAGCCGAAATATATTAACTAACTGCTAGTTAAATTGGTGGGGGTCTAACATTTGACGAATGTATGGTGAATCATTTCTTTAAAAAATGATCCAAATGGGATAACGTCCCTAAAATTCGAACGAGATATGAAGAATTGTTTAGCTGAGTATCAAGAGTTGTATAAGGAACCAAAAGCTCAAATGTTGATAACTGGTTTTTAATAAAAAAAGTCAACTGCGCAGGAACTTTCGGAAAGTAGTCCGGCTATTCAAAACATTATTACCGGACGAAAGTCTCTATTGGAGAGCTTGACGAATGTCAATCTCTTTAGTGATGATAACGGTTTTGGTCCAGTTCGTCGTAAACAAATGCGTTTATTATCAAGAATAATTACTAAAAACTATAATTTTTTATATGACGTTTCTAGATTTCTTTTTCATTGTTGTTTGTTTGCGCTACTAATTTTAACCTATGAATTATGTATTTTGAGCTTAGTTGCTCAATAAAAATACATATTGTGTACGTACGCATGTACACTGAATTAGGGATACCTACCTAGTAACAAGTTGGGTCTCCTCTGGCCTTGATAACGGCAGCCACACGACGAGGCGTAGATTCAACAAGTTTCTGGAAACTTTCCACGGGAAGGGCTTGCCAAATATTGGCTAAAGCTGTCCATAATTCAGTAAGGTTCTTTGGTGCTGTGTGATGGCCTTTCAAGCCTTGTTCCAAAACATCCCAAAGATGCTCAGTAGGATTTAAGTCTGGGCTTCTAGGTGGCCAATTCATGACAGAGAAGTCAGAGGAATGCTCATCCAACCAGCCAGTAGCCAACCGGGACTTGTGAGAGGTACAGTTGTCTTGCTGGAAAACTCCATTACCGTGCGGATAACAGAACAGTCTAAACGGATGGAGGTGATCACCCAGCAACTCTACGTACCGAATTGCATTGAGGAGGTTGATACACGCACCAAAGATCCCAAACTGTGCCACGAAAAAACACCCCAGACCATGATTGAGCCACCATGCCCTTGTACAGTTCCAGCCAGGCATGCAGGATCCACGGCTTCATGAGCCTGACGCTATATTCTCAGCCTCCCGTCAGCGTTAAGTAGTCGCAATCGAGACTCATCACTCCATGCTACTCGTTTCCAGTCCTCTACACTCCAGTCTCTGTGCTCTCTTGCCCAGGCAAGACGTGCAGCCCGATGGCGAGTATAGAGCAATGGTACTCTCGTAGGTCGACGGCTCCCGAAACCCATACGGTGAAGCGAGCGTTGCACAGTCCGTTTACTGACTGTACGACTGGCACCGTCATTAAACTGGGTGGTAATTTGAGCTAATGTTTGGCTTCGCTGGCTACGTACAATACGCCTGAGCCGTCTCTCACCACTCACTGTCAAGGCTAATTGTCCTTTGCAGTTTGCCCGATCACTAGTTTATTTTCCACCATCCATGTATTCTTGGTATACTCTTGACACTGTCGACCTTGAAAATCCTAGCTGTCTGACGATTTCAGAAATTGCATGGCCCATGCGTCGCGCACCTACGATTTTTCCGCGATCGAAGGCGTCTAAATCAGGCAGTTTACCCATACTGGCAATTCCAACAACTAATTCAGAACAACCACAGTATGCGCTATATATGCAGTTACCACAGCGCCCTCACTTGCGCATACATGATGCGCAGCGCTACACAATTTGCATAGGCTTTGCTATCCCTAATTCAGTGGCACTTCAGTGTATATCAAAACTTTTACAGTAGTTTCATTATTTTTTGCAGGGTTTTTCAAACTAAATATAGTTTTTTATTTCATCTTACACGAGTTTCGGATGACATGAAACGTATCCCCCATTTTTCTACAGGAAACGTATTTCTTTTTTACACTGTTTATTTTTACATGGATTTATGAGGAACGTATCTACCGTGTAAAAAAAGGGAGTTGTGTGTAATTTGAACTTTTTTATAGATCTATGGAAAAAGAGAAATAAGCATTTTGAAACTGGTGACAGAAATGATAAAGACTGTTATTTAAGCAGATGTTCAACAATAACTTAATAGGTCCTCAGGTCTGAGCATTAATGAAATGAGTTATAACTTGAAAGTTAGTGTGATGGCTAAAATAGCAATGGTGAATGCGTATACGACTGAAGGAAGTGTTCCATCATTGTCATATTGAGCATCATGGTGTCTGACTTATTTATTTATTTTTTTAAAGCATTCTATTGCGACGTTGAATAACACACATTTAACTTTCAGAAAGTTAGCTCTGCATACATCTGTATTTTCAAGTCGAAAAAATCATTCAACTGGTACATTATTCTGAAATGCATACAAATAAACGTATTGTTGCTGTTGCTAATGCCCCCTGGTTGGCGGTTCCATTCACCAGGTCATAATAGGCTATTGGGCGGCTCCTGTTTTGAATTAGCACCACAAGGGTCGGAGTCCGGCTTGGCTAAATGATAGGTCCCGTAATTTTGAACCGAGTCAAGTGACGAGACCGAAACACTTGACCTCACACCTCCAGAGGTAAATTTGAGAACTTGGAGGACATTGCAGCCACGACCAATTTATGTGCCCCGGTCATCATTAGGCGGCCGGGAAACACAGCAGTGGATTTGCAGCGACGAACATCGAACCAGGGACGTTCAGATCACTGGCTCGCTGCTCTTGCCAACTGGGCCACCGCACCCATCGGAAATAAACGTTTTTAGTGCTATTCAAGCTTGTATTCATGTCTACTCACAACAAAAATTAGATGCTTTTATTACAGAGTAAGAGAGGCATTTTTTTCCCTCAAAATTGTTCCCGGCCTGAAAAATAACTATAATTTTACGTTCGAAACTACTACCAATATAAATAAATTTTTATTATGGATGTTAACAAAATGTGTTTTAATATTTAAATGTTGAAGAAAAGGGGAAAAACTTTACGAAACTCAAAATTATTTTCTTTTAAATTTCTAATGTACATTTTTAGCACCAACAATCTCTATCCAACACCTTATCATTTTCATTATTATTATTATTATATTTTTTTTTTTAAATTAAAAACTACATTGGCGCATAAAGACGTTCTGAGAGATAATGTGCCTTTTTACAGTCTGGGGGGATCTTTCCCTCCAATAACTGAGTAATGACTAAGCTGATTGCGATCGTATTCTTTTTACTAAATTAAATTAAACATCAAAATTAAGAAATTTCATATCCTTTTACGTCACTGTCCCACATCAAATCTGCCAACAGAGCGGGGGATTTGTTCGCTAGTATTTGCGTACAAACAAACGAATTTGAGACAGAATTTTACCTCTCTTCTATTTTAGAACTCATCGAGCTCTGGAAAGTTTACTGAGATAACCTTTCTTTCAGGTAAAAATTTTGCAGTGATGGCAATTAAAGTCATCCTTTGCCATATCATACGAAATTTCAGAATAATTTCACTGGATCGTCGAGAAGACGTTGTAGTATCTTGGGGAATAGTTATCTCTTCTTCGAAGAAATTGCGCATGAAATTCGTACCAAGGATGCCATTGTCTGAAAGCAACTCTGCCTGAGACATACGGTGTTTACGAAGACTAATCAAGCCGAATCTTGGAGATTTATGTCCACTTGATCCTTTTACCTTTTACCACTACAAATTCAAAAGCCTGACGAAATCAATCATAAGCTGCAAAAGTAACACAAGGACCGTCGAAAATTGTTAGGCAACCGTAATTAGCATAGTTGGCCAAGACTTGGATTTGGTCGTTAAGGTTATGTTGAAACAACGGTTTGGTTTGCAGCTCACCCAACCGTTTGGAGAGCAGTTCACTTGCAGTTGCGACAACAACATTTTATGATTGTGTGCCCAGTATAAATACATTTTGTAGTTGGACCATATTTGTTTCTGGCAATTCTGCCAACGGTAACCCTTCCCCGGCGATTTAACGAAATTTTGCTTTTGGGCCAACGGTTTTCGCTACTTGTGAGCAGGATAAATATAAAATAACATGACGTCTTTTGATTTCTCACTAACCACACGGTCATAGTTTGAGAAATAAGCCCTTACTTTTTGGTCAGCTAAATAATAATTTAGTCAGAGTTCAGAATAGTTATTGTTACTTTCCCTCACTTCATTTTAACTGCACCAGATACTGGCATTTGAAGTCTATTTGAATATATATATTTTTTTCAAATTTCTTTTTTCGAACGTCGTATACCAAGCTCCTTTCTTTAATTCTTGTTATTATTAGCGTAAGTTAAGCAATTTACGAAGGAGGGGGGCTTTAAAAGTTCAGCCACCTACTTCGAGAGTTGTAAGCAGAAATTTCTTCATTTCGGGCTATTTCTTATAAAGGTTGTTTATTTGATTTTGCCTACTAACACTTAAAAATATAAAAATTATTCCAGACAATAAAAAAGTAAAGTAACATACTCGCACTAAAACAAAAGTCACAGCAAAAAGGTTAAATTTACTCTATGAGAAGATTTACCTTCATTCACTTAAAAATTCTTAAACATATGTTTAAATGTCATCTCGCAGATTAAAAAAAAGTAAAATAGGAACTTACCTTGACATAACATGAGGAAATATAACATGGCTTCTTTCAATTTCTCAGAAACCACGTGGCCGTGCGGTTAACATTAACATGTAAAGGCATATTTCGATTTCGCACTAGTCTATATATATAAGACAGTTCCGTAACTGACTCATTCACTGACTGACATACAACGCACAGACCAAACCGCTGGACCTAAAAGGCTGAAATTTTGCATGGCGATTCTTCTTATAGTGTAGGGGTGCACTGAGAAAGATTTTTGAAAAATTCTTCTTAGATTTTTAAAATTAAATTTTTAAGCTGTTTTTGTAACTTTTTTTAAGTTTGCAGTTAAAATAATAATTTGAGGGTTATAAAATTTATATCACAGGAAAGATCATAAAAATTCCTTCAAAATGAGATCTATTTCGAATCTTTACCTCCCTTTTCTGATTTTTGGTGAATTTTTAAAGATTAATTTTTTAGAATTTAATTTATTAAATGCTGATCACGTGATTTCTTTTTCTGGTACTTTAAATAAATTTATCGTCACGTGCATAAAAACTAAATAGACAAAAAAATATTTTTTTCTTCCTAATGCGGCAGATGATTAGACATTATTTTGTCTATAAAAATATCCCTTACGATTTTTTTATAAATGTTTTTTTTACATCAATTGTATACATTGATCGTCGTATTTATTATAAATATATATATATTTATATTTTTTGGCATTAATTGCATACATTGACCGTTGTATTTAATTTGAATGTACTCCGTAGCGAAGTGCGGGTTTTCAGCTAGTTAAGATATATTTTTTCAACATTTACAACACAAACACTTCCTTACTGATAAATTTTTTTTCCATGTAAATGATTGATTATTTGAGTGTTGTCGGATGTCTTTTTTGTTATTTATTATTATAGTTGTATAATGAATTGTATATATGAATTATTATATTAATAAATTATATACTAAAGCTATGCATTTCATAATGCTAACTCATAAATATATTTGTGTATCTTCTAAAGAATGTTCGGTACCTAAATTTTCCCACATTTTGTTCTACCTTATATGCGGAAGACATGATCAAAATTTTCGTAGTATTATAGTTCTCCCTCCTGTTGAAGAGCAGTTTGACTCACTGCCAACAGAGACACATCTACTAACTGGGAAGAAAGGTTACTCCTTAAATTGTTGTTTCTTCTATGCGTGCGATCTTAGATTACGCGCAAAGTAGATTACTTTTTAGTAAAATCATTTGCCGAAAATCAGACTACTACTTGTAATCTTCAGTTGGTTTTATATCGATAGTGCAGAATAACATTAACCAATTATAACTGGAGGAAATTGTACACAAAAATAAATTTATTCCTTTACAAATTTATGTCAGTTGCAGTTGTCATCTAATCTTCATACCTTTTATCCGCAATATTCTGTAACTGCATTGTTTTGTAGAACTTGACGTTTTGATGCCTTCATTCAGTCATGAAAACGTTGTTGTTGTTTCTAATGCCCTCTGGCCTGAAGTATTCCCGACCAGGTCTATATAGGCTAGAGGGCTGAGGAGTGCGGCTCCGGTTTATAATGGCACTACATACGGAAGCATTTAATGGCGCTTGTCGAGCACCCTCAGCACCGAAGGCCGATGCGCTACCACTAGACAACCTCGGTCCCCCGTCGTGTAAATAAACAATATTAAAACTGTAATTTTCTTTCGATCAGAGAAAGCGTAATTTCCAACAGTAAAAAAGAAAGATAAGAATTCTAAAATTAATTCGAAATAATTATAACGGGGCTTGGTGGTAAATCAGCCATCGGAACGCAGAAGAAGAAACAGCTTTTGTTCGTGCTTCGTGAGGGATAAAACGACGATAAACGCTTGTAATGGCTAGAAATCGGCGAAGCTCACTGATCGTTTCGAATTGTGGAAAGTCAACGATTGCAGCTATTTTTCCAGGCAAGGAAGAGATACTGTCTGGAGTTACCAAGTGCCCAAGGAACTTTACAGATGATTTTCCCAGAACACGCTTGGACGCATTTTTTAGCAGAATCCCATACTCTCGAAACCGTTCAAACACAAGTAGTGTTTCACGTGCTGAGCTTAATCGCTAGAGTTGATTAATACATCATCAAAGAATGACATACAAAATTCAAGTCTGCGCAGTGTTATGACGATATTTATAAATATGGGGAAACTAAAATTAAGATTATTAAAGCTTAACATATAATACTTATTTAACATTGATTCCTATAACAATTATTCCCTTTAGGTTTATAGATGAAGACATTCTTAGTGGTGTTTACGAAAAAATTATTGCATAAATACATATTAACTTGGTTGGGTTGTGTTTGAGAGCAATAACCCTTTAAAATAAAATACCTGATTCGTTTTGCTGCTTCCCCTGCTGTAGAGGTTATGAATCGTGAAAATTTAATTAATATTTAATCTTGATTTACAATCACTATAAAAGAAACCTGAAATAAAAATTACCTAAAAGGAAACTAAGGAAAACTACGAGAGGCAATGAACGACATGACCAAAAAATTAACAGGAAATAACGTAATTTATTTGAACATTACACAAATTACATTTACAACGCTCCAAGACATTGGAGACACTCTTCTTTAAGAAAGGGCACATCTGCCTCAAAAATCATATAAAATACTTCAATCATAATGTATAAACACTAGTGGCTGTTTTTTTTTAAATAAAAGTTAAATTTTAAAAAATAATAAATATTTAAATAAAAGGGAAATTTAAGATAAATTTAACGGCTGCAGCCTAAAGGGGTTAAATGTGTATGGGACAAGGGACTGTCAAGAGTTCATCGAGTAATATCTTTCGTTCGTCTGGTACGGCGTCACTTCCACCGGTCATCTTTAGCATCGAAGAGTCTCGGGATCGAAGTCGCATTGCAAGGGTAACAGTCATCGAAGGAAGCCCACTTTCAATCTCGAAGTCACCGGTCCGAATCACTGATATGAACGAAGAACTCGCTCCTTCGAAGTAAAACTAAACACCCCTCTGTAGCGCTCCGCTCTCCAAGATGGTGAAGAAAGTAGTCCCGTTCCGCGCCGAGAACTCAGGATGGAAGATTTTGCCGTAAGAGTTTGTAGTACGTGATTTTCATTAGTGGGAGCATTATATTACTTTTCTTTTCCTCTTTTTTTCCATCTGCATCAGTTCTGCATTTTTGGATCTCAGGGCCAGGCGCCGAAAGTAAATCATATTTATTATAATTACACACAATTATAACACAATCTCTAACATCATCACACCTCAGAGTGCAAGTTGGGCAACTTTCACAATCACAATGTCCACTGCACATTTTTTCAGTACCAGGTTGAATACAATTTTGAACGGAAGTACTACAATTGTAGTCATTTTCTTTCCAACCCTCTAGACATTTGCATTTTCCACAGTTGCAGATTCCATGATCTAGACCACTAGAAATCCTTCCCTCAAATCTATCACATGAACAGTTATCACATTCACAAAACTGACCATGTATCTTCTCTTCGGGATTTTGACGCTTTAAGCACTCACAGTCACCACATCTGCAAACAGCTCTTCGAGAGCATGGCTTTTTATAATTTCCAAAATAGCATCCTAAGTCATCGGGTGCTTGATCCCTAGATTTTGTATCACATTCACATTCTCTGCCATCTTTATCATCTTTCACTCTTTTATTACTTGATTCCTTATTTAAATTGTCCTTTTCTCTCACTAATCCGCAATGAACGGAAACCTGAGAACATGGACTAGAAGTGCTTCCACTTATCAAGTAGCCAAAAATAGAATTTTGGAGAATTAAGTTTGTATTTGAAATATGTAATCGTCCCGGTCTCAATAATTCCAAACACACTTCTGATCCGAGAAGCACATGAATCCTACTTCGTTTATAAAATTCAGGATCAGCAAGATTTATCATTTCTGGCATTGGTATATTTGAAAGATCGATGTTCTGATTTGGAATTAGATTCGTTACTTGCGACACAATAAAAAATTCCAACTCTCTATAGTAGTTCTGGGACTCATTAAATAAAATAGCAGTAGTGCGATAGGCTACATTCATTGAATTTCCAGTAATACCTGCCACAGATAAATTTATTTTCTCCTTCTTTAAACCTAATTTGTCAGCTAACACATTAGATATTAAACTTATTTCGCTACCGCAGTCGAGTAATGCCCGCGAAGTTGCAAACACATTACTGACTGGATTGCTAATGCTGACTAAAGCAGTAGTGAGCATTACTCTTTTTTCTTTCTTTTTTGTTATCGCGGTGAATGAATTTTGCACAGGCTGAAACTCTGTCACCCCATGACTCCGTTCCACATCTGAATTTTGCCGGGTCAGTTCAGAATCTTTCTCGCGAGAATAGCCCGACAAATAATTATGCTCCTTTGAGCTACCACAAACTGAGGGAAAAGTATTATCTGGTTCGAATGACTTAGCCTCCGCGTTCAACATCTGCGTTTGGTTTGAAGGGGGGGGGGGGGTGCTCTCTCCCTCGGAATGTGCAGTAGGGAATTGTGCTTCATGTTACATTCTAAGCAAGTATATTTTGAAGTGCAATTTCTTACTGTGTGACCATTTTTCGACAAGCAATTAAAACATGTGTTTCTTCACGAAATCGATTCTGTCGTAAACACTCATTTTCAGAAAATCGACACATTTATACAAGTTATGAAAGGTGACTGAATTGCAACAAATACACTTAAAACTAGAATTTTTCACATAAGAAACTAATGTTGTTACTCTTGATTTTGTGGATACTTTTTTGGATACACAACACTATTAGATGTATTTGAATACTGTAGGATACGAGCATAGTCCTTTAAGAATGAAATAAACTCGGACAATGTTGGTAGTTCATCCTTTTTACAATTTCTTTCCCACCAAAGCCTTGTAGTTGAATCTAATTTTTGTATCAAAATGTACGCTAACACAGTTTCGGAGAATCCTTCAATCTTTTGCTCTAAGCTTTCTAATGAACGGATGTATTCAGTTGTAGCAGGGCCCGATTTAGAAAATTCTTGACTATAGGCACAACTTTGGATGGGGGCCCCCAACACTGATGTGGGCGTATAATTTCCAAAATTGACACACAAAAAAAAAATAATTATGAATCATTGTGAAAGTACCCTTTTGCCAAGAATTGGCTATTTGAAGTGTAGAAGCCTAGAACATTATCAAATAACAAAAAGCAATACAACATATTAACTTCATCATTAAAACACTAATACAATGCAACCAGAAAAACTTATTAATCCTTTATATACACTACAATATACATATGATGAACCTAACAATCAAATTTGAAAGGATATAATATAAAAAAATTGCTATTAAAAAAGGTAAATTTAAAAAAATTTAAATTGATAATTTTTTTGTTTTAAAATAAAAAATTTGGGGGCCCCCCCAACATTCGGGGGCCCCTAGGCCCGGGCCTACTGGGCCTAATGGAAAATCAGGGCCTGAGTTGTAGTATCTACTAATTTAAGTATGGAATATGAATTATCATTGGATAGCTGAGGGATCGTCATAAACCTTTTTAAATGAGCAAACACTTGATCTTTTTTATTGGAATATCTTTCTTCCAAAAGATCCCACGCAATTTTATAATTTGCATCACTTGTTGAAATAGACTGAACGATTTTAGCTGCGTCACCATGCAAGGATAATTTTAGATAGGATAGTTTCTGTGAACCAGATAAGCTCGAATTGTTATGAATACTTGCGCAAAACAAATCTTTAAAACTGAGTCAGTCTTGAATATTACCATTAAATGATGGTAAATTTAATTTCGGTAATCTCACATTTTCCAGATTGCTAACTTCCGACAAATTTGAAGTAGATTTATTTACAGCTAATAAACTTAATTGATTCTTAACCAATATCCACAAATTATCAATACTGTCATTAACTGACTGTTGTTCTTCGATGTATTTTTCTAGTTCCTTTTTGTCACAATTTTCAAAAATTTTATCAAAAAGCTCTGAACTTTCAATTTCAAATTTATTACACTTTTTTTTCAAATAAATCAAGTTGCACTTTGGCAAGCACACTTTTTTCCACATCACTAGTGGTTTTTGTAATGTCCGCTTTCAAAACTCTTTTTTTGGTCAATAACACTTCCATTTTTAAATTGTATAAAATATCACTCACCTCTATTACTTTGAGGTACGCAGCAGTAAATCACACTGTAGACACACAAATGATGTAGCTTACGGAGTTCCACAGTACTTTTTAAACACTTTAATCCTACTTCCGTTTCACGAAATACAACGGTTTCTAGAACACTCACTAAATACAACGGTTTTTATAATCCACAGATCGGTGACACGCTCGGGGTCGAAAGGACCATATTTATCATAATTAACTCACAAAATACAGTTTATATAAAAAGCGGACTGTACACGAATTTCACACACAAATATTTATTTTAAACATAGCACTGAGCTTAGCAAACTCTCTGGCCGCCATTACTCCACACACATATATTTTTCCAGTTCGGCGTGGGGTAACGCTAACAGCCACACCACACTTAGGTTGCGGCGTACATAAATTTAGCCCGCATGAACCCCTCTGTAGCGCTCCGCTCTCCAAGATGGTGAAGAAAGTAGTCCCGTTCCGCGCCGAGAACTCAGGATGGAAGATTTTGCCGTAAGAGCTTGTAGTACGCGATTTTCATTAGTAGGAGCATTATATTGCTTTTCTTTTCCTCTTTTTTTTCCATCTGCATCAGTTCTGGATTTTTGGATCTCAGGGCCAGGCGCCGAAAGTAAATAATGGGGATTGGGAATTTTTTGGGAAACGATGAAGTGATAGTAACGAAATAACGTATTTCTCAGCTGTCGTTTGTGTAAAAAAAGGGAGCTATTGGGGCTATTTCTTGTCCCCCTCCCTTGTCGGTCTCCCTCAGGCCCGCCGTCAGGGTTGGGCAGGGGGGACAAACTTCCCGGAGCCCGGGCTTTCGGGGGGCCCGGTTAAAATAAGAGTTGACTAAAAAAACGTATACAATGTTCAAATATTAAGTGGAGAGGGGGCCCGCTGTATTATTTTGCCCCGGGCCTTGGCTCAGTTGAAGGCGGCCCTGGTTTCCCTTGTCCAAGGTTCGCGTACATTTGATTTCGTTCCGTTTTTGAAATCCCAGGCCGCAAGCGGGTCTGCACAGAGACGAAAAAGCGGACCACAAAGCGAAAATTCCAGGTTTGCAGACACGTTTCCTGTGGGTTTAAAAGTAAATGATTCAGTTGACCTTTTTGACGTTTTTACCGCCTTAGGGCCTGTTCACATAGGAGCAGGGCCGCCCAGAGGGGGGGCAACTGGGGCACTTTGCCCCAAGCCCCCAACTACCGGAGGGCCCCCCAAAAATTTTTTTTAATTATTTATTAGATTTCCTCCGAAAGAAAATTCTGAAACTTGTACCGTACTTCAAAATTCAAAATAATCTCCTGAAAAAGGGCCCCCAACCAAAAAAATGTAAAAAAAATTCGATTAATCAGATTTCTTGGGGCCCCCAACAGAAGTTTGCCCCAGGCCCCGCAAAGTCTCTGGGTGGCCCTGCATAGGAGTCCGGTAGTGAAGCGTTAAAGTATTGATATATATTTAACCAATGACAAACCTCCAAACGATTAGCAACAAAAATTTAGCGCCTTTGATTGGTTTATTTCCGTCTCAGCGCCATCTTTCCTTTTACGCTTCCGCTACCGGACTCCTGTGTGAACAGGCCCTTACTCTAAAGAGAGCTGAAAATTCTGTTTGTGGGTTGAGGAGATTTTTCCCTTTTTCTGATTCACCCCACGGGGGAATTTCTTCGGAAGGAGGTCGAAAGTTGTACTTTGTAACAGTAGCTTTTTGGCCGTTTACTTGGAAATATAGAAATGGCGCTCATCAACGAAAGAGTGTCCACGTGTTATAGTACATGTAAGTACATTTTTTATCTTTTGAACATTAAAGTCTATGCATAATCCTTCATGTAAATCCGAATTATAGAGCATACGTCAACAGAATAAAAATGTGGGACTTGTAACGAAAGATTTACTATTTTTTTAAAATTAGATATCGTTGTGTACGGCTGATGTTACAACACTCGCGTATGGGCCTGTTTCATAGAACCCGTCAGCGTCAGCGTTTCTTGGATTGAAATATTTTAAACTAATCACAAACCTTAACAATTTTGTGGCCAATCGTTTAGAAGTTTGTTGTTGTTGTTGTTGTGGCTTATTCCTCAAGGTCTGGTCGAAAGCTATGCCAAGTCCAAGAGGTCGGGGACTCTCAAAAAGTCATACACGAGAAGAGACGCAGTAAATAGGCCCTCGTGCAGCAGCCCCACGCAATTCAATAGTGGGCAGGTGATGCCGGTGTTGAAGCACGTTTAGTGCAACTTCGAAAAGTTTTCTGTCCATTGATAAAAGTAAGGGCATGTTCACATAGGAGTCCGTTGCGTTGCGTTAAGGAAAAGATGACGTTGAGACGAAAATAAACCAATCATAGGCCTCCAAACGATTAGTAATGAAATTTTTAACGCCTATGATTGGTTTATTTTCGTCTCAACGTCCTCTTTTCCTTAACGCTACGCAACGGACTCCTATGTGAGCATGCCCTTAGTCTCCCGATATGTCCACTCCTGAGTCTACCGATGGTGACCTGGACTGCCCTGTCCCCTTTAATTGTGAAGGTACCACCAGGAGATTTCCCAGAATACCAGGAGTGGGACGGAGGAGTCAACCATAATTTCAGGTTTGATATCTTTATTTTTGAGCATATTTCGGAAAAGGTCAGGCCGACACCTGAGGTTGATGGACTAGAAACACCATCTTTTGCGACATTGTCAGCGGTCTCGTTTCCATGAAGACCTATTTTGCTCTCTCCTTTCAACATATCTAAAAAATCGGTGATTTTTAGTTATGTCTGTTTTCAGAATGCGTTGAAAGAGTAGTATATCCCTGCAAGATCGTCATACCTCACCGCTCAAGATTTAGCCGATAGAGAGGAGAATTAATATTTATTTTCAATACATTCTAATGTACTTTCAAACTTTAAAATCAGCTTCCTGAAAAATCACGTTTTTTGAGGTATGACGTTGTTGAAAGGAGTGAGCAATATGTGAAGGAACCCACTGGAAGTAAATCCTGTGCTGCCGTGAAAGCTCCTTAAGGTCTTTAAGTATCGACACAGATGTCGATACTTAAATTGTAATTGGTTAAATATATTTCAATCCGAGCAACGTTAACGCTAATGGATTCTATGTGAAGACCCTAAGCTACTGCATGTGTAAAATGTAAGGGCCTGTTCACATAGGAGTCCGTTGCGTTGCGTTAAGGAAAAGATGACGTTGAGACGAAAATAAACCAATCATAGGCCTCCAAACGATTAGCAATAAAATTTTTAACGCCTATGATTGGTTTATTTTCGTCTTAACGTCATCTTTCCCTTAACGCTACTTCAACGGACTCCTATGTGAACAGGCCCTAATTCATACACGAATTATGGCTGTACATGATTGAGCATATTTTGATATTAGGGTTTTGATGTCGAAATTGTTATACGTGTGTATATATGTGCGCGCTCATGTATGTAAATATTATGTATTAAAATTATTTTTACATTATAGAATTTTCTCATCATAGAAAACTCTTATTTGTATTTTTAAGACATGTTAGACCCCATTCATTATAATCTCCATGATTTACAGATAAAATACTTGAAATCATTCTGAAGACCATCGTGTGTGTCAACTAATATCGATGTTTGTGTTTGGCAGAAACACGTGGTTTGTTGTTTGGGGATATTTAAGTTGGTCAGCTTTAGCAAGTTGAAGATTCAAAATGGTCAAAAGACTTGTAGCTTGAGATTACAGCATCATTTTACAGTTTATTTCGATCGGATAAATCTTGCGGCTACATGGAAGATTGTCAGACTCCCGAGATAGTAAATGACAATAGTTTTTCTTCGCCGCGCGTTGATGCCAATAACACCGAAAACAAAGTAAGCTCTCTTAATGTTATTAGGGATGAAAACGTTGCGATTGAGAAAGAATATGAATTTAATCCGAATGATGATAGCGTTGTTTTAACAGATAATTTTCTTGTTAATTTGCTATCGAGAGATTCAGCCGTTGACGCCGCTACTTCTAATCAAAAAGTATTTCTCAATTCAGTTGGAAATAATGTAGCATCCAAAGCAGATGTTGCTGAAGAAACTTGTGGCGAAAAGGAGAAAACTGAAATAGGTTGTGAATTGCTAACTCTTTTACAAAGCCAAGCTAGCGATGTGTCAGCATCTAATACAGTGATTTCTCTTGATGAAAAATTTGAGATCATAACTGAAAGAAAGGATGTTGATGATACTTCTAAAGCGGAAGTTTACAAATCTGATAGAGACAGTGGGAATTTTGAAGTAAGAGCTTTAAACATTACTGAAAATAATATTGGAGTTGAAATGGAACAGGAAATAGAAGTTCTCAAATCTGGGAAAGAAGTTGCATCTGCAGCAGATATTTTGGAAGAATCAAGTACAGAAAAAGAGAAAACTAAAATTGATTGTGAAATACATACTCTTGAGCAAAGCCACACAAATAATATTACATCATCTAATGCAATAAATTCTTTTAAGGAGAAATTAGAAGGGGAAATAATTCAAGAAGTTGTAATTGAACCCCAAGAAACCCCTTGTGCATGTATAGAGAAAGAGGTAATAGTTTGTGATTTAAAATTCATTAAAATACTTTAAGTATGAATAGGGGGAGTGGGGTTATTTAGTGTGAACTTTTTTTGTGTATGAATATTAGATTATTGATATTAATGAATCGGGATGTGGTGTTCATATTTTCAGAGGATTTCTTCCTTCTTACTGTCCTGTCCTGTGTAGCAGTCTGTTCTCTCCTTATATCTATGATTTTAGACCACCTAGTTTTAACAATTTAACCCTTATTTCTTTTACATTTCAGCATACAGAAAAGTAATAACATTAATATATATCTAGAATACAGATTCTCAAACTGTGGCACCACTGTCAACATGCACACCACAAAGGGGTTGTGAAAAAAAAAATGAAGAGGTCATGGATAGTCTGAAGTAAATTTATATCACATTTAATTAAGAGAACATGCTTTAATTTCCTATAATTACACATTTTTAACATTTTTATATGTTAAAAATTATGATATTCTTAAATAAGGTGTCAAACAGTTTTACAATAAAATCTCCATCAGAAAAAGGCTGGACTTCCATTGCTTTCATTTGCTTCTATCTGAGTGAGACTGGATTTTCAAAATTATTAGCTGTAAAATCTGAACAACTATCAAGACTTAACTCTGAAGATGATATGAAAATAGCACTCGCACGTATTTTACCAAATACTGAGCAAATATTATCTGAAGTCCAGGCTCACCCTTCTCATTAATTTTTAAAATATTAGTTTTATATAAATTGATAAAGTTTATAATTTTCAATATTTTAATATGTTGCTTATTTTGAAAACATACTCTTTTATAATTTTAATTTTACTTTATTTTTGCGTAAGTACACATTAATATTTAAAAATTAAATTTTAGTGAAATCAGATTTGCCAAACACAAGTGCAGAAGGTAAACAAGACATATTTTTATTGTTATTTTGCAAAGTAGATATATATCCAAAATCTACAGTTATTAATTTTAAAAATAGTTTGTCAAAATTTGCTTCTTTTTTTCTATTTTTTGTTAACATTTTTCTAATTTTTATAAAAAATTTGCCAGTAGCAAAAAAATTTAATTGGGGGTCAAATGATTTTTTATTAAAAGAAAGTGGGTCACAGTCGAAAAACATTTGCACACTACTGGTCTTGGACATTGAATTTTGAAATTCTTCATATCTATATGGGAATTTTATTTAACCCCTTAACTGGTCAATTTTTTACTAGAAATGTTGCTAAAAGAGGCATATTTTTTTGTTGCCTATAATTAAACACCATACTTAATAGAATAAGAAAACGAAAGAATATTTTATTAAATTTCACTTTTAATGCTTTTACACTATTTTTATTTTAAATTTTTGAAACAGAAAAACCCTTAAATGTTTGCTTTTTGCAAGACAAAATCCCTTCAATGTTTGCTTTTTGCAAGACAAAACCCCTTTAATGTTTGTTTTTTGCAAGAAAACTCTGCATGCAATGAAGAATGTTTAACAGATCTTACAAAAATTTCTGTCATACTTACTTTAAGATTTGAAGTTTACACTTTTGCAAATTGTTCAAAAGTCTTTTATGTGTGGTTTAATTTGAAGCATGGTGTAATACAAAGTTCTATGTCACAATCAGGGCAGAAATAATGATCTGAAGAATAATCCAGATTATTAGAAGACAGATCTGAATCAGAATTCCGTACATCATCTAACAGGAAAGTATTTTCGTCATTTATTTCATCCATAATAAAAAAATTTAAAAAATGTTGTGGTTTCAATTCACAAGCGTTGCAAGCAATAGAAAAAAAATTCCACAAAGCAAAAGTTCCCGCGCTTCCGTTTAATAAAAAAAAAAAACCGGGTTAAAAGAATTTAAATGAAATGTACACGCTACGATATCTGTTCAAAATATTTGTACTAGGCTTTGTATTAGTTATTTCATTTGCACATGTTTTTACAAACTAAAAACGTGCAAACAAAAAGAGGAAAAGAGACGATATCGATGCCTGTATGCTGTATGGGCAAACCGATTAAGGGGTTAACTCTGTAAAATCAAAACCAGCATTATGGAATTGAAGCTTTTATAGATAATTTTATGAAAACTACTATGTGAATTATACTCTAGCATCTAGGACACCATTGGATATCTTTGAATTTATCCTGATTTTACCCTTTTTTTATTATTAAATTTTGTAATTCAATTTCATTAGAAGCATTCTGTTTGGGTTGGTATTAGTTACTGTATAGTGTAGTGAGTATTTAAAGTTTTCTCTAATCTCTTAAATTGTCATACAAAATTTATTATGATTTACCATTCTTCCTTAATTGCATTTATAGTGTGTGTTACAATTTGCAAAATGTGTTTTTAAAAGGTACTGTTGAAACTTCAGCTATTTAATGTTTAATTTTTAACATTTGTATGCTTTATTTATATATTTATATTTTTATATATTTAGGATTCTTTAGAAAGTATTTCTCATAATACTTTCCTTAAAAGTGGATACAGATGTGAATCAGATTCATGGACAGATGATAATGAATCATCTACTTCAGATTCCTCTTCATCAGATTCAGATACTTTCTTTCAGGAAATGTGTGAAAAGTATGCTGTTGTTTATGACTCTTTTCTGTTGTATCATGAATTAATTATAAGTTTATATTACATTTGTTGAAATTCCTTTCTCAGAACAATCAAAGCATCTGGTACTGCTATTTCTTGTCATAAATTAGTTTATATCCTTTGTGGCAGCTTCTAAAGGTCACATAGAGCAGTGGTCCCCAACCCCCGGGCCGCAGACTGGTACCAGTCCGTGGATCAAATGGTACTGGGCCTCCCAAGGAACATTAAATTATTTCCATTTTATTTACTGTGGTGCATTTCTCATTGATTTAGCATTCTAGTGAGTTAAAATGTTAAATCACTTTATATTCATTTTTTGGTATAACTGTATTTTATTTTGAAGGCATGTTTAAATACAATTAAATTAAAATTATTAAATGAAAACAATCTAAAATATAAAAATTCAACGTTCCACCCCCACGGTGAGATTATCAAACGTTGACCGGTCCGCGGCGATAAAAAGGTTGGGGAGCACTGACATAGAGCATCAAATAAAAATTTATATTTGTTAGTTTATCATGTAAAGGAACAGCTTCCATGTGGGACCATGAAGGAATAAGAAAAAATAACTTTCTGCATTAATTTAAAGGTTTTTTTTTTTTTTTTTTTTGTAATTTTTATTCTTTTCTTCCTCCTTTGGTTTAGGCTACATAAATAGTTTAAAAAATAATAAGCATTCATATGACGGAATGCCTATTTTTGTTGACACTTTCTGTCAATAAATTTCAATTATTTTTCTAGAAGTTAGACTTTTATATTTCATAGTTTCAGAATTAAAATTTTATTAATCAGACTCATATTAAGAATTGAAGGAATGCAGTTGTATAAATGTAAACTCAACATAAATGCTAAGGTTTTCCATGCACAGTGTAAAAGCATATACAGTTTAGTTTAAGTGAAGTAAATATCTTATATTTATTAGAATATTGAACTTTAATTTATTTATTTTATTTTATTTATTTATTTATTTTTTATTTTTTTGAAGTGGGAAAAAAAATTTTCTTACAGCTGCTTTTGGATATTATTTTTTATAGGAAAATTGAAATTTCTGAAAAAAGTTAAAACGGTATCTTGAATTTAATTCATATAATTTAAAGTCATAAATATTTCTCTTTTTTTTTAAAGAAATGAAGTATTATTTAAGATACAAAAAAATCAAAGATTTCCTAATCTCTGATATTAAAATAAAATTTCCTCTGGTGTACATTTTATACTATTCTCTATTTTATTTTGTATTGATGATATGAAGATTTGATGTAACAAATATTTTTCACAATAAGTTCTGGTTTAATTGGAAATTTCACAATTTAACTTGATCTCTTTTTAGATGTAGAATTTTTATTGTATGTCAGCATTTTAAGTTCATTGTTCTGTAATTGTAGATAAAAATTATTGATGAATGTGTATCATTTAAATTATATTACTTTTGCAGATCAAAACCAAAGAAACTGCCCTTTGTGAAAACTAAAGGAGAATTAGGATTGGATGTAAGTAATTAACTTTAGTAATATTGTTTTAAAAAAATATATCTTTTTAAAGGTCATTTTCTTTTGTTACTCTAAAAATTGTTGAAATTTCCTAAAAAATTTTTGGGTTAAATTAATGTTAATTTAATATAAAATTCTTGGTTAGGTTGCATAATGTCAGAAATTCAATGGATATCTTGTAAGGGAAATCTTAATATTTCAAAACAAACTTATATTTAGCCTCCTTATTGGTACAGATGCATCAAATGCACCCCCCCCCCCTCCCCCCAAGTTTTGCGATTTTGGTAAGATTTTTTTTTTTTTTTTCTATTTGAAAATACTTGTTATAAATAATTATTATTATTACCCTTATACAATGGTATAATTGCATAATATATCACTTTCTTAACAAGTATTTCATAAAAGAAATATTTTGAAAAACTATTGTTCTCAATGCTTGGTGACACGTTTTGCGAATGCCTATCTTTTTATAACCTGTCTGTGGATGATATTTCATGATTTATAGTACCTTATTAAAATTTTGAGAATGCTAGTAAACAAAGTAATGCCCTGATTTTTGTAACATTTCAAAGTTTACCAAAAGAAAAAAAAACTTTACAAAACATGATTTGTGGTAATGTATTAGATATAAATTTGTAATTGCCATATTACCACCTAAATATGGAAAGTATAAAAATTATTTACTGTTCTGCACTAGCAATTAATGAAAAAATTACCACTGAAATATTATCATTAAAATTATTTTGGTTTTGGCTTCTAGTATCTGTTGGAATCTCTTTAAACCTTCAAAAATATATTAATATTATTAAAAATGCACCCATATAGTTTTTTCTCGCAAAGAAAAACTTGTTTTTTTCTTGATACTTATAGAAGAAAAATTAATTGTAATAGCTATTTTTTTCTTTTTTGAATTTCAGGATTTACCTCCTATTGAAGACTTAGTTATATCTGTTAATGAAGGTGAAATGACAGCTTTTGGGAAAATTTATGCTATTGTTGAAAAATTAGGTAATTTGTTTACACTCATATTCTAAAATTATTTTTGTAATTGTATATACTAATATTTTACTTACACTATTTGTCCAGTTTCTTAGCTGGTTTTATATAATTTTTTTACAAGTAAAAACCGAAAGATTTTGTTACTCTCTGCTTATAAACATTTCTAAGAGTTGTTGTAATTCTTCTCTGTAGAATTTAATCCAACTATGTAACCAGTTTTATTTTGTGTGAAAACTTACTCTCTAAATATATTTTATTGTTTAGAGCAGGCCTGCACGACATATGGCTTGTGATATGAAGACCCCAACCTCTAAGATTTCTTCTTGATGATAACTTTGATATGTATGTCAACACTCAAAGTTAATCTCAAAGTTAAAATCTAGTCTTTTATCATATATCCCCATCACATTTACCAATTTCAATAGCAACTTGAATTATAAAATCTATAATAATATCTTACTCGCAACTGTACAGAATTAAACACATTTGTAATAACGCTGAAGACTTTTTGGAGGCATGTAACATTTTCGAGGAAAACCTAAGTAAGAACAACTTTCCTAAAAATTTCGGCAATTTAAAAGTTTTTAAAAAATGGCATTTAGACTTGGGTATATTTTAAAGATGTTTAGGATAGCGTTTCTGGTTTCATATTTTTGAAAAACTTCAATGGGGTGTAGCGCTATGGTTTTGCCACAGTGACGTAATTACTAGGGAAAAATTGGGCTGCTGTTTCGCCATAACTGCCACCTACTGAATTAGGGTATGTATGCATCTGTGTCTTTTCATTAGGATTGTATGTGTACTTGCATGTATGGTGCGTTGAGCCCTTACTGTAAGTTGTCTATATCTTTTCATTTTCTATTGACTAACTGTTTCATTGGGGAACTCGGGGCCTTGGGATGTCTTTTAGTTATACCTGCATCCTATTCAGAAAGTTCCCCTTGAGGTAACTGATTTGGTTAGGCTCCCTGATGACGAGACCTGTTGGTTACTTCGTACTTCTGGTTTAGTTCCGGCACTATTACAGAATCTTGCCTCTGGTGCGTGGATGCCCTGAGTGTTTGATTTCTGTATTGTTTTTGTCTACATTCTTCTTATAATTATCTAGCTCTGTTAAATTTAGTTATATACCGGGTGGTTATAATTAAACTTCCCCTATAAACAGCATCCTACAGTGCAAACGGGTGAACGAAAGGCAACAAAATTTTGTATATGGGCTATACACGAGATGCGCTCACGGAATTTCTAAAAAAAAATTTTAGTTCCAAAATGTCCACCAGAGGGTGCCTTTTCAGGGAAAACATGAAATTTAACACAATAAATGACCAAAACGGAATAAAGAAACAATATTAACATTTATTGATTAGTTTCTGATCACCTTGTCATCGAACCACATTAAGTAAAGTTAAGGGAAAAACAAAAACAGTTCAGTTTGCAGAAACAAGAACAGATTAGGGCGAAATTGCACAAGAGGAGCAGTTGTTAATCATGTCCAGTACGATGTAGGGAAAGCTGCTCCACATGACCACCATCATTCACCTGCAAAATTTCAAGTCGATGGAGAGTGTGTTCAACAGCAAATCGTAACTGATCAGTTGTGAGGCTTCGCACATGAAGCGTTATGGAGTTCTTTAAGTCATTCACCATCGTAACACCTCCATGATACACCAGACTTTTTAAATAGCCCCATAACCAGAAATCGCACGGAGTTAGATCCGGCGAATGTGGTCCTCTTATGCAATTTCGTCCTAATCTGTTCTTGTTTCTGCAAACTGAACTGTTTTTGTTTCTCCCTTACCTTTACTTAATGTGGTTCGATGACAAGGTGATCAGAAACTAGTCAATAAATGTTAATATTGTTTCTGTATTCCATTTTGGTCGTTTATTGTGTTAAATTTCATGTTTTTCCCGAAAATGCGCCCTCTGGTGGACATTTTGTAACTAAAAATTTTTTTTCGGAATTCGGTGAGCGCATCTCGTGTATAGCCCATATACAAAATTTCGTTGCATTCCGTTCACCCGTTTGCACTGTAGGATGTCGTTTATAGGGGAAGTTTAATTATACCACCCGGTATATATATATATTGTGAAGAATCCATTGATCCTCACAATATAGTAAAACCCTCTCAATCAATTCACTTCTCAACTGGAGACAACGATAGAATCCAGAGGAAATACAGCGGACCCAAACGCCAGAAGCAATCGTCCCAGACAATGCACGCTTGGAAGCGAGGTGACAGTAGGTCTGAGATTTTGGACATAAAGTTCAAAAGACTTTAGTTTCGGTCGACCCCTTTTTCGATGATGATCGGTGAAGATTAAGTGACCTAAAGCAACCAGCTGATGTGCTGACGAAGGACTCTTAAGCACCAATCGAATTTCTGAAACGTGATTTCACTTTAAAGGCACCAATTAAAATGCTTTTAAATATCGAGCGATCGCAGCGCTAGAACTACCAGTTGTGTCGCTATGAACTAAAAAAGATCAGTTAGCGTCTAGACCTGCATCTAGAGGTCGCTACCCCGGCTTTAAAGCCGTAGCTTATGGTTCTTTATAAGTCCTCGTGCGAGGTAAAGCTCTTTCCGACTTCCTGTCGATTGTTTCGAGGAGAAACAGTTCTAGCTATTAGAGTCAGCATCCAGACCTGCATCTAGAGGTCGCTACTCCGACATTTGAAGTCGTAGCTTACGATTCTTTTAAGTCCTCAGGCGAGGCGAAGTTTTTCGACACCTTGTCGAAATTAAGTCCTCATGCGAGGCAAAGATTTCCTCAACTCCCTGTCGACGAGGTGTTCCTGTCCTCGAACTTGTTTCCTGCACGTTTTAGAGTGTGTATTCAACAGTGTTGTAATTAATATTTCATCGAATTCATCGCACTGTAAATAAATCATTTCATTTAATATTACTGGATTGTATCGTCGTTTCCTATATGCTACCATTCGGGGAATGCCTTACAATATATATATATATATATACACACATACACAGTAACACCTCGTTTATCCAGATCAGATTTGTAGACAGTTTTATTAAATGTTCACATTAGATAATTTCTAACTGTGATAGGAAGAACATAACTACAAGTATGCCAAATATTCGCTTTTTAGTTTGATTCAGTGTATGGCTCCTGCATAGACTGTACAATAAATTATGATAATAAAATGCTTTTTGTTGAGTTTAAGAAAGTGTTACTAGACTTACCAATTCTTTGTGAAGAAATGGTGTGAAAAGTTTTTATATTTTTTAATGTCTTGAAAACAATACTATGTAATTTTGTTACAAAAACATAGTTTTTTACTGTAATAAACGGTAAGTCTGCTTAGGTAAGGATTTTGTTTTGCTTTCATTACCCATATTACCCAGATTATCCATATTTTCAGTTATCTGGTTGCCTATGGTCCTAGTTAGTCCAGATAAATGAGGTTTTACTGTATATATATATACACATATATATAATATATATAAATAATTTCTCTGTTTTATAATAAATCCATTTATTTTTAGTTGTTATCCATTCTATGAAGGGTATGAAAGCATTGGATCTTGATTCTGTGCTTTTTCTCTCCCATGATCAGCCACTGGGACGCGTGAGTTTTTTTTTTTACCTTTTTTTGTTGCATTTCAGTGTCTGTGTGCCCTCTGACCATTTCATTGTTTGTATTTTTGCAATCGCCTGATAATAACATTATTTGATACTAAAGAAATTTACAGTTTAAAAGTTTCAAAACATGTGCTCAAAGAATGGTCTACAGCAAGGGTGGTGAACACATTCTTTTGCACTTGCCCAAAAAATTCAAAAGATATATTCCTTTAGGTGCTTATGTGCCAGCCAGCTTATTAATTGGAAAAAACAAACTTTTAGTAATAGATTATTATTAATTATAACAAATTAGTATTGTACAGTTAAAAGAATGAAATTGGATGGGCATGTTAAATCTGTAGGCCAGAGAGTCCATCTATGTGGTTTTTAGGGTTGGAAGAAGGGTGCAAGCCCACTAGGTGGTACACTTGGGAATGCCTAGTTAAAATTGTAGAGGCACCAGGGCAGAAGTTGCACTCTGACCTTTGCGGTGTCCAATAGCATGTGTTAAAACTGGAGCCATACCGCCATTTTTACCTGGAAGCAGAATTTGACAGTGAGCAATATCTTTGACGTCATGAGCAAAATACAATTTTGGCTGATATAGATATTTAGTTGCTTAGAGTAAAACATTAGTTAAACAGGATTAACCAATCTGTTTATTTCTGATATTTTTTTTATATAAAGTTCATTTCTGATTTTAAAGATTTACATGCATGTGTGAAAAAGACTAAAAACAGCCATAAGTAATTTGTAGTAGCATGATTATTTTGAATTTTTTTGGTTTGAAATTTAAATTATTCACAATTTCATTTTTGGCTCTTATGTTCAATAACTACCTGGTTTCATTAGTTTCCACATCAGTTTAAAAATTAACTGGATTGGACATTGTATTTTAAGGGCCTCCAAATTAAACTTTTTTAAAAATTGGCCCTTTAAGTGCCCGCAGAATTCTTTTGCTGGTGAATGTTTTATTTTTAATAGATTATTCTTTATATTTGATTCTTTGAGAAATGTGAATTCAAATTATGATCAACTTATGGAATGAAAAAGTTGCAAGATATGTCTTTATTACCATGTTTTTATTAACTTGCTTTCTTGTTTGTGTGTGTGTTTGTCCAGTACAAATCTTACAATCGATTTTTAACTAACTTCCCGACTAGCTAAACATTTGAAACTTTTAGAATAGCTCAGAACACGATGACAATGGATTATTTTAATACTTTTAGCCATCTTTAAGCAGAATTGAAATCATTTTCAGTTAATTTTGTTTTGTAGACTGGTGCAGCCATCTATCGGCCGGGACGGGAACGAAAAGTTAAACGCAAGTTAACTTCCAATTAACTTCATTTTCTTTCAAGTTGATGGGATAATTCATCAAAAAAATTTTTTTTAAGTATTTATTAATACATAGAATTGTCAAGTTTATATGATTCAACAGAAAATTTAAATCATGGTATATAAAAAGTTCTTTTTATCTTTTAATTATTTAAATTTTCCATTAAATGAATTGTTTAGACTATTATCAGTTGTATATCCCTTAAAGAGGTATTAATTTTTGATAAAGATCTGAGTGAGGACTCTGTTAATCAATTGTCATTATTTAGAAAAAATTTCATTGTTTGACTATAAGATCAAATGATTTATATATATATATATCCAAGGAGAGATATGGGGTTGACAAAAAGTCTTATATAGTTTAAATATGCTGAGTTATTACGGAAGATTTGATGTATGATTAAAATTATTGTAATATTTTCAGTCTCACATTATTTTATCCATATATACATCTTCATATGTATTACCTTTCATTTATATGTCATAATATATATATATATATATATATATATATATATATATATATATTTAAGTCTTAAATTATTATTTTCCTTTTTTATAAGATTGAAAAATTTTACATTAAAGTTTTAATTTAGTTTTATGAAATATGTTTAAGTTAGTTTAGAATTAAAAAATATTGTATTACTACTTCCAGGTCTTTGATGTATTTGGACCTGTAAATGAGCCATTTTACAGTGTCCGATTCAACAGTATAGACCAAATAAATGAGAGAGGTGTAAAAATTGGTGCAGATGTATTTTTTGCTCCAGAAAAAAGTGACATTACAACATATGTGTTTGTAGAGCAATTACAGAAGTATGTTAAAAAACTAAAGTTATTTATCCTTTGTAAATTAATTATTCTTTAGTAATTGGTATATCTCATTGTTGCATTATTTTCCCTTAACCTATTAATCATCCTGAATAAACCCTCAACGTACATCATATATAGAAAATATTGCCTTGTCAAACATTTTGACATTTAATTTATTGTTAAGTGTTTGGGGTAACTTAGGGCCATTGCACCTTTTTTTAAAAAAAAATGCTACCCTGGATGTGACTTGGTCTTTTTTTTTAACTGTTGTAAGAAAAATTAACATGATGTATAATTGCAATAGTGTAAATTAGTTATACTCATGTAATCCTGTGTGTATTGAAATCTTGCAAAGTAGGCAACTTTATTTTCTGAGTTTGAAGAATTTGCTATTTCAGAAAACTAGCTATTGTGAATTTAAATTACCTACCAAATTATCGGGAAAATGTGGCTATTTTCTGATTTCTCATGCAACAATCAGAATATATATAAATTCTCGGTTTTGCAGTTGTAACAGAAAAAAAAGTGTGCTGTTTAAAGGCAGTTTTTAGTATATATGAGGGTAGCGTTTTTTCAGCACATCACATAAGAGCAATTAATGTAATGTTAAATACTAAAATTTATACAGTCAAACCTGTTTTGGGGCAGTAGATAGGGTCCACACACAAAAAAAATTCAGAAACTTCATAAATAGCTATAACAAATAATTTTTCACAACGTATTAAAGACAAAAAAAAAATTATGCGTTGGAGAGGGACTGCATAAAAAAAGTCTCACTTAGAAAATATATCAAAGCTTTACGAAATAGCAAGAGAGTGCTTTCCTAACAAAATAAATAATTAAATTACACGTGGAAACATTTTTTAAAAAATTTAATATCTTATTTTAAACATGGAGAAATTTTCAAAATGTGCATAATTCGATACTACTCGTCGTAGTCCAAAACGCGCATATTCTTCTGATGAACTGGTTCGTAAGCTCTTTTGTCACTTGAAGATACATATTAGAGTTGATTTATTTTTTGCTACCATGTTGTAAGTGATAAGTTTTTGCAATGACAGTCGTTTGATCAGCTGCTTGTAAATGTCGCAATAGCCAGATATAGATCGAAGCTCTTTTTGGAATTTCAAATATATAATTTCATTTTTTTTTATACATATTCATAAACCATATTTTTGAAAAATCTCATTTAAAAAAAAGACCGCACAAAAACAGGTTTGACTGTATTCTCTAGGAATGCTTGTGATATTTTCTGCTCTAACTATCATTGTTGTTGAATTAAGTCGTATATCCATGTCTAGGAACTACAGGAAGAGAGCAAGAAAAAGTTTTCTATGGTAGTTTGACGTAATGAAGTTTTCAGGAGGCTGTTTATACCTCTTTCAATTTTAATAGTCTCAGCCGAAGATTCACCTTCTAGCCTACGTTTCACGATTTGATAACGTGCTGAATCTAAATGTCACGTTTGCCTAAGTGATAGTGGATACTTCGTCGAAGATTTATGTGTTTCAGGATCCAGGAAGCCGCAACTAGGATGTGGGAGGTGGGAAAAAAAAGAGTCACTATTTTTGTTTGTCAGTGGAGAAAAGTGAAATCGGACCCGGACGTGTAAAGATGCCCCTGGGTCAAGCTAATAGGGCAGTGTTGCGCTAAAGCGTTTAAGGGAAATCTATTATGTTATGTCTAACAAAGGAAGGGTTGAATTTTACGACTATATTCCATCCCATCTTATCAATCTTTCTTTTAAAAAAAAAAAGAAAGAACTTTGTGCCTTTTGAGGGTTTAAGTGGCTTTTTTGAGAAAATGAAAGGAAAGCGAAGAGTGTAAACTGATTCTTTAAAGCGAAAATTTTAATGTGGAAATAATACTTTTGTTTTCGCGATATTGATTCTTATAAACGGTTGATTCTTATAACCACTGATCACTATAAGCGGTGGTTACTGTATATATGCAGGTATAATCATTGAAAAAAAATTTAATGTTTTTATATTTCTTGAAGTACTGAGGTTTACCTAAGTCAGGGATATAATGTTCAAATTCTTATGAGAATGTGTAAATATGTGTATAAGAATATACAGGTGTTAACATACCAGTATGGCAATGTGATTTACAGCATATGCAAGCATACACTTGCTTTTAGTGTATGAAAAAATAGCTGTATATGATTCATATGTAGTCTTGTATGTAAGTATATAATATTGTAAATTTCTATCCAGTGTTTGTTGAGAAACTGAACATATAATTACTCTTCTAAAGTGATGCATATGATTAAAGACATTAAAACTCAACTAAAAAAGAATGAATCAGCTGAAGTTAATCTCTACTAAATTTACTATATGACACTTAAGTTAATAAATTCTTTTTATTAATGTCTGAATAATATTATGGTCTGTTCATCTTATTCCAAAGACTGATTTATAAGTTCAATTAATCATTTTTAATGTATCTTAGATTGATTATATGCTGGTTTGCTTTATTATAATATAGAGATTCCAATGCACGTTGCCTCATTTTATTATTTGAATATGTTTGCAAGGTATGCAAAATGTAGGTGCATATATTATGTTTGTACAAATGAAATGGTTACAGAATAAAATTATTGTATTAATAATTTATATTAGTAGAGATTTTTTATCGAGTTTCTAGCATCTAGTATTTCAATTCATAATTTTTTATTTATTTTTGTTTTCATTGTTAATAGTCTGCTGTCCATAATTGGTTCTTGTACAGATTTCAGAGTTTGGTTTCTTTTACTAATTATTTTTATTGCCATGCTGTTTTTTTAGCTCAAAATATCATAGGATATGTTAATAAAATACTAATCTCATATACAGTCGATTCCGGTTAAACAAACCACATCGGAACGCAATCATTTTGGTCCTAATAATTGGCTGGTCTGAATAAGCGACTGGTCCGATTAACCAGTGGTCCAATTAACCGGATTCGACTGTATCTGTTGTAGGTCATTATGTATCAGTTGTAGTAATGAGGAATACTTTGAATTATTCCTGTTTGTGGATAAATGATGATAGAGTGAATTTTATGTGGAAGATAATTCTTTGAAGAATTCCTGAAGATTCCAAAAATACAGTAAAAACACCAGTATAAGCAATTTAAATTCACTGCCATTCTTTTTACTTGTCTTTACAGCCAAAAAGGATCTGATGCTTCATGGAAACATAATAATGAGCCTCCAGAGGAGGTAATTATATAAATTTTATGTATCATTTAAATTTCTAGCTTATAATATGTTTATTTTTAAATTTTGGTTGTTATTTAAGAGGCTAGAATATTAAGAATGTGGTTACTGCATACATATTAATTACAAAAACAAATTGGTTAAGTAGTTATTTGGGGTGAATTTCTGAAGAAATTTACTGTTCATATGATAAAGAATATTTAGGTCTTATTAATGAAGTTGTATGTAACACTGTTATATAACCTAAGCATAGTAAAGTGTAGCATATTAATGTAAGATATATTATCCAAGAAAAAAATATTAGTTCCTTCAAGGTTGAGACACATGTCTATTTTAATATATATCAAGGTTCTTAATGTGCTTAAAAACTACAATTTTAAAGTTTTAGAATATATCTTATCTTTGCTGGACCCTTTTTTTTTAACTACTGCTTGAATTTTTTTCAAGTTAAGAATTAAATTGAATGGTATGTGTGTTGTTTTCGAGAAGAATACTAGTGGTCCACTAGAGTATACATGTTTAGTTAACCTTTGTGTAAATTTTCGTTAAATTTTGTTTTGATTGACAGGAAAATTCATATTCCAGCCTAGCCATGCTCAACCTGTGGGCTGCATGAGAATAACCAAACTTTTATGTGCAGCACGAAACACTCACACTCATTATCAGGTAGATACTTTTGTAAACATCTGGTAATCTAAGTTTCTAAAAACCTAAATAAAAGCAAAACAAGATGATATTGTCATTTATCTAGAAAATGATACGAGAATTTCAAATCATTTAGCTGTCTTATCCAAGGAATTTTAGAGCAGATTTCAGGATTTATAAAGTATTAAGATTTGTCTGTTTCTTGTAGAAAATTCCTGCCACTTAGAAACTGCAATTATTACACAACTAGCTGCATTGGGATGTGATTATGCAGAGCTATTAGACATATTTATTGAGTTCAGAAACAATGCAAATCTTGAAGTTATTTTTAAAGCAAAGAGTATGCTGAATTTTGGAAATTATCCCTAAAAAATAAAACAGTTCAAAAATGTGCCCTCATGCTGCTCACGTTGTTTGCATCAACATATCTTTGTGAATCATTCTTTTCCAATATAAAATATGTAAAGAATGTATATGCTATTCCTATTGCTGATTCTCACCCTAATGACGTATTGAAAGTAGCATGCAGCAGTTATAAACCTGATTTGTCTATGTAAATAAAAGAAAAACTTTGTTGGTCACCAGAACAATTCCCGGTGGACCGTTTCCGGTATGGCATTCATTATGAAATTTGGCCATGTTTGAAAATGTCGAAATCGATTTTTTCTTTTCTTTCTTTCTTCTCCTTCTAGAAAGTACATAAATGTTACATATTTAGAAAGAGCTTTAAAAACTGATAATTTTTTCTGCGTACACTTATTCTGTTACTTTAACAGTTTTAGAGATCTTTCAATTCAAAATGCATACTCCACCGATCACAATTGGCTGTACGAAACATAATCCGCCATGATTTTCATGAAGGTACATAAATTTTACATATTTAGAAAGAGCTTTAAAAGCTGATAATTTTTTCTGTGTATACTTAATCAGTTACTTCAATAGTTTTAGAGTTATTTGGATTCTAATGAGGTGTCTCCTGTGAGATCATCCATCTTTGACAATGTGAACTAGCGTGATTCTTTCACAGCATGATTCTCACTAAGAAAATGAATCACTGAAAAGAAATGCTTCATTGTGGGTCTAATTTTTAATTATTTTTCTATTTTCTAATACTTTTAATTCAAACTTTTTAATCATAAATAGATTATTTGAAGATGTAGTGATTTTGGGGGGATTTTTCGGCAATTAAAAGTGAAAACAAATTTTAATTCAAGTGAATTGTGATTTGAGAGTCAAGTGATTTGATATTGGTATTCGATTAATACTGTTCCATTAGAATTCAATTCCATACTGGCTCGCAGGCCAGAGCATAACTGGGCGAATCCCGGCTAGACTAAAATAGCCAAAAGTTTCTCTCAACATCTAAAAGCACACAAATTTTTAAATTACCACTTGGATACATTTTTAGTTTTTAGTTTTATTTTTTACATTATTGTATTATGAGATACAATGTACTGTGTTGTGGCCCACATAACTTTACAAACGTAGGTCTGTGGCCCGAGGGAAAAAAAAAGATTGAATATGGCTTTTCTAGCCCCTAAAGCAGATTGTTAGTCCAATTTCAATGTTTGTATATAACTGATGTGAACATATTGTTTTTTGTAAGTGTTTCAGGATTAGCTAATGAGCTTTAAGAAAAAAATTTCAATTTACGGTTAATCAGTGATCTGTAATACTTTCAAAAGTAAAGCCCTTAGCATGGTTACTCTTCGTTGACTAAAGATATGTGATTTAGAAAGCTCTTTTCGATTGTCTTATCTCTCCACAGTCTTAAATTTTGCTCCTGAATATTTTGGCCCTTGAAATGAAATTTTATTAGAGTTTTTAAATATTTTCTTACGTCAAAACTCACTACTAAACTGTTATCAAATTTGTTCAAAATTATCTTTTTATTGCTATTTTAGAACTTTGAAACTATTTATGCAATAATTGTATGTTTTGCTCTGAAGCAAAGAAAAGGCATTCTTAGAAATGATATCTTATCAGGAATGGAGATCTGAATCTATTGCTTTCTTTGCTTAGAGAGGTTGAAATTGAATGTATAAAATTTAATAAATTGGCCCAGATAATGTCTGTGTAATGATTGTAGTACATAATGGTTTATCTACACAATTTGCAGTTTCTCATGCTTAAGTTATCTATCTCACAACATCATTATGCATAAAAAAACATAGTTTTTACATTCTGTGGTGCAAAAAGTTCATAATGAAAAAGATTAATTAGGTATTTATGAGCTATATATAGTCTTCTCTAGTAAGTAAATTGAATAGTGCTGAATAAAAAAATTATATTTTAATTGTAATTTAAAACTTGTATAATTTTTATTCTGCATGTAATTATTGATTAGATTCTTTTTTTTTCCAATTTACTTTCATTGTGATAAAGGTGTATTATTAGCTTCTTGTTTAGTTAAATCTCATGCCTGTCTTTCATTTTTTTAATTTAGTATTTGGATTATTCTGATGATGAGAAAGAAATAACAGCTAAACGACAGCGTAGATTTAAAAATAGAAATCAACAGTTTTTTGACAGTCCTGGTGCTTCTGCCAAAAGGCCTATGTTGACAGGTAAAAGTTTCATACTGAAATATTTCAATTCTTTCATAATGATTTTATGTGAATTTCTATCGGGTTCTAAGCTAAACTAACACTAACTGGTTACTATATATATTTAACTACATATACTACTACATGGGGTGAAAAGTCCCGGGACTTGCCACTAGATGACATCCGCAATGAAATATCCATATAATGTTCTGTTTGTACTAACCTCCAAAAGACTACTATCAAAGTTTCATGACTTGTCGACCATTTATTTATGAGTTGTGGTCATGTAAGTGACGCTACTTTTTATTTTGTGTAAACAATTGATCAAAAAGAAATTCTCATCTTAATTAAACATTGCTTTTTGATGAAAAAAAAAAACCGTCCAAAGCCAAGAATAGCTCAAAATGCATTACAGCACATCTGCTCTGTTGAAAACAACCCTTTGTCGATGGTTTAGCAAGTTTAAAATATGAAAAACTTTGTGCAAGATGGATGCTGCATTTCCTAACTATCAACCAAAAACAGCAATGTGTTGATAATTCATAGCTCACTTTGGAGCTATTAAAGTGTAATTTAAACGAGTTTTTCTACCGATTTGTAACAATGACTGAAACGTGGATTCATTACACCTGAGTCAAAGAGGCAGTCTGCAGAGGGGTTCGAAGCTGGCAAAAGCTGCCCAAAGCAACCAAAGATGCAACAATCAGCTGGAAAGGTCTTGGCCAGTATTTTTTGGGATGCATGTGGCATAATATTCATCGACTATCTTGAGAAAGGAAAAACAATCACATGATAGTATTATGCTGCATTGTTGGACCACTTAAAGGACGAAATCAAGAAAAAAGGCGGCACATGGTGGGAAAAAAAAGTACTGTTTCACCATGATAATGCACCAGATCACACATCAATGAAAGCGATGGTAAAATTGAATGACTATTATTTGTTTTCTAACTTGAAGAGATGGTTCCAGGGGAAGAGATTTTCATCAAATGAGGATATCAAATAAGAAACTGATGCACATTTTGAAACTCTTGACTAATTGTACTTTATGAAGGGTATTCAAATGTTAGAGGACTGTTGGCATAAGTGTATCATTCTTGAAGGAAACTATGTTGAAGAATAAAATTGATGTTTTGCAAAAAAAACGTTATTTTCATTGCTAGTCCCAGGACTTTTCACCCCATATAGTACATATTCCCCGAAAGATGCCTCTCTCATAGGCTTTCAGTTATAGTGAATGTAGTGTTGTTGAGTGTGAATATAACTGACACTATTACTTTATGGAACTTATTCTTTCTTACATAATTATTATTATTTGCTGGAAAAATAGTACCCCTATAATTGAGTATTGTGCAGCTTTCTTGTACTGCTAGATGTTTCTAATTGATTTGTATAAAAGCATTTAACCATGTCTGTAACTGCCCAATATTTAAAAATTTATAGGATATGTATTGTCATGATGTTTTTATAGCATGTTCATATGTGAAAGAAAAGGGAAAGAGAATCATTACCTATTAAATTTTTCTCTCTCATACCTTAGCTATGCATTGACATAACTGCTGACTATTTCAATTTTCCTTGGAGACTGCAAGTTCATTCAGAGCAGTCTCCTGACTTCCAAATTCTATTTTTAAGTTTCCTGGTTTGTAATGAAACCTTAAATCCTATTTTTTCTATGAAGGCTTAAGTTGTGTATCTTTTGATCTATTTGAGAAGTCTTTTGTATTAAAATGAATATCCATTGCCCTACAATGGATCCCCAGCCACTGTGGCTTCTCTGGAAATGATATAGTGGATAGACTTGCTAAGGTTGGCACAGAATTGCCTCAACCAAGTTCGCCAATGGATTATCTTACCATGAAGAGACATTAACATCAAATCATGTTGGCAATGCTTCTATGGTGAGTCTATCAATCAAAAGACCTGGGGCTTCTCATTGAGGTCTTTTTCCCTTGGCCTACCCAGAGCTGTAGGCTGGGAAAACTTTTAACTCAAAACAGGCCCTGATTATTTATAGGGCCACATTTACTATTGGTATAGTGGGCTTTCCATTGTGCCTGCTATGTGGCATCAACGATATGACTGGTGCCCATCTCCACAATTGCCCAGAACTCTAAGACGTAGCAGGCTTATCTGCTGATGATGTTCATACTGCTTTTGTTTCAAGACTTTATTAGGCTGTCCGAAAGAGACTAAAGGTGTAACTTGACCAGTACTGGCTTAAGAAAAATAAAAATAAATATTGTGTCCACAAGGTGTCTCCTTTCTTAGCATCAGATTTCTATTGGAAGGAGAGGTTTCAACAGTTATTTTTAAAGACATACATATTTTAAAAATCTATTTAGAGGGACCCCAATTTATTTATTTTTTATTTATTGTGTTATTAGTATTTATGACTGTCTTGGTACTGAATATGTATTTTGAAAGAAACTCCCCTTACTCTTATTTTTGCTGACTTATTAGAGTTAATTTTTAAGTGAAGATATAGGACTGGTCAAGGGGGGAAAAAATAGCATTTATAAATTGGAAAAGTTAAAAAGAAAAAAAAACAAGCAATACCTGTAATGTTATTCAAAAGTTTTAAATCTTTAAAATTGTTTTTTATCACAATAATTTACTTTACTTGACTGAAGAGGAAACAAAGAACTGGTTCAAGAACTGCTAATAATTCTGTTCATTCTTGGAACGGTTGCTCAAAAAAAAAAAAAAAAAAAAAATATCCTTTATTTGATTCTTCTTCAATTTAAACTTTATTTGGCCCTTATTCATTCTGGTTTAGAACAAAATAAAAAAAATTTTGAAAACTAAACTCATGGCACAACAGTCTGCTGTGGACCAAGGTCAGCAGTGCCCCTCTCCGCTTTCTTGACCGTGGGCTTGGGGTGCCATACAGCATATGTCTCAGTCAGGTGGTCAACCTGATGTGGAACCCCCAGAGTTTAGTTCCCAAGCATGTGTGGTCCTCATTTTATCAACCCACTCAAGGGATGAAAGGCTGAGTCGACCTTGCCCAGTCGCAGGTTCGAACTCTGGTTTAGAATTGGATGTACAAAATTCTATGTGTATATCATACTTTCTTCTGTTATATGAACTTATATATTGAATTAGACTGTGGTGGGAAATTATAGTCCAGGCTGTAAAAAGAAATAACAGACATAAACATTCAAAAATAAGGATTTTTTTTTTTAACCATTGAATAGCTCATAACTTCATTCAACACATTTAAATTAGTGTTTATTTTTATTACTATTGATATTTAAATATTTCAATATCTTTTAATTTTTAGATGACTCTTCAAATTACATACCTCCTCCGAGGCCTGCTCCTCACTGGAATCGTTCCCAGAACATCTCATTGAGAATTTCAAGACCCAATCCATTTCAATCGCATATTCCTCCAGCATCTCCTTCACCTATATGCAACTCAGTGTCTCCAGTTAGAATGCAGAATCCTTTTGGTCTGCCTCCAAATCATCCTCAAAGACTTATATCCCCCCAAAATGTTTTCTACAGGTCATCACCACAGTTGTTCATTTCTCCTTATCATCAGCCTCATGTCTTTGGACAGGTGACAGTATTAAATCATCTATCACCAGCACTGCATGCACCATCGCCTTTGCCTTCTCCAGTTGCGAACAATATATCAGCGTTGATTCCAGCATCTCATTTTTCTGCTCCTCAGAACTATTTCAATCAAGCGTTTCCTAGGAGTCCGTCTCCTGCTGCTCATAATCAACATATGCCAATGGACCTGTGGCTTTCTAACAGGTACCCTAATTCTCCTAACATACCTCCTAGTCATCCATTAACTGTTCAGATTCCCAATATGAATAGTCCACCACTTCAAATGCACCAGCTTCTGCAAGACAGGGGTCCTATGCAGCAATTTGTTAACTTCCATAATGCAAATTTTAATGAGCCATTTCTAAACAATAGAAATTTCCCACCTGGCAATATGCCACCCAGATTTTATCACAGTTAGGCATATTTAATTTTATATCAGAATAAGTTTTGATTCTTTTCAGTGTTTAGTTTTCACATAGGTGGGAAGTTTAATATTTTTGTGGTGCTACAACTAACAGTTTGCTGTTGTTAACAATTATCAAAGTGATAAATGTATCATTAATGTTCATTTGTTGTGTCTGTTATGTTACTCCTATTTTATGCCTGTTTATGTGCCCGTGAGTTTGTGAAAAAGTTTTATTGCATAATGTACAAAATTTTGTACTTTCTGGGTCTGATACATTTGTCTTTTTTTTATTTTTAAGCTATCCTACTTTTTACCGGTGACTTTGTTTTAAAAATAAATTTTGTGGCATGTACATATTTCCTAAAAACATACTGTTCAAATGTTTGTATTATTTCATAAAGGCAATAAAAATTATTAAAGCTTTATTTTAACATGTTTGTACAGTTATTATTTAAAAACATTAAGTCCTATGCAGTAATTTGTAAACTTCCAGAATGCAAATTTTAACCAGCCATTTCTAAACAATAGAAATTTCCCACCTGGCAATATGCCACCCAGATTTTATCACAGTTAGGTATATTTAATTTTATATCAAAATAAGTTTTGATTTTTTTTCAATGTTTAGTTTTCACATAGGTGGGAAGTTTTATATTTTTGTGGTGTTAAAACTAACAGTTTGCTGTTATTAACAATTATCAAAGTGATAAGTGTATCATTAATGTACTTTAGTTGTGTCTGTTATGTTACTCATATTTTATGCCTGTTTATGTGTCCGTGAGTTTGTGAAAATGTTTTATTGCATAATGTATGAAATTTTGTACTTTCTGGGATTTTGATGATTAATCAGTTTTATTTGTAGGCAAATAAATAGAAGTTTCTTTTTAATTGTCTTTTGGAGAAAATATATGCCAAAGAACAAAAAATATTTTTTTGTCTGAAAATTATTGTATAATTTCGAATATTTTTGTATTTGTGAAAACATCTACTCAAATCTGATACTTTTTTTTTTTTTTTTTTTTAAACTATCCCGCTTTTTACCAGTGACTTTGTTTTAAAAATAATTTTTGTGGCATGTACATATTTCCTAAAAACATACTGTTGAAATGTTTGTATTATTTCATAAAGGCAATAAAAATTATTAAAGCTTTATTCTAACATGTTTGTACAGTTATTATTTTAAAACATTAGGACAGCTCATTCAGGAGGCATAACTCAATTTTGCTTTAATTGGGGGGAGGGGGGTTATTAGAGATTTCTGCATGAAAGGGGACATTTTATAGATTTTTTAGTCATTCTTACACTTTAAAATATTAAAAATATTAATTAGCAAATGAAAAAACAGACTCAAGAAGAAAGAAAAACTATTGGTCTCGGTTCAAGCAAAAGTGTTAAAAACTAAAGACCCACAAGAAACGTGACTGAATCAGCAGGGGTACGTAAATTTCGCAAAAAAAAATTACAATGTATAAAATTTCGCATTTATTCGTAAAAAAATATATAAATTCAAATATTTCACATTTATTAGAAAAAATTCACAACTTTACTTACTTGGTTAGGTAAGTATCAAAATTCTTAGTTAAAAGCTAACATTGTAGTAGTCTCCACATTCTCATCCTTAAGTCTTTAGCTATAAGCAAATTTAGAAAGTGAGATTTCTCAGTTGAAGACGATGGATGATCTTAGATATGCAATTATGTTAATAAATTACTATTATCACCTAATTTCATTTTAAAAGCCCTTAATCACAGTTTTTGCCAAAGAGTAAGAAAAAAAAATTTTTTCGCATTTATTTACTGATATTGCCAAAGTTCGCATCTATTTCGTAAATACGAAAATTACGTCATTAGGGAGCTTGTAGGTTTGAGTCCCACTGCTGGCATGGTTGTTTGTAACTGTTCTTAATAGACTTTAAACTTTGAGTCCTGGTCTAAGCCCTTGTGTATTGAAAGCTGGCTGCAGCACTCTAAACCAATGGTGTATAAACTTTCTTGACTGCAACTCACTTTTTTTTTCAATAAAAAAATCGCTCAACCCCATGAAAATTTTTTAGTAATAGTAAAAAAAAAATGAAAAATTAGGAAAATGTTAACAGCAACAGAAAAGAAAATATAAACAAGCAAATTTTGACAAACTATTCTAAAATCAATGAACTAACTGTATATAGATTTTGAGTACATATTTACTTTGCATAGCAATAAAAGATGTCTTGCTTATCTTTTGCATTTGGATTTGGCAAATTTTGTGTGACTAAAACTTCTTATTTAAATATTAATATGTGTTTCATTTTGGTAAAAATGAACAAAAATTTTATAAACTTCCTATTAAAATACTTAATATTAAAAACTTTATATATATATATATATAAATCTAAAATTTAAAAAAAAAAAAAGGAATGAGAAAAGTAAACCCAGACCTTGGATTATTTTTATTCAATATTTGGTGAAATGTATGATAATGCTAGTCTTTTATCATCTTTTTCCAAGTTAAGTCTTGATCATTGATTGGTTTTTATAGTTACTCATTTTGAGAACTCGGTATAAAATAAATATATATTAAAAATAATCTTAAAAATTTAAAGCACATTTTTTATTTAAATAATTCAATATGATATAAACTATCAGAGACTCCTTCAATTTTTTTCGCAACTTGCAGTTTGCACACAATTGCTCTAAACCTACCAACCATCAGCTGTTAGACTTAACACTGTATACAGCTAACGAAAAAGCATCTTTCATCTGTGATCATGTCATCTTCAGTAGCTACTATATAAGTATATTAAACAAAAGCTCTGTTCCAAAAAAAGAGCAATTTCTCTGTGGTTACACAAAGTGCTACATATGAGTAATTTATATATATATATATACACACACACTAAACAGCCAGAAAACTGGTACACCTGCCTAATATGGTGTGGGGCCCCACGTGCACGCAGAACTGCAGCAACACGACGTGGCAGGGACTCTGACTAATGTCTGAATGTATCCTGGAGGCAATTTACATCATGAATCCTGCAGGGCAGTCCACAAATCCATAGGAGTGTGGGGGGTTAGAGATCTCTTCTGAACAGCACTTTGCAAGACATCCCAGATATGCTCAATAATGTACATGTCTGGGGATTTAGGTGGCCAATGGAAGTGTCTAAACAAAGAGGGATCTTGGAACCACTCGGTTGCAACTCTCGACGTTTGGGATGTCGCATTGTCCTGCTGGAATTGTCCAAGTCCGTAGGAATACAAAATGGAAATGAATAGTTGTAGATGATCGGACAGGATACTCATGTACCCATCACCTGCCCGACTCGTCTCTAGACGTATCAGGAGTCCCATATCACGCCAACTGCACACACCCCATACTATCACAGAGGCTCCACCAGCTTGAACAGTCCCTTGTTGACATGTATGGTCCATGGATTCATGCGGTTATCTCGATACCCGTACACGTCCATTCACCCGATACAATTGGAAAAGAGACTCGTCAGACTAGGCAACTTGTTTTCAGTCATCAACAATCCAATTGAGGTGTTGCCAGGCCCAGGCGAGACTTGAAGCGTTGTGTCGTGCAGTCAACAACGGTACACGAGTGGCCTGTGGCTCCGAAAGCACATATCAATGACAGTCCTTTGAACAGTTCACCGCTGACACTTGTTAATGCCCAAGCATTGAAATCCGCAGCAATTTGAGGAAGTGTTGCATGTCTATCTCGTTTAAGGATTCTCGTCAGTCGTCGATGGTCCAGTTCTTTCAAGGTCTCTTTCCGGCCGAAAATTTGATGGAGAATTGAAATTGAATGGAAATTTGTCGGAGATTTGATGTTTTACCGGCTACCTGATACTCACGGTACACTCGTGAAATGGTCGTGCATGAAAATCCAAATTGCACTGCTACCTCGGAAATGCTATGTCCCATCTCTCGTGCGCCGACTATAACGCCACGTTCAAAGTCACATAAATCGTGACAACCTGCCATTGTGGCTGCAGGAACCGATCTAACAGCTTCGCCAGACACCTGTTGTCTTATATAGGCACTGCTGATCGCATCGCGTTATGCTGATTGATTGCATATCTCCGTTATTTGCATACGCACGCCTGTACTTTTTTTTTTTTTTTTTTTTTGGGGGGGGGGCTCTTTAGGGTATATATAATAAATGATCTCAAATCTGTGATTTTATGTTTTGTCTTTATACAATATTTAATTTTTTTCTGAGCTGTCATAATTTATTTCATATGTCGAGTAAATGCAGCATTGGTTACGAATGAGGTGGGTATCAATAATTATTTCTACTCCATACATCCATACTGGGAAAATTTATTGCGAAATTTTATATATGTTTCGTATTTCGTGAATTTTATTATTTTTATTTCCAAGGACATCGTGGAATACCGAAAATCCCCCCCCCCCCCATCCATATGGTAGAAACATAATGTTCAATCGTATTGACGTCTATTTTGGATACAACATTTTTTACTGTTCTTATAGTAGGTATCTTTTTTTTAAACTTCATGAATTAAATTTAAATTTTCTACCTCGCTTGACAATTTTATATTGACGGAAGAAGATCCTTTTAGGGTACAACTGAAAAAAAAAAAGTATTTTTTGAAAATCGGAGCATCTTTTGAACAGACCTTTCGCGAGCAAATTCTGCGTTGTTCCTCGATGAATCAGCCAGTCTCGCGCACTTCAGAGCATAGGCATCTGAATTTCCCGACCTTTTCCCAAGGGCACGTTTTTTATCTTTCGGGACTTTACGATACTGCGGAATCACCTGGTGCGTGAACTAAAAATATTCCTGTTGAACACTGACGCATTGAAGAGGAAACTACGATTTCGCGAACTAGGCACCTGCTCCTTGAATACTTTTACTTTTTTAGATTTATCGACTGCACTATTATTGAGGTTGATTTATGCATAATAAATTACTTTATTTTATGATATTTGTATGGCTCTTTGTAACAGAAATAAAGCCTTAAACAATGATTTTTATCTCACTTTCTACAGAATATTGCCTTTTTAACTTTTGAAAATTATTTGTTTTTATTTGTCATTATAAGACGATGTTATTTTAAATCATATACTTGATACTAAAAAACTACGAAAACTTAATAAGATTCTTCGAAGGTAGAGCCGGATCTGTAATGGACACCCCAAGGCGTCAAAATGTAATGAGCGTAAGAGCGTATACTATATTAAAAACTGTCCTTTCCTAGGTGCTAAAAATTAGTTGATGAACGGAAAGAGAAAGGGCCTGTTCACATAGGAGTCCGTTGCGTAGCGTTAAGGAAAATATGACGTTGAGACGAAAATAAACCAATCATAGGCGTTAAAAATTTCATTGCTAATCGTTTGGAGGTTTGTCATTGGTTAAATATATTTCAATACTTTAACGCTCCGCAACGGACTCCTATGTGAACAGGCCCTAAGTCCACTGTTCCAACTACTAGAAATGAATTTTAAAATCATCTTCAAATTATTTTCAACTCTCTAAACTAATAAAGAAATCCATCAAAAGGTTTATTATTATTATTATTATTATTATTATTATTATTATTATTATTAATATTATTAGTATTATTTCCCACCAAACTCAAGCAGTCAACAATTGTTAAATGTGTTACTGCATTTACCTAACTCAAGAGTTGTTCAAATCACTGATGACAATTCTAAAACTAATCAGGATATAGAAATCCTAGCAAATGCATCAAAACTTGCTGTCAATCTTAACACAGAAAGGGTATTATGTGTCATAAAGAGTTGCAAGAAGGGTAGGAAAATCAATTGCAAAAGAATTAGGTTAACCCTTCAGCGAGCGTGTCAATTTTTGGAACACCAGCAGGCGCGCGTGACGCAAAGTGCAACGTCTCTTTCAATCTTGATTATTCCTTTTGTAATAAACTTTTTTTTAAATTGAAAATAATCTGCGTTTTATGACAAGATATAAAATGTTGATAATATTGAGATATATTTATAATTAAAGGCCAAAGAATGCAGATACAATAGCCTTATTTCAAAACTGTCCGGTTTATTGGATCTAAGGACAACTTGCGAATGGATTCCTATTATGTCCAAAAACCTAAAAAATCATGAGATTGTCCATCTTCGTGATATGCGGGATACCGTGTAATAGCTGCAAATTTTATCGAGTACATCAACTCCTGCTTTTGTCCAGTATAATCGTTGGTTTACCACGGTTAAATCACGACTACCAATGAATGGAAAGGAATAGAAGGTCCAGAAAATCAGACCTGCATTAGAAAGGGTGTAGCTATAAATAGAAACTGCTTAGAACATTCAAACCTTACATGTAAAAACAAACCATTCAAAATTACGAAAATGTTGCACTCTGTACACGGGCGCGCCGTTGAAGGGTTAAGCAGAATTAATTATGTAATAATTTAAATAGCTTTAAGTTAACTAATACATATTTACTCATCAGTTTACTAAATTGTCTTAGGGGATTTTTCGATATTGCATAATTGTCAGTGAACCCGTCCTCCGTGATTCTTCAGTCGGATTCAGAGAGCAGTGATAAGGATTCGGAGAAAGATTTAAATATGACGACTTTACCAGAAGCTCTTGCAGAGCTTATAAACAAATATATGAACCTTCAGGGTTTGGGGATGACGTCAAAAAAGAATACCGAAATTTAAGAGAACTTTATTTTAAAATTGAAAATGAGATTATGCGAAAAAAGTTTTCAAATTAAAAAATAGCACATTTTTTAATACGAAACTCCTTATTATTAAATAATCTTTTTTATTAAATGCGTATTGTTCTCACTTTATCTGCAACATTTTTGAAGGTGTCTTGATTACATATTCCTAATTCTTTTACTAGAAGAACCCTTTCTCCACTGCCACCCCTCAAAACGGCAACTTCTTTTCGGAACGATCACTGACCGCTTTAGAGAAGTTTTACTGTATAAATTATAAGGAAAATAAAATTTTATTTGAATAAAATCAGATTGCGAAAACAAAAAGTGGACAGTTACATAGTGAAGTTCTGAAACTTTTCAAAGATTTATTTCTGTACTCTTTCAGATTATTTTAACAAAATTCAATTTTCTAAAGATGCTAATGGTGCGAAGAAAATTACTGCCCTGTTTCTCATATTTATGCAACTTTTATTCATAAGTTACCTAATAAACTATCTCTCGACTCAGAAACTTTAATGGTTGAAATTTATATCAACTGTCTGTGGTAGATTCCGTATGGCTACTACCACTATTTGTACGTCAGAGATTAATAATTATAGCTCGACACCCCGCTAAACGCAAAATATACGCAACGTAATTTTAAAAAGAAATTTATGCAGCTGCATATTTGAAGAGGAAATATTTATAAATTATCAAATTTGAGATAGGTAAATTAATTAAGTGGGGATAGCCATTTAGTCACCTGTTATTTGAAGGCCTATATTTTCAGAACTACGTGTACCAGTAATGTAATCCACAATCACTTTATAAATACGTAATTTTAACTTTTATTATTTAGAATTATAAGTAGACGTGAAGTTTTAATAAATTTTGCTGAAAAAAGGAGAATTTAGGCGCAAAAATCAGTGGATAATTGCATGTTAAAATTATATATTAACTTTGATTGCACTCAATATTATTGTTCTCAATCAGATTTATTTTTCACTGATATGAATTTCTGCAAGAATAATTATAAAAGTTCTACTATTTTGGCGGTACTTACGTATTATAGCTGAAGCTTGGCAGCCTTTAACCCTTGGCGTAATATCTGCTCGCCAACACCTAACTTCACAGTGGCAACCTATTTCCTGCCCCGAAATCATAAACAACATTTCGAGCAGAAGCATGTTAAAATAATACAAATGTGTGGAAAACATGGTTACTCCCAAGCTCTACGTGCCCAATAAGATTTTTTTTTTTTATTAAATGCAAATTTTAAGGGGGTTAAAAAGGGCATAACCCCCTGCTCCCCTCTAAAAACACCCACTGTATCTTTGTAACCATAGGACCTAGGAAGTTGAAATTTCGTATACTGGTTCCCCATAATCCCTAGGTGCCTTCTAAGAAATCTTTTTTTGGAAACTGTAAATTTTAAGGGGGTTAAAAAGAACTTAACCCCCTGCCCCCCTCTAAAAACACCCATTGTATCTTTGGAACCATAGGGCCTAGGAAGTTGAAATTTCGTATGGTGGTTCCCCATCCCTAGGTGCCTTCTAAGAAATCTTTTTTTGGAAACTGTATATTTTAAGGGGGTTAAAAAGAGATTAACCCCCTGCCCCCCCTCTAAAAACACCCACTGTATCTTTGGAACCATAGGGCATAGGAAGTTGAAATTTCGTATACTGGTTTCCCATAATCCCTAGGTGCATTCTAAGAAATCTTTTTTTGGAAACTGTAAATTTTAAGGGGGTTAAAAAGAGCTTAACCCCCTGCTCCCTCTAAAAACACCCACTGTATCTCTGGAACCACAAGGCCTAGGAAGCTGAAATTTCCTATGGTGGTTCCTCTTAAGCTCTAGGTGCATACCAATAAATCATTTTGAACGCTCGAAATTTAAGGGGCTTTGCCCCCTCTCCCCCCCAAAAAAATCCTACTGTATCTCTGGAACCATAAGGCCAAGGAAGCTGAAATTTTGTATGGTGGTTCCTCTTAAGCCGTAGGGGCACACTTATAAATATATTTTTAAAGTTCGGATTTTAAGGGGTTTTGCCCCCCTCCCCCTAAATAACCCACTGTATCTCTGGAACAATAAGGCCGAAGAAGTTGAAATTTTGCATGGCGTTTCCTCTTAGGCTCTAGGTGTTGGCCAAGAGAGATGTTTAAAAAGCAACATTTTAGGAGGTTGTAAAGTGGTTTTAAATCCCCAAAATAAAAATGAAATATCCAAAACTCGTATTTAAATTCGGATCACTGTCGTTAGATTCTGCGATGAACTCCTTATGAGAAATGACTCCACCTTACTGCTAAAGTTAATTGAAATTAAATGAACCAAATGACATAATTCATGGCACTCGTGTAATCTGTGGCGAAGCACGTGTATTAAATATACGAAAGCAGTTATTAAACATGCATCAACATTTTGAGCAGCAGCATGTTTAAAAAAGTATTTGGAAAACACATGGAAAAGTTTAAAAAAAATAAGCAGCTGAAGAACATGATTTCGCTATAGATAATTTTAGATCTAATTAAAAATTTCATATTAAAGACAAAATAGGAATACACTCTTAGACAAAAAAAAAGCGACGCGCCAAGAAGGGGTAATGCAAATTAGACACGAATTGATATGCATACTGGTTTCGACGGAAAATGCAAATATTTAAAGTTTGGCAATCGGGAACCGTAGAACCAATTTTCCTTCTGAATTCTGACTGTTTTGCCGCAATCTTTAATATTACATCTCCAGCTACTGGTCGATTAAAATAGGCACGCATGTTGTGAAAGTTCGGGCATACACACTGACTGGGCAAAATTCCACGGATCTGGAAAAAAGACACTGCATCTTCTTCCTTTTGGCCTATATTACACTATCAAAGTTCTTTGACAAAGATATTTTTTAAAAGTTATTTGTATCTTTTATAACAGTTATACATAAAAGAAATGCTATAACCTCAAAATACCCCTATTACACTATCAAAGTTCTTTGACAAAGATCTTTTATAAAAGTTATTTCTATCTAAGGGGGCTAAATCCCTTAAAATTCGAGCTCTTAAAAAAGATTTATTGGTGTGTACCTAGGGCTTAAGGGGAAGTACCATACAAAATTTCAGCTTCCTAGATCGTATGGTTCCAGAGATACAGTGGGATTTTTTAGGGGGGGGGAGGGGGTTAAACCCCTTAAAATTCGAGCTCTTAAAAAATATTTATTGGTGTGTACCTAGGGCTTAAGGGGAACCACCACGCAAAATTTCAGCTTTCTAGGCCTTATGGTTCCAGAGATACTATGGGTTTTTTTAGAGGGGAGTTAAGCCACTTTTAACCCCCTTAAAATTTGCATTTTTCAAAAAGATTTTTTAGTGGGCACCTAGGGCTTAAGGGGAACCACCATACGAAATTTCAACTTCCTGGGTCCTATGGTTTCAGAGATACAATGGGTTTTTTTTCAGTGGGGAGGGGGTTAAGCCCCTTTTAAACCCCTTAATATTTGTACTTTTTAAAAATATTTCTTAGTGGGCATCTAGAGCTTAGGAGTAACCACCATGTAAAATTTCAGCATCCTAAGACTTTTCCTTTGAAAGATTTGCGTTTTTAACATACTCATTTTGAATATTTTTCGTGTATTTCTGTTTTGTCATTAGTGCGCAATTTTTAATTAGAGCTAAAACTATTTCGAATCGAAATCTTGTTCTTTATCTGCCGCGTTTTCCACACATTTGTATTTTTTTAACATGCTGTTGCTCGAAATGTTGTTTATAACATCCGGGCACCGAAATCTTTTATAAAACTTTGACGAAGAACCCAACTTTTATTAAAGTTATCTTTTATCAAAGTTGAGGTATTACACTGTCATATTTCTCGTCAAACTTCTTTTATAAAAGATCTTTGTCAAATAACTTTCATAACCTAAAAAAATAAAGAAAATCTTCCAAAGGAAACTTAGAACGGGAGCGAAAAGCAATGAATGGCGAAAGCAATACTATCAACAAGGATGGGGCGCATAATTGGCGCTTTATTGCAGCTTTTTCGCCAAACCGCAAAGCTTCAGCTATAATACGTAAGTACCATTTTGGCTACTATTTTGGCTTATAAAAGTTCTACTAATCTGGAAAGTCAAAGATTTTTAAGTCTTCATTTAAATTCATATTCTCTGCGCAACTTTGCTATTGGTGGATTATTTCTTTGATTATATAAAATTTCAGAATTTCTCTTCTAAAGTTTCATTAAATAGGATCATGAAGCTACAGAAGGAGGCGCAGCTCAGTGTTAAAAATGTGTCTCCCTTTTTGTCGCCGCCCCTAGAGGGCGCTCGCGTGCTCTGGCGGGCGGCTTAGACACGGACAACCATACGCTTTAATATGGATTTTTCGTATTTTTCCTAGCGAAAACAAGTTGTTTTATTTTAGTGCGTATTTAATATGAATTTATTTATTCAATTTAACAATTTTTTATTTTCATTCAAAATCTTTATTTCAAGTGTTTTTTTTTGCTACAATTCAATAAAATTCTTAAAGGAAATGAGTAAATAAACTTTTTCAGAATAATTGTGCATTGGTTTCAGAATAAATTAGTTCAGAATTCTGTAATAATTTAATAATTAAGGAAATGAAATTACAGAAAAGAATTGTGAAGAAAGTTTTTTATCATTGTTCATAATCTCTTATGGAAAAAAATTGTGAGAAATAATACTGATTAACCAAAACACACACACACATAGTAATATAAGAATATTTTTATTTGCAGATAAGTATGAATAATACATCATATATAACAGGCCTTTAAAAAAAAAAAGCAACATTTTCTATCAATCCCAAATAAATTCTTATCAGGACTAATAAAATAGGAAGTCAATTCAGTATTTAATCAGACAATACTTTAAAATATCTTCCTTTGGAAAAAAAATCAGTCAAAGCATCTCAGATTACACTTTTTAAAACCGGAGGTATAATCGTCAAGTTGGTAAATTACTGAATACAAATTTTTTCAGCGAATTAAAAAGAAAAACACAAATAACTTTGACAAGGACAAATCAGCTATATTTTTGAATTTTCACAAAGTACGCATTTAATTGCATAAGCAGATTTTGTACGCAGATTTTGCATAAGCATTTATAGTAACATTGTTTATCATACAATGAAAACTTATTTACTTATCAACTAACTTAATAGTGATTAAATTCAATATTATGGTTCCAGCATTGTCAGGAATTACCTTTAAGTTGGTAAATTATCGATTACAAATATTTTCAGCAAATTAAAAAGAAAAAATCCCCAAATAACATTCATAAGGACAAATCAGCTATATTTTCGCATTTTCACAAAGTATGGGTTTCATTGTAGTCACAGTAAAAGATAGGAAAATATTAATTTTTTTAAAAATTATACTCAACAGATTTTGCATAAGCATTTATAGTAACAACATTATTTATCACACAATGAAAACTTATTTACTTATCAACTAACTTAATAGTGATAAAATTCAATATTAAGAAAAGTTAACTGGAAATATTTTATTTCTGTGCACAATTAAAAAAAATGATGGCTTTAGTTCAGACGTGTAGCTCAATTTGCCATAACCACAAAATATATTGAATAGAAGAAAAGTATTTCATAATTATAAAGAACTGAAATTAACAACATACACTATTAATACATTATTATAAAATAAAAATTAAATGTGTGATATACAATTTACTATAGATAAATTTGATCAAAACAATAAGTAAAGTTCAAGAACAAATGTTACCACCCAATGAAACAGATTAAAATTAAACTTACACTGATTCAGCATTTTTGCAAATTACTAAATCATTAACACGCTGTAGTAAAAATGACAGGCTTTCAATATCATGCACATCAACATCCAGTGATATTTCTATATTTCCCAAAAAAATCTGAAATTCGAAAAGCAGTGTACTTCAATTTCTATTATTAGTAATATTTAATGATTAAAATCAATATGCATTAATTCATTATGTCATGTATTCTTAAAGTAAAGAAATCTGTTTAAAAAGTATTTATGATTACATTAATCAACACAACAATTGGAAACAACTGTTCATTACTTTTATATCTAATAGTTAAGGTGGAAGTAATATACTTAGAATATTATTTTACACCATTTAACATTTTAAAATTAACCATTAACCATTTTGCAATTTCAACTTTTTTAAACAATAATATTCTGTACATACTTTTACAGATGAATCCTGACAAATAATGACTCGTCGCTCACAAGAATATTTAGAATTCCATTTTGAACATATCAGATACTCTTGAGTAGATGCTACTGTCCACCATGAATCTGGTTTTTGTATATTTTCTAAATGAATCAAAAATGTAGAATAATAATTTTGCTGTTGTTCAGCTTCTGTATGAGATTCAACATCTGTACTTATATTAGGCCTTTTGTTTTTTTCAAATGAAGAATGACGAGGAGCTGGAGCTTTTCTCTTGCATGTTCTAACAGACAGATATTTTGGTAAATTTGGGAATAATGTTGGTACAGAACCTGCTTTTAAAAGAGATGACCCTCTCTCAAGAGTAAATATTGTTCCATCAGTGAGTTTAGTCACATATGACCTTTCTATACACTCTTTTTCAAAATGCAACTCACAGAGCTTGTCACGATTACTGAAAACTTTGTCTTTTCTGGGGATGGCTTTTTGCCATTTCTCCAAAAGTTCACTATCCTGGAATGAGTAGAATTGAAATGAACAACAAACACAATCAATATATATTTATAAAATGAAAATTGTATGCTTGGTATAAAATTCACTCTCTGATAACTTGTTACATACCACAAACATATCAAATGAATTACAATCGCTAATGAAGGTAAATTTGTAATTAAAAATTTGAAAACCATCAAAAATTAATGCTTCATTATATACGTAAGTATCGTACATCTTTTATTGATGAGCTATTTCCTTTAGAGCAATAGTATGAGTAATTATTTACATCTTTTTACATACAATAGAGCTTTGTGAACACGTGATGATTATTTTTGATGGGATATAGGGATGATTGAAAATTAAAACACGCTTATTTCCAGCAGAACTTAAGATATCTTAACTTTGCGTTCACTTAAAACACAGCAGCTGTACTTTTCTCTCATTATTATACATCTTATATTAACACAAAACAATAATAATGTTTTTACCTTAGGAGCAGCAAATATACTAGGATTTCTCTGTCCAGTTTCTTTATTTCTTTTTAAGACTGATCTATAGCCAGTAGAACAACCCGGGGCAAAACACGTGTTTGGCATATTTCTCCACGCATAATAAATTTAAAAATTTATAAAACAACTTTCACCACCACGCCGTATAACTCAATGTAAAATAGTCACTTCGATCGCATGTCGCGCCCTCTACCGGTGAGCGACAACAATCGGTTCATTTTTCGAAAAATTCCCCATTGAAGCTTCCGCTCTTTCTGTAGCTTCATGAATAGGATATACGATATTCTTAGAAAAATGTTTCTATCTTTTAGCAATAGATCTTTGGCAGCACAACTTCTCAGGAAACTTCTGGAAACTACCAGATCATCGGCCATAGATGGCAGCACTGTATTATGATGTCATGTTCTCGTATTTCCATTTCCCAGATGTTTCGAGAATCTGACTAGTTTCCTATAAGAGAGATGTCGGTCTGTGATCGTTTGATCGTTATGCGTGTAATGCGAGAATTTCTAAATTTGGTTGACGCTTGATGATAGCGCTCTTGCTGTGCGATATACACACTATTATTAAATTATATTGTTGTGGACTGATAGCTCTTCTCTGGACTTCTAAACCTCGTGTATAAGTGCTATAAACGCCCAAAGTGAAAAATGCCGAGCGGAAAAGCGCCTGCTATTGGAATCGATTTGGGCACAACATATTCTTGTGTCGGTGTGTTTCAACATGGTAATGTTGAAATAATCGCCAACGATCAAGGTAATCGCACTACACCTAGTTACGTGGCCTTTACGGATACTGAGAGACTGATTGGTGATGCTGCAAAATCTCAAGTCGCTCTGAATCCAGAGAATACGATCTTCGATGCTAAAAGGCTCATTGGTAGGGGGTTCGAGGACCCCAAAATCCAACAAGATTTGAAGAATTGGCCTTTTAAAGTGGTGGATTCGTCTGGAAAGCCAAAGATCAGTGCAGAATTTAAAGGTGAACGTAAGCTATTTAATCCTGAAGAAATCAGTGCCATGGTGTTGACAAAAATGAAAGAGACTGCCGAGATGTATTTGGGGGATAAAGTCACCGATGCAGTCATTACCGTCCCTGCTTACTTCAATGACTCTCAAAGACAAGCTACGAAGGATGCTGGAAAAATTGCTGGCCTGAATGTTTTGAGAATTATCAATGAGCCGACAGCTGCTGCTCTAGCATATGGACTGGATAAAAATTTGAAAGGTGAAAAGAATGTACTAATATTCGATCTAGGTGGTGGCACATTTGATGTGTCTATTTTGACTATTGATGAAGGATCCCTGTTTGAAGTGAGATCTACCGCTGGTGATACTCATTTAGGAGGTGAAGATTTCGACAACAGAATGGTTGCCCATTTTATAGAAGAATTCAAACGGAAACACCGTAAAGATCTGCGTTCTAGCCCAAGAGCTCTTAGAAGACTTAGAACTGCCTGTGAACGAGCTAAACGAACACTTTCTACCAGTAGTGAAGCAAGTATTGAGATTGATGCTCTCTTTGAAGGTATTGATTTCTATTCCAAGTTAACTAGAGCCCGATTTGAAGAGCTATGTATTGATCTCTTCCGATCTACTCTAGAACCAGTAGAACGAGCTCTGAAAGATGCCAAGTTAGATAAGAGTAGTATCCATGATGTTGTTCTAGTGGGTGGCAGTACTCGCATTCCCAAGGTACAAAAGTTATTGAGAGATTTTTTCAATGGAAAAGAACTGTGCATGTCCATCAATCCTGATGAAGCAGTAGCCTATGGAGCCGCAGTACAAGCAGCTGTTTTGATGGGAAGCAAGGATGAGAGGATTAAAGATGTTCTTCTTGTTGATGTTGCTCCACTTTCTTTAGGTATTGAAACTGCGGGAGGAGTAATGGCAAAAATCGTTGAGAGAAACTCTCGTATTCCATGTAAAACCTCTGAAGTATTTACGACTTATTCAGATAATCAGCCTGGGGTTGATGTCCAGGTTTTTGAAGGTGAAAGAGCAATGACAAAAGACAATCACTTACTAGGGAGATTTCATTTGTCTGGAATACCCCCAGCTCCCAGAGGAGTGCCTCAGATTGAAGTCACCTTTGACTTAGATGCAAATGGAATTTTGCAAGTATCTGCTCAGGATAAGAGCACTGGAAAGTCGCAAAGCATCCGTATTACTAATGACAAGGGACGTCTATCCAAGGATGATATCGACAGAATGTTGAATGAAGCAAAACAGTATGAGAAAGAAGATGCTGAGCTAAGGGAAAGAGTTGCTGCTAGAAATTCCCTTGAATCTTATGTCTATTCTGTGCAGCAAGCAAATGACTCAGCACCAACTGATAAACTCTCTGCTTCAGACAAAACGAAAATTAAGCAATCTTGTGAATCTGTAATTCAGTGGCTGGATAGCAACACGCTTGCTGAGAAAGAAGAAATTGAACACAAAATGAAAGAAGTGCAATCAGATCTGTCTCCTTTAATGATGAAGTTACATCTAGGAAACTAACAATTCGGGTCAAAAAACAGGTAGCAGGGCAGGAATTGGCCCTACAGTTGAAGAAGTTGATTAATTTTTACTTAGGACTAGCTCCTTTTGTATTTATTTATAAATGTGTTAAATTTAACATGTTTAATCCAGGTTAAAGTAAGTTATTTATTTAAATGTTCATCTGTAAATAACCATTTATAGATGTTCTGTTTTTAAAATAAAGTATTTTGTAATAAATATGTACATATTTTGTAATAAATGTTTCTGAGATAGAACTGTGTTTTCAATTAACATATGTCTACTATCTCATTACATCTAGGTAGTACTTTAACTTTCTTGTCTATATTGTTATATTTATTGTTAGAATTTTCCTCTTGGAGGATGACTATCGAAACCGATGGCTTGAATATTATTTGAGACAGTGAGCAGAATTGCAATTATATCCTATTATTTACTACTGGAGTGTGTATAGGAGAACAGTATTCTATTAAATTCTGAATGTTTCTTTAAGGGGGAAAAATGATTATCAGAATAGAACATACTGTGATATATTGATAATTGATATTTATTGGTAAGTGATATTTGTTGATGAATATGTTACCATATAGTATCTGTACTTTAAATAATTAACATTAATCTTGGAGAAGTATGTAATGATTAACCTATATTTTTATTTTAAATTCATAACCCCATGTTTTAGAAATGATATTTATCTGAAGGCTATAAATGTTAGGGAAATTAATTAACTTGTAGCTTTTAAGAGGGCTTAAGTTTGGAATTAATTAGGTTTGATTAATTCATTAAAGCCAGTTTGGTTAATTAAATTTACTTTTATGCTATTTCATATTGCATTTGTAGGGTAATGGATGAGTTGACAATTTAATTTCGTTACAGATACAAGCATAATTTTAAAATTATCCCATCCTGGTCCCTTTAATTTCTATAATAAAATTTATGATTATTAGTTGAATTCTAAATTTTGTAGTATTATTATAGTGAGTGCAAATTTTTCAATACATAGTAAAAGTACATGACTTGGAAGGTTCATGAGTTGCCAGATTATAATGCTGATATATAAACTGACTAAAGAGAAGGAGGGGTAAAAAAATCTTTTAAGAAAACTATTTTTTTTTTAACTTTCTGTATCTTTCTTTATATTTTAATTTTTTGAAGCAATAGAAGTGTTGTATCACACACAGTACTTGAAGAATATTAATATCTGACACAGTATTATGGCACACTGAAATATTTCATGCAAGTCTTCAATTATGCTGATATTATCCCAATCATTACTTTTGTCATTAACTTCAAATTATGCTGGCTTAGTGTAAATTTTATATTTAAGTTATACAGAAAATCATATACAGCTCCAGGGGTTGAGGGGGGGGGGGAGTTCTGGTAGTGCAAAATGAGCATAAATTCTTGAAGCTCTATGAAAAATTAAGAAGCTACATGTGGTTAAAAATTAACTCTTAATACTGATTAAACAAATTGTTTAAATTTATCTTATTTATTTAGAACTTGTTTACAAAATATTCTAATTTGGAAAGTCTTAAATTCTTTTTATAATTATAAGAAATGTCTTTTATGGGAGGGTTAAGGAAATATTTCACATCTGAGATTATTGAATTTCAATATTTATGATGGAATACGAGGCTGTGAACTCTGAATGCTCAACTCTTTTAAACAAACTTTTCTGCTAAGTGTAACAAAGTACACAAGTGTTACAAGAAGTAAATTGCCCCTACTTCGTATTTTTTCTAGTGAAAAAAATCACATTAAATGACATGAAGTTGTATTATTCAGAACCCTATTTCAATCTCTTATTATAATATTATCCAGTTCTAACTCTGATATTCAATATCATTTTAAATTGATAATGTAAGGTATTTATTGCATTCCTATGAGTATTTATGCATAGCAATTTATCTTCTCTGGGACTGAGCAGTTCAAAAACAGTTTAAATTCTTCTTTGACTGAAACTGAAGGTCGTTATATACTTTTATTATTAGACTACTGCTGTTTTCACCCTGAATTCCTTTTGAATTTTTATTCCATTATATTCATTATTTTTCCTTTTATTTCAATATTGTACAGAGAACAGTATTCCTTTACATGTAACTAGAGCATTTGATAAAAATTTTTAAAATTCATACATCTAGGAATGAATTATTAGTACCTCTCCAGTAATTGTTTAAGCCTGGCCCACGATTACTCACTCTGTGGCTTGTGAAGCCTCTTATGAAGGTACATAATATTATAAATCTAAAAATACAGAATATTATTTTTAGATTTATAATATTTGGAAAGGATATATAAGCAACAAGTATTAATATTTAACTTTTAAAATAACCAGTAATTTATTTTTTGTTAGATAAACTATTTTTCACTTTTACGTCTATCTTATTTTCTTGCGGCGTGCAGCAGTTTTCTGTAAAATATGGTCATCATGTTTTGAGTTGTGCAGGTCTGGTTTAAGCCTACTCAAAATTATACATTCACATGTTCATAAATGAATATTTATATATAATATATATATATATATATATATATATATATAATGTGATAATAACAGCCACCATGATATAACTAAGGCGTAATTAAAATTGCGTAATGTACGGAGCAACATATATATATACTTACACACACACTCTCGTGTATATATATATATATATATATATAACACAAATACTGAGTGACATGAAAGGCTTCTCCAGATTTAGAACTCAATAAAAATAGTATTTATTAAGGGTTTTTTGAAAATTATTATTCTGACATGAAAGAATAGCTAGCATAGCTTACTTTAATCAGTTTTATATGGGGGTGTATTTTAGTCTACTCTTGCTCTGTGTAACAGATATTTAGAAGTTGGACATTAGGAAGGAGAAATCTTCATACAAACAAGTATTAATGTTGCATGTCATTTTTTTAAATTTTTGTTGAATAATAACTCTTTATAAACAGTTTTGGTTGACTAATATGTATGAAAAAAATCTGAAATCTCACAACTATCTTTTGTAAGACATAAGATAATTTTAGGTTGCTTATCTTTGTCTGAAATACCTCAATTGTTATTGTTTGTAAAATTAAAGTGAATGAATGTGTATAATTGAACAAGTTCTTGGGATAGTTATTAATGCAGTTCACATAATGATTACTTCCTTACATGCTTATGTATCGTTGATCTCTGACAGAAATATTTCTATCACAGAAGGTTTTAGTAAAATTTATCCCATTCAAAGGAAAGTATGTAGGTTTCAGAAAAATGTTACTAAAATATCAGACCTGGAATTGAACAAAATTAGTGTTGAATCAGTTTAGCTTTATGGAAGAAACCTACTATCGTGGCGCGAGTGTGTTTATAACGCAGAATGTAAATTTTTTAATTTCAAAGCTCCATGGTTGTCCGAAGGTAAGAAAATTATTTCAGTCATTTAAAAATGCGAATATACAAATAATGTATCTGCTTGTGCAGCACGATTTTTTTCGCAAAATAAAATTCTGTGACTATTAACAATAGGAAATCCTAATTTTGTTTTCAAATTTTTCTGTTCAAAATTATATTTATCAGTTACTGATTACATTTGCGAAACTTTTCAGTCTGATAAATTGTACCCGCTGGAAGTTTGATTAAATCCTGAGTAATGCTAAAAGTACTCTTTTGCAGCGACAGATGGCAGCACGAAATCCGCAGTAAAAGAGGAGTGAATAAGTCAGCACCATGAAGCTACAGAAGGAGGAGCAGCTCAGTGTTAAAAATGTGTCTCCCTTTTTGTCGCCGCCACTAGAGGGCGCTCGCGTGCACTAGCGGGCGGCTTAGACACGGACAACCATACGCTTTAATATGGATTTTTCGTATTTTTCCTAGCGAAAACAAGTTGTTTTATTTTAGTGCGTATCAATATGAAATTATTTATTCAATTTAACAATTTTTTATTTTCATTCAAAATCTTTATTTCAAGTGTTTTTTTTGCTACAATTCAATAAAATTCTTAAAGGAAATGAGTAAATAAACTTTTTCAGAATAATAGTGTATTGGTTTCAGAATTTTGTAATAATTTAATAATTAAGGAAATGAAATTACAGAAAAGAATTGTGAAGAAAGTTTTTTATCATTGTTCATAATCTCTTATGGAAAAAAAATGTGAGAAATAATACTGATTAACCAAAACAAACACACACACACATAGTAGAAAAGCAACATTTTGTATCAATCACGAATAAATTCTTATCAGGACTAGTAAAATAGGAAGTCAATTCTGTATTTAATCAGACAATACTTTAAAATATCTTCCTTTGGAAAAAAAATCAGTCAAAGCATCTCAGATTACACTTTTTAAAACCGGAGGTATAATCGTCAAGTTGGTAAATTACTGAATACAAATTTTTTCAGCGAATTAAAAAGAAAAACACAAATAACTTTGACAAGGACAAATCAGCTATATTTTTGAATTTTCACAAAGTACGCATTTTATTGCATAAGCAGATTTTGTACGCAGATTTTGCATAAGCATTTATAGTAACAACATTGCTTATCATACAATGAAAACTTATTTACTTAAGGGGTGTGGTCACTTTTACGTACCTTTAAAAGTATCATTTTTAGACCTATGTTCGATTGTATGTACTACTCATGATTTAATCTTGATTTATATGAAATTTTTTGAGTAACTGCCTATAATATTGTTTATTATAGATGCAATTTTTCAAGGTAATTAATAAAAATGACTTTATATGCATAAAAAGTGAATTTTTTTTAAAAATCGAGCATTTTGCAGTCAACTACTGTGCGCATTCTGTCAAAATAAATTATTAAGGTACATTAGTAATTTTTTACTATATGTGATTACAATACTTCAGGCAACAATATCCAGCAACATTATTCTAAAATATATTAAAACCTTTTAGTACGTGCTATTTTTAATTAGAAATTTCAAAAATGACTGAGTAAAAGCTTATAAAAAATTCTTTAAAAATTAAAATATATTAAGGTTCAAAAATTTTGGTAGATTTTGTTGTATAAAGTGTTGTAATCACATATTGTAAGCAATTATTAATGTAACTTAATAATTTATTTTGATAGAATGCGCACAGTAGTTGACTGCAAAATGCTCGATTTAAAAAAAATATTCACTTTTTATGCATAAAAAATCATTTTATTTTTTATTAATTACCTTGAAATATTGCATATATAATAAACAGTATTATAGGCAGTTACTCAAAAAATTTCTTGTAAATCAAGCAAAAATCATGAGTAGTACATACAATCCAGCATAGGTCCAAAAATGATACTTTTAAAGGTACTTAAAAGTGACCACTCCCCTTAAGGGGAGTGGTCACTTTTACGTACTTTAACTAACTTACGTAATTTAACTAACTTAATTGTGATTAAATTCAATATTATGGTTATTTCCAGCAGAACTTAAGATGTCTTAACATTGCGTTCACTTAAAACACAGCAGCTGTACTTTTCTCTCATTATTATACATCTTATATTAACACAAAACAATAATAATGTTCTTACCTTAGGAGCAGCAAATATACTAGGATTTCTCTGTCCAGTTTCTTTATTTCTTTTTAAAGCTGATCTATAGCCAGTAGAACAACCCGGAGCAAAACACGTGTTTGGCATATTTCTGCACACAGAATAAATTTTAAAATTTATAAAACAACTTTCACCACCACGCCGTATAACTCAATGTAAAATAGTCACTTCGCTTGCATGTCGCGCCCTCTACCGGTGAGCGACAACAATTGGTTAATTTTTCGAAAAATTCCCCATTGAAGCTTCCGCTCCTTCTGTAGCTTCATGGTCAGCACCATGAAGCTACAGAAGGAGGAGCAGCTCAGTGTTAAAAATGTGTCTCCCTTTTTGTCGCCGCCACTAGAGGGCGCTTGCGTGCACTAGCGGCTCCTGGCAAATCTGATTGGCTACTTAATATACGTTTTTCAGTGCTACTATCTATTTGTCACTATTACATTTAATTGTGCTAAGATATTTAATTGTGGTAAGACGACAGATTACACCACGCAAGGTTTGTTACCGCTTACAATTCGTACTGGTAAAAATTTTATATAATACGGCCTCCACATCACATTTAGCTTTCATTTGTCATCTTTCGTTCAATTTTCGATGGAGAGCAAAAGCAGTGATGAGTTTTTGTCAAACACTTGTGAATTTTGTGGAAAAAGGTTTAGAAAGAAGAAAAATGTTTATCAACATATTAGAAATACAGTTGGTTCTCTGTTTAACGACTTTCAAGGGACCGCGAAAAATCGTCCTTAAGTAGAGATCGTCCTTAAATAGAATTTGTGATAAAATAACATTTCCCTTCACACTTTACAGGCTTAGCACTGTCAATATATTTCTTAATATATTGGTGTGCTTAAAAATGTAATTTTATTATCATCATTATTTTATTCACAAAAAGTTATTTTAAATTACATTGAAAAAAAAGAGTACAAACAATACAATGACTTTTTTTTTCTTTTCTTTTCTTTCTTTCAATTCTTATTTAATAGGCTGCCATCTCATAATATAGGGAATAAAATCAACATTGCCATGTCATTAAAATCTTAGTAAGATCATTCTGCAAAAATGGTTATTTTTCACTTCTTTGTGTTTCTTATTAGATGTAACAGGCATAAAAAAAAAGTTTTTTTTTAAAAGGACAGCACAATATTATATAAGATATTTTATAATAATCTTAAAATTTGTATCTGACATAATACTAAAGTACAAAATAATATTGAAAATGAAATGCAAGTTTATTATGTATTTGAAATATATTGATTTAATTCTAAATATGATTTAGATAATATTTAGTATTTTAAAACTCAATTTTACTTTCATATTGTTTTATCATAAATATAATACAAATAACATTTCATAATAATATTATAGTTTTACGAGATGATCATTTTATTATAAATTTTAATGTATCCTTTTGCTTTTTATACGATTTTTGGCCTAGGGACAATTAAAAACTGATTTTTTTCCCATCCGATATTAATTTTACAAAAAACAAGCCATTATGACGTACGGTTTTTTTATAAATTTAAAAATTTCTATTTTACAAAAGAAGTGTTGTAAATTTATGTGTATTATACATAATTTAGAAAAGTCAGAAAATCATATTTCTTTATATAAAATTGTTATAGTAATATTAAATAAGCTATTTCAGTTTATTAAATATTCAGAAGTATTATAGAATTCAGAAGTTTACTTGAAAGTCTGGTGCTCTGATAGATTTAAAGACATGTAAACAAACGTTATATGTCTTAGATCAGGGGTGGCCAACCCGCGGCACGCGTACCACAGTGTGGCACGGCGGTGTTTTAACAGTGGCACGCGGAGACTTATTGAAAAATTAAGAAATTTGAAAAAATAATAATTTGTCAAAATCTGTAAAATCCCTACTCATACGCTACTGAAATTAACAGCGCAGGAATATATGCACCTTTTATCCTATAAAAGCTACCCTATAACAGCGCACCTTTTTATATTTTTTCTATGTTGGAAAAGTTGGAAGTGGCACGCATAATATTTTTTTTACAGATAGTGGCACTCTTCCCAAAAAGTTTAGCTACCCCTGTCTTAGATAAATAATTAGACACAATAATGATCGATAGATGGCAGCACTAAAAAACGTATTTTCAGTAGCCAATCAGATTTGCCAGCCGGTTAGAGGTTTAACGGCTCGTCTAGCGGGAGGCTTAGACACGGACAACCATACGCTTTAATATGGATTTTTCGTATTTTTCCTAGCGAAAACAAGTTGTTTTTATTTTAGTGCGTATTTAATATGAATTTATTTATTCAATTTAACAATTGCTTATTTTCATTCAAAATCTTTATTTCAAGTGCTTTTTTTGCTATAATTCATTAAAATTCTTAAAGGAAATGAGTAAATATACTTTTTCAGAATAATTGTGTATTGGTTTCAGAATAAATGAGTTCAGAATTTTGTAATAATTTAATAATTAAGGAAATAAAATTACAGAAAAGAATTGTGAAGAAATTTTTTTATCATTGTTCATAATCTCTTATGGAAAAAAATGTGAGAAATAATACTGATTAACCAAAACACACACACACATAGTAGAAAAGCAACATTTTGTATCAATCACAAATAAATTCTTATCAGGACTAATAAAGTAGGAAGTCAATTCTGTATTTAATCAGACAATACTTTAAAATATCTTCCTTTGGAAAAAAAAATCAGTCAAAGCATCTCAGATTACACTTTTTAAAACCGGAGGTATAATCGTCAAGTTGGTAAATTACTGAATACAAATTTTTCAGCGAATTAAAAAGAAAAAAACAAATAACTTTGACAAGGACAAATCAGCTATATTTTTGAATTTTCACAAAGTACGCATTTTATTGCATAAGCAGATTTTGTACGCAGATTTTGCATAAGCATTTATAGTAACAACATTGCTTATCATACAATGAAAACTTATTTACTTGGGGGTGTGGTCACTTTTACGTACCTTTAAAAGTATCATTTTTAGACCTATGTTCGATTGTATGTACTACTCATGATTTAAGCTTGATTTATATGAAATTTTTTGAGTAACTGCCTATAATATTTTTTATTATAGATGCAATTTTTCAAGGTAATTAATAAAAATGACTTTTTATGCATAAAAAGTGAATATTTTTTTTAAATCGAGCATTTTGCAGTCAACTACTGTGCACATTCTGTCAAAATAAATTAAGGTACATTAATAATTTTTTACTATATGTGATTACAATACTTCAGGCAACAATATCCAGCAACATTATTCTAAAATATATTAAAACATTTAAGTACGTGCTATTTTTAATTAGAAATTTCAAAAATGACTGAGTAAAAGCTTATAAAAAATTCTTTAAAAAATTAAAATATATTAAGGTTAAAAAATTTTGGTAGATTTTGTTGTCTAAAGTGCTGTAATCACATATAGTAAGCAATTATTAATGTAACTTAATAATTGATTTTGATAGAATGCGCACAATAGTTGACTGCAAAATGCTCGATTTTAAAAAAAAATTCACTTTTTATGCATAAAAAATCATTTTAATTTTTTATTAATTACCTTGAAATATTGCATATATAATAAACAGTATTATAGGCAGTTACTCAAAAAATTTCTTGTAAATCAAGCAAAAATCATGAGTAGTACATACAATCCAGCATAGGTCTAAAAATGATACTTTTACGTACTTTAACTAATTTACGTAATTTAACTAACTTAATAGTGATTAAATTCAATATTATGGTTCCAGCATTGTCAGGAATTACCTTCAAGTTGGTAAATTATCGATTACAAATATTTTCAGCAAATTAAAAAGAAAAAACCCCAAATAACATTGATAAGTACAAATCAGCTATATTTTCGCATTTTCACAAAGTATGGGTTTCATTGTACTCACAGTAAAAAGATAGGAAAATATTAATTTTTTTTTTAAATTATACTCAACAGATTTTGCATAATCATTTATAGTAGCAACATTCTTTATCATACAATGAAAACTTATTTACTTATCAACTAACTTAATAGTGATAAAATTCAATATTAAGAAAAGTTAACTAGAAATATTTTATTTCTGTGCACAATTTAAAAAAAAAAAATGATGGCTCTGTAGCTTCATGATTAACACAAAACAATAATAATGTTCTTACCTTAGGAGCAGCAAATATACTAGGATTTCTCTGTCCAGTTTCTTTATTTCTTTTTAAGGCTGATCTATAGCCAGTAGAACAACCCGGAGCAAAACACGTGTTTGGCATATTTCTGCACACAGAATAAATTTTAAAATTTATAAAACAACTTTCACCACCACGCCGTATAACTCAAAGTAAAATAGTCACTTCGCTCGCATGTCGCGCCCTCTACCGGTGAGCGACAACAATCGGTTCATTTTTCGAAAAATTCCCCATTGAAGCTTACGCTCCTTCTGTAGCTTCATGGTCAGCACGTTTGCACATTATTTTATTTATGACAGATAGGGGCGCCATCTCTTATTAACATATACAACTAGCTTCCATTACAATCCTTAATTTTCTAATCTTCGTTAAGAGAATTTAACCAAAGAAACATCCAGACAAATACTAAAAGCTAAAAGGAAATAAAAATTAACTAAAAAAGAAGCCAAGGAAGGCTTGACCTGCAAATATGGTGAATTTCAAGGTTGTAAAATTTAAACATAATTTTGGAGGGCTACATTAAAATCTTAATTTGCGTTTTCTGCTAAACTTCATTTTTTACGTTTACGAACAATCTCATTTCTTAAAGAGTTTTTAAGATATTGAAAAAAATTATGTCACAAGGTTCTTCTTATTTATTGGTATGTTATGAAGCAAAATATAGGTTGTAAGTATGTATTTATTAATTTAAGAGCTTTATTAGTGAAAATTTTATAAATTTTTTTTAAAGAAAACCATGTTGTACATACAAAATTTGGTATATTTTACTAAATTTAAGAGGTATTGCTAATCTTTTGCTTCATAACACAGATAAGTGATTTACTAATACATATATTGTTGAAAAAAGGTGAAACATATTGGTTAGGTTTTGTTATAGAAGGTTAGGCATAAGCGATAACTTTTACTAAAATTAGATTAAATATTGCCTAAATTTAAAATTTTAATCAAAATTCCAATAATTTTTTGTTTTTAATCATAGTTTTGTTCCCTGTTTTAACCAAAAACATGTGTTTCATAAAAATTTCACATTTTTCAAAAAAAGTGCTAAAAGATAGGCACATACCTTAAAATAAACCCATTACACACAGGTTAAGATTTTCTTTCAAATGCCATTTCAAACTGAAATGACGAGTGAAAACTTTGTCACAAAGCTAAAGCTTAGAATTAAAATTACAACTAACTGTATTCATATTATCACTCCAAATAAAAAATTTATTAAATTATGCTAAAGCAGTGCTTTACAAATTTATGAATATCAAGGCCTCCATAGCCAAATTAAAATAATTCGCCCCTCCCCCCAGAAAAAATGTAATACAGACATATACTATTGGAATATTTACAGTACCTATATTCAAATAAGGATCGAATGCAAATATTATATTATATTTATAATGAAAACTAGTTGCATATTTGAACAAGAGATGGCGCTACAAAAAATATCGATAGGTGCAAGCCATGAAGCTACAGAAGCTTCATGGAAAAATCCATATTAAATTAGCGATGGGCAAAACGGATCAGTAGAGAGATCCGGATCTTTGGGAACCGTTCACTTTACTGAACGGCTCTGAACGATCCGTTCATCGTTCACTAGAAAGAATAAAGTCTGTATGTATATATATATATATATATATATATATATATATATATATATATATATATATATATATATATATATATATATATATATATATATATTATATATATATATATATGTATGTATTGTACCGTAATAAGACAGCTAATTAACAGGAAAAACAAACTTTATTTTATATTGACGAGACGAGGGCAACACAACACAAAAATTGGTGTGGAACACATCACACTATATCGGTAGCATAATATCTCAACAGAATCGCAAAAAATGATACTTCTTTTTACACTGAAACTCGAAAAACAACTCCTTTTTCCTCCGCTCGTCCCACGCTACCTCACTTCAGTTCCGTTCGCTAGCATTTAAAAAAACCGCATTCCGGGTCTCGATCGGGAGGTCGTCACAACTCCTCCACCCTTGAAAACTTTTCTGTAGTTTTACGAAGGAAAAGTTAGTCAGATGGTATACAGGACCATCAAATATAAAATGATCACCGAAAAGTTCATTTTCCTTTACTAAAGGGAACACAAACAAGTACCAAGTGATTAAAGTTATTAGGGGTCCACACACACAAAACAACAACAACAAACAAAAAAAAAACGTAAATGTAACATGTAATTAACGGAAAATCAACTGAATAAAGGTAGTGGATTGAATTCAAAACATTACCGAATCCACTACCATATATGTACCTCATATTAGCTAGCATTATTCTGTTTACAGAATCATAATTTTTACACAATATCCATTATAACATAACATTTTCACATTAATGTATTATTTAAGACAAAAACAAATTAAATGAATAAACCAAAATAAACATGAGAAATATATATATAATAACAGTTGCACTACAATACAGTTACAATACCCTTTTTCGGGTATAGGTATAGCCTTGTTAATCTAGAGAGGCTCTACTCAGACTATCAGCATTCCTATTCTTCAAACCTGCCCTATGAACAACAGAAAAATTAAAAGGCTGGAGAGCAAGGGCCCAACGCATCAGTCTAGCATTAGAACTAGCATTTGTTTTTAGCCAAGTTAAAGGATGATGATCCGTCTGGATAGTAAATTCTTGACCATCCAGGTAATGTAATTTTTTTATTGCGAAAATTATGCTAGCACACTCTTTTTCTGTTGTACAGTATCGTTTTTCGGTTTCGGAGAACTTCTTGCTTAGATATATAATTGGGTGTTCTTCACCTTCATCATCGAGTTGAGTTAACACCACACCTATACCCAAATCTGAGGCGTCTGTCTGCAAAATAAATTCTCTATCAAATTTCGGGGAGTAGAGAACTGGATGGCTGGTTAGTTTATCTTTTAGTTTTTGGAAAGCCTCTCCACAGTCCTCAGTCCAGTCGATGTCTCCTTTTCTAGTTGTCCCTTTCAAGGCGTTCGTTAAGGGAGCCGCTATCACTGAAAACATCGGAATGTATCGACTATAGTAGCCAGCTAATCCTAAAAAGGCCCTGATATCCGTTTTTGTTTTAGGAGTAGGAAATTCAACGACTGCCTGAATTTTCAACTCCGAAGGCTTTCGATAGCCTTGTTCAACCACATGCCCTAAGTATTGAACATGATCTTGGACAAACCGACATTTTGAAGGTTTCATTGTCAACTTCGCATCTGCAATTCGTTGCAATACTAACTGAAGATGTCGAATATGTAGATCCCAGGAAGTCGAGAAAACGGCAACATCGTCCAAATAAGGGACTGCAAACTCCTCTAAACCTTTCAGAAGTTCAGACATCAGCTTACTGAAAAAATATGGTGCATTTTTTAACCCGAAGGGTAATCTTAAGGGTCGATAGTTTCCGAAGCTAGTCACGAATGAGGCTAATCGTTGAGCATTAGCACTCAAAGGAATTTGCCAGTACCCCTTCGCGAAGTCCAGTACAGTAACGAATTTAGCGGCGGCTACCGTTTCTACTCTGTCTTCCATGTTCGGTAAAGGGAAATATTGGGTTACTGTCACGTTATTTAGTCGACGATAGTCAATGCAAGGACGAGGGTCCTTATTAGGAGCTTCTACCAGGATCATGGGAGAAGTATAATCGCTTTCTCCTATTTCAATAATTTTCAACTCAAGCATTCTTTCTATCTCTTTCTTCATGATTTCTTTTAGTCTAGGCGAAGATCTGTAAGGCCTTGACATAATAGGTTTATCGTTATTGAGTAGAATATCATGCTCGACCATATCAGTTTTACCAGGTATATTGGAGAAACTGGACGAATATCTTCTTATAATATTTTGCAGCTGTTTGATTTGGTAGTCTTCCAGTCTTTCCTCCAGTCTACTGTTACTAAGAATTTCAGTAAAATCGAATTCATCGGGGGTAACATATATTTGTGGAAATTCGATATCTTCATCTAGAGAGGAATTTTCTGCTTCGTCACAAGACAAAAAATTTACAAGTTCAGCTCTCTTATAATAAGGCTTAAGCATATTTACACGGTATATTTGAGACCTCTCTTTTTTTCCGGGGACACTAACCAAATAGTTGGTATCGGAAATTTTTGCTTCAATTTTCCCTGGTCCAATCCACTGAGCAGCTAGCTTGCTTTCCCTTGAGGTAGCTAAAACCAGCACCGAATCACCCTCTCGAAATTCTCGTCTTATGGCATTTCTGTCATACCATAATTTCCTCTTGATCTGATTCTCTGTAACGTTTTTCAAGGCAACTTCCTGACATCTTTTCAGTCGATTTATAAGCTGGAATACATACTCAGTCACTGGACTTTCATTAATTTCCGCATTTGTCCAATGTTCATACAAGAGTGTCTCAGGTGTTCTCACATTTTCCCCATAGACTAACTCGGCAGGCGAAAAGCCTGTACTTTCATGAGTCACAGTTCTTAGAGCTAGGAGTGCCAAAGGTAAATACTTCTCCCAGTCTGGACCAGCTTCTAGGCATAATACTCTTAATACGCGTTTGATAGTTCTGTGGAAACGTTCCACGGGATTCGATTGTGGGTGATGCACCGAGCTATGTCTAACTTTAACATCGAATTTTTCAAAAAATTCTGATGTTAGCATGCTTGTAAAAGACGTACCCTGATCGCAGTGCAACTCTCTAGGGAAACCAATCCTGCTAAATATATTCAGCAACGCATTAGTTACAGATACAGATGCAATATCACTTACCGCTATAGCATCAGGATACTTTGATGACATGCAGATGGCTGTAATTATGTATTTTTTTCCACTAGCTGTTGTCGGCAGGGGACCTACTGCATCAATATTTAATTTTGAAAAGACTTCTTGTATGACAGGTACCAATTTCAGGGGTGCCTTTGTCTTATCGTTTGGTTTGCCAGCTCTTTGGCAGCTATCACAAGATCGCACGAAGTCTTCCATATCTTTATAACATTTGGGCCAAAAAAAGTACTTTGCCATTCTATCTTTTGACTTAGTAACGCCCAGATGACCTGATGTATCTTCATGACACAGTCTCATAACTCGGTCTCTATACTCCTCTGGGATAACCAAAAGTTTCTTAGTGTCTCCTGAGCTGTCTTCCTGACATTTGATTAGCAGATTTTTATCAATGATAAACTTTGATCCTTTTTGGCATTTTGAATCTTCGTTAACAATCTTGAAAATGGACTGTAATTCTTCACTATCCATCTGGGACTTAGAAAACTGCTCATGGTTTGTCTTCAAGAGAGAAAGCTCATTTGAATTGGTTTCCACTGGAGGCAAAAATTCGTCATCTATGATTATAGAAGTGTCGTTTTGCTCTTGGACCTCTGTTACAAATTCCTTGCTGGATTCTTCATTTAGAGCACTTTTATTTGGCTTAGATTCTTGTTCAGGGCGTAAACTCTCTTCATTTTCTGTCTTTTCTCTTTTTTTGGGGGGGCGCGAGTCTGCACTGCACTAAGATGAGAAATCGAAATCTTTCCCACCTGTAAATTCGGTAATCTGGCTGCAGTTCGATTTCCTAAAATATAGCGCCCCTTATCTAATTCACAACGCACAACTGCGGCTTTGGTATCAATGCTCCCAAATTGTCCAGAGATCCTAACCTTTGCCAACGGTAGACATGTCGGACCTTCGTCCAAAGGTTGCTGCACCCAAATAGTTTCGCCTGTGTACATCTCAGGAGAGACATATTTCCTACATATGACGTCTATCGTGGCACCTGAATCTCGAAGAACAGGCATGGCAAAACCCATTTACTTCCGCTAATGTTGTAAAAGGACTTAGCAGATTTTCCTCCTCTTGTTCCTCACAAATTTGGTTCACTTGGTCTGAAGTTTTCTGAGCCTTTAATTTAGGACAAGTCGGTCGCAAATGGTCAACCGATCCACATTCATAACACTGCAAGGGTTTTCGCGAATCAAAATAATCATAGTTCTGACCCTTCCCCACCACTTGCTTTCCTTGATCCACTTCATTTTGTCCAGATTTAGCCGGAAATTTCTGATATTTTCGATTTCCCTTTTCGAAATTATTGCTAGTCTTCCTTTGTTCATAGGTTGGATAACTTTCGGATTTCCTACTCCCCCGTACACTGTCATATTCGTCCAACATCTCAGACAGTTTTGTAGCTGAAGTTATCTTAGTCCAGTTGTCAAGAAAATGTTCCCGAACATTATTGGATACACGTTTTTTTATCTGGTCTGTAACCATCAGATCCTTCAGCAATTCAAAAGTATTAATTTCCAACCCTTGTATCGATTCTTCAAGATAGTTTCTTAATTCAAAAGTAAAATCTCTCCATGAACTATCAGACTTCTTTTGATGTTGCACAAACTTAACACGAAATTTCTCGGGGCTAAGTTTAAAACGCTTTAGGAGCAACTCTTTGACGTAATCGTAACTGTCCGTCTTTTCCTCTGGCTCTCTAGCTATAAGCTGGATGATATCCGGCGGAAGAAGGGGTAGCAACTGTGTCACCCAATCCTGTTTTCTAACATCTGCCCTTTTTGCCTGGCGTTCGAAAATACTCAAATATAGACTAATATCTTCCTCTTTTGGATCGAATTTTTGAAGAATTTTCTGAAGTATAAAATTAGTTCGCGAATTCGTAATTTGCTCCTGATGAGAAGTCTCAGTAACGGATACCTGCATAGTTTCAATTCTTAATTTCTCCATTTCGAATTGAAGTTTCTTTTCTTCTAGTTCAAATTGGCGCTTCTTTTCTTCATCTTTAATTTTTAACCTTCCAAGCTCAAACTGGTTTTTACTCTCTTCTAACCGATTTTCCGTTATACCTTCTAAAAGATTTTTCACATACTCCTCTTCATAGTGCCTAGATTTTTTTATTAATATTATCAGGTCTGTTATCACTAATTCTTCACTTATATTTTCCCCCATCTCAATAGCCAAAGTCTGAAGATCAATTTTTCTTGCTTTGCAAAGAAAAGCCATGGTAAAATAGTTCAAGATTAGTTACACTCAAAATTACTTAAAATAACACTTGAGTAAATCTTCTTTTTTTTTTGGACACAATATAAATTTTAGCATAAGATACAGAAACCGAAAGTAAGTACAATGTGTTTCCTAGCAGGAGTTTCAACTCAAACAATTACCAGCACAGAGTGTGCTAAACCGAAAGTAAAGATAATTTATCTCCTAACAGGAGTTTTCATACTTCATAAATGTTGCTTACAATTACATCAGCACATGGCGTGCCACAAAACCAAATTTATAATAACAATTGTATAACGACAACGTGATGCTTTCAAAACCGAAAGTAAGACAATTTATCTCCTTGATGGAGTTTTCCCACATAAATAAATGTTGCTTACAATTACATCAGCACATGGCGTGCTATAAAACCAAAAATATAAAAACAATTGTACAACAAAAGCGTAATGCTTTCAAAACCGAAAGTAAGGCAATTTATCTCCTTGATGGAGTTTTCCCACATAAATAAATGTTGCTTACAATTACATCAGCACATGGTGTGCTACAAAACCAAAAATATAACAACAATTGTACAACAAAAGCGTGATGCTTTGAACCAAATAAGCACGTGGTGTGCTACAAAAATTTTAGTTACACCAGCACATGGCGTGCTACAAATTTTCATCTATATCAGCATATGGCATGCTACAAAATTTTTGCTATACCAGCACATGGCGTGCTACAAAAATCAACTGTACCAGCACGTGTCGTGCTACAAATTTCAGTTATACCAGCACCTGGCGTGCTACAACAATTACTGGTGAAATAACAATTTTTTTTATCATATAGCATGCCTCAATTCACACTCAAAAGAACGTAACCAAAACAAAACAAAAAAAATTATATCATACAATAATTAAATTTCACCATTTCCCCTAATAACAAAATCACTTTTGGTACTCACCCCTCACGTGGAATGTTCTCATGCCGCGGCTGCCACCAGTTTAGCTGTACCGTAATAAGACAGCTAATTAACAGGAAAAACAAACTTTATTTTTATATTGACGAGACGAGGGCAACACAACACAAAATTTGGTGTGGAACACATCACACTATATCGGTAGCATAATATCTCAACAGAATCGCAAAAAATGATACTTCTTTTTACACTGAAACTCGAACAACAACTCCTTTTTCCTCCGCCCGTCCCACGCTACCTCACTTCAGTTCCGTTCGCTAGCATTTCAAAAAACCGCATTCCGGGTCTCGATCGGGAGGTCGTCACAGTATGTATGTATGTATGTATGTATATATGCATATATATATATATGTATATATTATATATATATATATATATATATATATATATATATATATATATATATATATATGGCTATGGCTATATATATATATATATATATGTATATATTATCTATACTTATATATAAAGAGAGAGCGATTTTGTATTTGGAGGGTAATCTTCAGAACCACTGTACCTATTTGAAAAATTCTTTCACTGTTTGAAAGGTATATTATTCCAGATGGACATAGGCTATATATTATGTATATCTAATCAGTAGAAATAAAGTTAGGGGCTTAATCCTAACAATCTCCATTGTTACTGCTACTGTCCTCTACCGCTTTTTGTGCCGAAGTCTTCAACGATCGTTAGCGTGGTGATATCTATACTTATATATAAAGAGAGAGCGATTTTGTACGTGGAGGGTAATCTTCAGAACCACTGTACCTATTTGAAAAATTCTTTCACTGTTTGAAAGGTACATTATTCCAGATGGACATAGGCTATATATTATGTATATCTAATCAGTAGAAATAAAGTTAGGGGCTTAATCCTAACAATCTCCATTGTTACCACTACTGCCCTCTACCGCTTTTTGTGCCGAACTCTTCAACGATCCTTAGCGTGGTGCTATCTATACTTATATATAAAGAGAGAGAGCGATTTTGTACGTGGAGGATAATCTTCAGAACCACTGTACCTATTTGAAATATTATTTCACTTTTTGAAAGGTACATTATTCCAGATGGACATAGGCTATATATTATGTATATCTGATCAGTAGAAATGAAGTTAGGGGCTTAATCCCAACAATCTCCATTGTTTCCGCTACTGTCTTCTACCCCTTTTTGTTCCGAAGATTTCAACGATCCTTATCGTGTTGCTATCGCGGTGGGCTTCTGTTCTGACGCTAGAGGTTCGAACCTAGCCGTTCTCCGGCACGCCTTTTTTCTTTTAAAAAATTTATTTTAATTATTAACTAACATAAAATTAATTTAAGTTATTATTTCGGTTATTATTAAGGTAAAAAAAGATTTACGATTTATTGGCTATCAACTGGAAATTTATTGGTATAATATTTTGTTCAACCCGGACAAAGTCGGGACGGGCCGCTAGTATATATATATATATATATATATATATATATGTTGTTGTTTCTAATGGCCCCTGGGCATTCTAGGCTTCGGGCTGAAGTGTGCGACTCCGGTTTAGCACCACAAGAGTCGGAGTCCATCTTAGCTAGCTGACAGCTTAATTTTGACCGAGCACCCCCATGAGCGACATCTTGGAGGGGGGATCGTACCCTCTCCCACCCTTCCTGACCTCATAGAGGGACTTTCCGGTCTTTGGATTTAACGTGCCCATATCCGGCCTAGATACGGAGGTATTTAATGTCGCGCGTCGGGATATATATATACATATGATGAGTCAATTTGACTCCTAGATTTTATGTCAAGAACGAGTTCTGTTTTTATTTCCTTTAAATACTTTTATTATTTACATATATTAGTAATTATTAAGTGAAAATGTATACTTCTATGAATATATAACTTCATTAACTGAACATATTCCTTGTTTTAAAAGTTGTATTATTATTTTATATTAAAAGATATACAAAAAGATGTATATATTTATCAAGAGGGGTAATTTTTGTCATGTTATTTCAAACGCAAAATCGTTTACCATCTAGGTGTGTATCTGATTATATGTTTCTGTGAAATAAAAAAAAGTTCTTTCACACCGTAAACCCCAAAAAAAAGAACCAGATTTTTTTAAAAGTCATTTTTAAGCAGTTTCTAAGAGGACAATTTTAAGTTAACTCGTTCAGTACCTTAGACGAACTTAGTCGTTTAATATATGAACTATTAACATTTTCTTCAACTTAATTTTTTATATTTTTAGAGAATATTTCATTATGTTTGATTGGCCGGCAGTAATGTTTCATTTTGATTTTATTTGTAACTAGCTGTTTACCCGACCGTTTCGGGTATTTATTTATCCCGATTTTTATTAGACAGAAAAATGAATGAATTCTACATTTAGTGCTAAATCGAAGTCATTTTATTTCTCCCTCCTCTCTCCCCCAAGTGCTGATGGGGCTGAACTTGTACTTAAGTAGCATCGGGAGTGTCAGTATTCCTCTCAGCGACCCCGAAACCTATGGATTCGACACTACTCTCGATCATTTTGGAAATTTTATTTTTCACCCCTTCTTCCCCCCCCCCCAATACAGATGGGGGGCTGAACTTGTCCTTTAGCGGATCGTTAGTGTCATTAATCATCTCAGCGACCCCGAAAACTATTGATTAGACACCACTCTCAGTCATTTCGGACATTTTATTTTTCATCATTTCCCCCTTCCCCCCCCAATGCTGATGGGGGCTGAACTTGCCCTTAAACGGAATCCTGAGTGTCACTAATAATCTCAGCGATCCCGAAAACTATTGGTTCGACACTACTCTCGGTCATTTTGGACATTTTATTTTTCATCCTTTCCCCCCTCCCCCCCCCAATGCTGATGGGGGCTGAACTTGCCCTTAAACGGAATCGTGAGTGTCACTAATCATCTCAGCGACCCCGAAAACTATTGATTAGACACCACTGTCGGTCATTTTGGACATTTTATTTTTCATCTTTTCCCCCCTCCCCCCCAATGCTGATGGGGGCTGAACTTGCCCTTAAACGGAATCGTGAGTGTCACTAATCATCTCAGCGTCACCGAAAACTATTGGTTCGACACTACTCTCGGTCATTTTGAACATTTTATTTTTCAACCTTTCCCCCCTCCCCCCCTCAATGCTGATGGGGGCTGAACTTGTCCTTAAACGGCATCGTGAGTGTCACTATTCTTCTTAGCTACCCCTAAAACTATTGATTAGACACCACTCTCGGTCATTTTGAACATTTTATTTTTCATCTTCCCCCCCCCTCAATGCTGATGGGGGCTGAACTTGCCCTTAAACGGAATCGTGAATGTCACTAATCATCTCAGCGACACCGAAAACTATTGGTTCGACACTACTCTCGGTCATTTTGGACATTTCATTTTTCATCCCTTCCCCTCCTCCCCCCAATGCTGATGGTGGGCTGAACTCGTCGTTAAACGGCATCGTGAGTGTCACTATTCTTCTCATCTACCCCTAAAACTATTGATTAGAACCACTCTCGGTCATTTTGGACATTTTATTTTTCATCATTTCCCCCCTCCCCCCCAATGCTTATTTTTGGAGGGGGGGGGGCTGAACTTGCCCTTAAACGGCTTCGAGAGTGTTACTATTTATTTCAGCGATCCCGAAAACTATGGATTCGACACTAATATCAGTCGTTTTCGTTTAGTTTTACATGGCCCCCTCCCCCCTCCCCCCTAGGGGTGCTAGGGGTATCAACCCCCCCAGTAATTATTACCATATTATAAGTCATATGTGTACCAAGTTTGGTTGAAATTGCTCCAGGGGTTCCAGAGTAATGCTGAAACATGGTATATACATACATCCGTTACTACATATTATTAAATGGATGAATTTGTATTTTCCACTCTACATCAATCGTTATATCAACCGCAACACTGAAAACGTAATTCATTACAATAGACTGCTTATTTCACCGTTGACTTATTCATTATGTTTGATTGGCCGGCAGTAATGTTTCATTTTGATTTTATTTGTAACTAGCTGTTTACCCGACCGTTTCGGGTATTTATTTATCCCGATTTTTTATTAGACAGAAAAAGGAATGAATTCTACCTTTAGTGCTAAATCGAAGTCATTTTATTTCTCCCTCCTCTCTCCCCCCAGTGCTGATGGGGCTGAACTTGTACTTAAGTAGCATTGGGAGTGTCAGTATTCCTCTCAGCGACCCCGAAACCTATGGATTCGACACTACTCTCGATCATTTTGGAAATTTTATTTTTCACCCCTTCTTCCCCCCCCCCAATACAGATGGGGGGGCTGAACTTGTCCTTTAGCGGATCGTTAGTGTCATTAATCATCTCAGCGACCCCGAAAACTATTGATTAGACACCACTCTCAGTCATTTCGGACATTTTATTTTTCATCATTTCCCCCCTCCCCCCCCAATGCTGATGGGGGCTGAACTTGCCCTTAAACGGAATCGTGAGTGTCACTAATAATCTCAGCGATCCCGAAAACTATTGGTTAGACACCACTGTCAGTCATTTTGGACATTTTATTTTTCATCTTTTCCCCCCTCCCCCCCAATGTTGATGGGGGCTGAACTTGCCCTTAAACGGAATCGTGAGTGTCACTAATCATCTCAGCGTCACCGAAAACTATTGGTTCGACACTACTCTCGGTCATTTTGAACATTTTATTTTTCAACCTTTCCCCCCTCCCCCCCTCAATGCTGAGGGGGGCTGAACTTGTCCTTAAACGGCATCGTGAGTGTCACTATTCTTCTTAGCTACCCCTAAAACTATTGATTAGACACCACTCTCGGTCATTTTGAACATTTTATTTTTCATCTTTCCCCCCCCCCCCCCCAATGCTGATGGGGGCTGAACTTGCCCTTAAACGGAATCGTGAGTGTCACTAATCATCTCAGCGACACCGAAAACTATTGGTTCGACACTACTCTCGGTCATTTTGGACATTTCATTTTTCATCCCTTCCCCTCCTCCCCCCAATGCTGATGGGGGGCTGAACTCGCCGTTAAACGGCATCGTGAGTGTCACTATTCTTCTCATCTACCCCTAAAACTATTGATTAGAACCACTCTCGGTCATTTTGGACATTTTATTTTTCATCATTTCCCCCCTCCCCCCCAATGCTTATTTTTGGAGGGGGGGGGCTGAACTTGCCCTTAAACGGCTTCGAGAGTGTTACTATTTATTTCAGCGATCCCGAAAACTATGGATTCGACACTAATATCAGTCGTTTTCGTTTAGTTTTACATGGCCCCCTCCCCCTCCCCCCTAGGGGTGCTAGGGGTATCAACCCCGCCCAGTAATTATTACCATATTATAAGTCATATGTGTACCAAGTTTGGTTGAAATTGCTCCAGGGGCTCCAGAGTAATGCTGAAACATGGTATATACATACATCCGTTACTACATATTATTAAATGGATGAATTTGTATTTTCCACTCTACATCAATCGTTATATCAACCGCAACACTGAAAACGTAATTCATTACAATAGACTGCTTATTTCACCGTTGACTTATTCCCCCCCCCCCCCCCCCCCGATACTCAGCAGCTGGCCAGCAAATCAATCACCGCTGGCCGAACGTTTCTCCAAAGATCCGGATCCTGGTCGTTCACTAACAGATCTATAGCAGATCCCAAGTCGGTCTTTCAGAGAACCGGGTCATTTTGAAAACAGATCTTCAAAAAGAGCCGTTCATTTTGAAAAGTCTTCAAAAAGAGACGGCTCTTTTTGAAAGACCTGTATCTTCAAAAAGATTCGAATCTGAAGATCTACATCGGTCTTTCCGGTTCCGGTGAACGATGTGGGAGCCGTCAGATCCGAGATACTGAGATCCGGATCAGTCGTTCATTTCAAAGAGCCGTTCAGAGCGAACGGCTCTGAGCTGATTTACCCATCTCTATATTAAATGCGTATCCATATTACCACCCATCTCTATATTAAATGCGTATGGTTTCCGTGTTATAGAGGCATAAGTACAGGCGCGCGCCACCTAGTGGTGGCGACGAAATGGGAGACACTTTTTTAATACGGAGCTGCTCCTCCTTCTGTAGCTTCATGCTTGTGGTAAAAGATTCTGGAACCTGTTGGAGTTGGCACAATATTTTAGACGTAATTATTATTATCTTTACCTTAAAGCTATAAGATCTGTAGCTTCATGATCTTTTCAAAAACTTCCATAACATCGTTCTGATATTAGATTTAGGAATCAACGGGCGAGTTCTATTGTAAGTCATAACGATGTTCAGCTTATCTAATATAGGATGCATTCAACTATTCGGTAAATAATTCCATTCCAGAAACAAATTGTTGTTTTACCTCTAAAGGATATATTTTTTTCTTTCGTTTAATCACCAAAATGTTGCCGAAGGTCACTCGCGATTTCACATTTTCTTACTAGAGATGTATGGTGGTTATAAAATAATTACACAGATTTAATTCCTATATACTATATTTACAAAGTCACATGTACATTTATTAGTGCAAGGAGATTTGCAACAGGATTGTTAAGGACAGTGGCCCCAGGATTTAAATTTTTGGGAGCCGAGGGGGTGGGGGGAGCTGCGAGTTGAATGGGCAAACGTATTTTAATGCAAATTCAATAAAATTCATTGGGTGACTATAAAAATTTATTTAAAGAATAATATCCAATTTTCATTTCTTTTAACAAAGCTCTTGAATTACCTCACTCGTGGTTACAGTAATCTCTGTGTATATAATATAGCAAAACGGCCCAGTGGCACCGGAAGGGGGGGGGGGCAGGGGAGGGCACTTGCCCCCCCCCCTAGAAAATTGAATTTTTTGTTTCTACCTAGCTAGCGCTCGTAAAATATTAGAATTTTCATTTAAAATCATAAAGCCTAACAAAACTGAATACTAAATTGCAACCCCACACTCGTTAACGCAAACGCGATAAACGTCATTCCATATACGCAGGAAGGATTAATCGCCAATTTCAGTTACGCAAGTGCGTTTAAACACCAATGCCAGACGTTTGCTTTTGCGATTCAAAAGCAACCCTACACAATGTTTTTGCATCGCGAATGGGAATCCTGAATCCGATGCATTTGAAACGCGTATACGGTTTTACTTAACGGTTTTCTTACATGGACACAACACGTTGCTTACATAAGGTAAGAGTCGTCTTTTAAATAATATGGATAATAGGTGTTGTTGTTCAAAATACAATGAAAAATATTTACAGTAGTTTAATTACGTAGAATTTCAAAGTAGATGATTTGTATCATTTTTAACAATTTTTCCTATTTTATGAAATCATATTTTATTTTTACTGCTGGACACACCAAAATATCAATAGGTATTTTATTTTTAGAAATCATGGATATAAGACATTTTTTTAAGAAAAAAACTGACAGTAATTACAAATCGGAGCTTCTTGAACCATTAGAAGTAGAACCTAGTACATCTACTAACATAGTTACTAGCTTAGCAGTAGTGAGTGAAGGTTTTGGGTCATTACATTCTGATGTTGATCATGAATCTAATACAACGTCATTATCTGGTGTTGGTGAAAATCGTACTGTTCATATTCATCCTTTAGATATAGGAGATTTTATTGAAAAGCATGCTTCTATTTCCGATGAAACAAGATATGCGTTATTGACTCGACATTTTGTTCCCGATTCAAGTTACAATCTTAAAAGGGACTCAGATGGAAAAAGAGTTTTTCGTCACGAATGGTTACAAAATTACGATTGGTTAGCTTATTCCAGTAAACTTAAGGGTGGACTTTGTAAAACTTGTGTTACATTTCGACCGAATTTAAGAAGAGGGTTTTTTTGATCTTTCATTGTAAAACCTTTCAAGAATTACAAAGACTTCCATGAAAATGCAAAAGAACATATGTGTTCGGAGTGGCATCGTTCATCGACAATTAAAGCTGTAAACTTTCGACATGTTATGGAGGGTAAAAGTACTTGTGTCACTGAACAGCTCAGTAGCTATGAACGGGAACAAGTTAAGTCTAATCGAGAAAAACTTATGCCAATCATTTCCATTATAATTTTTTGTGGTACCCACGATTTACCTCTCCCTGGTAAAACCACTGGAAATTTTGATGATCTCCTAAATTTTAGAGTCGAGAGCGGAGATTTAGTATTAAAAGATCATTTGGAAAATTGTGCAAAAAATGCTAAATATACTTCTCACCAGACTCAGAATGAATTAATTAAGATTTGTGGTGATATTATTCGAGAAGAAATTATTACAGAAGTGAACGCCAGTGAAGGTTTTTCATTGTTAGCTGATGAATCTGCTGATATTTCTGGTGTTGAGCAGCTCTCGATAGGAGTAAGATTCGTGGATAAAAATACTAATTCAGTACGTGAGGAATTCTTGGGATTTACTGAACTAAGTTCCATGAACGCAGAAGGTATATCATCAGCAATATTACAAACTTGCGAAAATTATGGCTTAAATATGCAAAAGGTAGTAGGATTAGGATTTGATGGTTGTACAACAATGGCAGGCCGTGAAAACGGAGTGCAGAAAATAATTCGTGAGAAATATAACAAAGCTCTCTTTTTTCATTGTGCTTCACACAGACTTAACTTGGTGGTCAACGACTTAAATAAAATCCAGGATGTACAAAATTCAGTAGCTACTATAAAAAAAGTCATTAACTTTTTCCGCGAAAGTCCATATCGGAGAAAATATGTACCCAAAATTCCCTTATTTTGCGGAACTAGATGGTCTGCCAAGTATACGTCTATTAGAATATTTTCGGAACATTTTGAGGAAATAAGAAACGCCCTAGAACATTTATCATATACGATGGAAATAAATGGAGATACACAATCGAAATCCAACCAGTTGTTATGCGCAATTTCCACTCCTAAATTTATTGTGTGTTTGCATATTATTTCACACTATAGTGCCAAACTGGAGCCTGTTTGTAATATTTTACAAGCAAAAACAATAAACCTTTTATCGACGAAGAAACATATTCAATTACTTTTATCTATTCTGAAAGATCACAGGGCTGATGCAGACAATTACTTTAAAGATATATTTCTAAAATGTATATTGGACGGAAGAAAATTTGACATTGATATTAAAATACCTAGATTAGCTGCAACGCAAACGCAAAGGGCTAACTACTCTACTGATTGTGCTGAAAATTATTTTCGAATTTCTTTATTTACTCCATATCTGGATTCAATTATACGGTCCATTGAAGTCCGATTTTCCGAAGAGACGGATAGTGCATTTGCTCTGTCTATTTTTCACCCGCAACTAATAATACAGACAGAAACCTTTAGTTTGCTAAAATCAAACATTCATAACATCTCAAAACTGTATGAAATTGAAAATTTGAATTGTGAAGCCGAAACTTGGAAAGAAATGTGGGTTTCAAAAGTCAAAAGCAACAATACTGAGACTGATCTAGAGGTTGTTGAATTAATAGATAAACATTGCCAGTTCTTTCCTGGCATCAAAAAAGCGTTACAAATTTTTTTAGCCTTACCTCGTACCATAACAACAATTGAAAGATCTTTTAGTACGCTCCGAGGGGTAAAAACCTGGTTGCGATCAACCATGTCTCAAGAGAGACTTTCTGGTCTCTGTATGCTTAGCGTTCACAGAGAATCTGTGAGTAAAAATAAAGACACATTTATTGAAAAAGTAATTAATAGATTTTCTCAAAACAGAAGAAATCTCTCATTGCTTTTCTCCGATTAGAAAAATAACATAAAAGTGTATTTTTTATAACCGTATATATGTATTTTTAATAATAAAGGTGTTAAAGTTTTAATCTATTTTACTTTGCCCCCCCTCTATATTTGACTCTTCCGGCGCCACTGAAACGGCCGTTCAATCGTGATTGTGTCATGGTATATCTTATACGGATTTTTTAAATTCGCAAGGTAGAAAATGACCTTTCACTGACGCATGTTGTTACAGGAAGCGATGCAAATATTTTAAATAAGTTATAGATGCTAGGATATATAATTACACTTAATTTAATTATATATCCTAGCATTTTGTTACCAGGCCCGGACTTAGAGACCCAGGCCCCCTAGGCACTTGACATTTGGACCCCCCACCATCTCGAAGCTATTTTGGAAATTTACCAAATTAAATGCACTAGTACAGAACATATAATTTTTAATCGACTTTAATGACTTTAATAAATATCAGAATAATACAGTATATGTTACTATAGTTACGTTATTCTATAAAATTTACAGAATCATACGACGAACTTTCTTCTGTGCAAAAGAACGAATGACGTCATCATAGTCAATTGACTGCATTATTTCTGACTCTATGTACATTACAGAGAGTGAATTGAGCCTGTTCTCTCCTATGTTAGATCTTAAGTAATTCTTAACCAGTTCTTCAAACCAACACAAGCAAACGCTGCGCACTTGAACACTGCGCAGTGTACGGACTGCGAGAGCCGACCACTTAGGCACGTATATTTTGGCCCATTTTATCTTACCCCCTCCACCCGAGTTTACTCTCCTGTCTCTAGTGTTTTTGTATCGACATGGCATCGAATGGACTGCCTGCGCGTGGCCTGGCAATGCTAAGCGTGGATACTGCAGGCGAGAGAGAGGGGAAACGAAGAGGCCTAATTCTAGCTTTGTTGCGCGCAGGGCTGTAAGTTATATTATGAGCGCCCTGTTTTGGCAAAATGTAGTAAAAATATTTATTATAATATTATTTTCGATAAAGCTTTTTGATAAGGCAAGCCAGGCTTTTGAGCTAATGTAAAGCCACCGGGGCCCCTAGGCTGGCTGGGGCCCTAGGCCAGGGCTTTGTACGCCTAGGCAGAAATCCGGCACTGTTTGTTACACTTAAGAAACTGCATCAATGGTATTTTTGAATGGAGCTAGTGGAAACGGTTTTTCAGATTTTTTTATAACACAACTTGAATTCGGAGTCCAAAACTACTGGATTTCAAGACATCATGCAGAACTTGTATGACTCAATGCCCGATCGTATCGCATCGTGCATTCGTGCTAGAGGGGGTCCAACGGAGTATTAACTCCTCCGTTCTTTTGCCTTTTTCTCTGAAATAAATTATCCTTTTTCTTTGATTTTCTTATCATTTACTTATATCAAAGTAGTCATTACGTATGTAAAATTTCGTTTCAATTTGACGACTCCTTCTTGGTGCGCTAATTTTTTTGTCCATGAGTGTATAAAATTAATCAATTTGTATGAATAATGAAACAATGGAATATTATTCGCACGATTCAGAAAATGTAAATTGTGAAAAATAAATACTTACATGTATGAATTTGTTGGTTATAAAACAACTAGATGTATTACCCGGCTTCGCTCGGGATTCAGTTTCTGTTATTATTTATTTTCAATGATTAGCCTCATGTTATGATGTTCTAAAGTTTTCGCTAAAATTCTTTTGCGGTAGCGAATAGCATTAGTTTGTTGTCGGTGCTGTCGTTATTCATCTCTTTCCTCTCCTTTCGATGTTGAAGCTCGGAGACAATCGTATGTTCGACGCGTTAAAAGTTTCTTCATCAATCTCACTGCTTCGGATCACTACAATTCGAATTCTGTTACCTTCGAGCTCTTGGGAATGTTTTTTTTCAGATTCTTGTGTGCGTCTAACTGCATTTCGAATAATGTTGGCTTCGCTCTCTTCTATTTTTTTTCATCACATTGCTCATTTCTCAATAATCTTTGACATTTTCCCTTACTTCTGCAGGATTAAAAGTTGCTCTCCTCTTTTTGGGCATTTTAAAGCATTAATTTACAGCTAGTCAATAAAGTTTGAATGGATTTATTATTATAGAAAAAGAATCAATAATGTTTGAATGGATTAAGATCACATTCAATATTAAAACACAGCAAATCTGATAATTATTATAGAAAAAGTATATACACGTATTTCATGCTCGGAATTCTTTCTCAAAACTAAATCGTCTGCTACATTTCAATGCCACTTTCAGACTTTCTTAATTATAATATACACGTATTTCATGATTGTAATTCTTTCTCAAAACTAAATCATCTGCTATGTTTCAATGTCACTTCAGTTATATAAATCATCGCGTCAAGGCTAAACGCACGTGTTTCTAGTATATTTGAGATAAGTATATTTACTTCAGTATATTTGAGTTTGAACAGGTAGCTTGTGATAGTTTCAATTCATGAAATGTTTAGATAACACATTCATTGAAAATGAATGACTTTCCATCCTTATATTTTATTTTTTAAAAAGAAATATTCCGGCGTTGCCACGCACATGAAAATAATATATCAAATTCATTCTTGCATGCGTCAATATATGAATAAATCACGTTTTTAATTCATGTCTATTTATTTTTACGGAAATGTTATAATTTAACTGGCAACAATGAAATGTTATAATGGCTTTGAACAAAAATATCCGGGGAGAAGTCCCATATCCTGTGCTGGGAATTTGGCGATTTTCAATATCCGTTGATACCGCGCAAACTTGTTCTAACATATTTCGGGAATGAAAAGTCGTAGCGGGATGAAAATAATCTATAACCTTCGCGCAAGTTCAAGCAACAAGTTGACCAAGTTTCATCGCAATCGGATGATATACGAACAAACAAACTAACATTCATTTATATATATATATATAGATTTTTCTTGCTTTCTGAGCAGCAAAATTTTCTATTATAAGTGAAAAGTCCAAAGATGATGAGAGATCATTTTCATTAGAAATAAATACCAAGGAGGACAGGTGTACAATCCGTATTCAAAGCATACTGATTGTACCTGCTTTGTAATATTTTCAATTCTTCGAGAAGTGGGAAATAAAATTCATTATAATGATAGAGAGAACAAGTAAAAGCCATTTTTTGTTTACCTCACTCCTTTAGCCTTCATACCTCTTCCCAACAGGTTTGGAGCGCATTTACTTACTTGTCTTACACTCCTTGGAGAAATGTATTGTCAATTGTTTGCTTTGAATAGATCTAACATTTGACAAAATGGTATTAGTATTCGTTCACAAAGATATGTTTACGTTTTTCCCAGTTTGCAACTATTCCGTGTAAACGGACAGATTCCAACAAAACGGTTTATGATTCTTCAAATGACTGTATGTAGTGACTGATAGATAGTAGAAACTGATATTGGAAAAAAAGGATTGATAATCAAGGTTTTACTATAACTGAATTGAAGAAAAATCATTTTTCTGACCGAGAAATTTTTCGAACCAAAAGGGTAGTTTGTCAATTAAGATTCTTTCTACGATTCTTTTCAAAAAATCGAAGCATATTTTTTTAATAAGTTGAATTATAGAAATCGCGAAAAATGAGGGATTTCTTAAAAAACTCGTAACATTTAGAAAAGTGTTGCAATGAGGAATAAAAATGGCGGCCCTAAATTTTTAGCGGCCCCGGGTGGTTGCCCAGTTTGCCCCACCCCTAAGCACGGCCCTGCTGATCGTCGATGGACAAAAGTTAGAAATATTTTGACTTCCCTTTCATGCCCCTAACATAAAAAGAATACGTCTCTCTGAAAATATCTACTGTTTATAGTCTACCGTATATAGTGTATACAGCACACAGATGTCTTTAAATCTAAGGGGGCCTAAGAATACCTATTTCTCAAATGGTTTCCATGGAAATGGACTATTTGAGCCTTCTGCGGCGCCTAACTTTCTTGAGGATAGATGTAAGAGCAAAGTGGTTATCTATGCATGAAACGTGTAATTAGTATCTAATGGTCAAATTGAAAATTTAAAAAAAAGAAATAGTTTATTTCTACACATTCATTATTTTTCATACCACTGCTGTTCTTGGATCATATAACGTTACTGGTGTATTTGGTATCCCTTTCAAAGTGAATTTCCGATAGCTTTCAATAACCTAGAAATCTGGAATATTAGATCCATTTAACCTTTATCCCTAGAATTATCTCAATCAAACACTGCATGTTTATATTTTTTACGGTTAGAAAGCTTTTAGTTATGAAATGCTTAAATAGAAACAAGGCGAAATAGATTAAAACTCCTTAAAAATATTTTTTTAAAGCGCAATAAAAGTAAAAGCTTGCGTTTTTCTTGAGACAAAATATTTAAATCTGCAAATAAACATTTCAAACTTCTTCTTTTTTTTTCCATTTAGAGAAAAATTCACAAAAAGACTTGAGGAAGTCTAAAACTTTCGATTTTTATCAGTTTAAAGGGACAAGGGACCTGCAACCTCGAATTTTCAATTTTCCATTTTTACCTCCATTTACAGAAGGAGAATAATTAATATACTTTTTTACTACATTGAAGATCCTTAGAATTAAAAATAAGGATTTTTTGGCAGAATAATGTCTTCTTTTCAAAACTTTTTTCAAAAATACTAACACTTTTCAAAATGTTCCGTGTGCATTCCATATTGTGTGGCATCATAGGCTTTTCTCTGAGGCTTTTTAAAAGTAATAAAATCGTAGCTAAGAAAAACAGAGTTTTAAAAATGATGAGGCCAGAGGTTAACAATAAACTTAATAAGAATTTAATAACAATGAAAACAATACAAATTTAAATTTAAACTAGTACAGCATAATCAAATTAATTTTAGCTTAAGTGCAGAATAATTTAACAGTACGCTCGGAGACCCGGTTAGAGTCCCACAGGAGCTTAAAAAACATGCGACCTCTCGCTTGGCTGTTACATGGGAATCTCTCGAAAAACACCAAATCTGTGACTATATTTTGTGGCCCTTTTCTTTGTCGGCAGGTCTTCAGAAGGTAACTCCGTTCGAAAACAGGGGCCGTGCAGATTAGCTGGTGACAGTCTTTCTTATCGACGAATATTTCGGCCATCTATATTGTGCTGTAGTGTCAAACTCGAATTGAGTTATTGCTACGAAAGACAGTTTTACGAGGCGATGGGAGACGCTTCTGTTTTTTAAAACAGATATTCCCACATCTTGCTCGGTAAACTGATACGCCTAGCTTAACTTTCCAGAAAAATTCTGGCGGCATTTGCTGGTATCGCTTTTTTAATCCGCTCGGAAACTACATAAGTGTTCCAAACGGTGGGAACTGGAAAATAGTATTTCGATAAGCACGCAGCTGAATTCATGCACACTCTGGGGTCTTGTGAAAATACCCCCGTACTTGCATAACGCTACAATCGTTTAAAATCCTTAATTTTTTTAATATTAGTTTACCACATAAATATAAGCACAGTTATGCACTGAATTTTTTTTTTAGTATGAATGTATAGCCATAAATTATTTTTTCTTCAATATGCCTGCTATTTTTTTAGGTTTTTGCATGTTTTTTACTTTATTTCATCGTCTATAAATATGAAAAATATTTCTGGTTACAAAGAACGATATACAGTGTGGCGACAAACACTGCAGTTAATAATCCTGAGAAATTTGAAAGAAATCACAAGAAAATGAATGCGCAGGAAGCATTTTGGAAAATTCTAGAGCAGGGGTCTGCAACCTTTTTTTACTAGGAGGGCATATTTCAGAAATGTAGGAGTTCGGCGGGCACCCCTTAATGAAGAGGAGGAGGGGAGGGGGGGGGTTAATATTTAAACATGAAAATATTATACATACACTTTTAACATGCGACATAAATTTTGAACACATAAATTCAAATTTTAATTGAAACAAGACATTCTTAAAATGGATAATTAATGCGATATCTGCCATTGCAACTTTACGACCAACTCGTTGTAATGGGGCATATAAGTTGAATTCCCAGTTCTCAGGCATTGTTCCAAATGAGTGTCAGTGAGGCTAGATCGATACTTTGATTTTAAGTATTTCATATTGGAAAACAAATATTCACAAGCATATGTCGACGCTCAAAGAGAGTTCAATTTCATACCACATTTTCTCAACAATGGGAATCTATTTCAATTCACTAAATTCCAGAGTTTTTCTTCGTTATGGCGTTATTTTAATTCAATGTCATTTCTTATATTTATAATTTCTAATTATAAGTCCTCCATATTGGAAATATCAAAATACGTTGCAATTTTATGAGTCACATCGTCCTCCGTATCAGAAAAGGGATTAGTAAAACACGTCAAGAATGCCTCCATTTCGTAGAATTCTTCAAATCTGATATTAAGTTCTACGAATAAGGAATCAAAATGTTTGGCAAAATAATAGGTGGTAGTATTTCTATAGCAATAATTTTTTATCGCCATTTTTAAATTTGGGAAATGTGATAAATTATCTTTCTCCATATGCGATTTACAGAGTGTCAATTTCACTATAACTACAAGCGTTTGTTGTTCAAATATCAAAAATTTAGATATTTCAACGGCGGGCACCGCGTTGCCGAACCCTCCTCTAGAGTTTTTGAAGAATTTTTTGATAAACAGGTCTTATTCTTTCACAAAATACTTATTTGTTAATTCTAAGTGTCTTCAATGAAGTAAAAAAGAATATTAATTATTCTCATTTTGTATATAAAGTAAAATATTGAAAATTAAAAGGTTCCTTGTCCGCTGAAACAGCAATCGCTAATTATTTCAACAATGATCGGCAAGTTCTTGGCATGTCGGTGACCTCAAAAAGAGAGGGTGGAGATGTCGTCTACGATTGTAAATCGAACACGCGCTTATGCAGTTAAGCAACGGAAATTCTATTTATTTTTTTTATTATTATTAATAAAATTCTTCCGCTTCCATGTCATTTTCAGTCTCACGCAGTGCAATTCTGCTTCCGGTAATAGAAGCTATTCATTTTTTCTTCTTTTTCTCTCGAATAGAAAACCACGTTGCCATTTGTTTTTCCTCCAGTAAGTACTATAAACAGTATTTTGGGAAGCAAATTGTTGGTTGAGCAAAACCACCTGTTTCGACGTCACATGTTAGTGATTTCACGTGTTTAAGACACACACAACGTGATTTACCGCGGTATTTTGCGTGTGATAAGGAATAGGCTTGATCGAAATATGTCACCAAATTCTAGGTATCGGAGTGACGGATGCTTTGACATGCGTTTCATTGCTAAAATTTATTTAAATTACACTTCCTACCTTCGACGGTGTGAATCAGTTGGGACATTTGTGACATCGATATTTGAAGCTCAACTAAAAAGAAAAAAAAATCGTTATAGTAGCGGATTTCAGTTAGAGGGTACAGTAATGGGACACGTGGATGCATAAAACAAATTAATCGAAACGTATCAAAGATGTATTATCTTGAAATTTTACTTATCTTGCTTACTGTACTTAAATTATTATCTTTAACTTAATTATTCTAAAACTCCCCTCTTTCTATTTTTAGCTACCCCGATGGGACTTTACAGTTATCTCAATAGGAATTTTTTATAATCAAATTAAAAGTTATTCCTTCCCAAGAACGTTCCATCTCATTTTAACGTAGAATTATGTTCCTCCATAACGGTCCTCTGGAAAGCAAAATTTTAGACGTTAAAACCGTTCGTCCGTATCTCGCGAGTTGTAATTTTGGCAGCACGCCAAACCCAGTCTGTATCGCTTGGACAAGCAGGAAATTGTTAAACAGAAAAGTACCAAATTGCGTCAAAATTTTGCCATACTTATATGTACATATATACATACGTACATATATATATAGATACATATCTACATAACATGTACGTACAAAAGAGAAAAGCAACCATAAGTAATCCTACGTAAATAACCCGCGGTAGTTTCGTTTGAAGAGACTACCTGAATTTTTTTTCTTTACATTTCTTAAAGTCTTAAAATTCTGAATAGGGCCTATTCATTTATCTTTAAATTTTAATACCTTGTTAAATTTAATTTTCTTCTTTTTAAATAGTTAATTTTAATTTTTCTTAATTTAAAAAATATTAATTGTAATACTCCACATTTTTAAATTATTAATTTTATTTTTTCTTTATGACTTAAATTATTATTTCTTATTTTTAAATTTTTTTTTCTTAACTTTAAATTTTAACTACTGAGCACTTGTAACTTGATAACAAACTACACTGCTGGCCACCCAAATTGCAACACCAAGAAAGACAAGAGATATCACAACAAAATTTATTTTGTAGTTAACATGTTGACCAAGTATCAAATGATTAAATTTATAGACTTCTGTGAAGTATGGTTCCTGCCAAAATCAGTAGCCAGAGTAGCCGCCATTGTTGGAGATCACCGCTGCCACACGCCTCGGCATTGATTCAAAGAGACTTTGGATGAGTTCTTGGGGTACAGTAGACCAAGCAACTTCCACACGTTGCCAAAGTTGATCTGCTGTGGCAGCTGGGGAGGGAATCTGGGTCAATCGTAGAGCAACCATGAACCACATGTTTTCTATCGGCGAAAGATCCGGAGAGCGAGGCGGCCAGGGAAGCAATTCAATCTGGCGATTGACGAAGGACCGTTGGACAATGCGTGCCACGTGTGGTCGCGCATTATCCTGTTGAAATATGGCTGTGGGCAAGCCCTGGAGGTAAGGAAGGACAACTGGCTCCAACACCTCGGAGATGTAGCGCTGGCTGTTTAAAGTACCGGCAATGCGTACTAGAGGTGTGCGAGAGTGATATCCAATACCGCCCCATACCATAATACCCGGTGCAGGACCAGTGTGGCGGTGCATAACGCAGCTGTTCAGCATCCTCTCTTCACGGTGTCTCCAGACTCGAATGCGACCATCGTGGTGTTGCAGAAAGAAGCGTGACTCGTCAGTAAAGACAATTTCATTCCATTCTGCCGTCCACATCCTTCTGTCATCGCACCATTGGCGGCGGAGACGTCTGTGGTTCTGCGTCAAGGGTAGACAAAGCAATGGACGTCTTGCGGACAGACCACTCTGCTGTAAACGGCGTCGAATGGTCCGCGCAGACACTGGATGATGCGTTACAGACTGCATGTGCTGTGCTATGGTTCGTGATGTAAGTGAGCGATCCGTCACTGCCATGCGCACAATTTGCCTGTCATCACGTGAAGTGGTGCGCTGAGGTGGATGCGATCGAACACGCCGGTCCGCCGTACCCTCCTGCATCCAACGATCACATATCCGCATTACAGTTGTTTGGTTTCGTCCAACACGACTACCGATTACCCTGAAAGATAATCCACAATCTCGGTAGCCCACTATCCTTCCTCTGTCGAACTCGGATACTTGATCAAAAGATGATCGCTGTTTTCGACGAGGCATAATTGATCGTTTTTTTTTGAAAAAACCACAAGAAAAACACAATTGCCGAACTTGAAATCGTCGAAATCTCCAAGCCTTAAATAGCGCTTTGAAGTGGCGCCACAGGCGCGCGTGATGTGCGTCTGCGCTGAAATTCTAATCATTTGCATATCTCACCTCCGCTAATGCATGTTGTAAATTTCATGTTATTTGGATGTTTCCTTCAGGGTGTTGCATTTACAGTGGCCAGCAGTGTACCTTGCAATAGGAGATAAAGAAGAAAGTCCAAGGAACTCCTTTCAAACTTCAACTAAGTCGAATCGAAGATGTACAGAGCAAAGAGAGACTGGGTAAAGTCAGTACTGTCAGTTTAGTGAGATTTCAACGCAAATTTAAATACTATCACAGTTATGGAAAAAATTCAGAAATCAAAACCATAATTTATTTTAATGAATATATTAGCATTAAATGCATTTTACTTTAATTTCATTGGTATTTTCTTAAAATGCATGTACTTGGGAACGGGATATTCACTACCAGGGTTGCCAAATGTCCCGGATTTTAAGGAATAGTCCTTTATTTGTATAATTTTGTCTCGCGTCCAGGGGAACTTTGATACGGGACATCAAAAGTTCCGTTTTTCGCCGAAATGAGTTTATTGTATACGAGTTGGACGCATATAAGGGCCTGTTCACATCCGATCCGAAAGCGTAGAAGGAAAGATGGTGCTGAGACGGAAATAAACCAATCATAGGCGTTAAAAATTCCGTTGCTAATCGTTTGGAGGTTTGTCATTGGTTAAATATATTTCCATACTCTAACGTTTCCGCTACCGGACTCCTATGTGATCAGACCCTTGACGAGAAGGTTGTCTGCATGCGCCGGGATCCGAATGTCACAACTCCTCAAGCTCAGAATGAACTGCTTTGTGGGGTACCTGGGAGTAAGCCGAATCCCCAGTACTACATATAGACAGTATTGACAAAGTGCTCATGAGAAAGAAATTAAGTAATGATTATATGCATACATAACGTAAAGAAAAAAGTTTAAATATGAGATACCTTAATGGTATACGTAATAAGAAGAAAGGAAGGTGAAATAAAGTAGAAATATAAAGAGTGATGAAGTAAGGAAAGAAGGTAGAAAATAAATGGATTTATTATTATTTTATATATATATATTTTTTTATTTTTTATATAATTTTATTTATTTATTTTTTTTGTAGTTTTGTTTTTGTTTAATAATAAAAATTTAAAGAAAAATAAAGTAAGGAAAAAAAAAGTTGAAGAAAGGTTAATCCGGAGCAGGCTCTAAGAGAGCCGCCCGGGGTCTTTTTCTGTATGAAGGGTCCCTAAAGTCATAGTCTGGAAGTTCTGCGATAATATCGTTATTTAGAGAGTTTAATTGATTGTAAAAGTTAATAGAGACCTGCTGAGCGGCCCTACCAATAGTTTGGATATCGTAGTCACGTCTAATAACCGTATTAGCAAGGTACCTATGGGCCCTCCTAATTTTCCTCAGAATTTTGTTTTGACAAATTTCTAAATTTTTGATGTTAGATTTGGCCGCGTAAGACCAAACAGGAGCAGCATACAGAGCAATTGGAAGAATGACAGTTTTATATAGAAGAATTTTATTTCTGGAATCCAGATGGGGACTAAATAAAAGGGTGCGGAGCATACAAACTTTTTGATTCATTTTATTGATAGTGTAGTTGATATTTGGTTTCCAGGTAAGGCGTCTATCAAGGGTAACGCCCAGATATTTCACCGAGCTCTCCCATTTGATGACCGTGTCATAGATGTGGAGACGTGGAGGTTCTTTGCATTTATGAGAGAAGTAGATAGCGTGGCATTTATCAGTATTCATTTAAATTTTCCATTTTATGTAATAGTCTTCAAGAATGTCAATATGATGTTGAATGAAATTTGCAATAAGATTTGGGTGGTGAGCAGTGGCTAAAATAGCTGTATCATCAGCATAAAGTGCAATAGAAGTGTGTGGGCTCCTGGGCAAATCGTTGATGTAAATGTTGAAAAAAATGGGACCAAGGATAGATCCTTGTAAAACACCAGCGGTGATGGGTTTGTGATCAGAGTATTTGTTATTGACGCGGACAGTAAAAGTTCTATTGCGCAGGTAGTTGTGAATGAGGTGGATGATGCAATCAGGAAAGTTAAGATTGATGAGTTTGTAGATGAGACCGGTGTGAGTGATTTTGTCAAAGGCTTTTGCAAGATCCAAGAAAAGAGCACCAGTTGGCCTCTTGTCCTGAAGTCCGCTCGAGGCAAACTCCGCGACACGAAGCAACTGCTGCTTAGTGCTGTGATTATTTCTGAAGCCAAATTGTTCTGGAATCAGCATGTTGTTAACGTGTATGTGTTCGAGAAGACGGTTGTGAACGACACGTTCAGCAATTTTGGAAAGAGAGCTCAATAAACTAATAGGGCGGTAATTCTGGGGGATAGTTAAGTCAGAAGAAGGTTTGGGGATAGGGCAAACGATAGAAGTTTTCCAGTGTTTAGGAAAGTATTTAAGATTTAAGATTTCATTTACAATGACAGTAAAGTAAATAATAATATTAGGGGGGAAGTTTTTAATAGCTTTATTGGTGATGTTATCGAGGCCGGGGGTCTTTTTTGTTAGGAAGGGATTTAATGATATCAGTGATTTCTGGAGGGATGGAATTTCGAATAGTGGTGGTAGGGGATGAGGATAGGAAATCACGGACAGTGTGGCGGACCATGCGGTCGTGGTCTTCGTCTTCAAGATCTTCATTGGGGGAAAATTGAAGTTCATAGCTATCAGCAAGAGCATTGGCTTTATCGTAATTGTCAAATGCAACACCGTTGAGGCCGTGAATAGGGGGAAAGTCAAGTCTATTGTTTTTGAGGGTCTTTTGAAATTTTCAAATGGAATTATCATTTGTACTTAAATTAGATATGAAGTTTGACCAGTTTTCCTGTCTGAACTTACGAATTTCCCTCCTGACCTGAGCCCGGAGAAAATGGTAGTTTTGCCTGCTTTGTCCGTCACGGTGAATTTGGAAGAATTTACGAGCCGTGTTACGTTTCTTAATGAGTTTACGAATTTTTTTCGGAAGATTATGTAATTTAGATTTGCTGACACATTGAGAAGAGTTTTTGATTGCTTGGTTTATGACGTCAGTAAGAATTTGGACGGCACGATCAATATCAGATTTGGAACGAATGATGGGGTAAATTAGGTTGGAGCAGGCAAGGTGATCCTGGAACTGATTCCAATCGGTAAAATAGAAGGGGTCAGACGATTCAGTAGAAACGTCAGAGTTTATAGTTAAGAGAACAGGGAGGTGGTCGGAATCAAAAATCACTTCAATATCGTAATTGCAATGAATATTTTTGAGGAGCGCGAGATCAATAGTAGAAGGAGAGCCAGTAGAGAAGTGGGTAGGGGTAGCAGGGTGGGCAATGGTAATATCAGTATTATTGGTGACAAAATTTAGAAGTTCGCGACCGTACTTGTTATTAGTATTGCAGTTCCAGGCCCGGTTGTGGGCGTTAAGATCACCAGCGATGATGCAATTTTTATGATAGGCAAAGATATGCTGAAAGTCAGAAATGGGGAAGGGGCAGCGTTGCCGTACATAAGCAGAGGAAAGGAGAATTTTGAAGTTATTTCTCAGGCAGACCATAACAGAGGTAGATTCTAGGTTCTGGGTGACAAGATCATTGATCGGATAATGTTTAATATTGTTTTTAACGTAAATAGCCACACCACCCTGTCTCCTATGAGACAGAGGTGTGACTCGACCTTTCCTATAGAGTTTATAATTATTAATATTAAAGCGGTTATCATTAAACATGGTTTCCTGCAATAGAATAATGTCAATGTCAGAGTCTTCCAAAAACTCTCTAAGTTCAGTAATGCGCCTGGAAAGTCCGTTAGAATTCCAAAACAAAATGCGGGGGTTGGTATTAGACGGAGGACGATTATTCATGAACGGGTTCTGGGACAAAGTATTTACAAATCCTAGCGAAAATATTCGCTGCTAGAAGAGCTAGCCACAGGTTGGGTTTCCTTAACAGTTTTAGAAGCGTTGTCTTTAACCAGATTTTTGGCAGTAATATCAGCCCAGGCTGATGTGGTGGGAATAGGAGCCGGAATAAAGTTTTGTTTAGGTTTATCTTTTGTGAATTTATGAGTTTTCTTTTCTTTATTAATAATTTCAGCATTTGAAGGGTGACGTTCGCATCCTGAGTAATTTGCGGTGTGATTACCACCGCAGTTGGCACAAACGAATTTTTCAGGGTTACCCCTGACAGGGCAGAATTTAGCTTGATGCTTATCGCCACATAATAAGCATTTAGGAGTTAATTTGCAAGTGGCACTGCAATGGCCGAACTTTTGACAGTTGTAGCATTGGGCGTATCCTGTGTTAACAAATGGGGTAATTTTGATTTTTAAATGGTTGATGGTATGAAGATTTTCGAGGTTATCAATGTTGGGGGATGGCCTAAGGCTCACCATGAAAAGAGGGTAGGGAGTATTAGTCTTTTTATTCATTAAAAAAGCTATTTTAATGGGTTCAATGCCCAAGTTTTCGAGCGCATCAGCAATATCCTGCCTGTCAGTGTCGGCAGGTAGGCCACGAATGAGAATTTTTCTGGGTCTCTCCGACCGTGGGTCAACAGAGCGTAGAGGAATTTTGAGGTTTGTGAGTTCTTTCTGAATGGCCCGGTAGCCATCAACATCCCGAAAAACGAGATGAATAAGGCTGCCAGCCATCTCAGACTCAACAGTGGGAACAGCGGATTTAATACTGTTTAGGAGCGTTTTGTAGTTCGTTTTACGTTCATAATAAATGTGATACTTTTTGGGTTTAGATATGATTTCAGGTTCCTGGGTATCATCAGTAATAGTAACATCGTTATTTCGGGGATCACAAGGGTTATCCTGACTTAATATGGTAAATTTGTTCTGCGAGTCCGGGAAATGCTCAGCAGATCTTTGTCGTTCAGTTGCAACAGATTTTAGTTCAATAAATTTAACATCATCATCTTAAAAAGTCATTACAAGATTAAGTTTCTTAATGAGATTATTTATGTCATTATTATAATGTTTAGCAAGTATAATGTCATTATTATAATGTTTAGCAGAGAGATTTCTGGTCAGTAGATTGGAGGGTGAAAAATGGGCAGTTTTGATTGGTTGTCTTCTGGATCTTCGAGGTGATTTGCTGATGGGGGTGGAGTCAATGGCTGTCTGTAAGCTGGATTTCAATTGACAAGTGTAGAGAGAATAGAGTAAAGTGATTGGATAGAGAGATAAGGTTTGGAATCCGTGAGTTCTATTACTACAAAAATGAGCAAAGCCAAAAGGATTTGCTCTGAGAAAAGAATAATTAAGATAAAAGAAAGTTTAGGGAGAGAAAATAGATTTTTATTTTATTTTATAAAATTTTTAGTTGTTTTTTTCCTTGGCAAGCCAAGTATTGTTTTTATATTTTTATATTTTTATTTAAATGACGAGGACAAACAAAAAATTAAGACGGAAGACTCAGGATGGCTCGGGGCCTTTTCCTGTTAGTGGGGTCAGCTTGATCATAGTTTGCAAGATTAGATAAGAGTTCACTGTCAATTGAATTGCGAAAGTTAATAGCTTTATTTTTGAGATAATTTCGAATCGTAGGGATATCTAACTCCCTGTAAATACAAGTATTTCTGAAATACCAGTCCGCATTAACAATTTGTCGAATGGTGCTGCTCTGAGCAGATGCGAGTTTTTTAATATGGGTGTCTGCACAATATGACCACGCTGGCCCTCCATAAGTTAATATAGGACGAAGATAGGAGTTGTAAATGAACAATTTATTGACTAAGCTTAATTTGCTATTCCGAGAAATTAGTGGGTAAATTAATCTTCTGGCTGCTCGGAATTTGTCCCTGACATGGAGGATATGATGTTTCCAAGTGACATTTTTATCTAATACGATACCAAGGTATTTGACAGTATCAGACCAGGGGATTTTTGTGTTTCCTATTTGTATTTGGTGACTGTTGAATGTCTTTTTACGTTTAGATGTGAACATGACAGCGACGCATTTCTCAGAATTAATTTTAATTTTCCATTTGTCGAGCCAATTTTGAATGGAGGACATGTGGGTGTTAATGTATTTTACTGCAGATTTAAAACTTTTGTTGGTGGCATAAAGGGCTGTGTCGTCAGCGAAAATGGCAATATTTGTGTTTATATTTTGGGGAATATCGTTAACAAATAAATTTAAAAGAATTGGGGATAAAACCCCACCTTGTGGAACTCCTAAATTTATTTTGAATTTACTGGAGAGATGGTCATTAATTCTTACCTGAAAGGTGCGATTTTTGAGATAAGAGATGAGAAGGTGGATGATTTTGGGTGGGAAGTTATAGTCAATGAGCTTGTGGATGAGTCCATCGTTCCAAAGTTTATCAAAAGCGAAAGAGATATCAAGAAAGAGAGCTGCTGTGGAGGATTTATTTTTCTTAGCACTGGCAAGGTTTTCGGCAAAACGATATACTTGATGTGGGGCTGAAAGGGATTTTCTGAAGCCAAATTGGTACGGGATAATGATTTGATTATCGTCGAGATGCTCGTTAATTTTCTTAGAAATAAATTTTTCTGTTAATTTACTTAGAGAATTTAGAAGGCTGATGGGGCGGTAGCTGGAGGGAGAGGATTGGGGTTTATTAGGTTTTAAGATTGGGACAATTATTGAGTTTTTCCAGCTGTGGGGAAAGTGTTCAAATTTAAAAATAGAGATGATAAGAATGGTAATTTTGAAGATATATTTAAAAGGGAGGTTTTTGAGCATAGTATTATTGATATTATCTTCTCCGGGGGACTTTCTTTTAGGAAGTTTTTTAATGAATTCTTTAATATCGGCAGGGACAATAAAGGGAGTGGGACTTTCATGAGGGGTGTTAAGAAAGAGATTAATACTATTTTTGACAATATTTTCAGTGCTAGGGTGAGAGATATGATTAAGGGTGAAGTTTTTTGCAAAGTTTTTGCCTATTACTTGGGATTTTTCCATATCAGTGAGAACGTTATCATTAGTTTCGGGATCTTTAAGAGGGGGAATGGAACGGAATTGATTTTTAAAACGCCTGGCGGCTCTCCAAATGGAATTGTCAGTAGTGTCCAGTGATTCTAAATAATTGTTCCAATTGATGTTAGATTGATCTCGAAGGTAAAATCTGAGGTCTTCTTGAGTTTTGTTCATTATAGTTTTGTTAGCATTGGTTCTATTGTGCTGCCATGTTTTTCGTGCTTTGTTTTTGTTGTTTATGAGAATTTTAAGGTGTTGGTCATGGATGGTTTTAACACGGGGGGGGGATTAATTTAGTGCTTTTAATTAAACTGTCGTTGATGTCGGTAGTTATGCTAGAGACAAGGTTTTCCAGATCGTTGATATTATTGACAATGGGGGGAATGTAATTAATATTCATTAGTTCATTTTTGAAATTATCCCAGTTGATTTGTTTAGTGTGATTTATGATGAGAGGGTTAGTGTCAAGAGGGATACGAATTTCAACTGGGTTATGGTCAGAAGTTAGTTCACAATGGGAAGTTATGGAGAAATAATTAGGGAAACCTTTAACAAGGGCAAAATCAATGATACTATCAGAGTTATGAGAGAAGTGGGTTGGGAGTTATGAGAGAAATGGGGGCGATAATGTTGAAATTAGTTTTGCTAGTAAAGTTATAAATTAAGTTACCATATACGTTATTAATTTTGCAATTCCATAATTTATGTTGGGTATTTAGGTCACCGAAAATAAGGGTATTTTAGTTGATGGAGTTTAATGCGTTTAGGTCTTCATTAACATCGTTATATTTTTGCATAGGAGGAATGTAGGTTGAGATAATGGTATAGAAAGGGAGGTTATTTAATTTAATGTTGATAGCGGTGGCGTTAATACACTGCTGGCCACTGTAAATGAAACACCCTGAAGGAAACATGCAAATAACATGAAATTTACAACATGCATTAGCGGAGGTGAGATATGCAAATGATTAGAATTTCAGCGCAGACACACATCACGCGCGCCTGTGGCGCCACTTCAAAGCGCTATTTAAGGCTTGGAGATTTTGAAGATTTCAAGTTCGGCAATTGTGTTATTCTTGTGGTTTTTTCAAAAAAAAACGATCAATTATGCATCGTCGAAAACACCGATCATCTCTTGATCAAGTATCCGAGTTCGACAGAGGAAGGATAATGGGCTACCGAGATTGTGGATTATCTTTCAGGGAAATCGGTAGTCGTGTTGGACGAAACCAAACAACAGTAATGCGGATATGTGATCTTTGGATGCAGGAGGGTACGACGGACCGGCGTGTTCGATCGCATCCACCTCAGCGCACCACTTCACGTGATGACAGGCAAATTGTGCGCATGGCAGTGACGGATCGCTCAGTCACATCACGAACCATAGCACAGCACATGCAGTCTGTAACGCATCATCCAGTGTCTGCGCGTACCATTCGACGCCGTTTACAGCAGAGTGGTCTGTCCGCAAGACGTCCATTGCTTTGTCTACACTTGACGCAGAACCACAGACGTCTCCGCCGCCAATGGTGCGATGACAGAAGGATGTGGACGGTAGAATGGAATGAAATTGTCTTTACTGACGAGTCACGCTTCTGTCTGCAACACCACGATGGTCGCATTCGAGTCTGGAGACACCGTGAAGAGAGGATGCTGAACAGCTGCGTTATGCACCGCCACACTGGTCCTGCACCGGGTATTATGGTATGGGGCGGTATTGGATATCACTCTCGCACACCTCTAGTACGCATTGCCGGTACTTTAAACAGCCAGCGCTACATCTCCGAGGTGTTGGAGCCAGTTGTCCTTCCTTACCTTCAGGGCTTGCCCACAGCCATATTTCAACAGGATAATGCGCGACCACACGTGGCACGCATTGTCCAACGGGGCTTCGTCAATCGCCAGATTGAATTGCTTCCCTGGCCGCCTCGCTCTCCGGATCTTTCGCCGATAGAAAACATGTGGTCCATGGTTGCTCTACGATTTACCCAGATTCCATCCCCAGCTGCCACAGCAGATCAACTTTGGCAACGTGTGGAAGCTGCTTGGTCTGCTGTATCCCAAGAACTCATCCGAAGTCTCTTTGAATCAATGCCAAGGCGTGTGGCAGCGGTGATCTCCAACAATGGCGGCTACTCTGGCTACTGATTTTGGCAGGAACCACACTTCACAGAAGTCTATAAATTTAATCATTTGATACTTGGTCAACATGTTATCTACAAAATAAATTTTGTTGTGATATCTCTTGTCTTTCTTGGTGTTGCAATTTGGATGGCCAGCAGTGTACATTTAAGGGGGGGAAGAATGATTAAGTGATGAGGGAGGGTATTTTTAACTAAGATAGCAGTGCCTCTCATGGGGTGGGTAGGATTAATATAATCATTTCTGTAGGTAGTGTAATTGTAAACTTTGAGATTATCCGCTGGTCTGAGGTGGGTTTCCCGAATTAAAATAATATCGGGGTTACGCTCATTTACGAACTCCTTGAACTCACGGATTTTAGCACTAATACCATTTGTGTTCCATGCGAAAACAGACAGAGAAAGAGGGGCCATTAACCGGTGCTTTGGACACACTTAAAGAGCGAGTGGAAGAAGCTATAAAGCTTTTCCTCCGCGGTTACATTTAATTTTATATTTTCTCTAGCAATTCGTAAGTCAGGGCCTTTTTATCGCATGGGCAAATCGGGACTTTGCCCAGGGCCCCGTGATGCTAGGGGGCCCCAAAACCCCCTTGGTGTATGCACCTAGTACTTCTAATAGTATGTATTTTTATAAATATCCGTAAGAGGGGGCCCCCAAACAGCATCTGCCCAGGGGCCCCCAGCGTTCATAATCGGGCCCTGCGTAAGTTATTTAATATTGAAGTAAAGTCTGTTATATTAAGTTCTGTCGTTATTTCATTTATAATTGCATTAATTTCCTGGAATTGTTTTAATAGGGAAAATCCATTAGGTGAGGGAGAGTTGTCATTCGAGGTTGTAGAGAGATTGTAATTGATTTGGTCGTTAGATTGGGTTGGGGGTGAAATTTCGGACATGTTGGTATTGGTTTTAGCCATTTGGGCAAAGGTGATGTTTGGGGTTACTAATTTGGTTGTTTTTAGGGCTTCTTTGGCTTCCTTTTCTGCTTGTTTCTTAGCGGCTATGTTGTGGGGGAATTTAGGGCAGCCTCTCCAATTAGCTGGGTGGTTTCCTTGGCAATTGCAGCATTTTGCTGCTTCTACCTGTTTACTTTCAGGTTTGGTATTTTTGCATTCGCTGGTAAGATGATTTCCAGCACATTTCAAGCACCTTGGGTCCATGAGACAAAAATTACTATGGTGTTGGAAGTGTTGGCATTTGAAGCACTGGGCTGTCTTATATGGGGAATTGTAGTATTCAACTGTAATTTTAATGTAGAAAAGGGAATTTAGTTCGAAAATAGTTTTATCCTGGTCTGTTGGGGTTAGTTGGACTTGAAATAGGGGGAGAAAGGAGCCATCTTTTTTAGTTAGTTGGGCTACTTTAATGACAGTAAAACCAAGTGCGGTTAATTTTTCTTGAATTTCGTCAGTAGTAAATTCTTTTGGTAACCCGCGAATGACAACTTTTATTGGGCGGACAATACCTAGAGGGAGAATGAAACCTTTGATTTTATTTTCTTCTAAAAATTTAGTTATTGATTTATGGTCTTCTGTGGATGGGTCTAATCTGATGAATTCTCCGCCTATTTTTGCATGGAACTTTCTTATGTCATTAGGTCCAGCAATAGCTGTAAGAATATCTCTGTAGTTCTCGGTTTTAACAATTGTTATGTGCTTGATTTTTGGTTTGGAAATGATAATCCTTGGGCTATTTTCATTATTTTCATTTAAATTAGATTCTTTAAGAGTATTAAATTTATTTTTAGTAATAGTGGATAGACCTTCGATAGCAATTGGTGTTTTAGCTGTTAATCTGGCAGCTGGTACAATAAATCCATCGTTTGAGGTAGAAGTGCTGGCAACGCCAGAAGAATTTGCTGAGTGTGTTAGTTTTGCGCGCTTTGACTTGTTAGTAAGAGAAGGAAGGTTAGTGTTTGGGTTAATAATAGAATACATTTTGCCAATATGATCTCCGAGCTTACCTAGTTTGAAGACTTCAAAGACGTATGGGTGAACAAGTTCCAGGCTTTCGTGTAATTCCGGGCTTATGGCTCCTTCGATAAGTCTTTGGAGAATCAGTCGGTCTTTCTCGTTCAGATCGGTGAGGTCAGGCATTGGGGTGGTTTTTTCAGGATCCAGCATAGGAGGACTTTCGCCCGCGCTAATCTCCATTCCGTCAATGTTCGCCGTGGCACGGAAGTAAAATACGTCTGCTCGCAGCGAAAAAACAACAGGAACTATTGATAGTGGCGTTTGAATTAAGTGTTTGTTATAAAACTAATCCTTGAATATGAATAGTGGTAATGGTAAACGTTCAAAATCCAATAGTGATGGGCCGAAAAAAAGGTTATGTGTTTTTAGGGGTGAATGAATGAAGGACGAAGATTGGTTCAGACCTAGTCCCGACAACGCCAATAAAGCACGCTGTAGATATTGTAATAAGGATTTTTCGGTTGCCCATGGAGGTCAGAGTGACGTTACTCAACATGCTCAAGGCGCCGAGCACAAGAAAAACAAAATAACTATTTCATCTAGAAGCAATCTGTCAAAGTTTCTCACCACTAAAGTTTCCTCTGAAAGTGACAAAATCGCTCTAGTAGAGTTAGCTACTGTATTTCACACAGTAAAGCACAATACGTATATCATACAATTCAATGGATCGTGGGAACACGCTCATTCGAAAACTTTTTTACGACTCAAAATCGCCCCAAATATTTCCTTCGCACATTATATTATGCACATTGTAGAATAATAAAATTAAAAATTTTACATACACGCCCCTAACAGTGGCGCACCCAGGATTTTTTCTTGGGGGGGGGGGGGCGAGATGAAAGGATAAAAATATTTATAATGCAAAATCAATATTCATAATGCAATTTCTATTTCTTTGGGGGGAGGGCCTCTTGCCTCCCCCCGGGTGCGCCACTGGTCTCTAACACTTGATAAGGGATTTTACTTAGTTGTAGAAAAGTAATAAAATAAAAATCAGTTTTTTACTATATACCTAAACCAACTTTAAATTGTTTTTTGATTTGCAAATTTTTATGTAATTACATTATTGTTTACTTAACCTAAACTCTATGTAAGTTGCAAAACTGAACGAAAAATGCATTGAAAATGGCTATTTGAAAGGTTAAATTTTGAAAAATTTCCGGGGGAGTACCCCCGAACACCCTTTTCCTGGGCGGTATTCCCTACTCCCCAGTAATATATAGTTATCAAAACCCGTCCCTTAGTTTGGTGTTTTCATTTGGCAACCCTGTTCACTACCGAACTGGTGGATGTGGCTCACGAAGATATTGCAGTTCACGGGTTAGAGACACAATATGGGCCTTGCCGCAGGCGTTGGTAGCAAATTCTAGGCCGCTGTTTGTAAAGTACAAAGTATTCATTTCATGATGTTTTAGTGAAATCGCTTCTTAGGAAGGATGGTTAATTTATTTTTTAAAAAAATGATGTCTAGTAAGTTCTTTATTAGAGATTTCTCATTACGCTAACAAATTATAAATTACCCACCCTTCCTGCGATGAGGTCTCACTAACCAGAACTAAATCATCATCAAGTTAATACCTTATACCTCACATTGGAAAAAAATTCTGATAAAAATATCCATCAGTAGACTTAGGCTTCGTTCACACTGCTTCCAGAGCGTAGCGAAGCATCAGCGTGACTCGAATCGAAATATTTTAAACCAATCTCAAATCTTTTAACTATTTCGTGGCTTATAGTTTGGAGATCTGTGATTGGTTGAAAATATTTCGATGCGGATAACGCTGACGCCTTGGAAGCAATGTGAAAAAGTCCTTTCTCACCTGATGGCCACTTTTGACCGCAAAACATTATCCTTAAAGATTCCAAAACTATACAAAAGGGTGTATAAGTTGAAAATATCTTTACTGCTGATTGAAAATGGAATTCAAAATCGAAGAATAGATTACAAAAGGTATAGCTGTAGTCAATGTATTTAATTATCACTCATTGTCACAGCGTTCTTTTTAACGGCAACATATATTTACAAAACATGCGAGAAGAACAACAACTAAAAAATGTTTTTTACTAATTTTGTCACACTAAATCACTTTTTTGACGTTAATTAATTCACTGAACTCATTGGAGTAATTTCACATCCTCTCGCGCATCTGAGAGTGTTCACGTAACGGAAATGATATATTATACAGGAAATGCAAAGAAAAATGTAAAATGTTTACGCAGCATGACAGAGGAAAAGAGTTCTAATTTGATATCAGTCTCGAAAAAACTAAAAAAGAGCGAACACTTGTAGATAAAAACTACTTTTCAGAGCACTGTAATTTTTTTCGCCTCTGAATTTCAAATTTCATATGAAGCAAGGTTCAGAACTTAATCTAAAAAATGTAAGCCCCTTGTCTTCATGTAATAATTTTTCTTACCTAAATTTCGTGGGTGTTATAATATTTAGTATAAAAAGAAACTTCACCCACGTTATTCGCTAACAATAATATCATTTTCTGAAACATTTTTTTAATATGACTAGTAAGAGAATATATGATTAGTAAATATATAATTAGTGAGAGTTTTTTTTTTTTAAATAGGATTTGTAAGAGATAAATGTGTGATCCTAGTTGCACGTTATTTAAGTATTACATTATTTCAATATCTAATTTTCAAAAATGTTTTAAAAATTGATATGTTCGATTTTTGAGCTGAAAAAGACAGGATGTTATGACCAAGTAAAGCTTGAAACTTTTGCTAGTATTCCTAATCCTACATTCGACCTCATACATACTCTCTCGCTGAAAGCGATTAGACACTTTTAGTGTAAAAGAAAAAGTCCAAAAAACGCATTAAACCGAAACCATAAGAACTGTTTTCCTTTAAATTCCCCATTAAATCATTTACTGACATTTGTTTCAAAACTGGACAGCACGAAAAGGATAGAAACAAAGCTATTTAAATCATTGTTAAAAACTATGTTAAGGCTAAAGACATAATCGGAATCTTCAGTTCCACAATTTGAAAAAGCGGGGAAAAAACAACTTTCTTAAAAGTTTTCTACAATTTTCTGATTTTAACCGAACTTCTATTAACGTTTTAATTTATTTCAAGTTTAGTTGGGGGGGGAGCACGTCCTCCTCCCCGTGCCCCCACCACGACGCTACGCCTATGCTTGTGATCAGTGGCGCACCCAGGATTTTTTCTTGGGGGGGGGGGGGGGCGAGATGAATGGATAAAAATATTTAAAATGCATGGGGGGGGGGCAAGATGAACGAATAAAATTATTTATAATGCAAAATCCATATTTCTACTTCTTTGGGGGGTCCAGGGACCCCTGCCCCCCCCCCTGGGTGCGCCACTGCTTGTGATTATGAAAGTAGTCTAAGGGCCTGTCCACATAGGAGTCCGGTAGCAGAAGCGTAAAAGGAAAGATGGTGCTGAGACGGAAATAAACCAATCATAGGCGTTCAAAATTTCGTTGCTAATCGTTTGGAGGTTTTTCATTGGCTTAATATATTTCAATGCTTTAACGCTTCGGCTACAGGACTCCAGTGACTTAGGGCCTATTCTACAGGACTCCTATGTGAATAGGCCCTAAGTCACTGTGCCGGTGATTAGGAAAGTAGCCTAAGTCAAGATTTTTTTTTTAAAGAGTTTATCAGTAATTTCGTGTTGCATTCTTTTACATTATCGTAATCTGAAGCAATCTTTCCAAAATTGTAAAAACTGAACCGTAAATATTTTCTTGAATTTTTTATTATATAGTATAAAAATATTTTTTAGTTTAATCAAACTCAAACCTTTAAATATCTTGAATCGAAAAATATATGACTAAGACCACTTTTGTAATCACGTGTCCAATGACTTAGACCATTTTCAAAATCACCAGCAGATAAATCAGGGCCAAAACTCCTGCTGTTTTCTTTTTTTCACTTTTCTCTGGTTCATGGTTCAATGATCTATTTATTCATATATTTATTACAAGAATGTCTCATAAATTGATCTCTGAATTATAAATTTTCTTACTTCACACTTTTCTCTCTAGCTACAATCAAAGTTTAAAGCTGCTGTGTACTAACCCTATTGGATTCGCTCGTCTCAGTGTTAACCTATGGAGAAAACGTGTCCAATGATTGCCTACTTGGATTTAAAGTTTTTAAAAAAATGTACTCCGAAATAGAGAAAGAAATTTTACACCTTGGGGCATTTTTCGTTTTAAAAAAATGATAATATTTTAAAATATAAATTATTTTGGAGAAAAATCTGGTACAGTAAACTATCGTCAATTCCTTTGGTGGAGAAATTTATCGGATGAATCCTGTCGCAAGGGACAGAAAAGTTGAGGCTATCTGAAAATACCATTTTTATTGTATTATCAGCATTTATGTAGCTGTCAACAGTAGGCATATTTTCTCCATAGGTTAACATTGAGGTGAGCGAATCCAGTAGGGTTCGCGACGATCACAGCAGCCTAAACGACGACCACAGCGGCCTTAACTGAATGGCCGCTAACTGCTACAACTCAGTATATGCCAGATATGAATAATTTATCAAAACTATTAAACGATAAATAATTATTAAAACTATTTAAGAATCTAGGCATATTTATTATTCTAACAGTAGAAGAATGATATATTCAAAAAAATAAAAACAGCGTTTAAAATTTCCTTCATATCCAATATAACCTTTTCTGTTTGAGAATTATCTGAGTATGTAGACGTTCACACATGGCTCTTAACTCTGTTTATCTTGGCTACCCCTGTAATATATAATCAAAAGAACCTGATTAATAAACACAACTTTTATCTGCGCTTTTCTATCCAAAGCTTTGCATTTGCTTGCGTAGACGTGGGGGGGGGGGGGGGGGGAAAGGTTACATGAGCTAACTGAGGCGAATTTTGCAAGAACTATCACAAGAAAGGAAACAAACAAGGAAAAAAATTGGTAACATAAGTAAAATACAATACTTCACATTTTGTTTTCTTTCAAACACCTTATTAATTCAGTCAGAGGTTTAAGACTTGATGAAAAAACTTATTCTAATGACGTCTAACATTTATTCATAGGCTTTAGAAATCTAATTGGCACAAAATACTCTTTTTGTGCCTATTAGCAAGGCCGGTCTCATAGGTGAGGCGGCGAGGCGACCGCCTCAGGCACCGAATTGAAAGAGGCGCCAAAAGAGACTTGTTAAAAATATGAATTTTAACGAATAGCGAAAAAGTATTAACAGCTTAATCTAATATATGACAAAATTCATAAAAATGTACAAATATAGGCGCATATTTAACTGTTTTTTTATAAACTGCTGAATTTGAGATAGGAGAAATCAATTTTGAATGCCTGTTTCCAAATGTTGTTGTAGCTCTAAGAATTCTACTGACATTACCTGTAACTGTAGCAGCTCGGCGCAGTTTTTCTGAACTGAAAATTTTGAAGAATTATCTGTGAACAACAACTCATGAGCGATTGAATAATCTAGCGATTATTTCTCTAGAAAAGACGATATGAAAAAATAATAAATTATAGAGATGTAATCGAGCCATTTACTGCAATAAAGGCTCGGAGATGATATAGGATGATATAGAAATCCTTTTTATTACGTGATAAATTATCAAATTTATTTACTTTTACTCCTTTTTTTCAAGTTCTGATTTTTTTTTTAAATTATCATGTTTTTTATAAATAAACAAAATATTTTAGAATAAATACACATTTTCCCCAAAATGTCCGTTATTCCATTAAGTAGCCAATTTCTAATAGATAGATGAATTAATTACTTAAGAGTCTCTCAAAAAATTTGAAAAGGTGCCGTTTTTTAAACTTGCCTCAAGCGCCACAATGGATCGGCCCGGCGTTCCTTATTAGTACCTATTTTGTACCACTTTTTGTATCTATTACTGCCTATTTTTGTAACCCAGTATTCGTACCGATGGTAGACATAAAAAACGACGTCTATACCGTTTGACGATGTTGTGAAGTATTCTCCATTGGAACATTTCAATTCCATCCAACACATTATGATATCGCCATCTATTTCCGTCAATACATTTAAAGGTCGTAATGCGGCCATATTGGAGCGGCCTGTCATCCACAACTGCACCGAGTTCTGGGAAACAACGCACCCCAAAATTTCTTAGGAATGGAGGAGTGATGCACCCCAGAAAATTCCACGAAGATACAAAGGTCCTCCAATTTTTCGGAAATAAAATACCACGTGGGTCAATCGTGGGAAGATGTATCAACCTACTACGAATGAGACGCAAGAAAAAGGATTAAATTTACGGGATTACTGACCTGGGGAGGTGAGAAGGAGGAAAAAAGCCCCGTTTTTTTTCCCTGAGAGAGAGAGAGAGAAAGAATAACAGAGAATAGAGAGTTGGGAAGAAATAATAGGGAGAAAGAGTGATAAATGGTTGTGTAAACCTGCTCCTCGCCGATAATCCCAATATTCTCCTCCCCAATCGTGGTGCTCGCTTCGGGAGAGGTTTTTTGGGCCCGAGTCAAAGGGACGAGGCCGACGTCCCCCACGTTGGGGGAGGGGGGGTCAAAGGGGGAATGGGGACCGGATCGCAAAGGGATGAATGGCGACGTGGGAGGGAGGTCAAAGGTCAAAGGGGTGAATGTTGCACAAATGACAACAAGAGGCGGGAATGTGAGAACGATCATTCGGGTCGATTAGTCACGCTCCTGGAACGTGACTAATGTCTCGCGAGGGGACGAGGGGAAGCTGATTCGCGTCTGTGTAACTCCGGCTTGAGAGATAGGATAGACGACAGGCGAGGAAGGTAGACTCGAGTAGCGGTGCGATGACCTCCCCGATTTCTGGCTACATTACCAGACCTCCACGCTATTCAACTACAGGCCGCTGAGAGCTGCTGCAACCTCAAAGGTCCCCAGGTTGGTCCAATCTCCCCTAAAATAATGCTCGCTGAGGAACTGGTTCATTAACAAATTTTTATCGAATTTTATTTCGCACGATCCGTAATGTTTCTCCCACAGGAAGCGGATAGAACATGGTCTCTTTTATATACATATACATATACATATAGCCAAGATTCCATCCATACAATGTAAATTAATCTCTGTAAATTAATGTAAATAAATGTTTTTGTTTTATTTGTAAAATCGTGTCGGCTGGTTAGTTACCATTGCAGTTCATCTCCAATTTTTCATAAACGCAATGGGGTATCTCTGGTACCCCTCATAACAAACGTTTATCCATCGGCTTAGGAAAACTAATAGAAACAAAATGCAGTGAAACCTCTATCTATCGTTTTTAAAGGCACCTACTGAGCTGAACGATAAAAGCGGGGAAATTATAGATGCGGAAATATAGAAAAAATATTAACATACCTAAATGTTTGATATCCCTGTAGAAGCGCTGGATGTTATAATTCACCGCGGTGTGTGGTCAAGAGACGGTCAATAATAAAACTCATATAACAACTCCAGAAGCAAAAAATAAATAAAGACTTGAGGAACACTAAGGTGGCGTAAAAGAAAAAATGTCTGTGTGGCCTTGATAGTGATCAAAAGACTTTAAATGTTGCAAGATAGATGGTGACGTTATTTTATGGCCCACAATAAAACTTTCAGATAATGGTCAAAGTGGTATCCCAAACGAAAAATTATTGTGGGGAAGTACTTGGTACACTGTGAACATGAGCAGTGAAATAAGGGAACAATTGGGGCAGGAACTGCTAAGAGAAAGGCACCCCACTGTCCAATGAGAGAAAAAGGGGCGGGCCAAAATGGCCCCGGTAAACGGACACCAGTCCCTTAAAAAAAGGGGGAAAGAAAGAAAGAAGAAGAAAAAAAGGGACAGATTTCGCTTGCTGTTTTGCTGGAGCTCTGACGGTGTAGAGAGCCGATTGCGCTGTCGCGGAATCTAGCGGACGTTCCTGTAGTCTGACAGGATGATGCTGAGTATGACCTGATGTGGGCACCTGTCAACGAAATTCTTCATCTCTGTATTCATCAACAGTCTTAAGTGCCTCCCGAAAGAACCAAGAAATAATTGCTTTGACTGAATATTTTGTCTCTGCTTCAGATTCCTCATGTATTAGATGATAATATGAAAGGGAACCTTATTCTATTATTAATTTCACTTTAAAAAGCCAATTCTCTATGTTTCCTTGCTTGCCCCAACACATGCACGCATCAATTTATTAAGGTTCTATTACAACCTATAATACCCCCCCCCCCCCAAAAAAAAAAAAAAAAAAAAAAAAAAAATATATTTGCTCAAACACATAAATGAATACATAGCTATTGCGTAATTGGAAATAAAATTTCAAAGTTGTACCGAAATCTCCAAATAATTAATTATAATACAGATATACACTTCGGTACACGTAAATTTTGTTTTTAATTAAAAGTCTTTTGTCGTCATTTTTTTTTTCGTGGTTACATCTCTACAAGTACACAATATTTTTTCTGTTTTGCAAATAACATTCTTTTCGACATCGGTTATTGTATGAGAATATTAAAAATTTTCAGTTTTTCAAAGGCCACGCATGCTTCCGAAAACGAAGGTACAGGTTGGGGATCTTGTAATATAAATCTTGTAATACAGTGGAATCTCGATCGATCGTACTCCGAACGATCGTTTTCCCGTATGCATCGTTTATTTCATCCAGTCCCGAATAAATTCCATAGAAAACAAGCAAAAACAGACCGCATGGATCGTTCCTCGATCCATCGTTTTCCCGCAATATTCGTTCAGAATATCGCAGCTTTACATTAATTTATCGGATCGATCGTTTTTCGTAATAACTGAACCTGAAATATAAATGTTTGGATTGGGCTAGAATGACGCTCTAATTAAACAATGAGCAGAACATTTGAGATGCATGGTCTCGTATTTTTGTTCTGTCCTGTTTATCCTGGTTTCGCATAATCGTACCACTCCTATTATTTGTTCGTCGTTGGTGTTCCTTAATTTTTTAGCCCCTGAAGTATCCTATTTTCGGAAACTCATTCCAAATTCTCCGACTATTGAACATTTCTGTGCTTATCAGCAATGACTCACAGTCAGCCGACCTGAGCGGTTCCTGCTGTCCACTGGCTTTTGTCTTAGCCTTGGGATCGCGGCGCCCTGGTGTTTGGTCTAGGGTGTGAAAAGTTTTTGATTGCTGCAGTTCTACACTGGCCGATGAAGGTTTCACCCGGAAGCAGAACTTCCTGATGGTCTTATGTTGGACCCCATCCAGTGCACTGGAATGGTTCCATTCACGGAACAAACCATTCACGGCTGACGCTTCTTTATACTCTCACACAATAACGGATACCGAAAGGAATGCAATTTGCAACACAGAAAACATATTGTTTACTTGTGGAGAGAAAACCGCCCTAAAACAAACGAAGATTAAATATTTTTATTTGAATTAAAATTCCTGTGTACCTACGTGTATTTCTCTTTTTATTATTATTATCTTGGATTTCAGTACAACTTTGTAATTTTATCTTCAATTACACTACAGGTATGTATGCATTTATGTATGTGAGTAAATATATTTTAGGGATATGAAACTTTAAGGAATATTAATACTTTTTGTATGTTCCCGCATCTATCGTTTTCCCGCATCCATCGTTTAATTCAGTCAGTCCCTTCGAAAACGATAGATCGAGATTCCACTGTATATATATATATATATATATGTGTGTGTGTGAGATTTAAATGAGAAACCCCTGGACACCTACATCCCTCTCCGACACGCGTCGCCAGAGGAGAAACACCACTGACGTAGATGATGACGTCACGCGTTGCCAAACGCGAGAAGAGAACCTGGATTAGATTCGAAGACTAGCGCTCTCGACGGTTAGCGCGTAAATGATGATGTTAAGGTGTTATGTTCTTTAAATGTTTACATGTAATTGTCCTTAATATTTTATTAAATGTGTATTTGTCAAGTTCGACTCTTCATTGGAAGTTTCAAGGTGTGTGGTTCTTTATATTATGGGGACTCGGCAGTGGATGTGAAATATATATGAGGATAGAACCACAGTGATAAAGACTTTCGGATTCGGATTAATTCTGAAGTAACGGTGAGTGAAATTTCAGATATTTGTAAATTGGTAAAATATGAATCTTGAAGATATCCCAGAATTGGAGGTTGCACTGAAGAAAGAGGAAGTATCTAACATAAGATGTTTATATAAATTAATTTTCAAGAACGATAGCGATCGACAGAATCGCAAAAAGTTACGGAAGTTTGAGGGCTTTGAATTTTCACCCGGTGATAAGCAATATAAAGAAAAACTTTTCACTTAATGAATTTATTACTATTTATAATACGCTAAGTATAAAAAATGACGGCGCGAAACCAGAAGTTGTTGAAAGAATAATAAGTTGTTTATGTGATTTAAGTGTTCTAAAGAATAATATTATTCATGAAGAATCAGAAGATGATTCAATTGAAAGTGAGGACGATAATGAAAGCACTAATGAACAATCCTCCGTGCAACCTTCGGTTCCGAATCAAAACTTTTCAAAAATGTCTATTAACTTTAGTGATATAGAGAATATTATTGCTCCATTTGAAGGTCACCCATATGAAAGTATTGAAAAATGGGTAGATAATTTTGAAGATGCGATTAATTTGTTTAAATTAACCGATTTACATAAATTAGTTTTCGCTAAAAGATGTTTGGCTGGAAAGGCTAAGTTGTTCGTACAAAGCGAAAGTAGAGTGAATTCTTGGGAAAGATTAAAAAAATTATTGATTTCTGAATTTGGTGTAGCGTGTAATTCTGCCGAATTGCATGAAATGTTGACAAAACGTAAACTAGGCGATCACGAAACATTAGATGAGTATTTTTTGACGATGAAACAATTGTGTAATAAAGGTAATATAGAAGATGCTGCATTAATTCAGTACGTGATTAGTGGAATCCCTGACTCTGTAACTGGAAAATCTATATTATATGGTTGTCATAATGTTTCAGAATTTAAGCATAAACTTAAAATATATGGTAAAATGCGAGAAGATATGGCTAAGAGTAAAAACTTTAAATCGAAATTCGAAAATTCTAAGCCGAAATACGAAAGTGAGAACAGAGTCAAATCGAAAACAGAAAACGAAAGTAAAATCAGATTCAAAAAACAAAACTTAGACATTCGCTGTTATAATTGTGGGACAAGGAGGCACCGTTCTAACGAGTGCAGAAATAAGGTGAAGTGTTTTCGCTGTAATGCATGGGGTCATGTGTCACGTGACTGTAATGTTAAAAACGAAGCATCACATGTAACAGTTGAAAGAAATGTCAATTTTTCAAATTTGTTAACCAAGACTGTAGAAATTTGCAATCTAAATTTATCGGCTCTCATAGATACAGGTAGCGAAAAAACATTGATGAAAAAGAATGTTTATTCTAAAATAATCGACGCTCCAAAATTTAGAGAATATAATGTTACATTAAGTGGTTTGGGAATTACTTCAATTAAACCGTTGGGTACTTTTAAAACAACTCTCAACATCGATAGTACAGAGTATGAAGCTAATATTTACGTAATTGATGATTACGCCCTGCACTTTGGTCTAGTAATAGGTACTGATATTATTCAGCAATGTACATTGACCGCGTCAGAAAAACAAATCAAAATGGTGAAAAAATGCGATGATTTCTATGTCATGGGTGTGTCAGGATGTTTATTAGAAACGGAAGCGGTAGACCTGTCTCATATCATGAACAGTGAAGTAAAAGCGGAAATGTCAGACCTCATCGAAAATTTTCGCCCTAATAAAACAAAGTCGGTAGACGTAGAAATGAGTATTTCGCTGTCAGATCAAATTCCCGTCGCTTTGCAGCCCAGACGCTTGGCGCCGATGGAGAAACTAATTGTTGAAGAACAGCTGACACAGTGGCTAGAAAATAAAATTCGTAAAAGTACATCTGCGTTTTCCGCCCCCGTTGTTTTGGCAAGAAAAAAGATGGTTCGGCTAGGTTGTGCATAGATTATAGGTAACTAAATAAAAAGGTAACTAAATAATACGTGAGCATTTTCCGTTACCATTAATTGAAGACGTCATTGATAGTCTCCAGTCTGCAGCTGTGTTTACGCAGTTAGATCTGGAAAACGGTTTCTTTCATGTCAACATAGAGGAAGAGAGCAGGAAATTCACGTCGTTCGTGACTCACGAAGGCCAATATGAATTTTGTAAAGTTCCGTTCGGACTTTCTAACTCACCATCCGTGTTTCAGAGATATATTTATAATGTTTTTCGGGACTTGTTAAAGGACAAAACAGTCGTGTTGTATATGGATGACATTTTAATTCACTCGAAGGATGAGGCAGAAGGAATTCAAAAATTAAAACGCGTTTTCAAAACAATTTCGGAATACGGCTTAGAACTGAATATTAAGAAATGTAATTTTTTAAAAAGCGAGATTGAGTTTTTGGGATACAAAATTAAAGATGGAAAATTATACCCTTCTCCATATAAAACGAAAGCCGTTATGAACTTCCAAGAACCAAGATGTGCCAAAGATGTACAGAAATACTTAGGATTAACCGGATATTTCAGGAAGTTTATACGTGAGTATTCCATAATTGCGAAGCCACTTAGTGACTTGTTAAAGAAAGATCACATGTTTCAATTCGGTACAAAAGAAAGACATTCATTTAATGAACTAAAACGTATTCTGTGTTCAGAACCGGTATTAAGTATCTATAATCCTAAAAGTGAAACCGAAATTCACACCGACGCCAATATTGATGGGTATGGGGCTGTCTTATTCCAGAGATCAATCGTCGATAATCAACTTCATCCAGTTTACTATATGAGTAGAAAGACGACGGAAACCGAACGTAAATATTCAAGCTATGAATTAGAGGTTATGGCAGTTATACAAGCTCTGAAGAAATTCAGAACATATGTGCTAGGAATCCCATTTAAGATCGTGACTGACTGTAACGCATTTAAATTAACCATGAGCAAGAGAGATATTTCTAGTAAAATCGCTAGATGGGTTTTAATGTTACAAGATTATAACTATACAATCGAACATAGACAGGGCACTCGTATGAGGCACGTTGATGCTCTCAGCAGAAATCCTATTTGCATGGTCGTCCAAGATAGTGTGTCTTTAAAAATTATGCGCGCGCAAGATACTGATGAAAACATAAAAACGATAAGAGAAATTCTGAAAACGAATCAGTACGAGGATTATTTAGTTAAAGGGAACATTCTTTACAAGTGTGTTAATGGAAATGACTTGTTAGTCGTACCCGAAGATATGCAAATGAATATCATAAAGAATGCGGATGAAAAGGGTCATTTTGATTTAAAGAAAACAAAAGAAAATTTAAATAAGGAATTTTATATCCCCAGAGTTAAACAAAAAATTGAGAAATATATTGCTAACTGTATAACGTGCATTCTGTCCAATAGAAAGCGGGATAAACAGGAAGGAGAATTACACCCGTTACCTAAAGATGAAATCCCATTAGAAACGTATCACATTGATCATTTAGGGCCGTTGGAAAGCACGAATAAAAATTACAAACATATCCTATGTATTATTGATTCTTTCACAAAGTTCGTTTGGCTCTACCCCACTAAATCTACTACTAGCCGCGAGGTTATTTCAAAATTGGAAATCCAAAAAAGTGTTTTCGGTAACCCTACTCGAATTATATCCGATAAAGGATCCGCGTTCCATTCAAAAGAATTTGACGACTACTGCTTATCTGAAAATATTCAACATGTTTGCGTCACCACAGGTCTTCCCCGAGCGAATGCAGAAGTCGAGAGACTGAATTCCATCGTCATATCTGTGATCTCGAAATTATCAAAAGATGACCCTACAAAGTGGTACAAATTTGTCCCGACAGTGCAGCAGATAATTAACACCACTTACCAGCGAAGTATAAATTTGACGCCTTTCGAGTTGCTCGTAGGTGTAAAAATGAAGCAGAAATCGGATCTCAAGATTAAAGAAACGATTGAAGAAGAGGTACGACGAGAATTTTCAGAATCGAGAGAAACGCCCAGAAAAGAAGCAAAGAAGCAAATCTTGAAAGCTCAAGAAAGTAACAAAAAGAATTATAACCTAAGAAGAAAATCACCGAGGAAGTATTCAAAGGATGATGTCGTAGCCATTAAAAGGACTCAGTACGGCACAGGTCTAAAGTTGAAATCTAAATTTCTTGGACCTTATAAGATCTTAAAAGTAAAGGGCAACGATACATATGACGTAGAAAAAGTTGGCTTTTTTGATGGGCCAATGCACACAAGCACGTGCGCTGAGTATATGAAGCCCTGGTCCGACGTATTTTAAGTTAAAGATAGAAGTTAATAAGAAAATAATATCCAGATGTATAGAACTTTCCCGACTTGTGACTTTTAACCGACAATGACTTGAATGACGAATTTAAAATCTGTGTTACAGAAGAAGAGGTAAGATGCTAAAATTAAGACGACACTAAAGACGACAGATGTAAAACGACGTTATGCATGCAAGCAGAATTAGAATTTAAAAAGAAGACGTAACGACGATTGCCAGTTTTAAGCTCCACCATGTTGGACTTGGAACAACGACGTACCCAAAATTTTCAAGACGTTGATGGGATTGAAGCCTGTCTATCCTTTCATGACGGACATTCTCTTTCTGTTTTGTTTTGTTTCTTTTTTTTTGTTCCAGATGACTATTAACAGAAGATGACGATAAGTTCCAGATGACGGTGTAGACACCGACCTGTCAGGAAAAGGCCGAGAATGTGAGATTTAAATGAGAAACCCCTGGACACCTACATCCACGTAATTTTAAAAGAACTATTCCTCTTCATTTGTGCATATTGTGTGTTATTATGTAAAGCCATGTGGTGAAATGCCACACACACACACACACACACATATATATATATATATATATATATATATATATATATATATATATATATATATATATATATATATATATATATTTGTTTATTTATTTATTTGAAGTGGGCAGTGGCGCCGGAAGAGTCAAATATAGAGGGGGGCAAAGTAAAATACATTAAAACTTTTACACCTTTAGTATTAAAAATACATATATACGGTTATAAAAAATACCCTTTTATGTTATTTTTCTAATCGGAGAAAAGTAATGATAGATTTCTTCTGTTTTGAGAAAATCTATTAATTACTTTTTCAATAAATGTGTCTTTATTTTTACTCACAGATTCTCTGTGGACGCTAAGCATACAGAGACCAGAAAGTCTCTCTTGAAACATGGTTGATCTCAACCAGGTTTTTACCCGTCGGAGCGTACTAAAAGATCCTAGTTTCGGCTTCACAGTTCAAATTTTCAATTTCATACAGTCTTGAGATGTTATGAATGTTTGATTTTAGCAAACTAAAGGTTTCTGCCTGTATTATTAGTTGCGGGTGAAAAATAGACAGAGCAAATGCACTATCCGTCTCTTGGGAAAATCCGACTTCAATGGGCTGTATAATTGAATCCAGATATGGAGTAAATAAAGAAATTCGAAAATAATTTTCAGCACTATCAGTAGAGTAGTTAGCCCTTTGCGTTTGCGTTGCAGCTAATCTAGGTATTTTAATATCAATGTCAAATTTTCTTCCGTCCAATATACATTTTTTAAAATATATCTTTAAAGTAATTCTCTACATCAGCCCTGTGATCTTTCAAAATAGATAAAAGTAATTGAATATGTTTCTTCGTCGATAAAAGGTTTATTGTTTTTGCTTGTAAAATATTGCAAACAGGCTCCAGATTGGCATTATAGTGTGAAATAATATGCAAACACACAATAAATTTAGGAGTGGAAATTGCGCATAACAACTGGTTGGATTTCGATCGTGTATCTCCATTTATTTCCATCGTATATGATAAATGTTCTAGGGCGTTTCTTATTTCCTCAAAATGTTCCGAAAATATTCTAATAGACTTATGCTTGGCAGACCATCTAGTTTCACAAAATAAGGGAATTTGGGGTACATATTTTCTCCGATATGGACTTTCGCGGAAAAAGTTAATGACTTTTTTATAGTAGCTACTGAATTTTGTACATCCTGGATTTTATTTAAGTCGTTGACCACCAAGTTAAGTCTGTGTGAAGCACAATGAAAAAAGAGAGCTTTGTTATATTTCTCATGAATTATTTTCTGCACTCCGTTTTCGCGGCCTGCCATTGTTGCACAACCATCAAATCCTAATCCTACTACCTTTTGCATACTTAAGCCATAATTTTCGCAAGTTTGTAATATTGCTGATTATATACCTTCTGCATTCATGGAACTAAGTTCAGTAAATCCCAAGAATTCCTCACATACTGAATTAGTATTTTTATCCACGAATCTTACTCCTATCGAGAGCTGCTCAACACCAGAAATATCAGCAGATTCATCAGCTAACAATGAAAATCCTTCACTGGCGTTCACTTCTGTAATAATTTCTTCTCGAATAATATCACCACAAATCTTAATTCATTCTGAGTCTGGTGAGAAGTATATTTAGCATTTTTTGCACAGTTTTCCAAATGATCTTTTAATACTAAATCTCCGCTCTCGACTCTAAAATTTAGGAGATCATCAAAATTTCCAGTGGTTTTACCACGGAGAGGTAAATCGTGGGTACCACAAAAAATTATAGTGGAAATGATTGGCATAAGTTTTTCTCGATTAGACTTAACTTGTTCCCGTTCATAGCTACTGAGCTGTTCAGTGACACAAGTACTTTTACCCTCCAGAACATGTAGAAAGTTTACAGCTTTAATTGTCGATGAACGATGCCACTGCGAACACATATGTTCTTTTGCATTTTCATGGAAGTCTTTGCAATTCTTGAAAGGTTTTACAATGAAAGATCCAAAAAACCCTCTTCTTAAATTCGGTCGAAATGTAACACAAGTTTTACAAAGTCCACCCTTAAGTTTATTGGAATAAGCTAACCAATAGTAATTTTATAACCATTCGGGACGAAAAACTCTTTTTCCATCTGAGTCCCTTTTAAAATTGTAACTTGAATCGGGAACAAAATGTCGAGTCAATAACGCATATCTTGTTTCATCGGAAATAGAAGCATGCTTTTCAATAAAATCTCCTATATGTAAAGGATGAATATGAACGGTACGATTTTCACCAACACCAGATAATGACGTTGTATTAGATTCATGATCAGCATCAAAATGTAATGACCCAAAACCTTCACTCACTACTGCTAAGCTAGGAACTATGTTAGTAGATGTACTAGGTTCTACTTCTAATGGTTCAAGAAGCTTCGATTTGTAATTACTATCAGTTTTTTCTTAAAAAAATTTCTTATATCCATGATTTCATGATAATACCTATTGATATTTTGGTATGTCGAGCAGTAAAAATAAAATATGATTTCATAAAATAGAAAAATCGTTAAGCAGAATAGTAGAAAACTCCTAGGTTTTATTTCACTCTAATCCTTTGCCAGAAAACAACAATTGAAAAATGAACTTAAAAAAATGATACAAATCATCTACTTTGAAATTCTACGTAATTAAACAACTGTAAATATTTTTCATTGTATTTTGAACAACAACACCTATTATCCATATTATTTAAAAGACGACTCTTACCTTATGTAAGCAACATATTGTGTCCATGTAAGAAAACCGTTAAGTAAAACCCGTGTACGCGTTTCAAATGCATCGGATTCAAGATTCCCTTTCGCGATGCAAAAACATTGTGTAGGGTTGCTTTTGAATCGCAAAAGCAAACGTCTGGCATTGGCGCTTAAACGCACTTGCGTACCTGAAATTTACGATTAATAGCTCCTGCGTATATGGAATGACGTTTATCACGTTTGCGTTAACGAGTGTGAGGTTGCAATTTAGTATTCAGTTTTGTTAGGCTTTATGATTTTAAATGAAAATTCTAATATTTTACGAGCGCTAGCTAGGTAGAAACAAAAAATTCAATTTTCTAGGGGAGGGCAAGTGCCCTCCCTTGCCCCCCCCCCTTTCCGGCGCCACTGGAAGTGGGGGATGTGAGTGATAATATGTAACCCAGTTTTTAAGGACTTTACGAACACTGGATAATTCCGCACTAATCACTTCTTTTAGTCATCATTTCTCACGACCTCGGAAGTCCCTAGGAACTTTTAACTTTCTGGCTTCTTTAATGTATAAAAAGGCCATAGTAATTTAACGGCAGTGTGTAGCTTAGGATAAAACCGACTTATAGCAATGGTTTCCACTCCAGCTCTGATTTTTTCAGCTGGTGAAGTGGACGGAAAACGGAAGAAAGATATTGGAAGTTCGCATTTACTCGAGCATTGGCTCCGGCCCGAATCAAATATTTCGATGGAAAGGGTGATTCACTGAGAAGTTTTATCCGCGTTAAATAATGAGATCATCAAATCATGATTCACAGTCGTACGTAAAATAGCTGCCATTTTAGTTTCGATTGTGAAAGTGCGTGTTGTGATACATACTTAATGAAGGAAAATTTAGAAATTTTAGACCATAGAAAATGTAAGTATCATCTCGATTATTTAAATATATATTATTGATGTTAATATTATTTTAAGAAAATAATGATACGGTGTGTGTAAAGTGTGAAAGAAATAAGTGAGTTAATCTGTAGCGTTGAATATTTGTAGTTAGTAAAAAAATTTATCATAGATTTTATAGACTACATTGAAAAAAAAAAAGCTAATCTGAACATAAATAATACAGCCCAGATGTAAATAAACATTTTTTAGAAAATATATTTAAGTCAAAGGGGAAAAAAGCTCAATGTAGCAATTTATTTTACCCAATTACCATATTTTTCGGACCATAAGACGCACCTCAAATTTAAGGAGGATTTTTAGAAAATAATATTTTGTGTTTTGTCAGGTATATAAAGATATTTTCAATTTTTTCCTTAATAAAGATAATATATATATATATATATATATATATATATATAATGAGTGTTATATATATTACAGCCGAACTCTGTTATAGCGAACTCGGTGTATAACGAACTCACGGATATAACGAATGAACATTTTGGTCCCGCCATTTTCCTATTGTACGTAATTTAATTAGTATTGTGTCAGTTTAATGTAATAGATTTTAGTTGATTTAATTCATAAATGATCATTTTTAATAGATTTTATCATTTTTTAATACATCATTTTTCTTAACGGTTCGGATATAGTGAACCACTGGATAAAGCGATAAACCTTTTGTTCCTTGAAGTTCGTTCTTCGGGGTTCGACTATATATGTAAATTTATTATATATATATATATATATATATATATATATATATATATATATATATATATATATATATATATATATATATATATATATGTGTGTGTGTGTGTGTGAGTGTGTGTAAAGGATTTAGTGGGAAAAGAATGATTATTCTAAATTTAAAGTGGGCATGGGAATTAAATTATATTCGTGGCGTAATTCGCCTCTAATTGTTCGTATTTCAAGACGCGAATTGGGAAAGGGAAATTTCCCTTTTCATTATATAATCTTGGCGCGCCTCTGAGTTCTGCGGTCGAGGAGGAACATTTACATTTTAGCCTTGAAAGATGTCTGGTTCGGGCTCTGCGCATGTGCAGGGAGAGTTGGCTCGCGGAGATGCCCGCGAATTTGGTTAGAGCGCGGAATAGAAGTCGATGCTATCAGATGTATTTCGCCGCGGCTCTAAAAAAAGAAATGGCGCAAAATGAACGCACTGAGTTGGAGCTGTGGTTTACCTGACAAAGAATAAAACTGGATTAAATTGGACTGATGCCTGCTCAATTATTGATTGGATTACTTATTGCCACACCACCGGATATACCATGACTGCCATAATTTGTAAGATGACGGGCGTAGCCCTACGCGTGTCATATATATATATATATATATATATATATATATATATATATATATATAATATATATATAATAAATTTACATATAATATATATATATAATGAAATATTCATTTAATTTTAATGTCACATTCGGACCATAAGGTGCACCCGAATTTTAAGCCGATATTTTTATGTAAAATGGTGAGTCTTACGGTCCGAAAAATACGGTAGATGAATATCATCAAAATTGTCATACCTGGATACCTAAAACAGAATTGGCAAAGGACATAACAGAAGTGCACAAACTTCTTTTCGACCGCGGCCCACTTTCTTCATATAAAAAATCTCGCCCCCCCCCCAATTAAAATTTTTTGGTAGCAGGTAAACAATAGGTAATAGTTTCTTTTAATTGGGAAAATGTTAACAAAAAGAAATAAGCAAATTTTGACTAATTATATTTAAAAATCGATGGACTGTAGATATTGGGTATATATCTACTCAGGAAAATAACAATTAAAAAATGCCTTGGTCAACCTCTACACTTGTTTTTTCTAAACCTCATATCACAAAAACATTGCATTTAAACGATAATATAAATTTGTATTTCATTTAGATAAAAAGGAACGATAATTAAAATTAATAAACAGTAAGATTTCAAATTATAAACTTCTTATTAAAACATTGAAAATTATAAACCTCGTTTAATTTATCAAATTAAAATAGAAAAAAAAGAATGATAAAGTATGAACCTGGACCTCGGGTAATATTTGTACCTTATTTACTTACAATATAGACTTTATTTATCAATATCATATATTTTTTACTAAATGTGAATAAAAATATAAAAAATTTGCAATTTTAGAAAATTTAATAGCATATTTTTTAAAATTAAATTATTCAATATGATATAAATTTACTTCAAAGTGTCCGCAACCCCACACATTTTTTCGTGGACCCCCCCCCCCCCTTTGGGTCGTGACACACAGTTTGTGCACCACTGTTATAAACAACTAGATAGTACCCGTCAAAACTTGACAGCAAATAATTGAACAGTTCCAATAAAAAAAAAGGTTCATAACCTTGTTAAAATATTAGAAACTTTTACAGAATATTAGCTGTTTTTCTATCCGATGTTATAATTAAAAATGTTGTAAAATTCCGAGTTTATAATTTTAAAAAAACGTCTTGGCAAAAAAAGCATGCTTACCGCTGATTTTTCAATCCGACTTGCACAATCTAACTAATATGCTATAAATATATTAAGCAAAAATAAAAGATATAAACTAAAGAAAATCAGATTAAAAAATCATACAAATTACTCATGTGCAAAAAATTTTTGCAGTCTATTTAGGCAGCGCTGCAATCGCGTTTCAGAATTTTTTTATTTTCATGAATTTTAATGATGTATACACGTGCATTCAATAATTGGATCTGTATACACGTGCATTGAATAACAATTAACCTACAAATTTGTTAAACATACGATTTTAGTGTTTTTAATTTCTGTTTATTATTGTATTTTTGCACGTGAGATTAATATAGGCTGATATATTTGTGAAGCGTTCGCTCCGGAAGCGTTACTTGACAGAGGCATAGACAGAACACGGCAACTATTAGGTGAATAAGCAGCAACCATATTAAATAGAAAAAATAAATAAATCTTCAGAAAATTAATTTGGAAGTAAACGATGAAATGGATTCAATTTGACGACAATTAAATAAAATAATTTTAATTTAACCTCAAATAATATTAGAAAATCAGAGGGTGTATTATCTTATTTGTATTTTTTTTTTATAATTTTTAATTTAACAAAAACATGTTTTTAAAAAGCTAGGTTTTTTAATTACAATCTGGGTATTTTATTTTATATGCAATCCTGGTTTATTACATTTTCCACATTCAAGCAACCATGCTTGTAACCGATTGTAAATAATTGGCTAATAATGGAATTCAAAAGCAAAGGAGTACGGGAGACAGAAAGTTATTTATTTACACGTGTTTGATATTTTTAATGTTTTAAAGCAGGATTACGTTTCTCCATAACGGTCCTCCGGAAAGCAAAATTTCAGACGCTAAAACCGTCTGTCGTCGCGAGTTAATTTTTGATTGACACACACACACACACATATATATATATATATATATATATATATATATATATATATATATATATATATATATATACATATACATACAAAAGAGGTAAGCAACGATAAGTAATCCTACGTTAATAATCCGTGGTAGTTTCGTTAGAAGAGATTACCTGAATTATTTTTCCTCAAATACACTGCTGGCCACCCAAATTGCAACACCAAGAAAGACAAGAGATATCACAACAAAATTTATTTTGTAGATAACATGTTAACCAAGTATCAAATGATTAAATTTATAGACTTCTGTGAAGTGTGGTTCCTGCCAAAATCAGTAGCCAGAGTAGCCGCCATTGTTGGAGATCACCGCTACCACACGCCTCGGCATTGATTCAAAGAGACTTTGGGTGAGTTCTTGGGGGTACAACAGACCAAGCAGCTTCCACACGTTGCCAAAGTTGATCTGCTGTGGCAGCTGGGGATGGAATCTGGGTCAATCGTAGAGCAACCATGGACCACATGTTTTCTATCTGCGAAAGATCCGGAGAGCGAGGCGGCCAGGGAAGCAATTCAATCTGGCGATTGACGAAGAACCGTTGGACAATGCGTGCCACGTGTGGTCGCGCATTATCCTGTTGAAATATGGCTGTGGGCAAGCCCTGGAGGTAAGGAAGGACAACTGGCTCCAACACCTCGGAGATGTAGCGCTGGCTGTTTAAAGTACCGGCAATGCGTACTAGAGGTGTGCGAGAGTGATATCCAATACCGCCCCATACCATAATACCCGGTGCAGGACCAGTGTGGCGGTGCATAACGCAGCTGTTCAGCATTCTCTCTTCACGGTGTCTCCAGACTCGAATGCGACCATCGTGGTGTTGCAGACAGAAGCGTGACTCGTCAGTAAAGACAATTTCATTCCATTCTGCCGTCCACATCCTTCTGTCATCGCACCATTGGCGGCGGAGACGTCTGTGGTTCTGCGTCAAGGGTAGACAAAGCAATGGGCGTCTTGCGGACAGACCACTCTGCTGTAAATGGCGTCGAATGGTACGCGCAGACACTGGATGATGCGTTACAGACTGCATGTGCTGTGCTATGGTTCGTGATGTGACTGAGCGATCCGTCACTGCCATGCACACAATTTGCCTGTCATCACGTGAAGTGGTGCGCTGAGGTGGATGCGATCGAACACGCCGGTCCGTCGTACCCTCCTGCGTCCAACGATCACATATCCGCATTACAGTTGTTTGGTTTCGTCCAACACGACTACCGATTTCCCTGAAAGATAATCCACAATCTCGGTAGGCCACTATCCTTCCTCTGTCGAACTGGGATACTTGATCAAAAGATGATCGCTGTTTTCGACGAGGCATAATTGATCGTTTTTTTTTTTGAAAAAAACCACAAGAAAAACACAATTGCCGAACTTGAAATCGTCGAAATCTCCAAGACTTAAATAGCGCTTTGAAGTGGCGCCACAGGCGCGTATAGTGATGTGCGTCTGCGCTGAAATTCTAATCATTTGCATATCTCCGCTAATGCATGTTGTAAATTTCATGTTATTTGCATGTTTCCTTCAGGGTGTTGCATTTACAGTGGCCAGCAGTGTATGTCTGTATACAAAGATCATTATAAATATAAAAACTACCTGAAAACTTTGATATTTTGTTTCACAGAAATTTTGAACAAGAACTTTTTATATACCATGTTTTTAAATTTTCTGTTGAATCATATAAATTTGACAATTCTATGTATTAATTAATACTTTTTAAAAAATTTTTGATGAACTATCCCATCAACTTGAAAGAAAATTAAGTTAATTGGAAGTTAACTTGCGTTTAACTTTTCATTCCCGTCTCGGCCGATAGATGGCTGCACCAGTCTACGAAACAAAATTAACTGAAAATGAATTCAATACTGCTTAAAGATGACTAAAAGTATTAAAATAATGCATTGTCATCATGTTCTGAGCTATTCTAAAAGTTTCAAATGTCTAGCTAGTCAGGAAGTTAGTTAAAAATCGATTGCAAGATTTGTACTGGACAAACACACACACAAACTAACAAACAAGAAAGCGAGTTAATAAAAACATGGTAAAAAATGCGGTATCTGACAGTATAATCATACTAGAAACATGCGGTTTGTGTTACTTGAATCTGAAAGCTCTTTTGTATATTTTACGACAAGAAATTTAAAAATGTACATTTTTTTGGAGAATTTTGTGTCTTGGACTCCTTCAAAAGGTAAACAAAGTGTGTATTTATGTTTAAAAAAATTGATATATAAAAAGTTAAGTAAAGACAAACATCATTTGACTGTGGCCTCACACGAAAAGGGGAGACTTCAGGAATGGAATCCAAAAAATGCGAGTTTCTCACATCGGGATAGGTCTGTTGGTAAAATCCCCTCCCATACATAACATGTAATATTTAACACGTCATTTTTCGAATTATAAATTACCTCATTCGTTTAACAATTTAAGCCATATAAGCATATAAATTTTTTCTTATCACTTTCATTCGAAAATCACAAATGATCTGCAATGACTATTATTAAAGGGGTTCGAGTAAGAAAATTTTACTTTGTTTCATTGACACACGCTTTTAATTAGATTTTCATAAATATATTCTATAGAATAATTATCGTCAACCGAGGTTACTTTGCCCAATTTTAAATTTCTAGTAAAAAATCTGTGTACTTCTCTATCAGTTGGACAGGCGAAAAAAATTCTAGGCTTGGTGGGGGGGTTATAGAGTTGATTTATGGTTTATTATTTTCATTGATTTCTCTTTCAGTAATAATTCAAAAACCCAGTGGGCAACGTTACTTAGACCACAGGGGTAACTTTGCCCACAAGATGTTTTCTATTGAAAACCAGTAATCAAAAAGTAACAAAAACTTTATCTCACAAAAGTCATCGTACACTGAAATATTTTCGGATAAATTCATGATTAAAATTATCGTCTGGCGCTATATTTTTATTTTTGAATTGTGGTGGCATTTAAAATATCGTTTGGCTTTAATTTTTGCTTGCCTACTCCGTAATATTCTATTTATTATTTAAAAATGGCTCGTAGTCGTAAAGAAACAACAAACAGCATTCGAAAATTGATTATTTTTCATCATAGTAGTGGTAAATCAGTTCGGAATATTGCTAAATTACTTAATTTATCCCATTCTACTGTGCAGTATGTGAAAAAACGCTTTAAAGAAGAAAATTGGATCGAAAACAAGGTAAGAAAAGGCCGTCCGGCAAAGTTAACAAAACGTGATCAGAGATTTATAATTAGAAAATTTGTGAAAAATTCACGTTTGAGTGCTGTAAAAGTTTCTGCAGAATTCAATGAAACATTTTCTACTTCAATTTCACCTGAAATTTTTTGACGAGTTCTCAGAACAGCTGGATTACATGGCGTTCTGCAAATAGAAAAATTTTTGTGAGTGAGAAAAACAGAAAGTTTAGGCTTCCCTTCGAGCTATCAATGATAAAATAAGCCCCAAACCTATTGGAATAATGTCTTCTTTGCCGATGAACATTTTTGGTGCTGATGGGCGTATAATTGTATGGAGAAGAATAAAATGAGGAACTTAATCCCAAGAACTTAGTAGGAACAGTTAAGCATGTCGGTGGAGGTATCCTTGTGTGGGGGTGCATGTCAGCATCAGGACTAGGAAATTTGGTATTTATTGATGGCATAATGAATCATGCTGTTTTTATAAATATTTTAAGAGACAATTTAGACAATTTAAAATTATCAGCTCAAAATCTGGGTATTGGAAACAACTTTGTTTTTTATCAAGATAACGATCCTAAGCACACGGCTCTCAACGTTCGCATCTGGTGTCTCTATAATTGTCCACAAGTTTTGAAAACACCACCTCAATCGCCAGATTTAAACCCAATAGACCATATTTGGAGAGAACTGGAGTTTCGAGTACGAAAACACGACATTCACACGAAAAGCGAACTAAAAACAATTATGATGGAAGAATGGATGAACATTGATTTAAAAATTACAAAAGAACTGAAGCAATCTATTCCCAGACGTTTAAAAGCTGTTGTGGATGCTAAAGGATATCCTACTAAATATTAATTTAACGAAAAATTAGAATATTTACTAATATGTAGAGATATTTTACAAGTGTACGATGACTTTTGTGAGATAAAGTTTTTGTTACTTTTGGATTATTGGTTTCTTAAAAATAAATTTTTACTATGTTTTCAAAATATTTCATGTAGTTTTGTTAAGAATAGATTATAGATTTTATTATTAAATACCCATTCTGAAATAGTCATTTTAATCAATGGGTAGACCCCTATTTCATTGAAAATCGTAAGTGTACGAACACTTTTGGGAGCCACTGTATATATATATATATATATATATATATATATATTGGCATTAATTGCATACATTGACCGTTGTATTTAATTTGAATGTACTCCGTAGCGAAGTGCGGGTTTTCAGCTAGTTAAGGTATAAAAATTCCACAATCATATCCCTCCAATGGTTATTATATGCAACGCAAATAGAAGTAATTTGAAAAAATTATCAGCTATTGTGATGAAGCGCCTTCGATTTTAAAGAAAAATGTATTTTATTTTGTAAGTAAGCTAAGGCTTTTCGAAGGCTCTCTATCACATGTTTGTAAGTAATTAGAAAGCCGCCTTTTGATGTTCTTTGATGTTAGTTAGGAAGCACGGTCTTTGGCCTAGACGCTGTAGGGGGTATTGGTTGTCGTAGACAACAATTTGCGTCTGGCGCCTTTTTTGACTTTATACGACAATGACTATTGTGAGCAATTTTAGAAGATCGTTGCGTGGGGTCTGCGGTAAAGAGCACGTGGTGTTGAAGTGTGTGGTCCGCGATGACATTTGGTAGGGCGTGATTTTTGGAGAAGTTATCCAATAAATGTTAAAGTGAAGCTGAATGGTGGAGTCTTTGGGGCTTTCGTGAATGGTTGTAGGTGTTTTAAAGAGGCGTGGACGGCGTTATGAAGAAAATGAATAAATTGAGGACTTAAGGTTTTTTTCGAGGATTCACTTTGCGTGCCAGTCCGGTTTCATTTCTCCCGGGTGCTTAGGCATCGCGGGTGATGAAGGGTTGTTTTTCAACTGTAGATGATTTAAGTTGAGGTTTCCCGAGGGTTGTTCCGGTGAGATAATGATTGCTGCCTTCACAAACAAATAAATTAAAATGTGGAGAGCATTTGGAGTCCTGTTTGAGTCTTCACGGTTTCCTGGCTTCATGTTCCGGTTTTCAATCATGGTTACTGCCTTCACCAGCAAATAAATTAAAGTGTGGAGAGCATTTGGAGTCCTGTTTGAGTCTTCACGGTTTCCTGGCTTCATGTTCCGGTTTTCAATCATGGTTACTGCCTTCACCAACAAATAAATTAAAGTGTGGAGAGCATTTGGAGTCCTGTTTGAGTCTTCACGGTTTCCTGGCTTCATGTTCCGGTTTTCGATCATGGTTACTGCCCTCACCTAGAAAGCAGGTAGAGAGGAAGTATGAAGTATTTTGCGCCGAGTTTTTGGAGTCCTGTTTTTGAGTCGTCCCGCAGAGGAAAGGGAGCCCCCATGCCCGATGGTTGCATCCACGCCCGTCTCCCGTGCGGTTAGCATCAAATTGAGTGAGTTTTAAATCATTTTGTATCGTTTAGACCCAACCTTGAATTTAAGTGTTGTAGTACGAAATCGTGGTGTGTGTTTTTGAGAGTTTAGCTTTAGGATGGATTTTAATGTCTTCGGTAGAATAAATAATCTTATGCTCCCTGAATCGTAAAGGTATAGTTTATATATTGAAGTACGTGTTTTAGATTTTGATTTTAGAAGAAATAATGAGGGACTTTTTGATATGAATAGTTTTAATATTAAGATTTAGTTAATTTTGTTTCTTTATGTGATCTTGTAGATAGACGATGTTGTAAATAAATTAGTTTTTTTGTAAAATGTAAAATTGGTGTCAGTCATCTTTATTCTTACAGTGGATCTGATAAAAGTTATCTACTAGTTTTTAGGAGTTTAGGTTTTGTCACTCTGTTCGTTAGCCATAATACGTCTTGAGCTTTGGGTTAAAAATAAATATCAAAACACAACGCGCCCAACTACCCATTTTATATAAAATAAATAAATGTACTACCCCAATTAAATCACGCCCAAATAAATAAATGAGTTTAGACGTGGTGGCTACACGACAGCTATCCCTATGGGATTCACGGATCAAAGTTGATAAGGTATTCAAATTTCTTGCTCACAGTCACTTTACAAATTGATTTGTCTCACACTGATAAACTATCACTAAATGGAAAAACTCCTGCCTCACTCTTGCCAACATTACAACTAACAGAGCTAATTATTTGCAGAGCACTCAGTGTCATTTGAATAACCGCTGTTTGACGCCACTTTTTTTTTCAAATGGGCAAAGTTACCCCGGTGGGCAAAGTAACCCCGGTTGACGGTACGCATATAAAAAAATTCTTAGACAATTTGAAAGTTTCATTTTTTTAAATATCCAAAACCAGGTAATGTACCACCTTGTGAAATCTAAAAGCTGGGTAAGGGCCTGTTCACATAGAATCCGTCAGCGTGAGCGTTACTCGCATTGAAATATATTTAACCAATGACAAACCTCAAACGATTAACAACGAAATTGTTAAGGCCTGTGATTGGTTTAAAATATGTCAATACGAGTAACGCTGACGGATTCTATGTGAACAGGCTCTATGGCTTTATTCGCATTGCATACCGTAGTGTTCCTCTGTTGGCGACGAAATTGTTGACATGACCTGTGATTGGTTGACGTATCACGTGTTCATTGCGTTGAGCTCTGTGAGGGGTATAATTTTTAACGCTGACTCTAATTAATGCTACGGATGCAGTGTGAACAAGACACCTTTATAAGGATTCTGTAGCTTCTGTTCCCGACTTTCCATGCCAAAAGGCTATAGCCTTCTTTAGATTCTTAACAGTCTACAATTAACTTGGTTCCCATCATTTTAGTCTGAAAATTGTTCAAGGCCCTTTTTGTTTACGCTACGGACTTTCGAAATTTATGGGCGGGCACCACCTTCCAGACTGTACTGCGCTGCGTGAGACCTCGATAAAAGCCTGTTACTGGAGGGCAAAACGTTTGTCTCATGAGATCTAATGGCTAATGTCTATTTAATAGACTTTTTTTTTCTTCTTGTCATCATTCTCTTTGGTAACCCCTTGCCATTGGAAATAAATAAATAAATAAAATGATTTGCACATAGCCGCATAACGCTTTGCATCAGACCGTGATATAAAAGTATTTGAAAATCAGTAACTGCATGGCAGAAATATTTACAAATGAAAGTTACACCGAAATAGTTTGACAGAAATAAGAAACGGTGTTATAATGCTTTAAAAGGCTTAACTGATAAAAAAAAATGCTAAATTAAATACCTATTTATTAAATAATTTACTTATAGGAAACTGATGAACTTGGAATTATGTTAAGTTTTGAGATCTGGTTAACGAGTCATTTCTAAAATTTTTTTTACTTATGATATAAGGACTAATATTCGCATAGACCATTTTAAATAGTTTATTTTCTACTCTTGTGAGTAGTAAGTAACAAGAATTTCTCAATTTATTAATAGGAAATTGATGAATTTGGTAATATGTTAAGTTTCGAGATCTGGTCAACGAGTAATTTCTAAAACTTCTTTTACATATGATACAAGAACTAATATTCGCATAAACCATTTTAAATAGTTTATTTTCTACTCTTGTGAGTAGTAAGTAACAAGAATTTCTGAAATAATCCGATTGTTTTAATACTATAGCAGCTGTTTAATTTTAAACATCTGTAACAGCTTAAAAGTATTTAAAGTTACTAAAAGTATTTTTGTTTTTGTTGTTCTACTAAAATTATCACAAATTAATTTTCTTCATTTTTCTATGCAGGAATGATTCAGTTTACAGCTATGCCAAAACAGAAGTTACTACAACAGCGCAACCCAAAACGTATGGCAATAGCTCACGAACATTACAAACTGAGAACTTCAATATTACCGTTTTTTCGGAATACCCTCAAGAACTACTATACTTCGGAGCGATTTGCTTCGCTGTGTTCGCCGTTGTAGGCGCCGTAGGCAACTTCACCTCGATCTTGGCTCTCTCTATGAACAAAAGAACAAGGAACGCTACGACTGCGTTTATAGTCAATCTGTGTGCAGCAGACTTTCTTTTCTGCATTTTCCCCATGCCCTTATCTGCGATAACATTTATTGAAAAAGGTTGGATACATGGAAGAGCACTATGCGTGATGTTTCCTCTCGTAAGATACTCCAACGGGGCGGTGTCTCTGTTCAGCATCATAGCGATCACTGTGAACCGTTACATCCTCATTGCACATCCAAGGATATACGATTCGGTTTACACGAAGAGGAAGATAGCTATCATGATTAGTTCGATGTGGATATTTTCACCGTTGTTTTTGTTGCCGCCATTTTTCGGAGTGTGGGGAAAGCTAGGATATGACCCTGATGTGGGGACTTGCACCATTCTTCCCGTGGATGGCAAATCGCCAAAAACATTTTTCTTCATTGCTGCGTTTGTACTGCCCTCGGCTGTATTCATTGTCTGCTATTTGAAGATATACTTCGTGGTTAGGAAGGGCTCCAAAAAGACTCGAAGAAGGGAGGATAAGCTGTCTACAAGTGCCTCCACGCACAACAGAGGGTTTGCGAACAAACCCCGTAGACTCACTGAGACGAGTTTGTGCTATGTACAGCAACGAAACAAAGCAGAACTGAAAATCCTTCAAGTAATGCTAGTAGTCTTTATACTGTTTACTTTGTGCTACTTCCCGGCATTCTTCGTGAAAACGCTTCAGAAAGAATACGATTTGCCTATTTTAAACGTACTTGGTTATCTTGGAGTTTATTTATCGAACATTGTAAACCCTGTAATATATATCGTCATGAGTGACGTGTATAGAAAGGCTTACAAAGAACTATTTTGTCGCAGTAGAGCAAACAAGGTCTTCAATCACAGTACCTCTATGAGGCAGTGCGCTGTATGAAACACTGTAAGACAAAATAGTAAACATTTAAATCGAAAAGAAAATCTCTGTATATTATAGAAAGTAGCTAAATAGACTTTATTGTTATTTTGATTCTTAAAAGCGTAAGAATCAAATATTTAGTCATAAATAAATGTTCTCAACTAAAAAATGAAATTTGTGGAAGCTGTAGAATCGGAAAAAATTATGACCAGGAAGAGGCTCTGTTAAAAATACTCATGTGAATGCTTAATTTTTTTTTTTTTTTTTACACCTCTTGTATAGAGATTTTGACTCAAAAAAGTTACAGGCATAAGAAACTCACATGTTCATATCAAATGAGTCTGAAAATTTAAGCGAGTCACTTTTACAAACGACCTAAGACTTTTTAAAAATATTGCAACCGTCGAGACATTTGGAAATATTCAAATTTACTTGAGAAAGTACTTTTAAAGTTTATTCATGGAATATCAGGTATTATACTACGTTCGAAATATTAATTTTTCACCCTCAGCAGAAACAAATATACAAAAATTTATTTTCCAAAATTTAAATCTAATTTTACATTAAATTTAATTCATCCAATATGTGGAGATGCTTATCTGCAATATATGAGATGCAGCTTTTGTTTTATCAAATATTCATCGGACACTGATAACCTGTAGCAAAATTTCATCGGAAACCCATGTGATGTCGATCATCAAGGTTAATCCGATGATACATTTCTAACGAATTTCAGTTGACAATTCAATGCATGCTATGAATATTCTATCCTAAATTCATCATTCTATCATTAACTCATCATTTTCTCATTAATCTCTGTCATTGTTTCATTCATCTCCGATGAATTTCCTCTCATCGACCGATCGATCTGTTATGTGAAAGAATGCCTCACCAAAAAAAGATTTTTTCGCTTGCGAAGCACAAATCTGTATATAGAATGAGAAAGCAGTGTCCTTGTAAAAAATCTAAATCTTACCGAAACCCATCTGATGTCGATCATCGTGGTTTATCCGATGATACATTTCTAACGAGTTTCGGTTGACAATCCAATGCATGAGTCACGTACAGCCATGGAACTCTGAGTTCAGCAGATGATTTTATGAAATCGCGAAGAGGAAAACAACTCAACATGACTTTAGCATTTTTCCTTTTTCTTTTTTTTGGTTTTAAAACATTGTTATAATTTTTTGTTTGAAAAGGGACGTTGTAGACTTTATGCATAGTTATATGAAAACGAAGTATAACGTAGTATATAATAAAAGTATATTTTAACTCTCTTTAAAGATCAAATCTTACTTTACGAGTTTTAGAATCTGCATGGTTAGTAGTTGTGTAAAATGAAGACAAATTAATTTTATACTGGTCTGTGTTTTGACTTTAACAAGACGTACGATGCCGTCTTTACTTGGAAAAACTTCAATTATCTTCTTTCATAATCAGTCTTGTCTTCACTCTAATCAAGCCTTTAGAATCCGTAAATGGTTGCAGACTTCTCAAGCGTTCATCGTTAGCAGAAACAAAATAACTCCTTTGAATAAGGTACAAAAGGTAATAAGGTGACCACTGACTTTTTCTTTTCTGCGTTAACAATGTCTTTGTCTATTGATACATTAGACTTGGGCCAATTTTCTTGAGCTTCTCTTAGCCAAGTAGGTCCCTCCCACCATCTTTTAGAAATCAAAGTTTCAACCGTACAACCTCTAGAAGGTAGGTCTGCTGGATTCAGTTTCCCTGCTACATAATTCCATTGATCGGGCTCACTCATTGATCTTATTTCACGTACTCTGTTCATAACAAAAGTTGCCCATTTATCATCATTCTTAATCCAATACGGAATTCATAGAATCTGACCAATAAGATATTGAAATAGGTCCAAGAGCAGCATAATCCGACTTAATGGTATAAGCAAGTCTTGTTCCAATGCAGCAAGCTAATAGTTCCAGTCTTGAAATTGAAATACTTTTTAAGGGAGCTACCTTTGATCTAGCAGCTACTAACTGACAAGATATGCCATTTTTATTTTCAGATCTCAAAAATATACAGGTAGCATATGCTTCTTGACTAGCATCACAAAAAACGTGTAAACTATGTTGAGAGTTGGTATATCCTTGAATCCATCTTGGAATTTCCAACTTCTTTAAATTATGCAACTGTTTTCTCCATTTTTGAAAACTTTTTTCAATTTCTTCAGGCAATTTTTCATCCCAATTTGCTTTCATTTTCCAACATTGCTGCAATAATATTTTGGGAACCAGTGTTACAGGACATACAAATCCTATAGGATCAAATACTTTGTGACATTCTGACAAAATATGTCTCTTTGTTACATTCTCCAGTTCAGGGCTCAGTTCGCCTCTCCAATCGATTTTCAGTGTATCCATTTCTATGTTCCATACAAGTCCTAAAACAGATACATATTGAGGACTGTTCAAAACATTTGTAGGTAAGTCTGCATTATTTAGTGAAGATTGTACAAAGTTATGTTGCCAACCACGCAAATCAAATCTTCCAAGGGCCATGATTTCTTTAGATTCATTTATAAATTCTTCCAATTCAGCTCTGCTTGCAAAGCTGGCCACACAATTATCAACATACAAAGATCTTTCTAACTTCTGTGCTGTTTTTCTGTAGCGATCCGGTACTTTATCTAAATGATATTCCAATGTGGCTCCTAAAAGAAATGGACTTGATTTTACACCAAAAACTACACGACAATGTAAACCTTGAGATGCTTTGGATCTCCTTCCTCCCACCAAAGAAATCGTAGATAATCTTTATCGTTGTCATTAAGCCGAATTTGGAGAAAAGCCTTCCGGATATCAGAAGTGACACCATACTTTCCAAGACGAAACCTGTTCATAAGGGATGGAATTAGATCTACCAGGTTAGGTCCTTTCTCCAAACAGTCATTCAAAGAAGGACAGTCTTTTAATCTTGCCGATCCATCGAAAACCGGTCTAATTTTTGTAGTTGAATTTTCCTTAATGACTGGTCTATGAGGAAGGTAATGGCATTTTAAATCCTCCAGGTTTGATTCTTCTAATTCTTCAATGATTTCTTCTGTCATCCATTCTTTGAAAATATTTTCATAGTTTTTCAAAATATTGAGATCCTTAATTCTATTCACGGTCGCTTTAAGTCTCTTTTCAGACAGAGGTCTATTAGATGGTAAGTCAGGATGATCTTGCATCCATGGTAATGATACAATGTAACCTCCATCTTCATCTTGTTTTACAGAATGCAGAAAAGCTTCTCTTGTTTGTTCTTCAAGTTCAACTCGTTTTTGTTTCTCAGCAAGATCCAGGATTCCCAGAACATCCAAGTTCCAAAGATCAGATACGCTTGCATTGTTTACGTGTAAAGATAAGACTGTTAAATAGCTATCTGTATTTTCGGCTTCAGTACTCAATTTGCCCATTAGAGTCCAGCCGATCAATGTTTCCATAGCAATCAATCCACATGACAAATTCATAATCTTTCCAGTGAAAAGTTTTCCCGCTATATCTGCTCCAATTAGCAGATCAACCGTGGGAGATAAACCTATTATACCAGCATCTTGATCACTTAGAATACCTTTCTCTTTAATTTCCTCTTTCCAACATCCAGTTGTTGTTCGGGGAATGTCTGCACATATCTTCTCTTGATCAAGAACTTCAAAGGTGCAATGATAATTCCTCTGAAAACTGCTGATATAAATTTTGTAAAGAAGATGCTGTTGATAACTTTCAACTCCACCAAAGAGATTATGAATGATGTTTTCATCTCTTATGGGTTTATAGTTCATCTTAGCGACAGCTTCTTTACTTATGTAAGATTTTTGATTACCCGTATCTATCAAAGCTCTTACAGCAAAATCTTTATCCTTTCCTCTCAGAAAAACAACTAAAGTTTGAAGAAAAACTGTTGGAGAACATGTAGGATTCGCTAAGGAGCTAAAATGTTCTGTTGTATTGTTGATGGATACATCCTTTTCTTTACTAGGATCACAATTCCCAGTAGCTTTTATATCTGGACACATAACAGGGGAACTCAGAGTTCCATGGCTGTACGTGAAATAAAAGCATTTAAACGCCTAAATCTTTGAATTAATTCGTGATAAATTTTGAGTTTCTCATCCGAGAAATTCAAAGCTGGGAGTGTCACGTACAGCCATGGAACTCCGAGTTCAGCAGATGATTTTATGAAATCGCGAAGAGGAAAACAACTCAACATGACTTTAGCATTTTTCCTTTTTCTTTTGGTTTTAAAACATTGTTATAATTTTTTGTTTGAAAAGGGACGTTGTAGACTTTATGCATAGTTATATGAAAACGAAGTGTAACGTAGTATATAATAAAAGTATATTTCAACTTTCTTTAAAGATCAAATCTTACTTTACGAGTTTTAGAATCTGCATGGTTAGTAGTTGTGTAAAATGAAGACAAATTAATTTCATACTGCTGCAACAGCATGCGATGAATATACCCAAGTGACACAAAATCGTTCGTAAGTCGTTGGTTGGCCAATCATTTTCGAGCATGGCTGGCCAACAGTGGGATTTGGCCGTTGGCGTCCAGTTGGCCCAACGGCTGGCATTCAATTGGTCCATCCGCTGGATTTGTAGGTCTGTCAAAAGTAGGCTTTCAGTTGATCCAACGGTTCGCATTCAGTTGGCCCAACCGTTGGATTTGCAGGTCTGCCAACAGTAGGCTTTCAGTTGGCCCAACAGTAAACTTTGCAGGTAAGCCTACATTAAATTTAGTTGGGGCTATTATGCATTTATCAACCCAGCCGCTTTGTTCATTGGGCCAAGGGTCAATAGTTTGACATTTTGCTATTTTTCAGCAGACCGTTTTACAAAGAGGATTTCCCCGGGAGAAGTCCCATATCCTGTGCCGGAAAATTTGGCGATTTTTTTGGGGCGATAAATATTTCAATATGGTGTATTTTTAACTGTAGATTTCTTGTTTGGTATTATTAAATGGGGCTTTCTTGTTTGTGTTTGTTGACGAAATACGAAGAAAATGATCTAGATGGTCCCGATTGGGAAAATTTGTAGTATTTTTAAAAAATTATGTTTAATACACTGGTTTTAACTTTTATAAAATTGTAAATAATTATGAGATCTTCCGAAATTTTATCATATAATACATTCTTACCGTGGATTTTGTTTGAAATTTTATCATTTTTATTTTAGTTTTATTTCTTTTATTTGAAAAATTTGAACTTTTTGTAATTTTAATCTTTTTTATTTTAATTCAGATAATTTTTTTCAGTCAGACGGCACTATAACTACTTTTTAAACCAATACTTTTTGACACTAATGTGATTATTTAAATGAATTATGTAGTTCTTATTGGGAAAATTCGTAATTTTTTTTGGAAATTTATTGCATTTTGGGGGGATCTCTTTTTTTTTTTATTTTAATGGCAAATCCAAAAAGACTACCCAAAGTCCCTTCTACAGTTATTATTTCTTCAAACAGTGGCTATCTGGTAAGTTATAAAATTCATTTTGTTTCTATTTGTTCTGTTTTAAGCCTAAGTGACGCTAAAAAGATGGCGTCGATTAGATAGGTTGCAATAATCCGAGTTTTCCGCCAAACGAGGAAAAAATCAGAAACCGCGCCAAATAGCGACAAGCGGCACATGATACGGAACTCTTCCCATTTCCCCTTTTTAAACAGTTTATTAAGTTCTAGTATTTAACCACCAACAATTTATATAAAATAGTATATTAACAAATGCTTTTTTATGATAGAATTCTATCATAAATTCGTTATTCTATCATAACAACTCATCATTTTTACATTAATCTCTGTCATTGTTCCATTCATCCCCGATGAATTTCCTCTCATCGACTGATCGATCTGTTATGTGAATGAAAGAATACCTCCCCAAAAAATGATTATTTCACTTTCAAAGCACAAATCTGTATGTACAACGAGAGAGCAGTGTAATTGTAAAAAATCCAAATCTTACATTCTAGATCATTATTTCTTTAGTGTTTAGTGCAAATGCTTTATAATAAGAGCAAAATGTCGATGCAATAAATATAAAAAAAATGCATTCTTTGACCGTAAGTTTTGTCGTATCAGATAATTTGTGGGACGTTCTTTCAATAATTAACAGGCGAGTATATAATATTCATACAGAAACACCCAATGTACATAATAACTACACACATAACCCTGCTTCCCACTCTATAAATGAGTGAAGTTTGTTGTCAGTAGTGAATTACTGAGGATAATCGTCAAACGTGATTTTGCAATGCACTTTTAATTAGGTGATAAATGTGTATATAGTGAAACTTCTCTAAGACGGCCAGTCATGGTTGCGAAAAAAATCGACCGTTTTGTGCGGGAGGCCGAATAGAGAAGCTTCACTGGTGTATTTGCAAGATTCAACGTTATATAATCAAGACATGAAAATTTAGGCTTATATGTGAGAGAGGGTCAATGATTGTTCAAATGTCATATTACTTTGGAAACAGGTAACACGCTCCCATGTTACTTGCTGAAGCAATAAGCAAGTTTATGCTAAGATGCATTAACCCTCTCTGTATTTTTTCATAAACTAATAAGATAGAAACTCATCAAACATCCGCACTTTGTTGTAAACATCGCTGCAAACTACCGAATGTAACATGCAAAATAGGGCACCCATCCTTCGGGTATGCTAGGAACTCTTAAAGTTCGGACACCTTTCACAAGAGAATCTAACGATTCACTTTTCTCAACCGGATTTTCTTTTTCCGTGGAAATCTCTTTCGATTCAGCTCCGATTTTAGACAATTCTAGCTCGGCTTGTGTTTTTTCTAGCTTAAGTTTTTCAAACTCTATCTCCTTATTTTTTAATTCTAAATTCCTCTGCTCCTCCGATTTTCTAGTATCCACAATCTCTGTAATTAATTCCTCAACAAAATCAGGATCATTTTTAAATTTCTCAGAACGCTTTATATTTGTTAACTCGATCACAGACATTTTGTCAGTTACTGCTTCATTTAGATTTACGGCAACAAGCCGATCATCTTTTATCGCGTTCTTAAACATTATATCAGTGACTCAGTAACTATGCGTTAAATCTCACAACACAAATTAAGCAGTCATTAAATCACAGATTTAAATTCAGGACTCATTAAATGTCAGATATTCACTAATGTACTATAAAAGATATTATCCTACTTCTCTTTCCGGAACATCACAAATCGAAATCCTCATAGAAACCGGAGGTTAACACACAAAAATATCCAAGGTCGCCTTCTAAGGTTCTGACGGACCAGGTGTCGTCGACAGCTCGGGACACCAAAGTATACACTCATGGACTGTTTAAAATCTCAATTTATTAAATATCTCAATAAGACTCAGACCCATCGGTTACTGCGGTCACAATCACCGCAAAACACGTCTCTCCTGAACACTGCCAAACGCACTTGCACTGCTGCAACAGCGCTAGGGGGTTGGTTCAGAACACTAGCTGAATACCTGTGCTTCACTACGGAGTACATTCAAATTAAATACAACAGTCAATGTATGCAATTAATGACAAAAAGAATATATATTTATAAAAAAATCCCGACGGACATTTTTATAGACCACAATAATGTAAAAGAAAATATTCAAATTAAATACAACGGTCAATGTATGCAATTAATTTGTATGTTTAATATCTATAAAACATATTAATTTGAATTAAATTCTTAAAAAACTTCCATCTCAATTGGTCTACTGGTTAAATTTAATTTTTTACCGTATTTTAATACTGTTTTTTCCAATTTATTTCGTTGTTATGCACGTGATGCAAAATTAAATTAACGTATCACAATAAGAAAAGACTCCACGTGATCAGCATTTAATAAATTAAATTCTAAAAATTGTCTAAAAATTCACCAAAAATCAGAAAATGGAGGTAAAGATTTCCTTGAATTTTATCAAATCTAAAAAAAAGCTCCAGTGGACAATTATATAAGGTACTAGATGAATACCCGTGCTTTGCTACGGAGTACATTTTAGGATAATTACCATGAACAAATAATGAAATTGCTTTTTAGAGGATTTCCTTATAAACAATATTTTTTGTTTCTACATTGGGCGGAACTAATATTACCAGGCTCATCCGCAAAGTTACGTGTGAGCAAGCTATACAAAACTGACCATGGGAGAAATAATTTTCTCTTATATCTTCGCCAGCATATTTTAAAGTTTGGCCTTGAGAATTATTTTTCGTCATGATGATGCATACTTCAAGGGGAAATTGCAGTCTCTTAAAGTAAAAGGGAAGGTCATTGGGAATTAGAAGAATGAGTGGCACAAACACTTTTTCTCCCTGAGCACAGCCAGTTAAAATACTGGCTTCAATTAAATTTTTATACAGGGCTTTGACTTGTAGTCTAGTGCCATTTTGAATTAAAATCTTTAAAAACTTCCATCTCAATTAGTCTAGTGGTTAAATTTTGTCTTTTAATGTATTTTAATATTTTTTCTCAATTTATTTCGTTGTTATGCACATGACACAAAATTAATTTAAAGTATCACAAAAAGAAAAGAAATCTCGTGATCAGCATTTAATAAATTAAATTCTAAAAATCTTTAAAAATTCACCAAAAATCAGAAAATGGAGGTAATGATTCAAAAAAGATTTCATTTTAAAGGAATTTTTATGATCTTTCTCGTGATATAAATTTTATAACCCTCAGATTATTATTTTAAATGCAGACTTTAAAGAATGTTACAAAAACAGCTTAAAAATTTAATTTAAAAGAATCTAAGAAGAATTTTTCAAAAATCTTTCTTAGTGCACCCTTTCACTATAGGAAGAATCGCCATGCAAAATTTCAGCCCTTCATGTCCAGTGGTTTGGTCTGTGTGTTATCTGTCAGTCAGTCAGTTACGGAACTGTTTTATATATATAGATAACAGTAAGAGCCAACATCCCCCCCCCCCAAAAAAAAAATCTCTGGACTGGAGCCGCCCCTGCTGTATCACCACTTTTACGATTGCATTCACCCTTAGTATCTAGTAAATAGCATTTAATGTACGGACTACATAAAAACAGCTGAAAACTCAGTGCTGTACTGGTGGAGGAGCAAGAGCAAATAAACAACTCTTTTGTTTATGTTACTACACTGCACCACACCATCTTCCACTGAGGTATTAAGTACATATTCACCCTCTCTATTGTGAAAGCATTCCCGGACTTTGAACGTAATTTCCCAACACCACAAATTTCATATCTCAAGCTCCTGATTTGCTATTTATATTTTAAGGTGTAAGAATACGAGAAAATGCAAAAAATGTCAGATCTTCCAGAGAAATCTCTAATATGCTCCCCCCTCCAAATTAAAAAAAAATTGAGTTATGCTTCCTGAGGGAGCTTTGTTCAATGTCTTTGAATAATAACTGTACAAACATGTTAGAATAATTCTTTAATAATTTTTATTGCCTTTATGAAATAATACAAATATTTCAAAAGTATGTTTTTAGGAAATATATACATGCAAAAAAATTATTTTAAAAACAAAGTCACCGGTAAAAAGTGGGACACTTTTTAAGGAAGAAAGAAAAAAAGTTAAATCATCAGTGTTCTGTAAAAAGGGCGAATATATATGTTTATATATATTTGTCCTTTTTACAGAACACTGACGAAATGTGTCTGACTTGAGTAAATGTTTCCAAATGTACACCTCCCCCCCCCCTCCCCCAAAGAAGAAGAAGAAAGAAAGAAAGAAAGAAAAAAAAAAGAGCAATAATCTTCAGAAAAAAATATTCCTAGTTCTTTGGCAGATATTTTCCCTAAAAGACAAATAATTAATATAACAACTTGTGTTTATTTGCCCACAAATAAAACTGATTATTCATTAAAATTACAGAAAGAACAAAATTTTGTACATTATGCAATAAAACCTTTTCACAAACTCACAGATACAATCAGGCATAAAATAGGAGTAACATAATAGACACAATAAATGTACATTAAGGATACATTTATATCACTTTGATAATTGTTAATAAAAGCAAACTGTTAGCTGTAGCACCACAAAAATATAAAACTTATGTGGATACTAAACATTAAAAAGAATCAAAACCTATTATTATATAAAATTAAATATACCTAACTGTGATAAAATCTGGGTGGCATATTGCCAGGTGGGCAATTTCTATTGTTGTTTAGAAACGGTTCGTTAAAATTTGCATTCTGGAAGTTTACAAATTGTTGCATAGGACCCCTGTCCTGTGGAAACTGGTGCATCGGAGGTGGACTGTTCATATTGGGAATCTGAACTGTTAATGGATGACTAGGAGGAATATTAGGAGAATTAGGGTATCTGTTAGAAAGCCACAGGTCTACTGGCATACGTTGAGTATGAGTAGCAGGAGATTGACTCCTAGGAAATGCTTGATTGAAATAGTTCTGAGGAGCTGAAAAATGAGACGTTGGAACCAACCCTGGTATATTGTTTGCAACTGGAGAAGGCAAAGGAGCAGCAGGAGATGGACTCCTAGGGAAACCTTGATTGAAATAGTTCTGAGGAGCTGAAAAATGAGATGCTGGAATCAACCCTGGTATATTGTTTGGAACTGGAGAAGGCAAAGGTGATGGTACGTGCAGTGCTGGTGATAGAGTATTTAATACTGTCACCTGTCCAAAGACATGAGGTTGATGATAAGGAGAAACGAACAACTGTGGTGATGACCTATAAGGAACATTTTGGGGTTGTGGTAGTCTTTGAGGATGATTTGGAGGTGAACCAAAAGAATTCTGCATTCTGACTGGAGACATTAAGCTGCATACAAAAGGTGAGGGAGATGCTGGAGGAAGAGGCGATTGAAATGGATTAGGTCTTGAAATTCTGGGTGAAATGTTCTGGGAACGATTCCAGTGAGGAGCAGGCCTTGGAGGAGGTACGTTATTTGAAGAGTCGTCTAAAAATATAAAGATACTTAAATATAAAAAGTAATTAAAATGAACACTAATTTAAAAGTATTGAATGAAGTTATATGCTATTCAAAGGGTAAAAAAATCCTTATTTTTGAATGTTTATACCTGCAATTTCTTTTCACAACCTGGTCAACAATTTCCCACCACAGTCTAATTCAATTGCATAACACAAGTGCATATAACACGAGAGAGTATGATTTACACATAGGATTTTGTACATCCTATTCTAAACCAGAATAGATAAGGGCAAAGAAAAGTTTAAATTGAAGAAGAAGCAAATAAAGGAAACTTTTCAGTTGAGCAACAGTTCAAGAATGAACAGCATTACTGGTATAAAATTAAATAAATTGTAGACAGTAATTTAAACCAGTTCTTAGTTTCATCTTCAGTCAAGTAAAAAATGAATGTAATAAAAACAATTTTAAAAATTTAAAACTATTGAATTACATTAAAAGCTACCCCTTGTTTTTTTTTTAAACTTTCCTTTCTAAATTTATAAATGCTATTTTCTTTTCTTGTCCACGTCTATACCTCCATCTTTAAAATTAAATCTAATTCATAAGTTCCTACTACACAAAGGATACAATATGTACAGCGGATTTTCTCAAAGAAAGTATAATATACTCTGTTCTCAGCTAGAATAGATAACCAACAGAAAATTCAAATTAAAGAAAAAAAGGGTATAAAAGATCATTTTGTTGAATAATAAATCCAAGAACATGCAGAATTACTAACATAAAATTAAATAAGTTGTACAGAGTAATATCAACCAAAGTTTTTGTTTTAACTATGAGTTTGATGTTTTTAAGTACCAGCGAATAAACAGAAAATATGTTTGAACCCTTTAAATCAGGGGTGGGCATTAAGTCAATCGCGATCGACCAGTGGACCACCAAGACATTTTGGAGTGACGCCTTTACTAAGACTTAAGACGCGCATACTAAAAGAAACATATTTATGGAACACCGATGCCAGCTAGACTGGACAATCTGCTTTTCACAATCGATGAGACTGTGTTTACTTAAGCAAATGATTCGATGAATGTGTAGACGACAAATGTACCTTCATTGGAAGCACACGATGACCACACCTATGCCACAGGGTGGACCGCACCTTGAAAAAATTAGAAGTAGCCTGTACCCTGGAAAAGTCTGCCCACCCCTGCTTTAAATATTAGTACTTTTAAAAAAGGATTTTAGGGCCCCTAAAATAAGGTTTGCTTTGGTTTGGTTTGGTTTGGAGCACTACAGTCAACTTTTTGCTACATGAGGGCTAATTAGACCAGGCCCTACAGTTTAAAGCCGATTCCGAAAGGCTACAAACATTCATGTCAACAGTGGGACTAGAACCCAAAGGATAAGAACTCAATGCCAGCCTCCTAAAATAAGGACTAAAAATAAAAAGCTCTTAAAGACTGTAAAAGAATAAGGAGTCTAGTAAAGGAATAAGTGAATACTTATTCAATATCTTTCTCTTTTTTTAAGTCAGAATAGTGTATGGCTAAAATAATCCATTCAAAATCACTATCATATAAAAAGTTGTATGAAATAATTCAAATCGAATTTTTTCCCCCATTTTATCTTTAAAAATTAAGTTTGTTTTCAAACATTGAATTGTCTTTGCTCAAGTCATCTCCACTTTGTTTCAATAAAAGGAACTAAATGGAATATAATGTATCTATCACAATTCCAACAATTTGGATAGCTTCAATTAGTATTACAAACAAAAATAAGAGTAAGGGGAGTTTCTTTCAAAATATATATTCAGTACCAAGTCATAAATATCAACATCACAAACAACAACAAAAATTTTTGGACCCTCTAAACAGAATTTAAAAATATGTACGTCTTTAAGACTAAAAGTTGAAACCTTCTCTTCTTCTGATAGAAATCTGATGATAATATAGGAGGCACCTTGCAGTAGACAATACAATCGTTTCCGGTTAATCGGACCACATCATTTTGGTCCTAATAACCAGCTGGTCCGATTTAATGAAAATGTATAATATTAGGCTTATGCAATTGGATTTGTTTTGGTTCTTTATGATCTGGTCTGAATAAGCAGTTGGTCTGATTAACTGGTGGTCCAATTAACTGGATTTAACTGTATTTATTTTCATTATTTTTCTATCCCTAAGCCAGACTTGGTCAAGTTACACCACCAGTCTCTTTCGGACAGTCAAATACAGCCTCAAAATAAGAAAACCAGTATGAACATAATTTGTTTTGAGTTGAAAGTTCGCCCTGCCCACAGCTCAAGGTAGGCCAGGGGAAACAGGAGACCTCAATGAGAAGCTCCAGGTCTTTTGACTTTTAGACTCACCATAGAGACATGATTTGATGTTAGATTCAATAAGTTGATTTCATGTTAGATTCAATAAATCGCTTTACAGTGAGATAGTCCATGAGCAAACATTGTTGATGTAACTCTGCACCAGCCTTAACCTTTTCCTTACGGGGTGGGATAGCATATATCCCAAGAATACGGGCACAAGAAAGAATATATATATATATATATATATAACACTTAATGGCCGTCCTTACAAAGGGGGTATGAAATTTCCCGTTCTAAAGAAGAATCTGAAAAATGGGACCTGTAAGCTAAAGGTTAACAAGTCTATCCACTATGTCATTTCCAGGGAGACAACAGTGGCTTAGGGATCCATTATCAGGCAATGGATATTCATTTTCATACAGAATACTTCTCAAATAGAGATATACAACTTAAATCTTCATAGAATAAGTAAGATTTAATGTTTCATTATAAATCAGGAAACTTAAAAATAGAATTTGGACTGCTCTGAATGAACTTGTAGTCTCCAAGAAACATTGAAATAGCCAGCAGTTATGCCAATGCACAGCTAAGGTATGAGAGAGAAAATATTTAATAGGCAATGATTCTCTTTCCTTTTTCTTTCACATACAAACATGCTCTAAAAACAATGACAATACATATCCTAAAAATTTTTAAATACTGGGCAGTTAGATACATGGTTAAATGTTTTCCTACAAATTAATAATAAATATCCAACAGTACAAGAAAACTGCACGATACTCAATTATAGGGGAACTATTTTTCCAGTAAATAACAATAATTATTTAAGAAAGAATAAGTTCCATAAAGTAATAGTGTCACTAATGTTCACACTCAACAAAACTACATTCACTATAATTGAAAGCCTATGAGAGAGGCATCTTTCAGGGAATATTTTTTAAAAGCAATTTACATGAAATACTTAATTGTTAATTTCTACTTATCAATATTAGTTAATGTAGTTTACAGCAATAGAAATTCATATAAAATCATTAAATATCAAAGAATTTAAAATATTTCAGGTATGAAATTTTTACCTGTCAACAAAGGCCTTTTGGCAGGAGCACTAGAGTTGTCAGAAAATTGTTGATTTCTATTTTTAAATCTGCGTTGTCGTTTAGCTGTTTTTTCTTTTTCATCATCAGAATAATCCAAAAACTAAATTTAAAAAAAAAAATGAAAGACAGGCACAAGATTAAATTCAACGAAAATCAATATATTCACATCAGTTACAGGCAAACATTGAAATTGGACTGACATTCTGCCTTTGGGGCTAGAGTAGCCATACTCAATCTTTTTTATTCTCAAGCCAGTGACCTGCAATTGCTAAGTTATGTGGGCCATAACATAGTACACATTATAATGTTTATAAAAAACTCAAAACCTAAATGCATCGAAGTGGTTATTTAAAAATTTATGTGATTTCTGATGTTGAGACAAACTTTTGGCTATTTTAGACAAATAAGGTTTATAACTGATCCATGCTACTCTCAAAATGGCATCAAGTTGAGAATCAGTAAATGGATTAGTATATACATTCTTCGTATATTTCATTTTGGAATAGGAAGATTCACAAAGATATGTTAATGCAAACAACATGGGCAGAAGTTGGACACATTTTTGAACAGTCATATATTTTTCAAGGAATAATTTCTAAAATTCAGCATAATTAAAAAAAATAATAAAGTAATTTCCAGATTTGCATTGCTTCTGAACTCAATAAATTCATCAAATAGCCCTGCATAATCACATCCAAATGCAGCTAATTCTGTAATATGTTCTAAGAACTGTAATATGTTGGACTCAGGGTAGCGAATAGTAGAAGATGTAACCACCTGATAATGAATATGAGTGTTTTGGGCCACACATAAAAGTTTGGTGGTCCTCATGCTGCCCACAGGTTGAGTACAGCTGGGCTAGTATTATGAATTTTCCTGTCAATCAAAACAAAATTTAATATAAATTTACACACGGGTTAACTAAATGTGTATACAGAGTCCAGTCTACTGAACTAATAACACATTTATTTAGATTCTTGATTAGATGAGTTGTACAAACTATTTATAACTGTCGTTAAACAGCCTCTAGACATAGAGGGAACTGGCTTTCACAGTAGCCCGTGATTATCTAATATGAAGTCAGCAACAAAACAATTCGCAGACTTTTCCAAGGGTCGAATAGCGCTTTCGCAGGATGCAAATATAATAGACCATGCTGGTCTCAAAAGATGCAAGATGATCTCTTAACTACAGGAACTCTCCAGGTTCCTATGAATTAATAGTCCGAGGACTTAGATTAGAAGGGTCGGCACAAAGCCTCTAGAGCAGGGGTCGGCAACGAGGATCCAGCGGGCACCTTGGTGCCCGCGAAGCAATTTTTAGGAGCCCTCCGTTTAAATATCTAAATTTTAGATATTTGAACAGCAAACGCTTGTAGTTGTAATGAATAATTTTAGCCATTTCCCCCCAAAAAAATTGTAAAACCGTAAAAATCAAAAACTGAGTAGCCTGGTCTCTCGACAGTATCGCCCTCCCCTCGCTGTGAGACCACTTCCGGTTTCTTCCCATGCACGGTCTGTCTGCTGGGGTCAAGGGTCAAAATTGCAGGTACCCACCTCAACAATGACAGGGAAACAATGTCATTACAAGCCAGTCATCCAAATCGTTAAAGCACCTTTACTCAAGCAACACACAACTCGCGCAGCTTTGCATTTTTTTTTTCGAGTTGTAAATGTACCCGCAGGATCGAACCCTAGACTTGTGGTGCGGCAGCTTGACACTTAGCCATTATGCCACCAGGCTTCCAGAAAAAATAAGATATTCAAAAACTTTAAAAAAGACAAGCACATTAACATTTTAAAAGGACCGTAAGAACCCTGATATATATTAAAACAGACATAAGTGTCTCAAGAACCTTGAAAGAGCTAATATTTTTCCTTGGTAGGATAATATATCTTACATAAATAGGCTACACTTTACTATGCTTAGATTATATAACAATGTTACATACAATTTCTTTAATAAGACCTAAATATTCTTTATCATATGAACCATAAATTTCTCCAGTAATTCACTCCAAATAACTACTTAATGAATTTGTTTTTGTAATTAATATATATGCAGTAACCATATTATTCTTAATATTTTAGCCTCTTAAATAACAACCAAAATTTAAAAATAAAAATATTATAAGCTAGAATTTCAAATGATATATAAATTATATATTTACCTCCTCAGGAGGCTCATTATTATGTTCCCATGAAGCATCTGATCCTTTTTGGCTGTAAAAACAAGTAAAAAAATTAGCTGTGAATATAAATAGCTTACACTGGTGTGTTTACTGCTTTTTTTTAATCTTTAGAAATTTTTCAAAGAATTATTTTCCACATAAAATTCAAACTATCATCATTACATGCCAATGAGTTTTATCCAAACAGGAATAATTCTAAGTATTCCTCCTTACTACAACTGATACATAATGATCTACTACAGATATATGAGATAAGTATTTTATTAACATATCCTATGATATTTTGAGCCAAAAACAACATGGCAGCAAAAATAATTAGTAAAACAAACCGCAAATCTGTACAACCAATTACAGACAGCAGACTATTATCACAGAAAAAAAAAATACAATTTTGAATTAAAAATACTAGATGCTAGAAACCTACTAAAAATTAAGTACTTATATAAATTATTAATACAATACTTTTATTCTGTAACAATTTCATCCGTACAAACATAATATATGCACCTGCATTTTGCATACCTTACAAATGTTATATTCAATTAATAAAATGAGGGAATGTGTATTGGAATCTCTGCTATATTATAATAAAGCACACTAGCACATACTTACTTTAAGATATATTAAAAATTTCCCTTTGAACTTACAAATCAGTCTTTGGAATAAAATGAACATACCATATTATCATTTAGACATTACTGAGGAGTTTATTAACTTAAGTATAATAGAGTAAATTTAGTAGGGATTAACTTCAGTTGATTAATTCCTTTTTAGCAGAATTTTAATGTCTTTAATCACATGAATCACTTTAGATTCATGTGAGAGTCATGTCAAGAGTTATTATGGACATCTATATGTTCAGCTTCTAAACTAATGCCAAATAGAAATTCACAATATTACATACATACAGACTACAAATTAATCACATCTAGCTCCTTTTTCATACATCAGTAGCAAGTGAATGCTGTAAAATACATTGCCATACTGATATGTTAACACATATATTCATATACACACATTTGCACACTATATACCTGACTTAGCACTTCAAGAAAAATATAAATCATTTAATATTTTATTTAAAATTAATACTACTTGCATATTTAAAATTTTTTACCTTAAAGTAAAATGTATAGTAGTATAAACACAATATTGTGTTACAAGAGAATACACTGAACCGTTCATTTGTGGAATTTTGATAACTTTTAAAGAGCAAAAATTTGAAGTGTGCATTAACCCAGTCTATAATCCTTAATTCATTACTTCCGATATTAATCCCCCTCTTGATACTATGGCACAAATTCACTTAACAGAGCAGCAGTGCACATAGGCATACCGGTTATGGTTTTAACTTCAAATAAATTAAAACGTTAATAGAAGTTCAGTTAACATTGGAAAATTGTAGAGAACTTTATGAAAGTTGGTTTTTCCCCGCCTTTTTCAAACTGTGAAACTGAAGATTCCGATTATGTCTTTAGCCTTAACATAGTTTTTAGCAATATGATCCATAACAAAAATTCGATGCTATATATATTTTTTAAATTTATATATTTTTCCCTCATAGTATAACTTTTGAATACTACTCAAACACCAATTCTATGGTTATTCAATTTTAAAGAATCCTAATATTTCATATTTTAATAACCACCAGGCAGTCACTGCACGGAGGAGGACTAACTGAATTCAATTTATGTCCCCCCAAAAGTTAGAAGCATGCTATGCCTATGGCAGTGCAATGCTAAAAAACTTGATAGCCTAGTTTTAGGTTTATTTATAACCAGTCAATTGCAGGCATTGTTAGAGAGAACTAATCTTGACTTCATCAAACTGTAATTTATAATGAAAACATGCATATGGATATATGACTAAATTCAAGACTAATAATAGTTAGAGCAGAAAATATCACAAGCATTTCTAAAGAATATAAACTTTAGTATTAAACATTGCATAGCTGCCAACCTCCTAAGAAAAAAATAAGGAACACAGCGTGCAATGGAATCGAAAAAAAAGAACAAGAGCAACAAGATGTTGTATAATATTTTCTAACACAAGAATAGAACTGTAAAAGTTCGCTTTCAGACAATTCTTTGACAAATTCTAATGTTTCGGATCCTATAACTAAATCTTTATCATCCTTCTGATTTTTAAATACATCAAATTTCACATTAAATACACATTTAGAGCTAGTTATGACAGATATTTTCCCAAATCTCACCAACAATTCAAAAAAATTCGATAACTCTCTTCTCATCTTGTGAATTTTCGGCACTTCACTTTGAAACATCTCATTATATGTTTCATAAATGACAATCACATTTTTCACAAAAAATGCTAAAGCATGATCAAGCTTAATGTAAGAAAAATTCTTTCTTCCCGCTGCAATATGCGTTTATTATTGGGAGATGATGGTGACCCTGCAAGTGATTTTACTTTTCTTTGCTGATTTTTGAGAAGCACATGAGGTTGGTTTTAACTGTTTTACAGAGTTGGGTGAAGCACTTGACATAAATTTTAATTTTTTACTGGTATTGGTGAAGCAAATGAGGTTGATTTTACTTTTTTTATTAGTTTAGGTGAAGCGCATGATGTTGACTTTCTCTTTCTTTCTAATGTTGTAGAAGCTGCTTGCTGTCCAGGAAGTTTTTGTATAGTGTAAGCTGCTAGGAGGGGAATCTTGAAAATGCGATATAGGGTGGAGAAAGCGATGGTGCTGCAGAAGTAAAAATACGGGACATTTTTGCTTGAAAACGTATTTTCGTAACAAAGCTTAAAAAACGGAACACTTGGCACGTATGACATTGCATTAAATGCTCTTATATGATGTGCTGAAAATAGGCAACACTAACAAATACTAGAAATTGCCTTTAAAAACCAAACTTTTTTTAAATCTTTGCTGTTACAGCTGCAAAACTGAGAATTTATATATTATGATTGTTGTAAGAGTAATCAGAAAAAATTCATATTTTTCAGATTATTTGGCAGGTAATTCAACTTTACAACAGCTAGTTTTCTGAAACAGTAAATTCTCCAAACTCAGAAAATAAAGTTACCTATTTTTCAATATTTCAAAACACACAGGATTACATGGATATAACTAGTTTATACTATGACAATTATACCTAATGTTAACTTTTCATACAGTAGTAAAAAAAGTATCCCCAGGGCTTAGAAAAAAACTCTGAACTACAGAGATCTGTTATACAGTATGCAGACCAAGTCACATCTAGAATAGTTTTTTAATTTAAAAATGTGCAGTCACCCTAAGTCATCCAAAACACTCAAAAATAAATTAAAGGTCAAAAGTATTTGACAAGACGGTTGTTTCTAAGATATGGGGAATGTTAAGGGTTGATTCAAGATGGTTAATAGGTAAGGTAAAATAATGCAACAACAGAATACACAAATTACTAAAGAATAATTCAGTTACAAAGGATAAGTAACTTTAGGTTTTTAACATACTTCTGTAATTGCTCTAAGAACACATATGATGTAATGTCATTTTTTTGTGGAGCAAAAAATACATCTGAATCAGTTTTTACACCTCTTTCATTTATTTCATCTACACTGTTGAATCGGACAATGTAAAATGGCCTATTCACAGATCCATATACCTCAAAGACCTGTAAGTAGTAATACAATATTTTTAGTAATAAAATAACTTTTAGTAATAAAATAACATATTTCATAAAACTAAATTACAATTTTTATATAATTTTTTTTTAATCTTATAAAACTGGAAAATAAAAATTTAACAATAAAAAAAGACAAATAAAAATATTATGATATATAAATGAAAGGTAATACACATGAAGATGTATATATGGATAAAATAATGTGAGACTGAGAATATTAAAATAATTTTAAATCCCACACCAAATCTTTCCTAATAACTCAGCTTGTTTCTTCTAAGTTATTCTGTCAACCCCATATTTTATTACATCTTCTTATATATATACACACACACACACACACACATATATATATATATATATATATATATATATATATATATATATAAATCCATTTGTTCTTATAGTCAAACAATGAAATATTTTCTAAATAATAACTGATTAACAGAGTTCTCATTCAAATCTTTATAAAAAATTAATGCCTTTTTAAACGATATATAACTGAAAATATTCTGAACAATTCATTTAATGGATAATTTAAAATAAGATATATATCTTTGCAATTTTTTCATTTCATAAGTTGGTAATAATTTGAGTTCATATTTCACAAAGAATCAAATTCATCTATCTATATAAATAAAAGGAAAACTTTGTCGGTCGGGAACAATTCCGAGTAGACCGTTTCCAGTATGGCATCTATTATTAAATTCGGCCATGTTTGAAAATTGTCGAAATCAATGTATTTTTTTTCATGAAAGTACATAAATGTTACATATTTGGAAAGAGCTTTAAAAACTAATAATTTTTTCTGTGTAGTGTACACTTAATATGTTACTTCAATAGTTTTAGAGTTATTTCGATTCTAATGAGGTGTCTCCTATGAGATCATCCAAGGGTCCCCAACCTTTTTGTACCTAAGAGGACATTCTAGAATACCGGTCGGGCGGCGGACACCATTTATTTTTCAATCTGAATTTATAGTTGGACATAGTTAATAATACATACACATAATGTACCAAAAAACATTTAATTTCAAAAATATAATTTAACATATAAAAATTATTGTTAATATTCTTGTGTAAAACAAATGATTACCAAATAATGCATACAAAATCCACAAAGTATAAAAATACTTTATAAAAAATATAAATCTCAAAGTCAATGTGATTTTTGGCATTGCATTTCATTGGCTATTTCTTCGTAATTAGGAGAGTATGGTGATATTCCTGCTCGCGCGCGTGGAAGCAGTCATCAAGGTGTTTATCTATAAGTCGTAATCTGTACTTTGATTTTATGATATTCATTGTCAAAAACAATGATTCACACAAGTATGTAGAACCGAAAAACGTTTTTATTTTATATGCTGCTCTTTTCAAGAATGAAATTTTACTTCTGTCAACTATATTCCAGAAATTCTTATCTCATACAATAGATTTTAGGACAATATCGTTCTGAAGATCCAAAATTTCTATCTCCAGTTCTTCTGTCCTTACTTGAAAAAGCAAGCTCTGAAATGTATGTAGCTAGTTCGATTACATTTACTTGGTAAGTAAAAGGATTAACAAAAAAGGTGACCATTGGCTCGATGATATTAAACAGTTGAAAGCGATTTTCAAACTGATCTTGAAGTAATTGAAGGTTGATAACAAATATTGTTAAGTCAATTTCCCCGTCGCCTATCATTTTTTTCATATTTGGAAAATGCACAAGGGACTTCAAGTTCAAATGTGATGACTACAAAGACAGTTTATCTTTAAACAAGTTTATAGACTATCATTGTAGCTATATGTTTGTCCTTACCCTGCAGCTCTATGTTTAAATAATTGAGTTTTTCCACTACATCTGTTAAAAAAGCCAAATCCGGTAGCCAACAAGGGCCTGTTAGTTAAAAATTTTTTTGATTTTTGGCACTGAGATAGTTTATTATTTCTTCAATTAAATCTACAAATCTAGCAAGAACTTTCCCTTTACTGAGCCAACGTACTTCAGTATGTAGAATGAGATCAGGATCTTCAGGATTTTCTAATAGGCCCTTAAAAAAGCGGTGTTGTAAAGGACCTGCGTGAATTAAGTTGACTATTTTTGTAATTATTTTCGAGACATGTCTAAAGGGTAGAATTCTACCACATAAAACTTCCTGGTAGATAATACAGTGATACAACATAAAGTTTGGAAATGATTCATTTTTTATGCAGAGGGCAATAAATCTATTGAAATTACCAACCATTGCTGGTGCCCCATCAGAGATTATCGTAGCCAGTTTCTGGAGAGGCATATCTATCGCCTTTGCATATGTTATAAATATTTTAATGATATCCTCACCTGCTGTTCGTCCTTCCATGGGTAATATTTTTAGTAGGTCGTCTTTTACAGTAAAGTCACTAAATACCATTCTCACCATAACTGTGCTGTGTCTGATATGTCTGTAGACTCATCAAATTGTAGTGAGAACCACTCACATATTTCCAAGTCACTCTTTAACTGAGTTTGCATGTCCTTTGAAATGGCTTGTATTCTTCTTGTGACGGTGTTATCTGACAACTGTAAGTCTTGTATTGCTGACACGATCTCACGTTTGTTAGAAAATCTCTCAAATAAGCAATCAGCGCCAGTAAGAAATGCTTCTTTTAACAACTCACCTTCCTGGAAAGGTTTTTTCTTCTTTGCTAGTATGTGAGAAATTTTTAAAGAAGCAATAGTGCCATTTTTAGATCTTAACAGAGGCCTAGTGAAAACTGACTCTTGAGTGGACAGATTCAATTTTAGCTGATCTATTTTCTTCTTTCTTATTTCAGATTAAAGTGTTCGTATTAAAAGTAGCATGAATTGTCAGGAAATGACGTTCAACATTATGTTTCTTCAGCACCGAGATGCTATTTCCACATCACAAACAAATACATTTGTCTTTTAAATTGAAGAAGCAATATGAATCCTCCCATTCAGTATTAAAATTATAGGTCCGTTGTCGTTTACTTGATCCACTCATTTTGGGGTAAAAATAAAGAAGTATTTAAAAATAATGAAGGAGGAAACACAGTATAAAAAAAATATGAGCATATATTTATGAATAAATAATGAAGTAGATACGTCAAATAACCGTTTATCTCACAGCACAAACCCCACTACTGGCTCTCACAAGATGAGCTCCAGACAAATGTCTGTGTTGTGACGGCAACCATAGAAACAGACCAGTTTTTTTCACTTTAGGTAAGGAAAATGAGGTTGGTGAAGATTTGGTACGAGGGGGTAAAAGAGATTGGTCGCATTACGCTTTTATCTGTGTTGGAAGCCATTTCTACTTTTGTGTGGTTAATCATTAAAAATGAGAAAACATTTACATAGCATTTTATTGAAAACTTAAATATTTTTATCGTGGTCGCACAGCAGCGGGCACACGTAAAATGATAGGCGGGTGCCATGGTGCCAATGGGTATAGGGTTGGGGACCCCTGAGATCATCTATCTTTGACAATGTAAACAAAGCAGTGATTCATTCACAGCATGATTCTCACTAAAAAATGAATCACTGAAATGAAATGTTTCATCGTGTGTCCAATTTTCAATTCTGTTCCTATTTTTCATACTTTTAATTCAAACTTTTTAATCATAAATAGATCATTTGAAGATGTACTGATTTTTGGGGGACTTTTTGGCAGTTAAAAGGGGAAAAAATTTAAATTCAAGTGAACTGTGATTCGAGTGTCAAGTGATTCGATTTGGGTATTCGATTAATGCTAAACAACAGCCAGCAATAAGATTCTTTTTGTTCTCATTTCATAGTTCTATATCCTTTCTTGAGAGATTGTTGAATCATTAAACGTGAACATGTGACTTAAGATTCTTTTTATTCTCATTTCATAGTTCTATATCTATCTTCAGTTTTGTTCATACGTGGTTTTCAGTTTTGATTTTAGATATATAGAATCATCTTTGAACTGTCCAAACAACAAATAATTCTTAAACTTTTATCTTCATTTTACCGATTTTTTCCAAAACTGTTCATATTTCATATATTTCTTTCTTTGCTGATTAGTTTAGTTTTTGGTTTTAGATAAATATTCTACTAATATATTTTTGTATGAAGTTCACCATTTCTTTGTTTTGTTGATTGCACACTAAAAAGTGCATAACCACAAATGTTTTTTTTTAAATAGATATTTATATTTAGGAAATTTTGGTGTTTATTGAGAGGTTTATTTGTTTTTCCACAATACCATATGCTCCAAAAGCCTGTTTAATATTTCAATTGTGTTTACCTTTTGACTAAACCGAATATGGAATATCTCGTAACATAGACATGTGCAATTCGGCCTAATACATGCACTCATATAATTTCAATGTATAATGTATTATTATGTCACCAATAACACAAATTTCAGGAAATTTGAATTTTTGTATTGTAGGAATATAGGCTAAAGTAGCCAGCCGATTTCTTTTCATGTGAAAATTTATCTTTTTGTAATGCAGGTATGCTCATATCATACCAGGTGGTGGTGGGTGTTAATACAAATAACACATTTTTCTTTTTGTGGGTTGGGGGGAGACTGCAAATTAATAGTGCCTCTTATGAAAATTCTCCCTCTCAATCAATCAATCAATTCAAAGCCATTTGTCTGGTGGACGGATGGCCTCAGCGTAGCTGGGCGAAGACTGGCTAGTAAAGAATAATCTATAAAAATGAAACATTCACCAGCAAAAGAATTCTGCTGACATTTAAAGGGCCAATTTTTGACAAAGTTTAATTTGGAGGCCCTTAAAATACAATGTCCAACCCAGTTAATTTTTAAACTGATGTGGAAAGTAATGAAACTGGGTAATTATTGAACATAAAGAGACAAAAATACTGAAAATGAAATTGTGAATAATTCAAATTTCAAACCCAAAAAATTTCATATGATTCTACAAATTACTTATGACTGTTTTGGAAGTATTTTCTACATACACATGTGAATCTTTATAATCAGAAATGAGCTTTATATTTTTTTTAAAATGTCAGAAATAAACAGACTGATGAATCCAGTTAAACTAATGTTTTGCTCTATACTTTTAAGTGACTAAACATTAATATCAGCCAAAATTGTATTTTTCTCTTTCTGCTCATGTCATCAAAGATATTGTTCACTGTCTAATTCCCCTTCGAGGGATAAATGGGTGTGGCTCCAGTTCGAACACATGCTACTGGACACCACAAGAGTCAGAGTGCAACTTCTGCCCTGGTGCCTTCACAATTTTGACTAGCCATTTCCAAGGCTACCATCTGGTGGATTGGTACCCTTCTTTCACCCCTACAAACCATACAGATGGGTTTTCTGGCCTACAGATTTAGCATGCCCATGCAATTGCATTCTTTTAATTGTACAATACTACTTTGTTATAATTAATAATAATCTATTACTAAAAGTTTGTTTTTTTCCAATTAATAAGCTGGTTGGCATATAAGCACCTAAGGGAATACAGTTTTTGAATTTTCTGAGCATGTGAGCAAAAAAAGGTTAGCCACCCTTGCCGTTGACCAGGGGTCTTCAAACTTTTTAGCCGAAGGGCCACACTGACACCTCCACTAAGTCTCAAGGGCCAAGACCTAGTTAGCTAGCTCATCATACCAACATACTGTAGTTTTGAACTACGTGCAAATTTTCATTTCAGGACTAGCCGGCAAGTGAGATATCTATGGCAATTATAATGTTTAATTTCATTATAAAAATTACCTATGTATATCACTTATTGTAAGTTTTTAGGATAAATCTCATATCATTAATTACAGTTAAAATGTTCAATTTCATTATGTATGTCAGTTATGTTTCTTAATTAGTCATTAAATAAAAACAGCTGATTATTTTGTATGACTTACTTACATTGTAAATTTTACAATGAAATCAAAATAAACTATGGCGGGCCGGATACCAAGCTTGTCTGGCCCAATACCATGGGCCGTAGTTTGGAGACCCCCTGTTGTAGACCATTCTTAATAAGCATATGTTTTGAAACTTTTAAATTGAGAATTTAATTTAGTATCTAACAATGTTATTATCAGGCGATGAAAAAATATAAAAAATAAAACAGTCAATAGGTACACAGACACAATTTTATAAATGAAATGCAACTAAAAAAGTTACAAAAACTCACACGTCCTAGAGGCTGATCATGGGAGAGAAAAAGTACAGAATCAACATCCAATGCTTTCATACCCTCTATAGAGTGGATAACAACTGAAAATAAACAGGTTTATTATAAAACATAGAAGAAATAATAATAATAATAATAAATATATATATATATATATACAGTCGATTCTGGTTAATTGGACCACGTCAGGATGCTATCATTATGGTCCTAATAACCGGCTGGTCTGATTAAACGAACATGCCTTATGTTACAAGACTGGATTTGGTCCGAATAAGCAGCTAGTCCGATTAACCGGAATTGACTTTGTGTGTGTGTGTGTATGTATGTATATATATATATATAAATAAATACAATCAAATTATCAGATCATTGGCATTAAATTTTAAAATTTCTTGTAATTGAGTGCTAATAGCATTTGACAATACCCACATTTGAAGTGATTTTAATACATACTACAACTCTCTGAACTTAATAAGTCTTGGGACCATATTTTATGTGGAGATAGAATTTAAATGATGATAATCTGAATGCAGTAAAATACAGAAGTGAAATGTTTTTGAATTTCTGTCTATGGCACATAATGATGTATGAGGGAAAATTGAACAAACTGAATATATAATAATTGCATAATTATTGAAAATATTTTAAGTCACAGAGCAATGAACTAATACTAAATTTTTTGCCATCATTTTTTGTTAGTTATTTTTTGAAAAAGGGGTAAGCATAAGAGAATGATAATATATCTTAATCCTTCGTGGCCAAATTATATATAATATTTGTACACAGATTAAATATTAAAAATCCAAGTTTTTATCCCAGAAATACAAAATTTTGGTTATAGCTTTAGTTTACAAAAATATCGCAGATTTTAAACCTCAAATTTCTTTTAGTCAGGAATATCAATACCAAACAATAATGAGACAATAAGAAAAGAAAGTATTAAAAGCTAAATCATAATTAACAGTATATTATTTAAGAATTAATGTGCATCCCAAATGGAAAAAAAAATCAAAGAGAATGACTATAATTTGAAATTAGAGCTAGGAAGTATTTTAATGAAAATGGGCACAGTGGCCCAGTTGGCAAAGGCAGTGAGCCAGTGATCTGAACATCACTGGTTCAATGCCCGTCGCTGGCAAATCCACTACCGTGTACACTAATGGCAACTGGTGCATAAAAAATCTGTCATGGCTGCAATGTCTTCCAAAGTTCTCAAATTTACCCCTGGAGGTGCGGGGGTCAAGTGTACCAGTCTCATCACTTGACTCTGTTCTAAATTACAGGACTGGCTTGGGGGTAGTGCTGGTCACCTATACGGTACTCTCTTAAATGAATGGCCAGCAGTCTCGTGGTGTACACACAGGCGAATGTCTTGCGACAAGTGCCTCTGCATTTTTTAAAAAAAGTATTTTAATGAAACAACATACTCTACGAGGTCATTCTCCTAGATACAGAAAGAATTTTTTCAATTCTAACATAATGATCATATTTAACATAAAAAGATTAAAGGGAGCCTAAAAACACAGTATGTACAAACTGTGTTAAAACTACAACTATTTGGATATAAATACTGAAACAGAGAAACAAGTGTTTCTATCACTCAGCCTGAGGTTTAAACCCTGAAATAAGAATGAATTTTTACTGTACTTGATTAGAAAAAGTTCAAGTTTGCCCTACAATTAAATGTAATTCTTATGGCAAATTACTTTATGAAGCTTTTTTGGGGGAAAAGAGTTATCTATTATACACACAACATTAAAAAAAAGATGTGTTTTCAAAATTTTAATAACATTTCATTGTTATAATTAATTAATCCCATTGTAAGAGTTAAAATCATGGTAAGGTGGTGGCGAAGTGGTTTCGGTCGGCGAAATGCGAGTAAAAGCTAAAAGTAATTTGGTATCGGTAGTTGAAAATTTTATCCCTGCTTAGCAACAAGAACCGTGTATCCCCTCGAATATTCTTCTCGTCTTGTAGGCTTGGCTTAGGTAACCCAATCCTTTCCCTTTTTGCCATTTCTTTCAGTGTTTGCAGCAGTATCCAGGAGGGGGGGGAGGGGGGGGGGAAAGCATCAAAATCCAAAACACGATTTGGCATCTTTTAACATCAGAAAAAATTCTAGCGAAGGAAGAAGAAACTACCGAGAAACTCTTCCAGCAATTTAAAACAATTCCAAGGCTCTGAGAAAAGGAGCGCCTGGGAACTTTTTAATCTCTCGGCGCCGGTCAACGGAAGCACACAGTTCATGAGGCATGAAGCGTCTTTCTCTCCTTATGGAGGAAAATTTAAATTCCAAGAGATGAGCACTGGCCAAGCCTGGTATCGGATGTCCTCTTGAGTTCGTTGAACACTGTCACCCACCATTCATTCCCTGATGGAGAAGTGGAAGGTTTCCTAGCCAGATGACTGCTGTGTAGCTGCTTCAATGTTTCTTGAACATGTCCCTCTGTCTACTGTTCTATATTATCCCTTTCCTTCTGTTTCCTCCCTTATCCCTTTTTTTTTTTTTTTTAGCCTCAAACAGCAGGTAAAGAATATTTTTCTCTAAAATTTTGGTTAAGTTCAGCTAACGGTAAAATTGATAAGGAGCTCCATACTTTAAATTTTTATGGTTTTCGCCAACTGCCACATTTGAGTTTTGTTTATGTTGAATATATATATATTTACGAGTAACTCCCTTTATTAAATGCTAGGGAGCATGTGAATTATTATAATAGTGTTTGAAAATATAGAAATGTGTTAAGAGTTACTCCCTTCCTTTTGTGTATGCACGGGAGCAGATGTATAATAATGTTAGCTTTTGGAAAGATAAAATAAATGTAGTTATTGCCTCTAGCCTTGTGTTTTGACTTTTGAGTTGAGTTTTCTCTATTTATTGTTGGGCCAACATGTTAATATTTATTTCAGGTAAAGTTAAAGTAGAAGTAGCATATCAAATTTATCATCAAGAAAAAAAATCAGGGGTTGGGTCAAAATTATCTAAACCAGTCCTGCACAATTCAAAATGTGATGAGGGCTACATTACTTTAGAGAGATGTGCTGTGGGCTGCAAGAAAATAGGATAGATGGGAAAGGGAAAAATAACTTTTTCTAAGAAAAAATAAATCACTGATTATTTTTAAAATCAAACAAATATTAATGGTCATTGCTTATATATTCCTTTCATAATATAAATCATTAAAAAAAAAAAGACCATATTTTTTAGATTTATTGTATTATGTGTCTTTATATCATGGGCCATGTGTTATGCAAGCCTGCTCTAAAGAAAGTATATTTAAAGAGTCAGTTTTAACATAAAAGAAAACAAGTTACATAGTTGGATAAAATTTTACAGAGAAAGATTGCAACTACCCTTAGAAGTGTTTATAAGCAGAGAGTAACAAAATCTATTGGTTGCTACCTCCAAAATATTTGTATAAAACCAACTACGGTCCTGGTAGTTTAAGTAAAATATTAGTATATACAATTATAAAAATAATTTTAGAATATGAGTATAAACAAATTACCTAATTTTTCAACAACAGCGTGAATTTTTCCTATAGTTTGCATTTCACCTTCATTGATACTTATTACCAAATCTTCAATAGGAGGTAAATCCTGAAATTCAAAAAAGAAAATTGCTATAACAATTAATTTTGCTTCTATAAATATCTAGAAAAATATCAAGAAAAAACTATATGGATGCATTTTTAAATAATATTAATATATTTTTCAACGTTTATAGTGATTCCCACAGATATGAGAAGCCAAAAACCAAAATAATTTTTTAATGATATTTCACTGGTAATTTTTTCAGTAATTCCTAGTGCAAAACGGTAAATAATTTTTATATTGACCATATTCAGGTGGTTATATAGTAATTATAAATTTATATTTATTACATTAACACAAATCATTATTTGTAAAGTTCTTATTTCTTTTTTTTTTTCTCTTGGTAAACTTTTAAACGTTATAAAAATCAGGGCATTATTTTGTTTACTAGCATTCTAAAAATATTAAATAAGGTACTGTAAATCATGAAATATCATCCACAGAAAATTATTTAATCCAGAATTTATAACAAATATTTTCAAATAGAAAAAAAATGTGTTATTTTAATTATTATTATAAAATTTAAAAATAATAAAAAAAAATTAGCCTCTAAGCTTGTTTTGAAATATTAAGATTTCAGTGAAATGTTATGTATTGAATTTCTGACACTATGCAAAGTAGCCCAGAATTTTATAATTAACATTAATTTAACCCAAAAAATTTAAGAAATTTCAAGAGTTTTTAGAGAAATGAAAAAAAATGACCATTTAAAGATGTTTATATGAATTTTTGAAAAAAATAAATAAATAAATAAATACTAGACTAATTACAATTACGTACATCCAATCCTAATTCTCCTTTAGTTTTCACAAAGGGCAGTATCTTTGGCTTTGATCTGCAAAAGTAATATAATTTAAATACTACACACTGATCAATAATTTCTATCTACAATTACAGAACAATGAATTTAAATACCGGCATACAATAAAATTTAAGAATTTTACATGTAAAAACAAATCAAGTAAAAATCTGAAACTTCCTATTAAACCTGAACTTATTGTGAAAAATAATTTTTACATCAAATCTTCATAACGTCAATACAAAATGGTTTAATATTGAGTGGTTTGGAATGTGAGAGGCGTTTCTATTTCATGTGATGTATTTTACTGATTGCCACAGCCAACATATTCATGGCATAGCCAACGGTTAATGGCCCAAGTGATGTGAAAGTTAGGGGCACAGCAAAGTGAAACCGGCTATCTGAGCAAAGCAAAGATACCATTTATTCCTACAATTTTCATACCATCAGTGGTAAGTTTGTTTTACCAACTTATTGCAATGATTACGCTTGGTAAATAATGCTACACAATGAATTCATCATTGTGTAGCAGTGCACTTGCTTGCAGAGGTGCCTGCAATACTTTAGTTTTCTTCAAGTGTAAAGAAAGAACTGTGAGGAGTAAATAAACAGTGCTCTTTGCAGCAAATCCTCAAACGTGTTAAGCTGGTGGCAAAAAAATTGCTTGGTGAGAAACCATATAATGTTCTTCAGATTAACCACAAAAACAATCAAAATCACTTAAAAATAACCTTCAAATTAATGCAGCTAGTTATTTTATCTATTTCCTTCCTGTTCCCATTTGGAAGCTTTACATGTTAAACTAACAAACATCATAAATTTTTATTTTATGATCTATGTGACCTTTAGAAGTTGCCACAAAGGATAAAAAACAATATGTGACAAGAAATGACAGTACCAGATGCTCTGATTATTCTAGGAAAGGAATTTCAACAAATGCAACATAAACTTATAATTCATGATACAACAGAAAAGAGAGTCATAAACAACATACTTTTCACACATTTCCTGAAAGAAAGTATCTGAATCCGATGAAGAGGAATCAGAAGTAGATTCATCATCATCATCTGTCCATGAATCTGACTCACATCGGTAGGTATTAAGAGATTTATTTTCTAAAAATTCCTAAGTATATGAAAATACAAATATATAAATAAAGAATAATAATTACAAAAATTAAACATAAAATAACATAAGTTCCAACAGTAACTTAAAAACACATTTTGTAAATTGTATACACTCTATAAATGCAATTAAGGAAAAATGGAAGATCATAATAAATTTTTTTATCGCAATTTAAGAGAGTAGAAAAAACTTTACATAGTAACTTCGCTATAGAGTAACTAATACCAACCCAGATTGTTTTTAATAATGAAACTGAATAGCAAAATTTAAAAAGAAAGGCAAAATCTGGATAAATTCTAAGATGGTTAAAGGTGTCCTAAATGATAGACTATAATTCACACAATGGTTTTAATTAAAGTATCTATAAGAGCTTCAATTCCATAAGGATGTTTTTGTATTTTACAAAGTTAAATAAAATTCCCAAAAAGATCCGAAGAACTTCAAATTCAATGTTCTAGACATATATTAACATTACTTTTTGGTTTGGTAAAATGAAAAATAAATATGGGGAAAATCATTAAAACTAGACAGTCTAGAATCATAAGGAGAGGAGGGACTGTCACACATGACAGAATAGTAGGAAGGAAGAAAGCCTCTAAACAAATAAACAACACATCCTGATTCATTAACACAAATAATTAATTTCCAATATTCATAGGGCAAAAAAAAATTCACACCACATAACCCCACTCCACCATATCATTAATGCTCACAGAATTTTAATGAATTTTAAATTATACAAAATATTACCTCTTTCTCTACACATGTGCGAGGGGTTTCATAGGGTTCAATCAAAACAACTTCTTGAATAATTTCTATATCTAATTTCTCATTAGGAAAATTTATTGGATTGGATGATGACATATTGTTTGCTTGGATTTGCTCAGGAGTATGTATATCCCTATCTCTTTTATTTTTCTCTTTTTCTGTACATGATTCTTCCAAAATGTCTGCTGCAGATGCAACTTCTTTCCCAGATCTGTGAACTTCTATTTCCTGTTCCTTTTCAAATCCAATATTATCTTCGATAATGTTTAAAGGTCTTACTTCAATATTCACATTGTGTCCAACAGATTTGTGAAATTCCGCTTTAGAAGTATCAACAACATCCTTTCTTCCACTTATGACCTCAAATTTATCATTAGGAGAAATCATTGTATTAGATGCTGACACGTCGATAGCTTGGCTTTGTAAAAGAGTTAGCATTTCACAACTTATCTCAGTTTTCTCTTTTTCGCCACAATATTCTTCGGAAGCACCCACTTCGGATACTACATTATTTCCAACTGAATTGAGCACTTTCTGTTTAGAAGTAACAACGCCAGAGGTTGAATCGCTCGATAGAAAATTATCTTTTAAAATAACAGACTCGCCATTCGGGTTAAATTCATATTCTTTGTCAATCGCAACGTTTTCATCCCTAATAACATTAAGTTCGCTTTTTTGTGTGTTAATAGCATCAACGCATAGCGAAGAAAAACTATTGTCATTTACTGTTTCAGGAATCTGACAATCTTCCATGTTGCCGCACGATTTATCCGATCTAAATAAATTGTAAAAGGCTGCTAAATTTCAAGCAATAAATCTCTAAACCATTCTGAATCTAAGACTTGCTGGCGTCGAACCCCAATAGCCCAAAACAAACTAACCAACCACGTGTTTCAACCAAACAAACACATGGATATTAGTTGTATACAAGATGGTCTTCAGAATTATTTCAAATACTTTATCTGTAAATCAGGGATATAACGAATGGGTTCTAACATGTTTTAGAAATACAAATAAAAGTTTTCTATGATGAGAATATTCTGTAACGTAAAATAATTTTAATACATAATACACTTTTAGACAAAAACAACGATGCACCAAGAAGGGGTAATGCAAACTGGACACAAATTCATATACAAACAGGTTTCGACGGAAAATGCAAAATTTTAAAGTTTGGCGGCCAATGAATGAACATGGGACTCTGCAGCGCATCTTAACTGTGCAATTGGCAAGATATTAAAGAGGAGAAATTTCGATTCCAAGTCATAAATTCTTTGCGAATATCATTCCGTGTACTCGGGTAGACAGTAACTATGCCTCGCATACAGGTGCGCGAACAATATGCGCAGATGTCAGCATTTGAGAGAAGGCGTGTAGTTGGGCTCAAAGAAGCCGGTTGGTGTAATCGGCGAATCGCTCGACATTTGGATACGAGCGATGTCACTATTAGGGCCTGTTCACATATTAGTCACATAGCGGAGCGTTAAAGGAAAGTTGACGTTGAGACGAAAATAAACCAATCATAGGCGTTAAAAATTTCGTTGCTAATCGTTTGGAGGTTTGTCATTGGTTAAATATATTTCAATACTTTAACGCTCCGCTACCGGACTCCTATGTGAACAGGCCCTTAGACGATGTTGGCAGGAATGGGTGAACCATGGCCGAACACAGCGTTAAGAACGAAGCGGTCGGTCTAGAGAAACGACAGAACGTGATGACCGAGCATTCGTCAGAGTGGCACTCACAGCCCCAGATTCATCATTATCATCGATCGTACGTGCAACTGGTGCTTCAGTGACCGCAAGTACCATTCATAGGCGGCTCAGAGAAAGAGGGATGAGCTCACGGCGTCCCCTGGCACCGAATACCATGGACCTCTGTACACCGACAAGCTCATTTGCAGTGGTGTCGGGCACATTCGACCTGGAATGTCACTGACTGGAGTAGAATTGTCTTCAGTGATGTGTTGCGCTTTGAACTGAGCCCCGATGACCAGCGAATACGTGTCTGGAGACGCCCCGGACAGCGGTAAGATACCAACCTGATTGTCTTCCGTCATACGGACCGACAACCAGGAGTGATGGTCTGGGGTGCCATTTCATTTCACGGCAGGACCCCTTTGGTTGTCATCCTTACAGCACAGCGGTATGTCGAAGATATTCTACGCCCCGTTGTGTTACCTTTCATATCACGCCATACTGGGTTTACATTTCAGCAACATAATGCCCACCCGCACACGGCGAGAGTTTCTACTGCTCGTGTCCGTGCTTTCCCAACGCTACCTTGGCCAGCAAGGTCACCGGATCTCTCCCCCATTGAGCACGTTTGGAGCATTATGGGCAGGGTTCTCCAACCAGCTCGTTATTTTGACGATCTAATGCGGTAATTGGACAGAATGTGGCACGATATCCCGCAGGAGGACATCCGCCACCTCTATCAATCAATGCCAAGCTGAATAACTGCTTGCATAAGGGCCAGAGGTGGACCAACGCGTTATTGACTTTTTCACTTTGTGAAGCTCTTTCTCTTGAATAAATCATCCAATTATTATTTTTAAACCCACAGGAAACTTGTCTGTAAACCTGGTGTAGAAGAAAAGTGTGACGAGCCGCCTGATTGCATCATTCTAGTGATCTGTCTTGAGGTTATAAGTAACCTCATTGGCCGAGAATGTGTATCTAAAAATAGTTTTCTGTTGCAGTTAGTTTTCAGTTTCGTTCTTCCCTGTTATGAGTTAATAAATGTTGTGCTGTTAGTAATGGAATCGTTATTCATTAATAATACAATCGGACATTCAATGGATACGATAGCTCCTTTCATTTCTTTTTTTTATGAACGAAGGAGAAGCGGAGAAATCCGTAATTTCGTTAATATCACTTCACCAATTTCACGGAAAATTCAGAGCCCTCACCCATTGTTTTCTTTCGGGATAAACTCTCTGGGGATAAGGTTTTCATACTTAGAGAGACTATGGAAACTCTTTTAGAAAGGAGTATCTAGCGCTAATTTTTGTCGTTTAGCTGCCGACAAAACGATATAAAAGTAAGCGTCTCCGCTGACTTCGCAGACACAGAGGACCTCCTTAAGGCCCAGGATTTCTAAACCGAATCGAATTCGAGTACAATTGGACCTCAGGGATCCCCGACTAAGGAGGGGGAAGAGCAATCATCCCGATTACTCTTTTTTTAAAAATAATGAACAGCTGCGGAATACCCTATAATTTCGATATTCACTCATTAAAAGTGACTCATTTAAAAGTTTGATAAAAATGTGAAAGATGTTTTGCTTGGTTGAAAATTTATAACTTAAACATAAGAAATCAACATTTAAACGTTTCAGATTATACAGGAAATCGCGGCAGATTGCTGATTGATTCACAATAAATTCACATCATCATCACGTCCCCCTCCGTCTAAATGGAAAATTCGAACCCCGCGCCCACTGTTTACTTTCGGCTTTAAGCTCTCTGGGCATAAGATTTTGGAAATTGGAGAGATTTAGAAAGCTCTTGGAAAAGCGTATCTAGCGCTATTTTTTGCAGCTACGGTGCGACAAAATGATATGATAATAAGCAGTCTCCGCTGAAATCACGGACACAGCGGCACCCTTACCGCCCGGGATTTCAAAACACGAACGAAATCAAGGGTACGTGGACCTCGGGAGCACCCGACATGGTAAGGGGGACGAGAATCGTCCCGATAAGTCAATTTTGTTACAGCGAACGGCAGCGGAGTAACCTGTAATTTTGATAGCATCACATCACCGTTTGCACAGAAAATTCGAACCCCGCGCACCAGTGTTTTTACTTTCGGGATAGAGACTGGGCATAGAGTGTTGGAACTTAGAGAGACCATGAAAACTCTTGGAAAGGTGCCTGTAGCGCTATTTCTTGCCTTTACGGCGCCGACAAAAGATATAATAGCAGGGGCAGCTCGAGTCCAGAGATTTGGGGGGGGCAACATCGGCTCTTAGGGCTTTATATATATATATATATATATATATATATATATATATATATACAGTGGAATCTCGATAGATCGTTTTCCCGTATGTATCGTTTATTTCACCCAGTCCCGAATAAATTTCATAGAAAACAAGCAAAAACAGACCGCATGGATCGTTCTTCGATCCATTGTTTTCCCGCAATATTCGTTCAGAATATCGAAGCTTTATATTAATTTATCGGATCGATCGTTTTTTTATAACTGAACCTGAAATATAAATGTCTGGATTAAGCTAGAATGACGCTCTAATTAAACAATGAGCAGAAAATTTGAGATGCACGGTCTCGTATTTTTGTTCTCTCCTGTTTAGCCTGGTTTCGCGTTATAGTACCACTCCCATTATTTGTTCGCCGTTGGTGTACCTTAATTCTTAAGACCCTGGAGTATCCTATTTTCGGCAACTCATTCCAAATTCTCAAACTATTCAACATTTCTGTTCTTATCAGCAATGGCTCACAGTCAGCCAACCTGAGCGGTTCCTGCTGCCCTCCAGCTTTTTTGTTGGCCTTGGGATGGAGGCGCCGTGGTGTTTGGTCTAGGGTTTGAGAAATTTCTGATTGGTGCAGTTCTACACTAGCCAATGAGGGTTTCAACCGGAAGCAGAACTTCCTGGTGGTCTTATGTCAGACCCCATCCAGTGCAATGGAATGGTTCTAGTTACAAACGATTCACGGCTGCTTCTTTATACTCTCACACAATAACCGATACCGAAAAGAATGCAATTTGCAACACAGAAAAAATATTGTTTACTTGTGGAGAGAAAAGCGCCAAAAAACAAACGAAGATTAAGTACTTTTATTTGAATCAAATTTCCTGTGTATATACATGCATTTCTTTTTATTATTATTATTATTATCTTGGATTTCAGTACAACTTTGTAATTTTATCTTCAGTTACACTACAGTTATGTATGCATTTATGCATGTGAGTAAATACATTTTAGGGATATCAAACTTTAAGGTATGTTAATACTTTTTTGTATGTTCCCGCATCCATCGTTTAGTTCAGTCAGTCCCTTCGAAAACGATAGATCGAGATTCCACTGTATATATATATAACTAGCAGCCCGTCCCGACTTTGTCCGGGTTGAACAAAATATTATACCAATAAATTTCCAGTTGATAGCCAATAAATTGTAAATCTTTTTTTACCTTAAATGTCCAATAAAAAGCGTAGTTCCAAATGTAGTTTTCTTCAATAAACCCTTTAACGTTGCCAGTTTCAAAAATCCTTTTTGTATTTATCAATACCTCCTCTACTTGAATCTTCAAAATATTAAACCTTTTCCTTACGGGGTGGGATAGCATATATCCGAAGCACATAGTCTCGAAAAATATGGTGTGATGTCGGCAGAGATATAGTCTCGAATTCCACTTCATTGTGACTTTCCTAACGTCTTTGCCCCCAAAGAACAATTGGGTGACATTCTGGGAACGGAGGATCAATCTTGCCGAAAAGGACTGAATAATAATCTTTTGTTGTTCTAGCTAGAGGCTATTTCTTTTCAGGCGAGAGACATCAGAAGGGCGTTTCATCCATTTTCAGCCTTTTGAGAGATGAAAGAGGCACGGAGTGCCGATGAACTACTATTGAAATTCTTCTTCAATAGTAAGAAAGCAATAATAAAGCAATTAACCACTCTTTCCCCTGATCCCCCACGCTGAATGTCCCCCACGTAAAATGGGGATAGGAAGTAGATAACATTTTCCCGTTGTAAAGAGCGATTTCGAAAAACGGACCCCGTAAGCTAAAGGGTGTTGCTATGGTTACTTGACTGCGATTGACAAAGGAAAAGATGTAAGGTACATTTTAATGTACAAAAGTTGTACATTACCCTCCACATACAAAATCTGCTCTCTCTCTTTTTATATTATTATAGAAGTATAGATACACATTGGTATCCCAAAATTAGAATAAGAGATGAAATAAAAATACAAAAATAAAAAAGGATTTTAAGTAAAGAATTTTTTTAAATTATTTTAAGCACCTAAAATAATATTCAAATTAATATTACGTTATTTATTAATTAAAGTTAATTTTTTAAAAGAAAGAGGTGTGCTTGAGACCGTAGTTTTATTCAAAAATAAAAAAGGATTTTAAGTAAAGAATGTATTTTTAATTATTTTAAGCACCTAAAATAGTATTCAAATTAATATTACGTTAGTTATTAATTAAAGTTAATTTTTTAAAAGAGAGAGGTTAAGAGATGAAATAAAAATACAAAAATAAAAAAGGATTTTAAGTAAAGAATGTTTTTTTTAAAATAATATTAAAATTTTTTTCAAATAATATTCCTAAAATAATATTCAAATTAATATTACGTTAGTAAATACGGCTAGGTTCGAACCACTAGCTAGGTGAGAACGGCTAGGTTCGAACCACTATCGTCAGAACAGAAGCCCACCGCGATAGCACCACGATAAGGATCGTTGAAAACTTCGGCATAAAAAGCGGTAGAGGACAGTAGCGGTAACAATGGAGATTGTTAGGATTAAGCCCCTAACTTTATTTCTACTGATCAGATATACATAATATATAGCCTATGTCCAGCAGCGTACGCAGAAATTTTCAAAGGGGGGTGTTATAGTCCAGTCAAATTAGGTTTTCATTTCGCATTAAATGAAGGGATTGGGATTTTTTCAGGAATGTGTAGGGGTTGGTCCCTTAAACAACGCCTCTTAAAGTCCCCTCGATTTCAGGCGCCGGAGGGGAGGGGGTCCAAAGGTCACTTTTTTCAGTTTTTGGCATTTATATTGAAAACGGTGCATCGCACAGAAAATTGTCAAAACGAAAAATTAAAGCTTATAAAATTCCCTTCCAAATGGTATTTCTATATTTCTACCCAAGTGTTACCGTTTTCGAGATATGTGCCATTGAATATGAAAAGTTTTCAAAAAAAGTGGTAACGGTTCAGGTATCTCGTCAAACTTCCTCTTCTAACTCTTTCCCCTTCCGTTTCTCAGAAAACTCGTGTTAGAGAAAGTTGTAGAGCGAAAGATTTCCTTCAAAAATGTATATATGCTAATTTACCTTCACCAGGTAAATAGTTAGAGGGTTTTGAAGTTTTGGGGTACTTTTCAACATTTTGTTAGTAAAATGCTCGTCACTCAAGTTTCGTTTCCAAGGTCTGTAATTTTCTTAACCACTTTGCATTCTGTTTAATTAGATACGTACAGTATTCATAACCCATATAAATAATAAATTATGTATACCTGTACGTATAATGTATATCTCATAATATACAGAAGAAGACTTGTAGTACAAAGGCGGAAGTAAGAAAACAAACAAAATGTATAAAAGTGTCACTTTAGCTCAGATCATTTTGGAAAACTTATATATCACACCATATGAAAAAGAATAAGTAGTTCAGTTACTTTAGACCTCAGTAGAAATTACTCCATAACACATTTCCACAAATACCTTCCTTGCCAGCATTCAGTGGGATTTGAGCAAGTACTTTGAAATGGTGTTGTTGATGAAAAAATTCATTGCAGCACAGCACACTGGTAACTGGGAAGATCATATGACATGTGCCCAACTGATGATACCTTACTTCCATGCCAGCTGGCATTTTCATTATGCAAAGTGTACTCACCTATATGTACAACACATGCTGGGACTAACAACTCGCCACCTTCAACTTAAACAGGGTTTTATAAATCGTGGATACTTAGCTGTCAACAGAACTGGAACACCAATGGCTTATGTGTGGTCTGACATGGCAATTGAGGTGACACTCATGTGTGACATGAACAGTGAAGGAGAATTAACACGTGGGCGAGGCTTTAGTGATTCGGTGTTGGCGAAATGGGTTGGGGGAGCACGCACAGCTACAGCAATATGTGGTTCACTTGAGATGTTTTGTGGCGTCCATACTGCAAGAGGGGTGGACGGCGGCGATATTACTTCACGGTAATCAATGGCAGCTTCCTGCTTCATAGAGTAAAGTGGAACACCAACACCACCTTCGCCTCCATCTGCTATCAATATGTATCGTACATAATCAACCATTACGGCAGCAGTTCAGCTGTGGTTTTTGATGGTTATGAAGACACGAACTCCACGGAAAGAGACGAACAACATCGGAGAGCATCAAGTAAAACATCAGTGGATATTGACTTCAATAAGAACATGGTGGCTACTGTTCATCAGGAAAACTTTCTTTCTAATGAAAGGAACAAAACCAAGCTCATTACTATGTTGGTTCAGGCCTTAGGTGCAAGATGTATACAGTCTACTATAGCCAAAGGAGATGCTGACTGCAGTATTGTCAGAGGTGGGTGGCAAAACACCTCTCATTCAACTGTGGTGATAGTAGATGGGTAAGACCTGCTTGTCTTACTTGTGGAACTCACCCCACGAGACACGAATGTGTTTTTTATGAAGACCGGACGGGGCAACACAGAATACAGGCTCTTCTCTTCACAACATCTTCAGGTCTTATCAGTCATTCAGTCAGTACATTATCTTCATCCATAGTTCCTCAGGATGTGACACTACGTCAGCGATTTATGGTAAAAGCAAAGCAGCAATAGTATAATGTTTCCAGCGGTATGCCAATGAAACAACAAACATCGCCAAAGTGTTTTATAACTCCAAATCTTCACCAGGAGACATTGCTGGAGCTGAGGAACGAATGTTCCTGCTCATGTTCCAGGCTCCGCCAAATGAACATGATCTCAATCACCACAGGTACCTTCCATTTTTCTTTGCTCGTACTGACCCCATTAAGTAAATTTAATAATTTATATAATTTATTAATATTCAATAATACGTTATACATTATCTGGCCAAAAGTATCCGGACCCCCCCCCCCTAAGGAAGTGGATCTAGCAGGTGACGTAATTTGATGCGTAACCGAAAGCTATAAAAGTATTGGTAGTGGTTTGCCAGGTCATATTATCACACTCGGATCACACACTGAGGTGTGCAGACGTGTGCTCGTACTGCTCTTCTAAGCCTAGCGCGGAAACACACGTGGTTTTACACGTGCTCACGCTCAACTGCCACTTGCTTTTTTGCTCGTACGTTTTCAGGTACGTTTTGTCAGGTGATTCTGTAGGGCTATTTTATAGCTTGTACATGAATGACCGGGCGGATGTAGCTGGACCGTCGGGCGTAAGCCCTGCTGGCTCCTATTTCCGGACTCCGACTTCTGACTCCGAAGATGATGGTTCGATTGTTTCGACGACATCACTCTCTCGTCATGACTTCCTCAAAGACTCTCCTGGACCGAACAATGATGCTCTGCAGCGTTTAGCTAACGATATCAAGAATGGACTCAACGCAAACCCTGGAAAGCTTTCCAAGGGTCAAAAGAAAAAACAGGCTACGGCAAGGAAGCAAGCTGAAGCTGTTAACCCTTCTATGCAATACCATCCGTCAATTGTTGAAACTCCTGAATTTATCAAGCGCGGAATTGAGTTCAAGCGCAAGTTAGCTTACGAGCGACTCGACAGAAAATATCCTGAATTTACCAAGTTCCTGGACTCCTCGAAGTTTGAAGACGACGTGGTAAGTGAAGCTCTTACTCAGTTGAGTTTAATGCTTCATGATAGGATAACTGTTAGTGGTATTAAGGACTTTTCCCATATCCCTCACTTTGTGAATTACGTAAGGCTTTGTATGTCTGACATTAATTCTAACCATCTAAATAAATTTAACTCGGAAATTTTCATCTCGGAAAATGATTTAGTTGACATTAGACCTAAGCCGACTAAACGCCAGAAAGAAGACTCGTCTTCTTCCTTGGACTCTAGCAGTAAAATAGCTACAGGAAGCACGGACCAGCCGAACGCTAGTAATGATAATCTTACTGTTAACAATACTGTTGAAGCTGTGGAAATGGAGACGCAGGAAACTGCCGAACCTATACGAACGAAAAAGTACCATATTTATTTCGAATCGGGGGCTGATTATAAAAGCCTAATTAATCTCATTAAAACTAGCTGTCCTGAAGCCGAGCCAGAAATGGCCGGTTCTCTAATTCACATTATTGTTACTGATATTGTAAACTATCAAAATGCTCAGGGAATCCTCACTAGCAATAACATACCCTTCAGAGTAATGGATCCTAGGTCGGAGAGACCAAAAAAGTTTTTAATTAGGGGCCTGCCCGCCACAACTGACAGACAGGACATTCACGATGCTCTAACCAACATAGGCATTGTACCTATTAAAATTGCGTACCTTACTAACAAGCAAACCAAAACAATACTTCCCCTATTTATGATTTCCCTCAAACCATCACCCAATCTAGATAATCTTCCCAATCTTACTAGTATCAACTTCTTAAAAATTAGATTTACCCCGTTTAAAAATTCAGGTACGGCTCAATGCTATAACTGTCAGCGGTTCGGGCATGCGAGCACTACTTGTAATCTTACTCCGAAATGCCTATTATGTGGTGGTAATCATCAGGCTAGGATTTGTCCCATTAAGGGAAGTCCTGAGCTATTCAAGTGCGCTAATTGTGGTGGCAACCACACTGCCAACTACACCAAATGTTCGAGACACCCTAAAAACACTTCTAAAGCCAAAAAAGACACCAACACTAATAATTCCAACAGTAACACCAATACATACTCTAGTAATTACAATAGTAAAACCGACACCTTCATTCCAGCCCCTATCCCTAGCACTTCTGCTTGGAATAAAAATATCCTCCCTACTAACAACAGTAACTCTGCGGTTTCTGGCGAAACCAACACAGACACAAATACCGACATCCAAATTAACACTCCTAGTGCGTCGGAACTAGTCTATGCTAGGACCGCGCCTAGGAAGAAAATCGACATTCAAAAACCCATTTCCAAATATAATGTTCAACCTAACCCTTCTTCTGAATTCCACATCACTAATAACAATGGCCTCTCCGAATTCACGGAAATTATTAAATACATTAAGGAGTTTTCCAAAACATTCTCCATCCCTGATATTCTACAGCTTCTCAGTAAAGTCGCTGCTGCTCTTAGAAAACCCGACGATAGCGTAGCCAAGATGCTTAACGCACTCACTATCATCTGTGACTACTTCTCCCCCGAACCGGGTTCGAACCCAGCTCGGGGAACTTCTGGCTAGTCCCTTCTTCACTGTTTTCCCTGCTTATAATTGTTAAATTATTTTGTTTAACCCATCACTTTATAGTTTAATTGATTTACTTTAAATTATTTTTAATTTTATTCTCTTTTTTCTCTCTTCTAATTAACTGTTAATTTAATTTATTTTCGTTAAACTTAATGTTTAACTTAAATTTTATTTTCCCCCCTACCCCTTTTGTATTTAAGTAAGCTGTCTAGAGCTATTTTCTTGAGCATTAAATACAACTCGTTGTTCGAGCGTCACTGAGACAGTTACCGTTATGATGTTTTATCGTGATGACTGGAGATAAAGTCTAAGAAGACCCAGGGACTCCGGTTCATACCCAACAACCAGCTTCAGGTCATATTATAGGAAATAAAGTCCTACAGACCTTGGAGCTCCGACAAGTTGAAATACCTGAACCTGAACCTGCCAGGTCATATTTATGCGTTTGTGAGATGATGAGTCAAAGGAGCTTAGTGACTTTGATCGTAGCATTATAGTGGGATGCCACCTTTGTGGAAAATCAGTTCGTGAAAATTCGGACATTCTACAGAAGCTAAAATGATAGTGAAGACTGACTTGTTTGAAACTTTTTCCGAAGTATCAGATTGACGGCTTTTAATATATAGGAAAGCAGTTGATGAAATAAATTGTATATAATATATTTAATGTAAGTAACTGTTGTTTGAACCTACTTTTGATAACCAATTTTTGATTATATGAACAACTTTTATACATTTTGGTTTGTTTTCTTACTTCCTCCTTTGTACTACAAGTGTTCTTCTGTATATTATGAGATATACATTATGCGTACAGGTATACATAATTTATTATTTATATGGGTTATGAATATTATACGTATCTAATTAAACAGCATACAAAGTGATTAAGAGAGTTACATGGAACGAACCATGGAAACGAAACTTGAGTGACGAGCATTTTACAAGCAAAATGTTGAAAAGTACCCCTAAACTTCAAAACGCTCTAACTGTTTACCTGGTGAAGATAAATTAGAATAACTATATACATTTTTGAAGAAAATCTTTCGCTCTACAAATTTCTCTATTACGAGTTTTCTGAGAAATGGAAGGGGAAAGAGTTAGAAGAGGAAGTTTGACGAGATACCTGAACCGTTACCACTTTTTTTGAAAACTTTTCATATTCAATGGCTCATATCTCGAAAAGGATAACACTTGGGTACAAACATGGATATACCATTTGGAAGGGAATTTTATAAGCTTTAATTTTTGCATTTGACAATTTTCTGTGTGATGCACCATTTTTGATATAAATGCCAAAAACTGAAAAAAGTGACCTTTGGACCCCCCCCCCCCGGCGCCTGAAATCGAGGGAACTTTATTAGGCGTTGTTCAGGGGACCAACCCCTACACATTCCTGAAAAAATCTCAACCCCTTCATTTAATGCATGATTCGCCGCCATTTTGAGCTAATTTGACTGGACTATTATTATGAAAGAGTAGTTTTGAGCAATCAGTGCAAAGTGTAAACCTAATTAAATAATATATGTAATCAAAACCAATGGAGGGGGTTATAACCCCCATCAACCCCCCGTTGCGTACGCCACTGCCTATGTCCATCTGGAATAATGTACCTTTTATACAGTGAAAGAATTTTTCAAATAGGTGCAGTGGTTCTAGAGATTACCCACCACGTACAAAATCGCTCTCACTTTATATATAAGTATAGATAAATAAACATCCTCTCATTTTAAATTTAAGCACATTTAGTATTGGGTCTACAATTATATAATTTTAGGCTATTTAAAAAAAAAAAAAAAAGCCGGGTTTTTTTTGGGGGGGGGGGGGGGAATTGCCCCTATTTGCCCCCCTGGAGCCACCGTTGTATAGTAGTATAATATTTGTGGACTTTGTGGGCACCCCTTCTCTTGCGGGGGGGGGGGGGGGACAATCGTATCCGTGAAGTACCATTTTAAATTCATAAAGCAGGGCTAACATATGCCTTGCAAACATTCATCTAAAAACTCAAGTCTTATCCTTTCACAAATGGAGATAATGAAAAGAACCCTAGTCTGTCTTTTAAGAATTCAGACCTCAATAAGAATTGGCTCTTCAAAAGATTCAAAATTTTTAAAGTGATGAATTTTTTATAATGCAGGTCTTCAAATTAACTAGTTCTACTAAGATCTGCATTTGTGAACAGCAAAAGATCTCACATTGTTGTTCAGGTTGTGGTGAACAAAGTGGGAACCACCAGATAACAGAAACAGAATTAGATCTGTCATTCACTTTAATGAACAGTTTAAAATTGATGGCTCTGAACCTGGTTTATTTACTTTTTCTCAAAAACAGCAACAAAACTCGGCATCTCTGATCTAAATTACTGGCTTAATTCTCAGACAATTTTTCATAAAATGGAACGATGGGTAGGAATACAACTGTATAAAAGGTGTACGTTTGTTCAGACAACTCACAAGTGTGACTAATCAACTAGAATAAATAACAGCATTGCATTTTGATCCCTATGTCAGTGACCATGTCAGGCAGTTATAGCAACAAGATACACAAGAAAACTACATAAAAAGACTCACTCTTACACAACTACAAAATAGTTTGGGCATTATCAAGAACTGCAGCATCACTATCATGAATAAACTGAAAATGTGTATGCTACTAGAAAAAAAAAAAAAGAGTACATTACGTCTGGAAAGAAATGCAGGAGCAGGTGTCTATTGTGATCTTTTCTCTTTTTCTAGCCCTGCTGGAAAAGGTAGAAATGTATTTGACAGAGAAGTCACTGCAATATGTGTAGCACTTTCGTAATTTTAATCCATCTGGGCCACTTCTTTAAAGTTATCTTTAGAGTAACTATTAAGGGCTATTAATACCCTTTCTATGATGCATTCTGTTAACATTCTTGAGTGTAGGAAGTTCCTTCAAAGCTTATGCAGCTATCATAAAGAAGTCATCATGCTGTGCATTAAGGGTCACTGCAAAGATACTGGAAATAAGCTTGCCGATTTCCTAGCTAAGAGAGCTATATTATTAGTGTCCAAACTTCTTATGCTGATGCGCCTTAGAATACTAAGCTGGTTATCCATAAGTCTGTCACTGATGATATCCAGCAGCAGTTTTTTTGCTAAAAACTATCAAAAGCCCTAGTGGCATAGAAACAAAGACATCCCTAAGTGACCAAGGTGCAAAGACAGCGCTGTAACTAGCCATTCCTATGCCCTGTGCAAGAATTTGAATTTAGGCCCCTTAATTAATTAGGTTTGGGAAAATAATAAAACAAATACATAAACATACAGCATTTTGCCTCCTCCCTTCCAAGTAGGCCCTGTGCAGGTGCACCTGCCTAGTTACAGCATTGCACATTGCTGAATAGCACCTAGCCACCAGGCACGATTGCTTATCAAAGCATCTGCATAGCATTAAAGCCACCCCTCACCATCTCTGCAGGCTCAGTGATTTGGGGGAAGTGATGGACTAAGCCCTATGCTTTACTGTCCTGCAAAGATTCGCAAGATTTTTCTGTTGGATCAATACATGGAAGCAATGGGGTCATAGGATGTATCTGTGCATGTTTGTTGCTGTGTTTTATTTTGTATTTCAACTATATTATTAGTGTTTTTTTCTTTGTGTGGCTCAGTTGTCTTCGTAAACCTATTATTGGGGAAAAAAAAGATTAGAAAGAAAATTAAAAATAAAGACCTTAATGCAAAAATAAGTACCTTTAGAAAACTTTTTAATTGCTTATATGTGAAAAAATAAAAAATAAAAGTAAAGAATTAAGACTTTTAAAGACCATATAAACCCTGTAATACGTCCAGTATTCTCCAAATAATGATGAAAAGGTAAATTATGTTCTGAAATTTTGATAAAATATCACAATTCTTATTCTTTAATGCTTTATAGAAAACATTAAAGTGTGATATTCATTACCATGTTTTTATTAACTTGCTTTCTTGTTTGTTTGTTTGTATGTGTGTTTGTCCCTTACAAATCTTGCAATTGATTTTTAACTAACTTCCTGACTAGCTAGATATTTGAAACTTTTAGAATAGCTCAAAACACGATGACAATGCATTTTTTAAATACTTTTAGTCATCTTTAAGCAGATTTGAATACATTTTCAGTTAATTTTGCTTTGTAGACTGGTGCAGCCATCTATCGGCCGGGACAGGAATGAAAAGTTAAACGCAAGTTAACTTCCAATTAACTTCATTTTCTTTCAAGTTGATGGGATAATTCATCAAAAAAATTTTAAAAAGTATTTATTAATACATAGAATTGTCAAATTTATATGATTCAACAGAAAATTTAAAAACATGGTATATAAAAAGTTCTTTTTATCTTGCAATTATTGAAATGGTTTTCTTTATTTTAATAACTTCATATTTTAAAAATAAGCTAAAATACAAATGTAACCACCACATGTTCAGTTTATCTGTTTCAGTGAATTTTAATGTTCAGAAAAAGAAGCAATAAAATTATATAAAGTTTATTAGGTATTTGTTTTATGGATGTAAAACTGTGCAAACAATTGAGTATAACACAGGTTTCCTAAAGGTTTTGTACAAGAGGTTCACACTATACAGGATGACTCCAAGTTTCTGGACTTTCAAAGACTGCACAATTTTTACATGTTACACAGTTGTAATTTCTCTAGATGCATAAATGCAGTTATCAAAAATTAATGGGTCGCCCAAAATAAGCTGAGAGATTTGCCTCTCTGAATGCCTCTGAAACAGTCTGAAAAAAAAAAAAAATGCAAATTATAAAGAGGAAATTCTATCATCCAAATAACAAAATCCAAATAATGTTTATTTTCACAGAAAATTATTTAAAAAATTTAAGCACATATTATCCTTTTATCTTCAAGGCACAAACATGTCAATTTATATTAAAAAATGCAACTATCTGAAAAAATTAAATAATTATTTCTAAAAACACATTGCTGACTAACTCGAAGCATCTCTTATCCACATATTATATTAATAGAAAGGTAGTTAATAAATTACTGCGATATATATATATATACAGGTATAGAACAAAATAATAGGAACACCCATTTTGAAATGTGTGGTACTTCGACCGTCCAATACAACCCTGAGCGTGTCAGTGGCGGCGAAAGGGAAGGTATCAGTTGAGCATTAGTCAGTGTGACAGTTGTATGAGAAAATTCTGTTCCCAGCAAAGCACCATTTTGTCTGACTTATCCAACACGCAAAGAGGCATGATCATTGGAGTATCCATGTCGAGAAATGCCAACCTTGTGAGTGTTTCAAGGACTACTGTGTCAAGGGTTATGACAGCCTACACAAACCTGGGAAAGGTGTCCTTTGCGAAGCAGAACAGGGAGCAAAAGTCGTTGACTGACTGGGATAGACGAGTGTCGAAGAGGATAGTCGCCCGAAAATACAAGACTACATTACCATAGTTTACCTCCGAGATGAACACCATCTCCAGACCACATCTACCTTAACTATTCAATGGGAGCTGCATGCTGTGACCATTCATGACAGAGTGGTTATTCCAAAGCTGTTAGTGTTGCTGCAGAATGCTATGACGTGACGACAGTGGTGCCGAGACAACCAAAACTGGATACAACAACAATGGGAATAGGTCATCTGGTCTAATGAATCATCATTTACATTATTTCAGACCACCAGATGTGTTTTCATCTGGCAAACACCAGCAGATGCATTTCGTGTTGACTGTCTGGTTCCTCCCGTGAAGCATGGAGGGGGAATCTGATGGTGTGGAGCACAATATCTTGGCATGGCTTGGATCTACTAATAGTCCTGAGAGGGAAGATCGCAGGCAAGCATTATTGCAGGTCATTCCCACCTTATGTTTCAGACTCTGTTTCCTGTGTTCCAAGATGACAATGCCCCTATTCATATGGCTCACTATGTTCAAACACAGTTAGATGAGCATGATGATGAAGTGGAACATCTCGTGTGTTCTCAGTCCCCTGATCTCAACATCATTGAGCCTTTGTGGGTTTTTTAAAGAACAAAGTCCGTGCTCAGTTTCCTCTTCCACGCAGACTACCTAAGCTCAAGACTGCTCTGCACAAGGAATGAGTGCAAATTCAATAGAACTTTGTGCACAACCTTTATTTATCAATTCCACGTCGAATGCAAGCCCTAATTGAGGTCAAGGGTAGCACTTAACAGCTTTAAATGTACAAGAGGGCAATTATCAGTTTTAAATGTACTGTTCAGAAATATTGGGAAGCCAGAAGGTTAATGACTTAATTGTTAAAGCCTGGCATTTGTGATAAATAAATAAATTAAGGCCAAGTGTGGCCCAACCCCCTACTAATAAAAAATTGAATTCTTTCACAGGTGTTCCTATTATTTTGTCCTATACCTGTATATATATATATATATACCCATTCTCCGATTTACACAACAGATACGTTCTGCGTTAAAGTGTAACCGTGTAAATTGAATCTAAGGAAATCATATAAAACTGGGAGATAGGTAACGAACACCCCAGAAGTGTGTACAAGAGTGCATAGGATATATAAAAAATGGCAACATGTGGTCCAGAAAAAAATGTGTAACTGAAGACTAAGAAACGATTAAAAAAAGGTTAGATAAATATGTACATATAGTTTATTTTGCAGTAACATAGAATTATTGTACTGAAATAAAAAGAATATGTATATCAAATGGTGAATGTTCGTCGTTTAATATACATAGTTGATACAAGTATACTATGATTTTGTTTGCATGCAATTATTGTAAAGTAGTGTTGACAGGTATTTCCATTATGGGCAATAAAAAATTAAAATTTTTTTTTAACCGTGTGAAACCGAAACTGCGTAAATCGAGGGATAGGTGTATTTTAATGAGATAAAATAAAACTTATTGCTTATAATGTGGCTTTACTAATATGAATCGCATACCAATCTTTGCAACAAATCACAAAACTGCTGCAATACTGTATTCAGAAACAAGGGGTATTTTTTAAAGAAAATATCAGTCAGTCAGAACTGAAATTGTAATAAAAATGTCAGTCCTTTCAAAAAATTAAAGAAGAAGAGAACCACCCAACTTTAAGCTTGAAGCTGTGCCTGGAGGATTCAGTAACAAATAAGGAATTTTTGGCAGGTTTATATAAAATCCACAAAATTATTTTTCACAGTCATCTAGTTTAATAGCAATAATTAGTCACATTTCTAACAGATCAAGAACCTAATCACCTTCTGAGTTAAGTGCATTTAACATACTGAATGTCAAGCCAAATTTACAGAACTTTCCATTTAAGCTGCATGGGCCACCAATAATACTTGTTATTCTACACTGAAGTGCCACTGAATTAGGGATAGCAAAGCCTATGCAAATTGTGTAGCGCTGCGCATCATGTATGCGCAAGTGAGGGCGCTGTGGTAACTGCATATATAGTGCATACTGTGGTTGTTCTGAATTAGTTGTTGGAATTGCCAGTATGGGTAAACTGCCTGATTTAGATGCCTTCGATTGCGGACAAATCGTAGGTGTGAGACACATGGACCGTTCAATTTCCGAAATAGTCAGACAGCTAGGATTTTCAAGGTCGACAGTGTCAAGAGTATACCAAGAATACATGGATGGTGGAAAAAAAACTAGCGATCGGGCAAACTGCAAAGGACAATTAGCCTTGACAGTGTGTGGTGAGAGACAGCTCAGGCGTATTGTACGCAGCCAGCAAAGCCAAACATTAGCTCAAATTACCACCCAGTTTAATGATGGTGCCAGTCGTACAGTAACTAAACGGACTGTGCAACGCTTGCTTCACCGTATGGGTTTCGGGAGCCGTCAACCTACGAGAGTACCATTGCTCTATACTCGCCAACGGGCTGCACATCTTGCCTGGGCAAGAGAGCACAGAGACTGGAGTGTAGAGGACTGGAAATGAGCAGCATGGAGTAATGAGTCTCGATTCCGACTACTTAACGCCGACGGGAGGCTGAGAATATGGCGTCAGGCTCATGAAGCCATGGATCTTGCATGCCTGGCTGGAACTGTACAAGGGCATGGTGGCTCAATCATGGTCTGGGGTGTTTTTTCGTGGCACAGTTTGGGATCTTTGGTGCATGTACCAACCTCCCTCAATGCAATTTGGTACGTAGAGTTGCTGGGTGATCACCTCCATCCGTTTATGCTGTTCTGTTATCCGCACGGTAATGGAGTTTTCTAGCAAGACAACTGTACCTCTCACATTCCCGGTTGGCTACTGGCTGGTTGGATGAGCATTCCTCTGACTTCTCTGTCATGAATTGGCCACCTAGAAGCCCAGACTTAAATCCTATTGAGCATCTTTGGGATGGTTTGGAACAAGGCGTGAAAGGCCATCACACAGCACTAAAGAACCTTAGATGAATTATGGACAGCTTTAGCCAATATTTGGCAAGCCATTCCCGTTGAACATTTCCAGAAACTTGTTGAATCTATGCCTCGTCGTGTGGCAGCCGTTATCAAAGCCAGAGGAGGCCCAACTTGTTACTAGGTAGGTATCCCTAATTCAGTGGCACTTCAGTGTATAGTAATTTATACATTTATATGATATAACTTAAAAATTTTTTAGATATAAATTAGCCTTAAATAAAGTTTCCCATCTCAGTTAACTAGATGACTTTAATTTATTCTGTGTATGAAAGCAAAGTCTAGAAGTTTTATATGATAACAAAGATTTCATTTTCAACAGTTACCTAATTCAATAGCAAAATTAAGTTATATTCCCAATAGGTAAGCCTCTGATCACCATCTCAATTAAAAGTCATTAATGCCAGGCTGATTTCATGAGATTTTCCAGTTAAGTCACATCAGGTCTCAACAGATTAAAAGTAACATTTCAAACAAAATACAAACTATTAAGCAATAAATAAATAAATAAAATAATAATAATAACTTACAGGATGGGCATGACACACTCTGGCAACATCTTCTGATGATGCACCATATTCCATAGCAAGTGCAGCTTCATTAATGAGCTCACCAGCACCCTTAAATGAAACACATTGAGGAATTTTAATGCCTTGTTTAATGTTGAAGATTATTACGAAATGATACATATAAAAAAAAAAGAATGTGTTTATTTATTGGCTTATGCAGAGGCCTTTTAATTTAACATATTGCAAGGGACTACTAAAAATATTCATTAACTCAGTGTTCTCCCATTACTATTTGAATAAATAACTGATAATGTTTTGGGGAAATTGTTATACTATATATATAAATCAACCTTTGATGCCTTGTTTCCATTATTCTTACATTCCTAATAAGTCATCATAAAATCTGATACAGTTTAAAAGTAAACTATATTAAAATCAGATCAAACCTTGAAATTATCAGTATGACTAGTAGCACAGAATTATCATTTTAAAAGAAACAAGAACAACAGAAAAGTTATCAATACATAATGTTGAAGATACATAGGATCAAAACCTATTATATAGATAATACCCCAGACTATTCCAAAGTAGCATAATGTAGATTTGGGTACATACTGTATATACATAGACAGAAACAAAGCAACAATACATTGTATGCAAAGTTAAAATATATAATTTTTTAATATGCATTATATATATATATATATATATATATATATATAATAAAATATATTTTATCAAAGATTTTTTAAAACTTAAATGTAATATACATTTCTTAATTTCTAAAATATAGAGTTTGAGAGAGAAACCTTTATAAAATGTTGTCAAAAAGCCTTGCAGTTCATAGCTTTTTACATTTTAAAGTTTTTTTAAAGATCAAAATCAAACTTGAAAAATACAGCACACTTATATACGATTATCACAGTATCTGGGAAAAACTGAAATAATCTGAGATTTTACATTTAAATTTTCTAAGTATTTCAAATTCACTTGAAGGTGTAGAAACCTTATGAAAATAAGCTGGATGTTTGAACTGTGATCAAAGTAAACTGGATTCTTTGGGGGTAAAAGGAAAATGTTTATTCTGTACAATAAGCATAATTTTATCATAAAAAAGATTGCTAGGGTTTTGGTTTATAAACATATAAATCACAAATATAATACAGTAATCAAAATGTTATACTATAAAACCATGGTTGAGCTTTTTCAAATACAGTGACATTTAAATTGCGAAAGCTAATCTAAATTGGTACCAGTAAATAAAAGTTTTATAGCAGGGATTCCCAACGGGGTCCAGGTGGACCCCTTTGAGGTCAATGGGAGTTTAAAAAGGGCCTATCATATTCCAGGGGTCTATTAGGGGTTGATGATAGATGTTTCTGTTTTAAAATTTAATTTAAATTTTTAGGAATGTAAATATTAGATAAAATATAGTATATTTATATCTGTTATGTTAGTTATTGGGACTGTATGATGATAAGCAATTTCAGTCCAAACATAAAAAAAATTGTATCAAGGCATCAAGCACTACCACCACATTAATTGAAATCGAACTTTTGTGCAATTACAATCTGTTTCTGCAATCTTGTTTACATTTCTGAAATTAAAAATGAAAATAGTACAAAAATAATACAACATAAACCTAATAAACCACTTTTCTAATTTTTTTTGTTCATATTCTTAGTCAAATTGCTATCTTTAAGCGTTTTATGTGCAATTATTAGTATTATAATTATGCTTTATGGTGTATATTATAGAGAAAAATGAGATGAGGTCAATGAAGAAAATCATTCTTTTAAAAGGAGTTGATGTAGGAAAAAGGTTGGGAACCCCTGTTTTATAGCATATCTCTGATCTAAGGAAGTATACACAAAATGAAACTTACCCAGCATATTAAGTGGGCTCCTAAGATTCGGTCAGTCACCTTGTCTGAAAGGACTTTGATGAAACCGTCAGTTTCTGCATTTGTTTTGGCTCTGCTATTTGCCACCATAGGAAATTTTCCAACTTTATACTGCACACCCTAAATATCAGTTTGAATAATTATAAAATAAGACAATACTATATAATTAAATTTATGTCTATATGATATGTAAAATGAAGTAAAATTTGATGTTTTCAACTGTATTCAAGAGAAAATCTTATGTTAAAAAACAATGTTACAGAAGAAAACGAAATCAATTTATAAAAATTCAAACTAATAAATATGCTGTTTTCCAAATTATTGAGTTAATGTTACAGAGATAAAATTTAAAGAAACATACAGGATAAAATATTTATAAAGATATAAGTAAGGAATTTATCTGGTGTTTTATTGTTTGATAACTTCAAGAGATATCTCAAATTTGGAATAAGAATTACCTTTAAAGTTTCGGTTCTAAATAAAAATCCATAATTAAATAATTATTATCATCAAAGTTCAACATACAAAATGAGCTTAATAAAGCTTAAAAATAAATTATTTTAAAATGACAGTTATAAAAATTTATACCATGAAGAATATAAAATTGCACCAAAAGCTCATTTAGCCTCAAGCACATAATCATACTGCAGTTACTAATATTTCTAAAAGAAAAGGGTTATTTTTTTACAACTGTTTTAATTCAACCATCAAGACACTCTCTAGCCAATCCATGGGTGGTTTCAAATTCAGTGAATGATAATAATAATGGGAATAAATATTTAGTTAAAGTAGCCAATTTTTCAGATGAGGATTTGCATATAAAGAAAAATACAAGATTAGTTAGTGTAGAACCAATTGTAGTGAGTAGAATGGAAGAGGCAGAAGTTAATGTGATAGGAGAAAAAGCAATAGATGAAGATCTTGAATAATTTGGGGGACAATTTGATTTGGTACATATACAAGATGAGAAGCAGAAATCTAAGCTGTTAGCTCTTTTACATAAACATTCGGATGTCTTTGCAGATTCAGTACAGGAATTGACTGGCTGTAACACTGTTTCCCATAGAAAATATTTATCTGATGAAGTACCAATTAGGCAAAAACCTTACAGGACTCCTCATGCATTAAAAGATGAATTAAAAACACAAATCAATCAGTTACTAGATGCAGGTATAATTTCTATCAGTGATTCTCCTTATGCTTCTCCAATAATTTTAGTTAAGAAGAAAAACAATTCTTATCGGTTAGTTTGTGATTATAGAAAGTTAAATGTGAAAACCCAACCTCTTCCATTTCCTTTACCATTAATCGCAGATTTATTAGATTCTTTACATGGGGCTAAATTTTATTCATCTCTCGATTTGTGCTCAGGCTATTGGCAGAGGAACTTAAATCCTGCAGACAGACACAAGACTGCCTTCTGCACTGATTTTGGTTTATATCAGTGGAATAGGTTACCACAAGGTTTGAAGATTGCTGCCTCCTCTTTCCAGAGATTGTTAGGAATTGTTTTAGCAGGTTTAAAAGAATGGAATATTAACACTTATTTGGATGATTTAATAATTGCTTCAGAAACCTTTGAGGAACACTTAGATAAATTAGATATGGTTTTTAAACGTCTAGGTACACATAATTTAAAAGTCAATCCTGCAAAATGTCAATTAGTTAAGGATAAAATTGTGTATTTAGGTTTCCAGGTAGTAGATGGCAAAATTCTGCCCGATTCACGTAATGTGGAAGCCGTGAGGAATTTTCCTATACCCAAGAATAAAAAGCAAGTCAGATCATTTTTAGGCCTTTGCAATTTCTATCGAAAATTTATCAAAAATTTTGCTCATATTACCATACCTTTAACAAATTTAACTAAACAGAAAGTCACTTTTGAATGGGGGGGATGTAGCTGATTTAGCGTTTAATGAACTTAAAGAGAATTTAGTATCTTATCCTTGTTTAATGTTACCAGATGTAAAAGAAAATTTCGTTTTAAATACTGATGCTTCGGGTTATGCAATTGGTGCTGTACTTAGTCAAAAAGGAGAGGATGGTATGAATCACCCAGTGGCATATGCAAGCAGACAACTTAATAATGCTGAAACAAGGTATAGTGTATTCGAGAGGGAAACATTAGCGGTAGTTTGGGCTATTAATTATTTCAGGCAGTACTTATATGGTAGAAAGTTTAAATTGTTTTGTGACCAGAAAGCTCTTTCTTATGCACTCAAGCTCAAAGATAGCGGTCGTGTTGCTAGATGGGTGTTAGCTCTTCAGAATTATGATTTTGATATTGAACATGTACCTGGGAAGATCAACGTACTGGCTGATGTTTTGTCGCGGTTAGTTAATGTAGCTACAGTCCAAGAAGTTGAGACAAAAATTAACCCTTTTCCTACTAATAGACTTAAATTAATGCAACAGACTGATAATAAATGTAAAAATTTAATTGATCAATTAAAGACTGTTTCAGAATTAAATATTAAAGGTAATACTTACTTTTTAAAAGACGATATTTTATATTGCATCCCAAAATATAATAAGTCAAAATTTAAAATAGAAAAACTATTTGTTCCCAAAACTTTAATATCAGAGGTACTTACTCTTGCCCACGACTCCATAACTTCAGCACACCCAGGTTTTAAGAGAACATTATATCGAGTGAAACAAAATTACTTTTGGCCAGGGATGTATAGACACATTGAAAATTATGTTTTATCCTGTGTATCATGTCTTGAATGGAGAGGTTTTAAAAGCAAACAAAAGGCTCCATTACAACGCATTCAAATAACTAGTAGACCTTTTGAAAGAATAGGTATGGATGCCGTTGATCCTCTACCAATCACTGAGGCAGGGAATAGATACATTCTGGTCTTCAGCGATTATTTTACAAGGTGGGTTGAGGCTTACCCAGTCACTGACATTAAGACGGAAACAGTAACAGCTACATTAGAAAAATTCATTTGCACGCATGGTATACCTGAACATATGATAACAGACAGGGGGATCTTCATTTTTAGCTCATAGTATTCAAAAAGTATACGAAAAGTTAGGGATAAATAAACATTTTTCTACAAGTTATCATCCTAGCACTGATGGTGTTGTGGAAAGGGTTAATGCTACCATCATTAACTCACTTAAACATCTGGTTGACTCTACTGAAAATGAGTGGGATAGGTACCTTCATTTTGCTGTTCTAGCTCACAGGACTGCTTTTCATTCAGCCATACAAGATACACCCGCACATCTGGTGTATGGTAGGGACCTTACTTTGCCGTTAACCCTTCTCACATCGCCATCTGTTAGATCATATGCAGATCAACGAGATTTAGCAAAAGATTTAAGAATTAGAATGCAGGAAGCTTTTAAAACAGTAAAAGAAAACTTAATTATAGCAGCCGAGAAACAAGAGAGTTATCGTTTAAAACATTATAAAGAATATAAAAGTAGGTGATTTAGTTATGTTGTTTACCCCAGCCACTAAGGTTGGACAATCTAAAAAGTTCACTAAATTCAATAGGGGCACATATAGAGTAAAGGAACACGCTAGTCCTGTTAATTATAAAATTGTTAATATTAATTCTCCTAGTGATGAACAGGTGGTACATGTAGATAGATTAACCTTAATTCCAGATAGAATAATTTTTCCTTCTTTAACAGTCCCAGAAGAAACAACTACCCCTCCCTCCCCTAAAGTAAATGTTAACAATCATGATGAATCTCAGTACAATTATATTGATGATCAAATAACTATGCCTTTCTTCCCACCCCTTACACGTAGACCATATTATCAATATATTATTCCCAACTTTTCTATATCGAATAATCAAACCCAAAGCAATGTTGTTAATAGTCAAAATGAACCAGCTTCTCCCTATGCTCTAGATGATATTGAAATATCTGATGTTAGTTTCCTAGATAATAATAGTGATTTTAGTAATGATTCAGTGGTTCAGGATACACATGCAAATGATAATGTGCAGTCTAATTTTAACTCGAGAAATAATAATTTGACAAACTCCCAAATTGTGACACGTAGTAAAAATACAAAGTCTACTGGCAAATGCAATTATAATTTAAGGCCCAGGGACAGTAATGGTTTTGTGAAGAAGGTTAATAACAAAAAATGAAATTGTGATTTTGTATTGAGTATATCTTTTGTATGTAGATTTTTTTTGGTGTTTGATAATTATAGTCAACATTTAGAGTACAGTGTGTTTATTACTTTGCATTTTTATATAGGGAATGTTGTTTGTACATCTATGGTGTAAATTTTTTTTTCCGGGAAAGAATTGTAACAGTTTTTGATGTGTAAAACTCAGATACAAGTGTGAGGACAATCAAATGTGAAAGAAAAAAAAAAAAAAAAAAAGTCCGTAGGTGCAACAATTTTATAGACTTTCAACAGTCAATAAGGCCCCATGGACTTGTTTGCGAACCACTTTGGTCTTCTCTGTGTCATGGCTCCCACTCATAAATTTTTAACCAACGTTTATCGTCAACAATATTGATGGAGGGCCGGTCTCATCTTCATACTGGCCAGGAGTAGACACATCCGCTGGCGGAGACATCTACGGAAGTGTGCAGAGGAGAGATGCCAATCCAATGTCAACAGTTAGTGCCTCATCAGACATCATGCCATGTAACATCTCATAGCGATTCATTAACGGTGAACTGCAGCTACAACTTTTCTCGAGATAGAGTGGGGTGCCGAGGTGCAGGGAGTGATCGATGGTGCAATCACATCAACTCACGTCTGAGATAGAAAAAATTCTCTGACGTAACATTGAACACTACTGATCACAGTGTTCATAATATCTGTGCCTCAACATCATATACTGGAAGAACTAAGTGGAGAAAATTTGTGTTTAGGACTTTAAACTCAGGAAGAGAACTATTATGTCGCAAAGTATTTCATTTTTTGTAAAAGAAGAAGGTTGTTGTGCAAAGTTTCTTATATTTTATACATTTTATCTACATTTTTTTTTTAAATCGAAGTTAGGTAGTGTGCTTATGTATTGGTCCATCATACGCTCATGCAATTTTTGGGACTCAAGTACTATAGTGTGTTAAGAGTGTATCGTATTTATGGATTCTTAACTTTTTTTTTTTTTTTTTGGTAGTGATTTTATGTTTTGGCTCAGCAGACAATCACGAATTATTTTGTAGCCAAACAAATTTCTTTTGCTTTTTGTGTGTGGGTGCTTCAGTTATTGTTTTTTTTATATACCTTTTGATTCCTTGAATGTATTTTGATTATATATATGTGTATACAATGGTTGTTCTCATTAGTAGTAGATATATGTGGTTCTGTATAAGTTCATGAAAATTTTTTGTGACAAAAAATTTTGTCCATCAGGGGGATAAAAGGTCCATCAGTAATAATGTTGTGCTGACATTTAAAGTTTTAAATATGAAATTAAATTAGTGTAATGACATTTAAAAGTTTAAGATATGAAATTATTATTACTATCATATAGGAAGCTGGTATATTATAATTTATTTATTTATTTTTTTTTTATTGGCTGGAGAACCTTTGTTTTAAATAATAGAAAACTAAATATTTTTTAAAGTTTCTACTCCTTTTCCGTTTCAATCCTGTCCCTTCCAGCTATGGGTAATTCAATACCTTCAGCAGTGCCATTTTGTCGTGAATCTGTGAACTCTCCCATGATCTCAGGGATTAGAACACCAGAACATCGGAATTTTAATGCTTTTAGCAAATCCCTGACTCCCCAGAAAGACCACCGAAGATTGAGATTCCGCGAAAGGGGGAAACATCTTGTTTACGTCTGTGGCGTGCAAGGATACAAACAGAGGCTTGGCGAGACTCCCCAATAGGAGAAGGAGAAGGAAGAACTACTTTTTCCGACGCGGATGTTTCAAGTAAAAAAGTGGCTCCGGAGTTGACAGGAAAAAAAGTCGGAGAGATGGGGACAGATTTTTACCTTGAGAGAGTCGCCCCCCTGACGCCTTGATGGAAAAAAGATGCGTTCCTGCAAGATGACGGAGGACTTGAATTCGCCAAGAGGCTTATAACTACTTTAAATTGGGCATGCCCTCCCTTAAACTCCCCTAAACTTTAATCTTTCCTATTTCATTTCTTTCTTTTTTTTTTTTAGACTGCAGTCATTAAACCGGTAATATGCATTTTATTTGATTTTTTTTAAATTAAAGTTTTAAATCAAGTTTTTTTTAAAAATTTTAACTTTTTTTGGGTTCTAACCAACCACCAACTTTTTGTTTTATTATTTCGTTATGTTTTTAATTCATTATAAAAAATATATGTGTGTCATCGGGGAATTGTGCCTCTTACTTGTCAAGTTTTAAATTTTGTTTGAGATTACGATATGAGTAATAGGAAGTTAAAGTTTAAATAAAATTTGTGTTTTACCCCTAAGCTTGTGTCTCGTCGTCAATTCTTTATTGAAGAGTAAGTTTTAGTTATTTCTTTTTTTTTGGGGTTAATTACAGAATCATTAAAGTACTCGCTACTTACTTTAGAACTTGGTTATTGCGGTTAAAATTAAATTCTTATTTTTTTACAACGCGCCTCAATCTAACGTTAATCCTTAAGATATTCTAAATTCATTTAAATTAATAATCTATACGTTAAAACATCAGTTAAAATTAAAATTAATAAAAAACCAATAAAAGATACAGTTACGACAAATGGTGCTGTGACCAGGATTCGAACCTGGGTTATTGCGGTTAAAATTAAATTTTTTTTTTTTAAAAGGTTTTCACAATGTGCCTCAATCTAACGTTAATCCTTAAGATATTCTAAATTCATTTAAATTAATAATCTATACGTTAAAACATCAGTTAAAATTAAAATTAATAAAAAAACAATAAAAGATACAGTTACGACATATCTCTTCGAGTATTACAGAATCATCTTTTAATGAAATTTTGTTGTGAGGTTTTTTTTTTTATCAAAAATTATTATTTTTCTATAAAAATATTTCAAAATTATTTGACGAGGATACTTCTAAAAACTATATATAATTGTTTTGAGGACTATATTATTTTCTTCTAAAATTATAAAACATTGGCTAGCAAAGCAAATACTAACTCTAATGTACAGTTATTAAAGTTAAATATTTCAAATATCATTATCTGTTCTAATGTCTATCAAAGTACAAAGAAATGAACTATCAAAGAATTAAATAATTTTCTTGAATTTAGAAATGATTTTTTCCAAAAATTATTCAAAGTTTTTATAAACCCATTTAAAAAATTTCTTGAATCTCAATTGATTAAAAAAAAATTGCAGTACCATATCTCTCTAGTTTCTAGAAGGGCTTGAAGATATCTAACCAAAGAACAAATCCTTTTTGCTCCTTTATAAACCACTCCAATACAAATAGAAATATTAAGAGTCAAATGATTTCTAGCAGCCCCCCCCCCCCCCAAAAAAAAAAAAAAAAAAACTGATCTCTTGCATGAAATTCCTTTGTGATTGAATCCAAAGGATTGAAATTTTTTTTGATCCTTCAAAGTTCATCCAGCTTAGAGCAAAAAAATTTTGCTCCTTGAAATTCTATCCTGATTAAAAATAAACCAATTTTTTTTTACAGAAACATCATTCTAAAATGTGATACAGTTTCATCATTCTAAAATGTGATTTAGGGTTCTTGTTAAGAATATAATTAAAATTTTTTCTTATTTACTTTTATTCTCTACCGTTTCATTCCCACGGTCAAAGTTCTAAAAAATGCTGCCCTATAACGTAAATAAACTCTCACGGTTACAGTATACATGAGTCGTTCACCCATTTCAGTTTTTTAAGCAGTTTTATTATGCAAATGCTGTTTATGCAAATATATCATCAAAGATATGCAGACTTTATCTGGGTAGTGATTGGATAGTAGAACCCACAGCTCAGGATATAAGGAAGACTTTTTGGAACTTTAAGTGAGTCTGCCTCTCTTGTTCAACCGATGTATGCCTTCCAGCCATAGTGCAGGTTATCATCCTGAGGATTTCGCCATCCAATGTGCAAGTAAAAACCATCCATACAGCTATCTTGAGATGCCATCTTTAAGGGAGGAAACGTCAGTAACTTATCGATGACTGCTGCGGGCTGATCAAGTTAGCATTAGTCTACAATGCTGCTATTAATATGACTGGGGATGCATGTAAACTGTTTAAAATATTTTTTTGTTAGAATGTAAATGAACGATGAATTACACATTCAACTTTTATAATTATTTGTGATGCTTTTACCTTAACTCCATGCACATACTTCACAGATTTTTTAAAAAATTTTGGGCTTACCCTATAGAGAGTTATTCCAACCCGTTATTTTACTCATTTTTAAATTTTTATTATCGAGCCGTTTTCATGATTAAGAACAGTTCTCATCTATGCTATGTAAGGTGCATACTATCCAATTTCCCAGAAGTAGGAAAAAAGACAGAATGATAACGGAATTCAATGCTATTTTCTTTTTGTATTCAAAATTAAAAATAAATACCATGTCATGAAGAAATATATAATATTTCTTACAAAAGAAATTAATGCCTTGTATGCATGAAATTATATGTACCTATACGTAATGGTAAAAGCCAATATTGTGGAAACAAATAAAGGTTCATGTAGCAAATTTAACACATGTTATTTCCATTTCAACCCAAAAATAGTTTTGAAAAAACACTGTTAGGAAAAGAATCCTTCTAATGCTAAACAAATAATCTGTTGAGTTTATTTGTAATTGTACACAGAAAGGCTTTGACTCAAAACAAAAACAAAGAAAAAAAATCTAATCTTACTTCTCAACTATTTAACCTTTAGCCTACGAGGCCCATTTTTCTGATTCCCTCTTTAGAACGGGAAATTTCGTACCCCTTTGTAAGAACTGCTATTAAGGGGGTTATATTATATATATATATATATATATATATATATATATATACACACACACACACACACACACACACAGTCAATTCCGGTTAATCGGGACATGATCATTTTGGTCCTAATAACCGGCTGGTCTGATTAAACAAACATGCCTTATGTTATAAGACAGGATTTGGTCTGAATAAGTGGCTGGTCTGATTAACTGGTGGTCCAATTAACCGGAATCGACTGTATATATGTATGTATGTATGTAGGATGAAAAATCCACCAGAGGGCACTGTAGGCAGCACCATAGTGAACGTCTACACATCAGGACATTTGGCGAGTAAAAGCTGACATATGCAGATGCAGCGGGCTGCATGTAATTGTTAAGACTGAAGGACAATATTATTATTCACATGTTTATCTTCTGTCATATTGCGTTTTAATGTGATGTGCCGACATTCATAACCTTTTTTAATAAATATTAGCCGGTAATCGAACATTTAGTTTCTTAAAATACCCCTGGACATTACTTTGGAACTTGTTTCTACTCCCGGATCTGACAGGGGGGGTATGGCCGCGATGAACTTTATGCCTTCGTGGATATTATTTCAATTTTAAACTAGGAGTGGCTCCAGCTCAAGTGAAAACAGGTAGGAGAATTTGGATTTATATTTACCTGCTAGCGAATGATTGATATATTATTGTTACAAAATGTATAAAAATTCAAAGAAAGAAGATTTAATCAATTTATTAAGTGAAATTGAGGAAACACCACCTGCTGGGTTGACAGTGGTACAGTTAAAGGGTAGAATTGAAGGATGTAAAGCCTTTAAAGATGACCCCGAACATGTTACAGAATTACTAACGTCCATAATTGAAGACAGACAATTGAAAACAAAAGTAGAGCGAGGAAAGAGCAGTTAGCTCTAGAAAACAAAAAAATTTAATTAGAGAAAATTAAACTTGCCCAATTAGAAAAACAGGTAGAATTAGAGAAAGTTAGGAGTCAAAGGGCAGATCGAAATGAATTCGCTGGTTCGAGAAGTGACACAGTGTCTAGTTCATGTAACCTAGAAAAATTGATTCACAGCATACGTACTTTAACAATTTATATTCCAGAAAAAACAGAAAATTTCAATTTGTTTTTTAGAACTTTAGAAAGGGCCTTTAAAACTAAAAAACGTACCAGATGAGTATAAAGCAGAAATTTTGATCAACCTTCTCGGTGATAAAGCGAAAAACATCTATTTTACATAAGTGAAGATGATATTAAATGTTACGATACCGTTAAGTCATTAATATGCAAAGAATTCCAACCTACTGCGCAAGAATGCCTAAGTAATTTTCGGAAGGCTAGAAGAGAAATCAATGAAACACATACGTAATTCTCGTCAAGATTATCGGCTAATTTTCAATATTATTGTAGTTTGCGTGAAGTTAATGATTTTGAAGCATTGTGTCAATTAATCGTATCCAATAAGCTTTTTCAAACTTTGGACAAAGAAGTTTCATCATACATCAATATAAAATTAGGGGAGACTTGGAAGAAACCAAAAGACCTAGCAAAAGAAATTGAGATATACTTTGTTAATAGAGGTAGATCTTTTAGTGAAGTAAATTTTCAGATGCAGGAAAACACTAATAAATTTCAGAAATTTACCAAAGAGGCTAAATACACTCTACCCCCTATGAGAAACAGCTCATTTAAATATAGATATCTGTCCAAAGAATGCTACACGTGTGGAAGTTTTAACCATCTTGCAAAATATTGCAGTAATCGAATCAAAAACCAAACCTAAAGACAATCTATTCCCTCAAAACAAAGTGAAAAAACTGAAAATAAATTGGTAGCTAAGTTAAAATCCCCTCTTCACAGTCACTTGAACGTGTGAATATTAACATTTATGGAAATGTAATTAAAGCATTAATTTATTCAGGGAGCGAAATTTGTGTTTTAAATCCGAAATACATCCCAAACGTCTCAATCAAGTGTGACAGGGAAATTGAACTAATTTCAGCCTTTGGAGAAAAAATAACTGCAGATACTGCGACAATTTCTGTCTGGCTGGAAGATTAAATTGCGCTGTCACAGATAAATTACACATACCATTTATTATTCCTCCTAAAGTTTTACATGCATTAAAAGAAACAATCTATAAACATCCGGTATCTGTCGAACAAAGTGATGACTCAGGGATTCATACTTCTGAGCAAGATCTTTTCCCTAGAATGAGTAATCATGAAATACAAACGGGATTAAGTGATAAGCAGAGTTTAGAATAGTGTTTCGAAAACTAAAGCGAAAAAGGATTTGAATCTTTTTTAGTTAATTTATCGCTGACTGAGGACTGTCTTTATGATTTGAGCCATATTTCGAACGTGGAGATAAAAGATGAATTAAATAAGTTAATTTCCGATTACGAAATCCAACACCGCCCTAGTGAACATATGAGACATGTCGATGCACTTAGAAGACATCCAGTTATGAGTGTCACATGCAAAGGTATAACACACAAAATAATTAAGTCCCAAGAAGATGACGAGTATATAGAAACCATTAAAAAATTATTGGAAGGTGGTAAGACAATGGATTATATTTTGAAGAACAATGTACTATATAAAATTGTAAACGATTCAGAAGTCTTGGTAGTACAGCAAATGATGCAGGCCGAGGTTGTTAGAAATACTTATCAGTTAGGACATTTTGGCATAGCAAAAACTGAGGATGTAGTTAAACGCGATTTTTATTTTCCCAACCTTAAAAAATGTGTTGAAAATGTCATAAATAACTGTGTTAAATGTATCTTAGTAAATAAGAAAGCAGGAAAAGCAGAAGGTTTGTTAAATCCGATTCCTAAAGAAGACGTGCTTTTGTCTACTTACCATGTTGATTTTATTGGTCTCCTTCCGACCACAAACAAAATTTACAATCACATCTTTAGCGTGATAGATGCTTTCACAAAGTTTGCGTTGTTATATCCCGTAAAGAATGTATCTGCCCAAGATGCCATAGCGCGGTTAAAACAACAGCAAGCAATATTTGGAAATCCTCACTGTATTATCTCTGATCGTGGTGGTGCATTTATTTCCAAGGAATTTCAAAACTATTGTGAGTACGAAAATATTGAACACATAAAAGTTACAACGGGAGTTCCAAGAGGAAACGGACAGGTAGAGCGATTACATGCAACGTTGATCCCGATCCTATCCAAATTATCATTAGACGATCCAAACAAGTGGTACAAACATGTAGACATATTGCAAAGAATGATCAATTCAACAATATTGAGAAGAACCAGAAAGACACCATTCGAATTGTTAACAGGAGTCAAGATGAGAAGCAGAGAGGAATTCAGAATTCTAGAAATCTTAGAAGAAGAAAGAATCAACTTTATGATGAATAACCTTAAAGAGATCTGCGAGGAGGCGAAGAAGAATATTTTAAAAATACAAGAAGAATACTGAAGAGGATTTGACAAGAAAAGGAAAAAAAATCCCATGTCTATAAAGAAGGAGACCTTGTGGCTATCCAACATACTCAATTCGGTAGTGGAATGAAGGCCAAAATTTCTCGGACCCTACGAAGTGATCCGTGTAAATCCCAAGGACAGATACAAAGAAACTTGGAGAACATGAAGATCCAAACCTGACCAATACTTCGGCTGATCTGTTAAAACCGTGGACTAACTAACCTGTCCACACAAGTCTTTGTAAATACCCTCTCTCTCCCCGTTTTATTTTTTTTTCAGATTTGTTCCCATGCAGCAAGGACACTGCAGGTCTGATGGCCGAGCGCTGTAGGATGAAAAATCCACCAGAGGGCGCTGTAGGCAGCGCCATAGTGAACGTCTATGCATCTGGATATTCGGCAAGTGGAAGCTGGCATATGCAGACACAGCGGGCTGCATATAATTGTTAAGACAAAAGGACAATATTAGTATTCACGTGTTTATCTTCTGTCGTATTGTGTTTTAATGTGATGTGCCGACATTTCTAACCTTTAATAAATATTAGTCGGTAATTACTTTGGAACTTGTTTCTACTCCTGGATCTGACATATACAGAGGCTGTTTGCACATTTTTTAGACGATTTTGGTAAGCGGTAAAAAAAATCGTTTGCTGCAAAAGAAATAATTGCAATTGTACTATGTTTTTAAAAGTCAAAATTATCGTCTGCGCCTTGAAAGTTTTGTTTTTATTCAAAATGGCATTTTTAACAAAGCAGTGGTCCGAAGGCTACATTTATGCTCTTTCCAAAGAGAAATATGCATACTCCGTTATCCAAAAACGATGTGAGAGTCATGGTTTTGTGATATCTAAAGCGTCGATAGGTAATATCGTCAACAAGAAAGTAATAAAGGGCAAATTGGAGCCTCAAGTGGGACAAAAATTCCAAACAAGTATCCAAGGAAAAAACGGACATCTTCGACTATTGCAAAGGTATGTTGTTTAATGTTAAAAGAAAATCCCCCTAGTCAAAGGACAGCTGCAAAATCATTAAAATGCTCGGTGTCCACTTTAAACAAAATGATAAAAGTTGATTTAAATCTTAAGAAAGCGAAAAAACGCAATGTGCATCGTCTTCTTCCAAATCATATCGCTGAACGCAGGACACGCTGCAGAATTCTATATGAGAAAAACTTATCCAAAGAAAAAAGGAAAACAATTGTCACAATAGATGAATCATGGGTGTATTTAAATGATTGCAATAAAAAAGAGCCATTTATTATCATAAAAGGGGAGAAAAAAATTTAAGTACATGGTTCAAAGAATCGAAAGAAAGTTTTTCTAAGGGATTCATGATTGTTGCTGGTTTTTCTTATAATGGCAAGTTAAAAATAAAGAGAGTGATGACTAAACTCCAAATACTATCAGGAACATATTTTATCGCCAATTTTTCTGAATGAAATACCATCGCTTTACCCACAGTGCCATCAATCTGTGAGACTCCATCAGGACAAAGCTAGCAGTCACACATCAAAATCCACTGTAAATTTCCTAAAAGAAATGGAACAAAAAACTGGTATCAAGGCCATACCCTTCACTGATATCCCTACTAAATCTCCTGATGTATCACCTATGGATTTTTGTGCTTTTGGACTTTTAAAATCTGCATTATCTAAACGTCGTCCCAAAACCCTTACAGGACTCTGGAAAGCTGTTCAGGAGGAATGGGATAGAATACCTCTTCTGACACTTCAAAAGGCATTATTATTCTGGAAATTGCGGTGTCGAAAGATAGTTCAGAATAAGGGATGTCAAATAGAACATTTAAAACACAAGAATTTTATGTAATTTAGTTTTGTGAATACAATATACATCGTCTAAAAAATGTGTGAACAGCCTCTGTATATATATATATTCATTCTTGGACCCATATTCTTGGGATACATGCTATCCCACCCCATAAGAAAAAGGTTAACCTATATAATGGATTATTAGTTTATCAGATAATGCTGGGATCTGGGATGCTTGAAACAATTTTCTGTATAGAAGTATCTTGAAAGTTCCAAAATTTAAAATTTTAGCTACATCAGAATAGCTTAACAATCTTTCAAAATTCTCTAAAGAGGAAAAGGAGCTAAATCTTAAAGGAGAGATAATTTTCGTTCCGGCTTTGCTTTGAGTAAGGAATTGTTAAGGCTCGAAACAATTCCTTACTCAAAGCAAATGAATTAATTGCTCTGGGTCAAATAAATATTTGGAATGATAAAAATCTTTAGGAGCTAAATCAAATCCATCCCAAAATAATTGTTTCATGTGGATAAATAAATAAGAAATTTCACAAAAACCAATTCAATCAGAAATTGGTTCATATCCATTTCAAGCACTTGTTTCTAGAATAGTTACTTTTAATTCAATGTGACATGCTGTAGTTATTTTAATAAAATAACAAACCAACAGTATGTCTAAATAAAAACATAACTAAAGATAGATATTTAAAAAATTAGAACCTCTTTCTTTAGCTGTTCCTCACTTTTACCAATCCAAGCAACTTCTGGATGTGTGTAGATTACGGAAGGAACACAGTTGTAGTCTATATGAACTGCTCCACCAGCAATTCCTTCAACACATAAAATACCTACACAAAAGAAACACTTCACTTTTACTTTTAAAGTAGCAAATTACAATTTAAATATCCCTTTGTTATCAGGAAATTAATTAGTACAAATTTTATTTATTATTTTGATAGTTTGTGCATTGTAAAACAATAATAATAAAATACAATATTATAATAAAGGAATTTGGTGGCAAAGTTTGATGTTTCAATTTGGAATTAAATTTTGCCATTTACTTGAATACCTATTGCTATACAGGTCACATAGGAAATGAGAGAAAAAATATACATACAAATGAAGGACTAAGTTTTACACAAGCAGAATAATTTTATTCATCACACTAAACCAGAGGTTCCCAACCCGTAGAAGTCCGCGGACCACTACGCCAAAAATTGAACCATGTGCAGACCTCTCTCCCCGACTTGAGGGGGGAACCTTCCAGGGGGCATGAGGGGTATATAATATTCCTCACCTGATAATCATCGGATATGTTCCACCCATCTAGTTCAATGAACATTGCTTTCAAAATCCCCATTTATTTGGCAATTTATTATATGTGGTGCCGGACCACTCATGAGTCTATCGCGGACCACCTGTGGTCTGCAGACCAACAGTTGGGAACCACTGTTCTAAACAGAATATGGATGCATAGTTAAACCTTGTTTTAGCATTAGCAGATTTCTTAATTTGTAAATTCAAAATCAATAATAGCAATTTACTACCATGTTTACCCGAAAATAAGACCTAATAGGAAAATAACCCCTAACATGATTTTTCAGGATACTCATAATATAAACCCTATCCCAAAAATAAGCCCCACTTAAAATCGTCAATAGTGTTTTGATCTCTGTTTTAACTGAAACTGAAAATTGAGGTTTTGAACTCTAATAATCCAAACCGAAAACCGTAGAAAATTGGTATTGTTATTTGCTTTTTTCAGATCAAATCTCTAAAAGTTCATAAAAAAATGCATTATAACTCAAGCTAAAACTCATGCTTGGTGTTTTGTTTTGTTGTGTTATCTTTATTCGGGTGAAACCCAAATTTTTTTTCCTTTCCGTTCTTTTAGTTTCTATCCTTAATTTCTCTTTATTTTGAAAGCTATAGCGAATCCCTAAGACTTTTTATTTTATTTTTATTTTTATTCTAACTTAATAATGCTAGCAATTAAGATCAAAGTTGAAACAGGGTTTTTATTATTAATTCGCCAGCCACAAATCTTATTAATCTTCTTATGTTATTGATTTTTGTTCTATTATTAGTGTGTAATCAGTATTAGAATTGTGTTTATCGAAATAGTGTTGTGTTAACTAAAATTTGTTACGTCGGATTAATATTTAAAAGAATGAATGTATAGGGAGGATTATTAAAATTGTACAAGTATGTTATGTGTGAATCAACTGTCCAAATAAAATGTTAAGTTAAATGTTATCTGTCGTTTGTCGTCTTTACCAGTGTTGAGTGAAGATTATTTTTATTTCAGCATTATTGAAGATTATTTTTATTTCAGCAGATGTGAGTTAGGTTTTTCTTTTAGGAGAAGTAAATTTTGTTTTAGGTGTGCTTCTAGAAAAGGGAAGTAGTTTTCTTTAATTTTCTAATGATTTTAATTTAATTTAATTTTTATTATCCTTGCTCATATCCACCACAGTGGAGTAGACAGTTAAACGAACCTGGTATGAAGTTAAAATTATATGTTATTGGGTTATTGCAATTAAAATTAAATTCCTTTTTTTTTTGAGGTTTTCACAACGCGCCTCAACATAATTACATCAACTTAATTTCAACAATCAAATTTTTTTATTAAAATGTACCAATCTACTTCCTTTTACGTTCCAACAGTTTATACAAATTTTTGTTTTTATCGGAATCCCAAATTTTGCTCGCTTAAGTTTATTTATAATTTCTCTAAGTCTTTAATATTAAATTAAATAATAAAATTCATCTATAAATCAAAAGTATTGAATGTTCACATCACATGATATCAAGATATGTAGACATAACATATAAATGCATCTCTATAAATCTATGTAAAGTTATGAAAAATATATATGCATAAAAATCAAGTACAGGTTACCCTCCTATAACACGGTAGATAGGTTCCTAAAAATGCTGTGTTGTGTGAAACCGTGTTATATGAGACCCAGAGACAGTTCAAAAAAGGGGGGTTACGTTCCGAAAACTTATTAAAAACAAACATTTTGTTTTTTAAATTCCATATAAGCAACTTAATTTTTATTAAAAGTATAAATGTATATATAACACAAAACGAAAAGAAACAAAAAAAAAATTATTTTTTCATTTAATGCGACCTTAATTTAATAAATATCTTCCTCATCACTGCTCAGTACAATCAAACGAGAACGTTTTTTCGGTTGAACGATATCACCTTCTCTTTCGGAACCTTTTTCTTCATTTAGATTTTTTGCACCTTCTATCCTCTTTAAAAAAATCTGTAATTTTGGTTTATTTGCTGGTTCTTACAATGTCATTATAGATGAATTCATGGTATGGAGATAGACAATTTTGCAGCTCTCTTTTGCATTTTCGGCTTCTTTCAGTGGAAGGGTCTGCATTCAGGAAAAATGATTCAAGACCTTCAGCTAAGCTTAGGCCTTCTTGTAATTTTATAGAGTCATAAATGAATAAATTATAATTTGTTTATTCATTTTCCCGTAAAGCCACCATAGTTCATTAATCCTTCCCATCATTATTTTAAGTTAATTTAGTTTTTAAATGTGTTAAACAAAAATCATGTTATCTAGTGCTATAGAAGTACAGTGTTGTACAAAGGTTTTTGCAATTTTTTTATGATGTTAGAGCGAAACCCTGTTACAGGTTGCAGTGTTATATGAGGGTTCCCACAATTTTTCTTATCGTGTTAGAGCGAAACCGTGTTGTAAGATGCTGTGCTATAGGAGGGATACCTGTATTGTGTTTATTTCTTAACATATTAATACAAAAAATGCCTTTCAACAGCAAAATATTAGAAACAATAGCAACATAAAATAATTTCGTAATTCTACAGTAAAAAGTAATATTCTGCAACAGTAAGTGAAAAAATAACACAATAATAAACTTGAATTGATCTTAGGCTACAAAACATGCGGGAATTCGATTGAACCGATGACTGAGAGAGCTTTGAAAATTTTTGCACATAAATATATACATAAATGTATATTGTCGTAAATTAATAAATGTAAATTTTTGTGCATGAAAAAAATAAGACTTCCCCTGAAAATAAGCCCTTATGTGTCTTTTGGAGCAAAAATTAATATAAGACCTGGTCTTATTGTTGGGGAAACACGGTATCATGCAAAAATTATTTTAAAAAGTGTAAACATAATAACTTACTTTATTTTGTTCATTAAACTTTCATAGTTTTAATGCTGGAAAAATCCACAGTATGCAATATCACACACTGAGCATATACTCTAGTAATGTTCTGTAACCTTTTCTGTGAGTTAGCCTATCTGGTTACTACTATAAACTTATATAAATTTATACATGTTCTCATACAATGGGTTTTTTTATTTTTCAGTAAGTTGTAAATGTCAAAAGTATTAAAAGTTAAAGAACGGGTATCTACAAAAATCTGTAATTTTTCTACACTTGCATTAAGTCTAAAACCCGTTTGACATTTTGTTAAGGAGTTTTTATGTTGAAAACTAAATCTTTGGAAACAGGAAGACAAAAAAATAGTGTTTGGGGTCTCATAAAAGTTTACACCTATGAAATATTTTAAAGTGTTAATACATCGAAAACTCTTAATTTGTAAGAATATTTTATTAGCAATCTTGGAAAACTGGTAAAAAAAAATTAGTAAAAAACTTTTTGAAATGATACATGTTATTACAATACCTACAAAGTGCATTATAAGAACTGATCTAAGATACAAGTAAATCTGTTAAACATTTAAACAGACTTTAAATTTGTAAGATATTTATGCTGAGCATTAATATTTTGTTAAAAATTTTAAGAGACTATAGACAAATACTCCACAAAGTAAAATTCCAATAAAATCTGTCAGCAGCAGTCATTTAGGGTTTCATTTCACATAAAAACATTAACAACCAATATTAAAGTAATATTAGGCACATTTAATTTTTAAAAATTTCTCATTTTTTGATGTTTGCTCCTTATAGATGAAATTACCCTTTTAAAAAGAAACCTTGCTGTTCAGATTATGGAATATTTTGGCTATTCATTTTACTTCACTATTCTGAATAGTTACTGGAATTGAATATTGTCTCTAATCAATATATTTTACTCATCAGTTTTAAAAACAAAATATAATTAAATTTTCAAACAAATTACTTGAATATTTTACTAAATTTATAGGCAACACAAATTCAAAAATTTATTCCATGCTTAAAAACAGGAATTATTCTTTCATTTACTCTGGAATAACAGAAGATACTGAAGTGTATCCTTTCTTTTATCGTAATTGAACCCTTATACATAATATTATTACTCATCTGTTTCCTATTATTACAAAATTTGTAATCTTTCCACATTAATAAAAAAATGTAACATTGATTTAAGAAACCTTTTCACTATGTTTTATTCTTAATTAAAGTGAGTTCCTTTGGTAGAGCATTAGCAGTTCATTTAGTTTTAAATTTAATTTATTGAATAAAATATTTACCCTCATCTTCTGCTTTATGAGCTAGCATAGGTCCTGGAATACAATCTCCAATGGCATAAATGCTGAAATATAAATTTTACTGGCATTAAAAAAAGTAATTTTTCAAGTAACAAGAAAAATTATAACCATGAAAATACATTTTTCAAAGATGACTAATTTTAGCACAAAAAAATAATACAGGGTGTCCGTGCTAAGAGTCATGACTTATTTTTACGGAACTACCCATTAGAATTTTTAAAAAAATTATTTAAATAGAAAGAACTTCTCATCAAGTTTTAATATCAATCATAGACTTCGATCATGGTATCATAGATTTTGATGTGTGCACCTTTTGTAGCACAGCAAATGTCTAAATGGTAATCCAGTTCTCTCCAAGTGTTTCATAGCATATCAGGAGTTATTACACGAATTGCTTGAACAATACGCTTCTTCAACTCATCCACAGTTTCAATTTTTTGTTTATACACAACAGGTTTAATGAATCCCCAAGCAAAAAAGTCTAATAATGCCTGATATACTACGAAACACTTGGAGAGAACTGGAATACCATTTAAACGTTAGTTATGCTACGAAAGGAGCACACATCAAAATCTATGATACTATGATAGAAATCTATGATTGATATTAAAACTTGGAGATATGTTCTTTCATATACATAAATTTTTTTAAATTATTATGGGTAGTTCTGTAAAAATTGTCACGATGTTTGGATACCTTTAGCCCAAACACCTTGTACTTTTAAGAAGTAAGAAGCCATAAAATATGTCTGAACAATTTAAATTTAAATAATGAAATGGAATCTACTTACTTTGGAACAGTACTCTGAAACCTGCTATTTACAATGATTCTACCCCTTTCATCAGTTTTGACACCTACAGTGTCAAGACCTAAGTTGGCAGTATAAGGCCGACGTCCCACGCACACCAGCAATACATCACACTCAAGCTAAAATTAAGAGCAAAATTTAATGAAGTTTGTTTTTATTATAGCTTTAAGAACTGATTTCAGCATGATATGATAAGTTAATAAATCTTTACTCATCAATTCATCATAACTAATTTGCAAATGGAACTGAAACTTGCTGAAAATTTTAAAACTTATCACTATGATTTTAATGAAAACAATTTTTTTTTATTGCTTAAGATTTGATTTATTATTTATGTATTACCTGCTATAGAAAACCTGCTATTATTTATGTATTACCTGCTATTAAAAAATGCGAATTTCCATTACTTCAGAACAGAGTTAAAGATAAGACTGAGAAATCCAACACCAATGATTTTAAAAATCACATCCCTCTCTGTATGTACTATTTTTCAAAATTAAGATATCGACACTTTATCATTACATCAAATAAGAAATTGTTGGGGAAATTTTTTTTTTCACTTAAAAAAATGGAGTAAAAATTCAGCATGTACTAAAATATAGTGTGGATTACATCACTCTCTGTATGTACTATTGTTCAATATTCATTTGCTTAATCATATTAAATAATAAATTGTTGGAAAAATTTCTTCACATATAAAAATGGAGTAAATTTTCATCACGTACTGAAAAAAGTGTAGAAAATTAACTATTACTGGCTCTTGGTTGCTATGCCGGCGACAATTAAGCCTAACTTTGCGATCATTTATGCTCTCTTTCACGCCTCTCAAAACGAATTATTTCTTCTTCGCTTTCTTTCTTGAAACTGTTCCCAAATATCACTTGATCATGCAGCTCGCTTTCGAGTATTCCTGATTTCAGTGCGTAAATCCATGTTGACATGCGGTTGCAAATTGTGGACGGCCGGTAATGTTTACATCTGGTAGTTGTAGCCGTTGCCATTCAGAGTGTAGAAATATCGTCGATTTTTGAGCTGCATACCTATGCATTTTATATATATAGATTTTAAATTGGGCTTATCAGTATTCAGATTATAGAATCCTACTAACCTCTTCCTTTTTACTGGGATCTTTGGCAGCTTCAATGCTAACAGATACTTTACCACCCTGTTTTGTGGCACCAGTCACCTTCGTATCAAGTTTGAACTTCATGCCTTGCTTCGTTAAAATTCTCTGAAAGTTTTTAGCAATGTCTAAATCGATTCCTACTCCACCAACATTTGACAAAAATTCAACAGCAATGACCTCAGACCCTAAACGACTCCATACAGATCCCTAAAAGTATTAAAATAAAAATAATTAAAAGTACATTACAGAAAAGTACACAAGAAGTTAGAAAATAAGAAATGGAAAACAAAGAAGTGAACTTCAAGGAAACTTTTATGAACTAAAAATTTACGAATACTGGAAAATTTTGTTTGTTTTTCATACTAGATCAGTGATGAGTATCATTTACTTTCTGTGAATTATTTAAAGTAAAATGGTAAAGTTTAACTACTTATACATGAAACAGCCAAATTTTATCAGTAAAAAAATTCAATTAGGAACCTTACTGATATGACTTAGATAACTGAAGTTTCATTGCAGTTATTTGAATCATGTAACAAAATTTTTAGAGAAAATAATTAGGTAGAGGATTGATATAAAAGATTATTATTCCATTCATAAAGAAAAATAAATTAAGTACCAATGAGATGCAATGGATTTAAACAAAACAAAACATAGAAGCAATCTGCTAAACAAGTGATATGCTTTCTAAGATCAAATTATAATATTTATATTAACTACATAATATTAAATCCATAGAAAAACTATACTTTTATTACTACTAGTATTGTCTTGAATCACAACTTTTTTTTAAAATTTGCACCATAATGACCAAACTTAAAACAATTTTTAACATTTAAAATTTACACACAGACCAGTTTTACAGAATTCCTTCTTTAGCTTAAGTCTATCACAGGCGATAGACGTGGAAGAAAAAGAAATAAAATTAAAAATAATAATAAGTCTTATTATTAAACTCTTAGGAAAATTTTTGATGCTGAAATAAATACAATACATTCTTCTGAATATAACGAAACATTTAAAATATACATATATTATAACGTCAAGCATTAGATATTTTTACTATGTTTTTATTAACTCTCTTTCTTGTTTCACTGTTTGTTTGTGAGTGTGTGTGTTTGTTTGTTTTTTCGGTACAAATCTTGCAATCGATTTTTAACTAACTTCCTGACTAGCTAGACATTTGAAACTTTTAGAATAGCTCAGAACACAATGGCAATGCATTATTTTAATACTTTTAGCCATCTTTAAGCAGGATTGAATTCTTTTTCAGTTAACTTTGTTTTGTAGACTAGTGCAGCCATCTATCGGCTGGGATGGGGACGAAAAGTTAAACGCAAGTCAACTTCCAATTAACTTCATTTTCTTTCAAGTTGATGGGATAATTCATCAAAATATTTTAAAAAGTATTTATTCATACATAGAATTGTCAAGTTTATATGATTCAACAGAAAATTTAAAAACATGGTATATAAAAAGTTCTTTTTATCTTGTAATTATTAATTTGCATTTAGTAACTTACCAATTCTAAACCAATGACTCCAGCTCCAATCAGAACAAGTTTTTCTGGAACTTTTTCTAAAGAAAGAGCTCCAGTTGAAGAAACAATCTGAGTCTCATCAACCTAATATACATATAAAGGAAAGATTTTTAGTTAACTATATTTTAAGAACAAACAAGGTTCTTACAAGGATATTTTAAGAAAATATCCTTGTAAGAACTAGGTTCATTACAAGAAAAAAGGATATTTTCTAGAGCAACATATATACACTCTTTAAATACTGTTTATTCCATTAACTGTTTGAATATTTATCTATATTAGTTTCCTTGGAAAAAAGATAATGGGTTATGTGTAGTGGTCAGTTTAAGAATAAAATAGAGCCATTAACCCAATTTGAATCCTTTAGGTGGTTTATCAGTTGACCTTGCAGATCTCTAACCCTTATGTTAAACTATCGAGAATTTTTCTCTCAGAATTTTTCCAAAACTATAGATCAACAAATTAATATTTTTGAATTGCGTTTTCGGCATTTGAAAATAAATATGTAAATGCATTGCACGTGTTTTTCATAAATCTTTAAATTTTAATTTAATTTTAAAAAAAAAAATTTAATTTTGTAAGCGATAAGCATCAGATATTAAATCCTCTGTAAAACCTTAACAATGGAGCAGTTTCGAATTTTAGCATTCTTTATTTAAATATCTAATTTTGTAAGCAAAAATATGCTTTTGCAAATCTGTAATCAAAAGAAAATGTCCCACGGCTTAATATTGGGATTTAAGATCTGCAATATCAAGCAAGGTAGCTTTAGACTAAGATAACAAAATGTACAGAAAGTAATGAAAATACTGAATTACTATATCAGTTTTAATGTTTACAAAGTGTTCTATATAACATATATTTACAAATACACTTAAAATGATTCCACACAATGTATGTGCTTCAATGCTTAAAACACAGGAGGGAAAATTCAATAGTTCACACATATCAAACAGTGTAAGAAAACAAGAGATTCAAGCAGTTGACATATATAGCAATAACTAACAAATTTGGTTTGGTTGATAGCACTATGGTGATTTTGTACTACACAAGGGCTAATTAGATCGGGACCTACAGCTTAGAGCTGATTCCAAACAGCTACAAATATCCATGCCAATAGTGGAACTCGAACCCACAGACTCTGGTACTGGAAGCCAGCACCCTAGTCATTTAGCCATTGTCCGGAACTAATAAATTTGGAATCTGCTGTTGTGTAAACACACTGAATAATGCTCAGGTTGCAAAATTACCCAAAACCTTGTTTTATTTTATTCATTTATTTGAGCCTGCACATTCAAAACATCTTTCAACTACTTGCTTTTATACACATCTCAACAGGATATGTTATGTATATAAAAGGCAAAGCAAAAAAATACTGTCCAAATCATTGATTAAAATGTCTGTAATAGAAAATTTCAAAATATAGGAAAATATTACAGAAATTCAGCATTTTCATAGTGTCAAAGCATTAACTGATAGTAATATTTCAACATAATATTTCTCTAGATTTTCAGTCCATGAAAGTTCCATGAACTGTATCAAAATATTAAAATTTTATTAATCGCAAACTGTCAAGAAAAAAAAAACCATTACAATATTATCAATACCTCTATTAAAAATAAGGCTTTAGAATTTTCATAGAGAAGGTCATTTCCAATATCCTGTACATAATGATGTTTGTTTTGATGTCTACTTAAAAATGTTTAAAGCAAAACATAATACTCAATGTCTTTAGTGACACTGTTGAAATAAAGTTTATTATTCTCTAAGAATGTTAGTTCCTATCTTAATTCCACTGTTCAGATTTTGTTTTCAGTTTCTTCCTGTACATCTCTCTCACTCTCTCTTTCTATCTATATATATATATATATATATTTCACTATGGAGTACATTCAATTAAATACAACGGTCAATATATGTAATTAATGCCAAATATATATATATATATATATTTATAATAAATACAATGGTTAATGTATGCAATTAATGTAAATATACATATATATATTTATAAAAAAATCGTTAAATTTTATCTTTTAGCGTATTTTAATATTTTTTTTTGGCCAATTTATTTCGTTGTTATGCCCGTGACGCAAAATTAATTTAAAGTATCCCAAAAAGAAACAAAACCACATGATCAGAATTTAATAAATTCAATTCTAAAAATTCATCTTTAAAAATTCACCAAAAATCTGAAAATGGAGGTAAAGATTTGAAAAAGATTTCATTTTAAAGGAACTTTTATGATCTTTCTTGTGATATAAATTTTGTAACCCTCAGATTATTATTTTAAATGCAAACTTAAAAAAGTTACAAAAACAGCTTAAAAAATTTTAAAAATCTAAAAAGAATTTTTCTGGAACTGTTTTATAAATATATATATATATATATATGCAGTGGAATCTCGATCTATCATTTTCGAAGGGACTGACTAAACTAAACAATGAATGCGGGAACATACAAAAAATATTAACATACCTAAAAGTTTGATATCTCTAAAATATATTTACTCACATGCATAAATGCATACATATCTGTTGTGTAATTGAAGATAAAATTACAAAGTCGTACTGAAATCCCAGATAATAATAATAAAAAAAGAAATACACCTAAATACACAGGAATTTTATTCAATTAAAATAGTCTTTAATCTTCGTTTGTTTTTTGGGCAGTTTTCTCACAAGTAAACAATATTTTTTCTGTGTTGCAAATTGCATTCTTTTCGGTATCAGTTATTGTGTGAGAGTATAAAAAACTTTTCAATTTTTCCACCGCCAAGCATGCTTCTGAAAACGAAGGTACAGGTAGTGGACTTCTTCAATAATTTTTAATCTTTCTTGAAGAGTACGTATTTTTTTCGCTGAATGATGCATTTGAAATTTAAAAAAAATATCTATAGTACAAGCTATGAAAAACTAAAGAGATAATCTCAGACGTGCACCACTATGTTTGACCGTTCAGCAAGTCTCAATACTTTTCAAAGTGGGTAGGGGAAGCGGTGGCCATGAATCGTTTGTAACTAGAACCATTCCATTACACTGGATGGGGCCCAACATAAGACCACCAGGAAGTTCTGCCTATATCCCATTGGCCAGTGTAGACAGCAGCAATAAGAAACTTGTCACACCCTAGACAAAACACCAGGGCACCTCTATCCCAATGCCAAAAGAAAAGCCACATGGCAGCAGGAACCGCTCAGGTCGGCTGATTGTCAGCCTTAATTGATAAGAACAGAAATGTTGAATAGACAGAGAATTTGGAATGCATTGCCGAAAATGGGATACTCCAGAGGCTAAAGAATTAAGGAACACCAATGACGAACAAATAATAGGAGTGGCATGATAACGCGAAAACATGCTAAACAGGAGAGAACAAAAACACGAGAGTTTGCATCTCAAATGTACTGCTCATTGTTTAATTAAAGCATCATTCTAGCTCAATCCAGACATTTATATTTCTGGTTCAGTTATTATGAAAAAATGATCGATCCGATAAATTTATATAAAGCGCCGATATTCTGAACGAATATTGAGGGAAATTGATGGATCGAGGAATGATCCATGCGGTCTACTTTTGCTTGTTTTCTATGGAATTTATTCGGGACTGGGTGAAATAAACGATACATATGAGAAAACGATCATTCGGGGAATGATCGATCGAGATTCCACTGTGTATATATATATATATATATATATATATACACACACACACAGTGGAAACCTCGATCCATTGTTTTCAAAGAGACTTATTGCACTAAACAATAAATGCAGGAAAACTACAGATGCAGGAGCATATTAAAGAACTATTATCATCAGGAGTGGATGAAATATATGTCACACAAAGGAAAACAGTTATTCTGGGAATCATTATTGAGGTTCCACTGTATATATATATATAGAAATATATTAAGAGAGTTAAGACAGATTGACAGAAAGAAAGAAAAAGGGAGGGACATACATATACACACCATGAACACTAACTCATTTTAGGGATCAAAATATTGAAATCATTAGAGTTGGTAGAAGGTCAATTTTCGACTATTTTTTTATTGAGGTATAGAAACTGAAAAAAATCTGGTTATTTATAAATGGAGATATGAAATGAAAAAAAAAATTAGTTACCCTATAAATGCAAATTATGATTTTCATTTTAAAGATAAGAAAATAAAATTGAACAATTTTTTCATTTTGCAAATGAAATAAAATTAGAATTTTAAAAAATTGCAAAAGGAAATTAATAAGAATCAATATATACTTATTTATAATGTTAAATATATTTAACATAATAAATATAAATTTCTAAAAAAATTTTAATTTGAAAAAATACTAAAATGTTAATGGTGTCATGATTCAGGGAATGTCAGTACTTAAATTTCTAGTATCACACTAATAGGACTAAGATAGTTAAAAATTAAGTTAAACCTCAATTCCAGGGAAAGGTGTAACTTCTGATCCAGTAGCTATTAATATATTCTTAGTTTTCAGAACATCAGTGGAACCATCTGACTTAATAGCAGTTACTTCATTGGCTGATGAAATCTTACCATGACCTTGCACATGAGTAATCTATAATAGAAAAAATATTTAATATTATTATTAAAATTACAATGCACTAATAATGCAATCAAAAATTACAACAACATGAAGGTTATACACAAATAATGCTTACTTTATTTTGCTTAAAAAGATGCGCAATACCAGAAGTCAATGATTTCACTGCAGAACTTTTTTGTTCCATCATTTTGGCTAAATTGAGCTTTACACCATCACCTAAATAAAAATTAAAAATACATTGTTTCTGTGTGTTCAGGTAGCTGATATAAAATGCCAAAAAATGTTTGAAATCAAGAAAATTATTCAAAAATACACAAATAATTTTTATATTGGTATGCATCATCGTAACCATCATATTTGGCACAACAGCCCAGAGTGGGCCAGGGCCTTCAGTTGAATATTCCTCCAGGGCAGCCTATTTTTAGACCTGGTCTGCTAGTTCCTCACTCCAATCACTCTAAAATCTGATTCAACCAAGCCATCCTAGTTTTGGCCTTCCTCTTTTCCGGCTAGTAAAGGGCCTTGCAACAAAAATCTTCTTTACTGGATTTTTATATCCATTCTAGCAATATGAGAGGCCCAGTTCATTCTTTTAATTTTAAAAAGTTTAGTAATACCGGTCCCTTTTAAAAAATCTATAGATTTCTGAATTAAAGCATCTCCCCCATCGGCCATTTTCTTTGACACCACCAAGGATGCTTCTGAGAACCCTTCTCTTGAAGACTGCAATTCTGTATTCTCCATTTTTTTTTTTGTTAGAGACCAAGTTTCCAAACCATACATTAGGATATTGGTATGCAATTAATATAAAAACTTGTTCTCTTCTATAAAACAAACTTATTATGCTTTTCATTTAGGTCACTGAATGTAGGATATTATGAGTATGTAGGTTATCATGAGTATTTATGTACAGTGTTACTTTATTTTTGCAAACAGAGTATTCCTGTATACATACACATTTTATAAAATTACATTTATTTTTACTTAGCAAGAAATGAGAGTAAGATAACATCAAATACAAAACAAAGAGATGATTCATTACAGTACTATTATACATTAGAAGTAATACAGTAGAAATAATGACTTATATTTTGATACAAAATAAAATTGTGTCAAATTTTTTTGCAATGAAGATATTTAATATTAACACAAACCTTTTATTTTCAGTTAAATATAATTTTGTGATTGAATTTATAAGATAAAATAGTTAAAACTTTAGTTCACTTTGTCACAAGAATTTCAATACAGTGACAAAAACAATGTGGCATGTTTCAGTACATAGCATAAATATCTTCAGCCATTCTGACAATAATAAAATATTACTAGCCGCTGCGCGACCAGCATGGTCTCTTTTAGTTTTACATTTTCTTTTGCAAAACAACTCAATTGAAAGTAACCTAAGTAAGGAATGTTACCATGACCTGTCATCATAAATATACGTTGTTAAAGGGTAGTGGGAGCTCAGACAAAAAAATTATAATTGCTAAATTCACTATAATGCTGATTCTAAAAAATATCTTCAGCCATTCTGACAATAATAAAATATTACTAGCCGCTGCGCGACCAGCATGGTCGCTTTTAGTTTTACATTTTCTTTTGCAAAACAACTCAATTGAAAGTAACCTAAGTAAGGAATGTTACCATTACCTGTCATCATAAATATACGTTGTTAAGGGGTAGTGGGAGCTCAGCCAAACAAATTATAATCATTGCTAAATTCACTATAATGCTGATTCTAAAAATCCATGATTAAAAAATGTGAATTTCCATTACCTCAGAACAGAGTTAAAGATAAGATTTAGAAACCCAACACCAATGATTTTAAAAATTACATCCCTCTCTGTATGTACAATTTTCAGAATTAAGATATCTACACTTTATCATTACATTAAATAGGAAATTGTTGGGGAAAATTTTTTTCACTTAAAAAATGGAGTAAAAATTCAGCAAGTACTAAAATATGATGTGAATTACATTACTCTCTGTATGTACTATTGTTCACAATGCAGATATCTACACTTAATCATATCAAATAATAAATTGTTGGGAAAATATCTTCACTTTTAAAATGGAGTAAAAATTCAGCAAGTACTAAAATATAGTGTGGATTACAACTATGATATTCATAAAACTTCTTGATATGCACAGTTGAGTATTTCAAAAGTAGGAGATACTACAGTGACAGAATCAAAAGAACGGACTCTAGAAAAACCTACATACAAGTGTCTATGACTAAACACTGGATTTGATAGGTCTAAACATAGTTTGTCAAAAGATCAGCGGTTGTAACAAATGCCGCCACTATACACATGCGGTTTTAAATTGTGGATGGCCACTAATGTTTACATCCGATAGTTGCAGCCGCTGCCATTTTGGAGTGTAGAAATATCGCCGATTTTTGAGCCGCATACCTACGCATTTTATACATATAGATTTAAAATTAATACAAACTAATTTATAAATTACAATTACATGAATTCAATACATTTTAAGCCACCTGTTAAAGATTTGTGAGAAATATTATACTTAAAATATACTTTATAAAGGCTGATAATCAAATATTTTAATTTTATACTTTAACAGAAACAAGTTGTTTTACTTTCATCATGCAAACACAAACATAATAGACTTAAGATTCTATATGAGAATAAAATTTTTAACAGTTTAAATTGTTTACACAATGTGACTTGCATATCTGATTTGCATGTTTTATCAGTATGAGTATTTCCACATTTAATTCTATAGAACAATGAAAATTTTTTTTAAAGAATACTTTTTAAGCATTTCATAATTTTTAATGAGAATGTTCATTCCTTTGAAACCTTACAAATTGATTAGACTTTTGAAGAACCTTTTAATAAAAAATCTCAGACTATTTATGGAATATTTTACAATGCACATACACATACATATATATATTGCAAAGATTATTTTATTTTACAATGCAATATATATATGTATGTGTATGTGCAAAGATTATTTTCTATCTCCTTCACTGCCTGATTGTAAGTTCAATTCCTACTTGTCCGACAACAAGGCTGAGATTAGGGAGTTATGCTGTCTTACCTATAGGGTGCTCCAATAATAAAGAAGCCAACAAATTCGCAGTTTGGATGGGCGAATGTCATAATAGACAAGAGTGCCTGCCGTGTTGGAAACAACAACCTTTTCTATCTAGAAGCTTAAAGGAAGAATATGAAACATACTACAGAAAAATAGAAATAAATACTTACAATCTATGCCTCTGTTTTTTAGATCATGCAAAGCCATGTGATACAAATGAGAATTATGAAGTAATGCTTTTGATGGTATGCAACCAACATTAAGGCAAGTTCCTCCAAGTGTTGCATTTTTTTCAACACAAGCAGTCTGCAAGGGAAAAGATACTACATATTATTTTCCTTTTTCTGAGACACCAGAGAAAATTACTTCTTTAATCTTGGTAATATAAAACTTTTAATTAAGAAATTATATTACACTTGAAATAAATGAGGGTTAATTGTTTTTTTTTGGCAATGACACAGATTTTATAATTCTACTCATACATTTGCACTCTAACTTTCATTACTAATAGTCAGACCCTCAACAAAGCTACAACTTGTAATCAAATCACTCTTGTTATTTACAAACATTATATTCTAGTACTGAAAAGAAATCTGTACTTTACATTTTAAAAACAAACTACAGACTATCACTTATACATGTAAATAAATATCTACTTTAATAAATGAGTCTCTTTTATAATTAATTATCTTAATCATCCATGAGAGAAATGAAACTAGGTAAATATTTTTAACAGTTTCAAACTTCTGGCAACTGCTATTACTAATTTCTACAGCAATTACCTGTAACACAATTATCATTCAATATAAGACACAGAAAACAATAACTGAACTGGTAAAATGCCTACATTGATTACCCCAGTATCCAGTATTAGAGTTTTACAGTCATATATTATGCATACAAAATAAGCAATACAAAAATTATACTGAATATAAAACTCGAGATACCATGCATAACAATTTTATATAGAAATGATGTTAAGAAACCTTTAAGCCAAGCTGTGCAGATTTTATAGCAGCAACATAACCCCCAGGTCCAGAACCAATGACAACAACATCATACTCTCCTGAAAATTACAGAAATAATTTCACAAAAAATGAGGTTATATTACATATTTTGAATTATACAAAAAAGAAACTAGAAACAAATCAATAAAACTTTTCAGAAATTTACTTAATAAAACAAGGATTTTTAGATATATATATATGTTAACTATACTTAACAGTATATTTTCTTTCTCTTTCAGGGATACAAATAAACACCAGAAAATGAGATCATAAGTTTTTAGAGGAAAGAATAAAGAGCACATTTACTAGTTATTTGTGTTATCTCTGTTCTGATTTTTTTTTACTATTTTTCTCTCTGTTTTACTATCTAGTTAAGAAAATTTAACTCATCTCTGCTGATAGAGTGATAGGATAAAATTAGACAAGAGAAAAAAATTCTAGAAACACACTGAAATACTTGAGAGGAAACGTTTATGAAAAATAATTTAGGGTATATTTTTAGGCTTTCTCAGTTACTCTCTTAGTATTAATAAAACATTTAAGAAAAGCGTTCTATAATATATACACAGAAGTAAATAGGTAACAAGCAATATGACTGTAAAAATTATTTCATTATGAAAGACTTTTCCATAAAAATATCTAAATAATATTCCTTTGTAAGATAATTATCAGTAGAACCTGCTAACATGTTGTCAAGGTCATAACTTATGGTGTACAGGCATTTCTTCATACAAATTATGCATAACTACATGGAGCTATGTGATATATCACTACTTAGAGCACTTTAGGTAGAACATTTAAAAAATTATCTCACTCTGCATTCCTAGGCATTATTAACGATCCAAACAATCTCTCAATCAGAATCTCGGAGTAAGAGTTAACAACCTTTATTATACTTATTGAAAACTAACCTATTTTTTAATATCTCAAACCATTTACTATTTGTGTCCAAATAATTATGTAGCTATGGTTAGGAAAGAAATTTAGAATTTTTATCATACTTCTACCGGGTAACATGCATAATTTTCTCTTCAGATTGAGAAGTTGATATTAATTTGATAAACCACTTGTATTAAATACTCATAAAGTACTTTTCAAGGCCAAATGTTTTATACTAGGTGTTATTTATCTTTCTCTAAATATAAATAACACCTAGGCTTATTTATATTTAGAGAAAAAATATAAATAAGCCTAGGTGTTTGTTATATTTTTTCAATTATAACAAACTGAAATAATTGAAATTGGCAGTTTAAAGTTTCAATTGTCATTTATTGAAATAGAAAGCCAATTGGTTTTCTATTTCAAATTGGCTTTTTTATAAAAAAGTAAATCAATATTTTCACGAATTAATGCTATCTAATTAACATGCATTTATTCAGGATTGTGAGTTGTTGAATATTTCGCCAAAGGCATTTTAACAGCAAAGTTTACAGACTGTGGTCAAAAGAAAAGATTTGTTAGGTTTTAGAATAAAAAGAAAAGTATGTAAGTCAGTGACAGCAAGAAGAGACACAGGGTAAACTTCTAACTAAAATATTTTTTAAAAAAATTTCATCATCTCTTTACCTCCTCTGAGAAACAGTTTCTGGTTATATTACAAAAACTACTAAAGTTATAATTCATTATACATCTACTCTCCTATACATACAATAAGATTTTAAAATTTTCCTCAGTAATACATTTGAATTTTCTTACCTTGATGGCTATTTTCAAAACATTTTATACCATATTTTTATAAAAGGATGCACAACCTATATTCTAACACAGTAAAAAAATACAAAATAACTGTATTTTTATAAAAGGATGCACAACCTATATTCTAACGCAGCAAAAAAAACATAAAAGAACTGTTGATTTATTTGCCTATATTTATGATGTCACATCATTTTTACTCCCAAATATTTTTCTGTCCGTGATTTAACAGAGATTATAGTAAATAAGTATCAAGGATAAAGTCATCTCCATGTAATGATCAAAATTACAGTTGCCAAGCATATTGCTTTTTTGTTCCGACATATCTGCTTTAAACTAATTAAGGTCATAAATTTATGTTTAGAACAATAGCATATTCTTAAATGGATTAGCTAGGAATTACCAACAGTTACAGAAGTTATCGCCAAAGTAACAACAAGATCTTATAAATCATATAAGGAATAAATTGCTTTATCTTGCTATTACAGTACATCATTTCGTTAATATAAAGAACAGGATGCAGTCATGATACAGTTGCCAACCTGTGGTGATATGACGCCAATGTGATATTACAAATTGAAGAACCATGTGGTGAAAATTAACAGTAATCTTTCTAACAAACTCTGAAATGTGCCAAACCTTTGGCGTAAAAATTGACTTGGTGGGAAACCAATCATGTTCTTCATATTTACCCATCATTTTGTGATGTGCCAACATTATATGAAGGTCTTTCCTTAATAGTAAAAAAAATATCTAGAACTACATCACCTTATTTAAAAGTATAATTCGTATAATAAGTCCAAATGTCAAACCATAAATGTTATTTACCTCCGGCATCACTAGATAGACATCGTTGATGGATTCTTGGAAGAAATAATTTAATATTTGAAGGAGTTCCCTGGTGAGAAAACAGGAAGAATAATTTAGAGCATATATTTTAAAAAATAAGAGAAAGATTGAAAAAAATGAAAATGTTAACTTATTTTTTTATCATAAAAATTGCTAATTTTTATTCCCACAAATTATTCCTAAAGACAAAATTATAAAGGTTTTAAGAGATAAGTCACAATCAGTGACTTATCTCTTAAAAGTTTATTTTCATAGAGAAATATATACAGATTTAAATTTGCCATCTTGAAAATTTTTTAACTCTATAGCCAAGAAATAATTTTTCCCTAATGATTTCACATGAATAGAAGTATTCAACACAGTTGAACACCACAAATGAATATTCTGTATTAGAAATCTGAGTTATAAACGGTCTGCTAAATCAAAAGAGCATCCATCAGTTTTAACTTATTAAAGTCAAGAACAAGATGCTTTATAGACACGCACTTTGATTTTTCTATATATAAACATATGCACATTTATTAAATAAAATCTATACACTATAAAGCATTAACTGCATTTAACAGTGAAACTGCACCTAAGAATTCCTGCTGAAAGTACATTGCTTATGTAAGCAAATCCAAGCTGAACAGCTGTTCTGTTATGTAATGATAGTATATTACAATTAGAAAAGAAATATTTATTTCTGTAACTCAGTGTATAAGTTAATGACCTGGGAACAACATGACAATTTAACTGCCAAGCATCAGAAATCATAATAAAATAATCCCAAGTGAACTTGGTCGACTGAATGAGTGTACGTATTTAATAATTATTTAGCTACTTGAAAATACCAAGATAACAGAATTCAAGTTATCTATGTTCAATTAGAAATGTGTCATATTTCAAATAAAACTATTTAATGAGTGTAGTAAATATTTGAAATAAATCGTAAATTTATGAATTTGTTCTTTATGCTTTGCATACAAAGCATGAATAAATATACAAAATGATGACATACATATTAATCGAGGTCACACATTAAAATTTTGATAAAATACACACCCGTAAAATCACGGGAATAAGTTTTTTAGCAGACAAACCGGCGTGTAAGGGCATTCTGTTATCAAGAGGGGTTTCTGTTTATGAAGGACGAGTAATTCTTTAGTGTTGCCATAACGATGAAAGATAAAAGCTAAGTAAAGTATACAGCTGCAGAACCTACTCATCTGTTCCCAACACAGATTCGCAATCTCAATATTTTGAGCTTGAATTCTAGTCTATGAGTGATCTAATTTATAAACAGTCTAATTTATAAACAGTATGAGGATTTTATCTATATTTTTAACAGAAATTTTTAGTCTATCTAAAGGAAATTTTCACCACAATTCATTACCAATGAATTCAGTTTTATCACTGAAGGAATTTTACATTTTCACCTCTTTTAGGGGCTTCTACTCCATAACGGAGAAAATTTTGGGCCGTTTTTCTTCCTTAATGAAATTTTCAAAAACTGTATAACTATTTACTTGTTTTATTATTTGAAACATCACCAAAGTCAAGACGGTGTCACTTTTCAACTCAAAGCATGAAAATCAAAAACAAGAAAATAACACGAATAAATAAAATAATAAATAGAGTTGAAAAGCCCTTATAAGTTCTTAAAGGGGTTGAATTCAGCCAATAGTATATATAACTACTATATAGGTTTACTGTTAATTAATTTAACTTATATTTCTTCAAAATAAGAAATGAGTGTTGAGCTATATCTAAGACTCTTAATTTAAAGTAATTTGAACTATAAAAATACTTTCTCCTAAGGCATATCGTCTGCAAACATTTTTATTAAATGAAAAAATAAAATATGCCGTAAATTTGTCTTGTTTTGAAGGACTGTAATTTTTGTCAGTGGACCCATTGAATTTTTTCCAGGCGTCTATCGCTTAGTAATCCCTAGATGTGGTAATTTTTCAGCCTAAGGGCCTGTTCACATAGGAGTCCGTTGCGTTGCGTTAAGGAAAAGATGACGTTGAGACGAAGATAAACCAATCATATGCCTCCAAACGATTAGCAATGAAATTTTTAACGCCTATGATTGGTTTATTTTCGTCTCAACGTCATCTTTTCCTTAACTCAACGCAACGGACTCCTATGTGAACAGGCCCTTAGTCTTAAAAATAGGAATGGTAAATCAGTTTTCACGACCATTACACTTTTTCAAGAGTATCCCAGTTTCCTTTGCAAAAATAGCGGAACTACAGCTTATTTTGAAGGAAGGATTAATAAGAGGAAACAGAACCGGCTCCATAATAAAGTACTCAAATGATGAATTGTGAAGATAAATGCAGAATACGGTATCTGATTGACTTCTAATTACATTTTGGACAGATCATTGCTGCAGTTTTAATCTCAGGATCTTGCTGCAATAAACTGTTTTGCAGTCATTTATAACATTAACTGGATCATTAATGTGGACGTGTCTCATATCAGTAATAGAGACACTGGGCCTTAGTCTCGTTACATACGAAAATTTTCCCGTTCGAAAATGGCGTCACGCGCGAAGTACATTCTTAATCGACATTAACGCTCACTGGTGGATTTTACAAACGTAAATCACGATGACGCCATTTTCGCATGGATGTTTTCGTATGTTCCAAGGACAAAATGTAGATGCAAAATGTGTCAAAAAATTTTCTAAATTCTTTAATGAATCAAAATTAGAATGCTACATTATAAATAACAATTACCCGAAACTTGTGCATTACTGAAGTACTATGTACGTGATGTAGTAAGTATTTTTTTAAATTGTAATCTACAACTCACATTTCTCGAAAAAATTCCCCTCCCTTCAACCTCCGAATCACAAAAACTTTTATTTGTCGAAAGTTATGTTCACAGCGACCTAAAACAATTCGGAAGGGTGGATGGAGCAATAAGAAATAACAAAACTCCCCTTTCAACCGGATCAACTAGAAATTAAATTATATGAGCAATGAGAACATCCGTTTACAGCCTAATTAGCGCCTAAGCTAATATTAGCTCAAAAAGCTCTAAGTAAATATTAAAATATCAATAAAATATTGATATTTTAAATTTTTCAGATGGTAAGGAACTACCGTCCTGCAGCACCTTGGCACAAACCTCTTCTATCACTAAAGCTTAAAAGTCTAAGAAATCCACTCTTTTTTTTTTTGTCTAAATCTCATCGCGCCTACCTTTTCGGACGTTAGATATTCAACCTGAACTCTATATTATGACAGATGAAGGAGTATTGGGAAAAATTAAGCAGCATAGAGCGTAAGTAACGTCTTCTCTGATTAAAAAAAGATGACGCCTCTCTATGTATATGTGTGTCTGCTTACGAGAAGCTTTTCCAATATTTTAGTAGTAGTGTAAGAAAAGGTTTTTCAATGTCAGAAAATTTCATTTTATAAACCGTGTATGAGATTTCAAACCTAGAACGGTTCTATGCAGAAATAAGAATGGGGAGATCTTAAGTGATAAAACTAAGATCTTGGATAGATGGAATGAACATTTTCATGACCTCCTGAACATGGATCACCAGCAGTATGCTATTGACCATTATCAAAATATCAATCGAGATTTGATCGATCCACCCTCGATTGCGGTGGTTGTAGAAGGAAATAAAAAGCTAAAAAACCATAAGGCCCCTGGCCCAGACTCCATTCCTTCAGAATTTCTGAAAAATACTGGAACGGATGTAACCAAAGATATCCACCACATTATTCTATCTGTATGGGAGACTGAAACACTCTCCCTAGAGTGGAAGCTCAGCATAATTTGTCCCATACATAAAAAAGGAGATATCCTCGACTGCTCCAACTATAGAGGAATTAGTCTCCTGTGTACTACTTATAAGATTTTTTCAAATATACTTTTTAACAGACTATCTGTATATGCCGAAAGCATCATTGGCGACTACCAGTGTGGATTTCAAAGGGATAGATCCACAATTGAGCAAATATTTAATCTACGGCAAATCCTAGAAAAGACAAACGAATTCCAAATCAATACGCCCCTTCTTTTTATTAATTTTAAAACGGCGTACGATAGCATTAATAGAGAACTGCTTATCGACGCTTTGAGACAGTTCAACATTCCTGACAAACTTGTGAAACTAATATCCCTCACATTAATTGACACTAAAATGAGAGTCAAGATCCAAGGAAGTCTATCCGAACCTTCTGAAATGAAACACGGAGTTAGGCAGAGTGATACATTAGCATGCCTTCTTTTCAACCTTACTCTTGAAAAAATAGTAAGATAATCAAAAATCAACACAAGAGGAACTATTGTTTCCACATCTGTTCAAATTATTGCTTACGCTGATGATATTGATATCATAGCAAGAACCCCTAAAGATCTCAAGCAAGCGTTCCTGGATCTGGGTAGAGAGGCTAAGAAAATGAACCTCTCAATTAATCAGAGTAAAACTAAGTATATGCAATTTATTACCTACACCGATACCTCCATGTACATCGAGATTAGAGAATATAAATTTGAAAAGGTGAACTCCTTCACCTACCTTAGCTCTGAAATCAACTCCGAAAATCTCTTGTCCCCAGAAGTAAGGAAGAGAATAACTGCGGAGAACAGATGTTTTTATGGTCTAAGAAAATTTCTGAAATCTGACAACATTAAAAGGAACACCAAGTTGTTGATATACAAAAGTTTAATCAGGACAGTTCTCACGCATGCATCTTAAACGTGGACCTTGTCCCAGGCTGATGAGAGAACCCTCGCAATTTTTGAGAGGAAGATTCTCCGATCCGTTTTTGGTGGCTTTTGTGATAACGGAGCTTGGAGAAGGAGAACTAACTCTGAACTTTATACGCTATTCAGAGAATCGGACATTCTAAAATATAAAATCCAACGCATGAAATGGGCCGGACACATTTTAAGAATGAATGATGACCGAACGACGAAAAGAATCTTTCTGGCGAAGCCAACAGGAGTCAGAAGAAGGAGCCGACCCAGACTGAGGTGGGCGGACTGCCTCCAAAGTGACTTTGTCTCAATCAATGTCAGAGACTGGAAAGCTGTGGCGCACAGAAGGAAGGACTGGTTACGTCTTCTTGAGAAAGCCAGGGTTCAACCAGGACTGCCGAGCTATTGATGAATGAATGAATGAAACCGTGTATATTTAGCAACAGCTTGGATAACCAATGCGAAAGATACAATAATTAAATCTTATTTAACTGAGCATCTCATTAAAATGAAGCAAAATTTAAAAATAATTCCATATCTTATCATATTCTGAAATTTTAGTGAACAACAGCAATGTATTGGAGTTAAAAATGTCAAGTTTAACAAAAGCAAGTGGTCTTCATATATCTAACACGCCGGATTCAATTATTACAGTTACCACATGCCAGTGGCGGATCATTCCCCAAGCGCAAGAAGAGCGCAGTTGGGGCCTCCGAAAGTTAGCAGCTTCAAAGAGATACATTCTGAGAACCTCCGGCAAAGATACCATCTTCATCTGGGCAATTTGCTGCTCGTCGAACGACAAACGGCGTAGTACAAGTTTTTACTACTTAAGGCAGCTGTGTACTAACCCTGTTGAATTCGCTCACCTCAATGTTAACCAATGGAGAAAACGTGTCTACAATTGACAGCTACATAAATGCTGATAATAATCCAATAAAAGTGGTATTTCCATATAGCCTGAACTTTTCTGCACCTTGCAACAGAATTCATTTTATAAATTTCGCCCACCAAAGGAATTTAGGAGCGTTTGAAACACACTAGACCAGATTTTCCCCCCAAATAATTTAAATTTTAAAACATTATTTATATTTTTTTAGACAAAAAATGCCCCAAGGTGTAAAATTTCTTTTTCTATTACGGAGTACAATTTAAAAAAAAACTCTTTCGCTCGAAGTCGGCAAGCCTTTGACACATTTTCTCCATAGGTTAATACTGAGCGAATCCAAACATGGTTAGTACACAGCAGCCTTAATTTACGATGCTGAACTTAGTAACTTTATGTATCGATTTCTGGATTCAAGAATAGTCCAATGCCAAACTGTATCTATCTTGAAGATCACAACTTTCAGGAACAACCCCTCGTTTAATCATGAGATCGGCATTATTGAAAAAGAGATATTATCATTAAACTGTTTTATTTCTGGTCATCCCGGTTAGGTTAGCCGCCAGTTTATATATATATATATATATATATATATATATATATATATATATATATATATATATATATATATATATATATATATATATATATATATATATATATATATATATATGTGTGTGTGTGTGTAATATAAAAATAATTTTTATATTAGTAATCTGACTTCTCCATGTTCCTGTAAAACATAATTTATTTGATTTCTAAAGATGATATAACAGCCCATAAATTTTGCAGTACTTAATCTCTTCGTTCCCCTGTAGACAGAGAAAGATCCTCATAGACTTAAGACAAGCCCTGTCTAGGGTGACTGAGCCGATAAGAATCATCGGACACGCCCTAGTCCATGACGTAATATAACGTCATAGGGATTAGCCGTTGCATCACCTCTTCTGCATTTTCTTGATATAAAAATGTGAACACGGCTGAAAGCCGGGACTTTTTTTGACAGTGTTTATACAAATCATATGTCACATGATCTAGCTCCCTTCCTATGGGGAACTGCGTAATGAACGACAAATAAAACTATATTAATTCATTCGTTTGTTTACTGCGTCCCAAGAACGCTTTTCCAGCTGTTCCAGTATCTGCTTTTCCAACTGTTTCTAAGACATGATATGTCATATATATATATATATATATATATATATATATATATTCATTCATTCATATATATATATATATATATATATATATATATATGTCGGACTTGCTCTTCAAGCCCATAATTTACTATGTCCGAACTTCTCTTAAATTTACAACTGCAGTCGGCTCCCGAAAATCCTCCATCTTCTTCAATTAGCAGTCAGGGTGTTGACACAATTAGCCAGAAACCAGTCTAGTTGATTTTCCAAAATATCTTTATTAACTTATAATTAATTACTCAGCTACATTTACTTAAATTTACTCCCGTCCCTTTCCAAAATGCGTGCCCGCCAAGCGCGGCACGTCTTTCTCAATCGGTAATCACATTGTCACTGACGTTTCAACTCTTTGTCACAAGCTTCTAGAATCCTGTATAACGAAAGCACCGAAGATGAGGCTAGGGTGGAGCCTAGCAGTCAATCAAATCCGAACCTATTATTTGTTTTCCCCGCGGTGCTTCTTTTCCGATACCTCGTAAATTAGTAGTATAAAATTGATAATTCCCATTTTCTCTAGAAAAACCCCTTTTTAAAGTTTCTTACTGTATGCCACCGATAATAAATCCTTACACGCACACACACACACACACATATATATATATACACCCACACTACTTGCCAAAAGTATTGCAAGTTTGAGAAATCTAATATTTTTTCAAGAATAAGCCCCCTCCTCCCCCCAAAAAAATTTTTTTCAATTAAACTGATTTTTTTAAAGTGCATATGTGTTGGAGAAGTTTCAAGCTATTGCGTCATACTTTGTGATGCAATCTTTACCAACGATTGGGTCATCTCGGATGTTTATTATAAAAACGAGCCGACTGTGAAGAATTTCATTTAGTTTGTTGTTCTGCTGAAGTGTGTACCGCTGCGCGTTTCTTTTAAAATTAAACTGTGCTTTTCTTTTAAAATGCGTGAAGTAACTTCTCGGAAGCGTCGGGCTATTGTTTTAATGCATCAAGAAAGTATTTCAAATGTTAGGATTGCTCATCGTTGCGGCTGCAGAGTCGACTGTTTCACGGCTCATAAAGAGATTTAAAACAGAAGGAATCATGGATAAGAAGCCCAGAAGTCATCTTCGAAACTTGCTGATGCTTCACTGACACGATTATGCCGAAAAAATAGGTTTGCAAGTTCTGCTACATTTGCAAGAGAATAGAGTGAGTCGACTCCTGGCATTGCCAGTTCCAGAACAATTCGCAGGAGGCTCCGTGGAGCTGGTTTCAAGGCACATGTGCCTAGGATAAAAACCATTTCTGCTACATTTGCAAGAGAATGGAGTGAGTTGACTTCTGTCATTGCCAGTTCCAGAACAATTACCAGGAGTCTCCGTGGAGCTGGTTTCAAGGCACATGTGCCTAGGATAAAAAACATATCTGCTACATTTACAAGAGAATGGAGTGAGTCGACTTCTGTCATTGCCAGTTCCAGAACAATTCGCAGGAGGCTCCGTGAAGCTGGTTTAAAGGCACATATGCCTAGGAAAAAACCATTTCTGAGCAAAGCAATGCGGAAAAAACGATTGGACTGGGCCAAGGTTAACAAAAATTGGAGTATTTCGAAATGGAGACAAGTTTTGTTCAGCGACAAAAGTCGATTTTCTTTAATGTCTGAAAAACCTGCCCACGTTTGGCTTAAAGCAAAAGAGAGCAAAAGACCAGACTGCCTGGTTCGTACAGCAAAACACTCAGAAAGCCAAATGGTGTAGGGCTGCATGTCATATAAGTCAACTGGACCACTCCATTTTGTACAGGGAACTATGAAGAGTGGCCAGTATATTAGTGTGCTGAAGGATCGATTGCTTCCTAGTCCTCAAGACATGTTCCCAAGGCAGAAATGGGTATTTCAGCAAGACCTAGCACCCTGCAATACATCGAAAAAGGCAATAAAACTTTAAAATTAAATTAAATTTCATTAGAGTTCAATTCTGATCTCTAAATCCAAGCATTCCTTATTTTAGGTTAAGGCTGAATTTGCAAAACATGGTATTAATGTTCTCCCATAGTCAGGAAACTCGCCAGATTTAAATCCTATTGAGAATTTATGGAAGGAAAATATCTCAAAATCGTCCCAGAACAAAACGAGAGCTTCAGAAAACAGTAATTAAAATTTGGCACCATGAAATACCGAAAGAAGTATTGAAAAACCTCATGGATTCCATGCCTAAAAGAGTGGCTGCTGTGATCAAAGCCAGAGGCGGCCTAATAACATATTAAATGCTTTTCGGTTTAATTGCACTCACTTATTATCTTTTCTGCTCAGAAAAACTTGAGATTGTTTATTTATTTCATTTTATTCCGGGGAACCAAAATGGGATTCCGATTTCTGATAACCTGTACATTTTTTTGTATGCTATTTTTTTTTATAAAATTAAATAATTATTTTTGTTCAATAACTTAATCATGTCTTGTCTTTAAACTAATTTAACATATTGACGTTAAAAAATATCAGTTGCATTGAAAAAATTTTAATTTTTGGGGCTTATTCTTGAAAAAATGTTAGATTTCTCAAACTTGCACTACTTTTGGCCAGTAGTGTGTGTATATATATATATATATATATATATATATATATATATATATATGTGTATATATATATATATATATATATGTATATATATATCTTTTTTTTTCTAAAAAAATAGGTGGGTATACTGTGTTTTCTCAAATAAAGGTGCGTATTTTTAGTACAGGTGACCCTCCTAAAACACGGTAGATAGGTTCCTAGAAAATCCCGTGTTGTGTGAAACCGTGTTATATGAGATCCAGAGACAGTACAAAAAAGGAGGTTACGTTCCGAAAACTTATTAAAAACAATTTTTAAAAAAAAATTCCATATAATCAACTTAATTGTTATTAAAAATATAAATGTATGTATAACATAAATAGTCCAGTAACCTAGTACATCGTAAGTTGCACCAAGTGGTGGTAGTAGGTTTCTTATTTTTGTCTTGTATGAGATGTGACTGAGATGCAAAATCCAAGTTTTCGACCCCGGCAGCCCCCCGGATCACTTTTCAATATCCCCAAAACTGCAAAAATTTCGCACTTTTTTCGGTTTTTCCCCATTTTGATCATGAAGGAGCACGTTTTTGACAAAGACCATAATTTTATAGAGTTATAAATGAATAAATTATAATTTGTTTATACATTTTCATGTAAAGCCACTATAGTTTATTGTTCCTTTCCGTCATTATTTTAAGGTAAATTAATTTTTAAATATGTTAAACAAAAATCATGATATCTAGTGCTGTAGAAGTAAAGTGTTGTACAAAGATTTTCGAAATTTTTTAATCGTGTTAGAGCGAAACCGTGTTACAGGTTGCAGTGTTATACGAGGGTTCCCGCAATGTATCCTATCGTGTTAGAGCGAAACCGTGTTGTAAGATGCCGTGCTATAGGAGGGCTACCTGTACCGCTTTTTTACATATAAAGTCACAGTGGAACAAAAAACTCGCAATTAAAAAAATACTTTTTGTTGTATATTAACAATTGATTCGTAAGTTTCTTAAAATTTCGTTTGAGTTAAGCCAAAATAATACCTAAAAAAACAAAAAATGTGGGGATACGCAGTATCCCCGTGTACTCCCAGAAAAAAACCCCCTGTATATATATATATATCCTAATACGGCTTTATTTATTTTATCAACGGTCGCATGTACCATGAGTAAAATTTTATTTGATTTCATCCCCCTTTAATTGTTTCTCTATACGTTTTCATTCTGAAATTTTAAAACCTTTGATAAGTTTTTAATTTATATTTTTAATTTTTGGGAAATCTTAACCAGGAAACTGTGCAATTGCCTTCTTGTTTTGAAGAGTTTTAACCCCCCTTGACTTCCAGGTTGCAATTTAAAAGAGTTTGATATTACCAAATCAGGTCATGATAGAATGGAAAAGGTGAAGAAATGTGTAATGCTAGGCGTACAATTTCCCTTGAATATTCATATTCAGAAAATTCAATGAATATTCATGCTCATCCGAGTATGAATATTAAAGAGTGGTAGGAGTAAATGCATTGAGCATTAAGTATTTTTAGAATACTATAAACGTATATTGAATTTCGGGGGTGAGATAAGCAAGTATGTCTGTATAATGCATAAAAAGTAAACATACTACCGATCTCAAACGTAAAATTATTGAAGTTAATGTTTCATACAAAAGTCAGTAAACAGATGAAGAAAAGACTCAATTTATTTTATTGAAAACAAGATTTCTTTATTGATAAACAAAGCACCTGTACACTTGCTTGTATATGGATGCAAACACACTCTCACATAAATCACTGAAACAGATACGGTTAACAATATAATCCTTATAATTTGAATAATTCTCTATCAACAATGCCTGCAACAACTATGATTCTAGTAAACATTTTACAGCTTTCAACATAACTTTGCGCCTTTCATATTTGTGAGAGGCTTATGGGTTGGACCTGTGGTGCGCAAACTTTTTTCGATCCACTTTCTCTAAATAAAAAATCACTCGACCCACATTAAATATATCTTAGTAGTGACAAATATGTTAAAAAAAATTTAGGAACATGTTCACAAATAAAAGAAGAGGAAATAAGCCAATTTTGGCACACTATTTTGAAAATCAATGAACTGTAGATTTTGGTTATGTATTGGTTACATCCTACACTTGTTTCTGCCAAATCTCATGTGACTAAAACTTCTAAACTAAACTAAACTCTTGGCGCAACAGTCCGTGTGGACCAAGGCCGGTGATGGCCATCTCTGCTTTCTAGGCCGTGGACTTGGGGTGCCATACAGCATATGTCTCGGTCAGGTGGTCAACCTGACGTGGGACCCTCAGAGTTAGTTCCCATGCATGCTTGGTCCTCATTTTATCGACCCACTCAAGGAATGAAAGGCAGAGTCGACCTTCCCCAGTCGCAGGGTCGAACCCTGGACCTGTGGTGTGGCAGCTTGAAGCTTTTAACCACTACGTCACTGGGTGACTAAAACTTCATAGTTAAAAATTAATATATATATTTGTGATTAATTTAGGTAAGAATTAACGAAAATTAAAATAGAGCAGGATTTCAAAATTGAAAGTTTTATATTACGTCATTGAAAACTATTAACTTATTTATATAAAGCTAAAATAGAGAAAAATAATTAATTTGAAGGTAACCCTCACCTCAGATAATAATTGTTTAATATTTTATGAAATACTGGAGAGTGCTACTCTCACATCCTTCGGGTTAAGTCTGGATCGTTGTTTCGTTTTTATAGCTACACAATTTGAAAACCCATTCTCACACAGATAGGTAGAAGCGAACGGAAGGAATGTAAGTATAGCCTTCTAGACTGGTTGGCACCTTATTTAACAATATACCATATCCCTTTTAGGGGCAACAACCTCCAATTTTGCACGATGCAAATTTTTTTAAACCTAAAGAATCTTGTTAAAAAAAAAGACTAGATTTAGGCGTTTGCGTTGTGCAAACGGCGCCCCTCAAAGGGATATACTTTTTAACATATAAAACAATAGATAAATATATTGAAAATATACAATGATATAAAACTTAGATATATTTTTATTACATATATATTTTAATTCAATAATTCAGTAGAATACAATTTACTTCAAACTATCAGCGACCCCTTCATTTTTTTTAGCGATCCACAGCTTGCGCACCACTAAGATAGGGCCTGTTCACATAGAATCCGTCAGCGTCAGCGTGAAAATTGCTAACCAATCACGTACCAATCATTGACCATTTAACCAATCAGCGTTAACGGAATTTTTAACGCTAACGCTGACGGATTATATGTGAACAAGCCCTTTGTCTATTATACGATGAACTTATGAGGTTTCCATTTTAAACTGCGATATATTTTTAAATGCACATCAGTATCTTTCTGCAATAAATTTTTTTATACCCATAACCAAAACGTCTTAAATTTTTCTACTTTCGCATTTATATATGCATCAAAATAAGTTTGTTTATCTCGCCATTCGTTCAGTTTTCCCGTTTTGATCTAATTTAATGCTGGAATAAGAACCTTTTTTTTCTTCTGCAATGAATGGTCGCAAGAATTTTAGATCACGGATTTCAAATTATTGGTAGCCCATAATACAGTTAAAAAAAGGTTTCATCAGGTAATTAGGAAAAAAAAAACCCGCAAGGAATACAAACTCAAAATAAAGGATTATGAAATTTTGATGAATCTATATATTCCAAGCACATTAGGTGAAAATTTTATGGGATGTATGATATCATTTCAATCGGTGAAATTTCAAAATGGTTGGAGCTTCTTAACTTAAGATGCGAATCCCGATACTTATAACATAGTTAGTTTGTTACTTAAGGGTGGTGTGTACTAACCCTAATGGATTTGCTCACCTTAATATTTATCTATGGAGAAAATGTGTCAGAGAATTGCCGACTTGGATTAATAATAATAATAATAATAATAATAATAATAATATATTTAAAAAAAAAACAAAAAAAAAAAACCCACTCCGCAATAGAGAAAGAAATTTGACACCTTGAAACTTTTTCGTCTTTTTTAAATGCAAATAATATTTTTAAATTTAAATTATTCGGGGGAAAAATCTGGATTACTGTGTTTTAAACGTTGCTAAATTCCTTTGGTGGGCAAAATTTATAAAATGAATCGTGTTGCAAGGTGCAGAAAAGTTCAAGCTATCTGAAAATACCATTTTTATTGGATTATCAGCATTTATGTAGCTGTCAATAGTAGACACATTTTTTCCATGGGTCAACATTGAGGTGAGCGAATCCAATAGGGTTAGTACACAGCAGCCTTAAGAGAAATAACTTCAGTGATTTTATAAGAAATTTTCTGAATGCATTTTACAGTATATGCACATTAAGTTTGGCTACTATCGATTTAAACTACAGTGGCACAAAAATGCACGAGTTATTGTTTAAAGTGCAGTTTTATGCATTTAAACTGATTGAGGACTAATCGAATTCAGAATATTTCTCCAGGCAGGAGATAGATAATGCTCTAAAATTACATTTTAGTTCGGTTTATTTAACAGTAAGTATCGAGCCAAAAGAAGCATTTATTTAGGGTACCCAATAGTGGTCATTGTATGAATGTTAAAAATTAATATAGCGGACTTTAAATATTTAGAAACTGAAATTCTAAAAGCGTATTATAACAAAATTTAAGAACATGTTTGTAAAGAAAAAAAAATCAAGGTTTCCACATTTTTTAAAAATTTTTTTATATTTCCAGAATCAAATTCATGCTATTATTTAGTTTGAGCAAGGAACTTAAGTAGGTCTGACAGTGTTACATGAAAAGTTACATTTAAAACATATCAGTTACTGTACTGTATAAATACAATACACACTTACCCGTCACACAAAAGTAAATATATAAGGAATTTGACATAAATTATGGTAGAAAAGAGAACTTTTTACAATATATTTAACATATGTTCAACAAGAAAAAAAAAAGGAAAATGTCTTTTTAATCTTTTTTAACACACAAAAAGACGAAGTCGACTAAAATATGAAATATAAACATGTTTGAAACGAGGAAGTACCTTGTTTTTAAAATTTCTTTCATTAATTCTAACCTAAGGAAATTAAATATCATTTATTATACCAAGGATAATGCAAACTGCATCGTTAGAAGCACGTTTATATATTTTGTATCCATTGACAATAACATGATTGTGGGAAAAGAGAGAAAGGAAAGAAAATTTTCCCTTTGGGGATAAGATTTTGCTTGCTAATCTTCTCTCTTATTGCTAAATTGAACAAAATGTAGTTCGTTTTATTACTGTAACATATCTCCCCTTATCCGCCTTTATTTATAATTTTAAAAAAATTAAAGCTTATTTATCTACATTTTTCACTGCGTTTCTTTGCCCAGTCATATTGTTGTTGGTTAATTAGTAAAATTTGCAGTATGGAATTAGTGCTACCAAAGATAGATCATTGCACGAAAATATTAATTTACTTTATTATTTACTGAAATTTTAAAGTTGTTTTATGCCCAATAATTTAGTTGTTTCCCTAAATTTGTTCACGAAATTTTGTATATATGTCAAACACAAAAGAAAACTGTCGTACGAAATTTTTCCTGTAAAAACATGGAACGAAAGAAAAACGACAGTTAACGGGACTCAGAAATAGTTCCGGATCTATTAAAAACAAGGCTAACAACTGGCAATAAAGGAAATCAATATTCCCTTTTCGATCTCGACGGGTCTTTGGTATAATTTGAACATCAATAAAATCCATTTAGAGCAGAGTCGAAATAGTTCTGTAATTATGCTAAAAGCAAAAGATGGAAGAGTAGACATCACCTGTCAATGCATAAATGCAAAAGTTTGATCTATAATGAGATTTCAAGAGCTCGTGTTCCGTAGAGAAATTAACGAAAAGGTCAACATTTTTTTAAAAAAACTAGCATAGTTGGAATGTTTCTACCACAGCAATGCATTATTTTGGCGAGGACTCTTAAAATGAGAGAGAAATAATTCATGAGTGAGATTACTTTCCATTTTTGAAAGTGGCCACGTATTCCATCATTTATCTGTGCATTGGCTAGTTAATTCATAATTTACGAATTCCTCTCTCCGCCAGTGGTAACTTCAGACATCGGAACAAACACTGTTTCCATCATTTATTCAACCTCGCAATGGAAAGCTGTTCACGACGTTTTAAAAATTTGCTTTTCGGTTCATAAGAGCATAAATGATGGAAATGGAAATCTTCAGGGGAAAGAAAGGGTCCAGTTTAACTGCTGCTCTATATCTCATTATTTGACAAGCGCTCACGACAAAAAGGCGAATGACTGCTGCATGAACATGTTTTTTTTTTTTTTGACATTCATTTATATGCTAAGAAAAAAAATATTTTTTTATTACACTTTCACCAGACCTTTCATTTTGTGTTATTATGTTGCTCATATTCCGTTGAGGAATTTTTTTTTTTTTTTTTTTTTTTTTTTTTTAAAGTTTACAGCCACTGCACATAATTTTTGAAAACCGAAGAAATCGTACGTGATTTTTAAATTCTTCCTTTTATAGTTTCTAACCTCGCTTTTCTTCGCCTCTAATTTTTCAGATAAGTATTTTTTGTTGCTTAAAGGCACCAATTCAGTTACTATATGAAGTTATCTTAATAAAACTCTACACTTTAATACATTAGTAAATTTATTTAATCAATTGATAAGCAAAGAATATCGGCAACAGCAGGGCATATAACTTTTGTTTTGGATTCAGATTCAAAACGTGAAACATTTTGTTCATAATTTTAATATGCCTTAAAGATCTCCACAATTTTTTAAAATTAACTGATGTTCATATTAACTATTGTCATCTAACATTATCCAGCATACATTACTAATACAGACAATTAATAAAGGTGAATACATTTAAAAATGTAATTTTAAAACTGCAGTCTAAATTATTTAACAATTTTCCCCTTGGATGGTTTATTTTGAGGCTCTACGATCACCTTTTGCAATTCAAGAGCTAAACAGATTGGGATCTTTAGTTATAAAGGCGAATCAGAGCCAATCATAACCAATCATGTCAATCTCTTTCAACTTGATTGGAAAATTAGTGTAAACAAAAACGATATTCTAGATTTCTACGTATAAACAATGATAGAGGTGGTTATACACGTAGATGAAAATTAAAATAAAAAACAAACAAATAAGTCCACAACAAAAATAACTACATAAAGAAAACTTTAATTATTATTGCATGTTTAATGAATCATCAATACGGGAACAAAAACATTTAGCATAGACACAGACGAAAACATTAAAGTAACATTTGGAACCAAGGATGTAAACAAAACAAGCAAGACAAACAGATATAAACGAAACATTTATATCACTCATTTGACAAACATTAATATAATAATAACAGACAGCATATAAACAAAACAAACGGAACAACGACTGCGTACATTTGGTCAATTTGTCTTGTGACCTTCACATAAATGCTGCAGAGGTGCTTGAATCTCAGAATGTTTAAATACATATTTGTGACTCAAATTCTTCATTAAACAAATGAAGCGCAGACATAGAAATCAGCAGATGAAAATTAATTCGTTAACGAAGGGAACTTTAGTAACTTCGCGCGGGGTGTAAATGAAATTGTTAATTAATCATTAACATGGGGAGGGGTAGTAAAATCATTTGTTAATCACCATTTTTCATTCGGAAAGACTGAAAATAACGTATAATTCGTGAAAGTTGTCATAAGATATATTGGGTGAAATTGATTAAATGGATCAAGACGACGAACACTGTGTATGTATATTGAACTGAATAGTACGTAGTCATTTGATATCACATATAAGAGATACTTTGTATCGTTACTCCGTGAGTGATATCTGATGCACAGTATTCCCATGCCCTGCCAACGAAACTTAACAACTCTCTCGTTGCTTGTGTTTTTAGAGTGTACTAGAAGGGCAGATCACAATAACAACATTCATGCATGCTGAAATATTTAAAAGTATCTAAACGAAATTCAGAAGTAAAAAATAAATATAGTAAAAGGTATGGATCTTATCCATAAAGCTGCTTTAGATTTCAATGTTTCATGATCTTTTACTGGGAAAAGATCGTTTATTTGGCGGTTAGATGTGTAAGTAAAAAAGGCAACCGAAAAGATTTCTTACTTCGGCAGAAAAATTTGGTATGAGTGTTAAAATTGTGTGGCAGTTTACATATGGTTATACTGGAATTTCAACAGATTTACCCAAACTTCGTTGCATTCTTTTATTGCTGTCTTCTGAGCATACTATTCTTGAAAACGCTACCTATATTCCAACCTTGAAATTATAAAGGTTCTCCAACTCGTTGGAGCTGTTCTCACCAGTAATCTTGTACAGGAAAAACATTTTTCTGAAGCAGAAAAGCACACGCTCTATCATCCTCGTTAGTCAGAATTTAAATAACAGCGACCCTTGGCGAGACATAACGCATCCGTACTGCAGTCATTACAGTCTAGAAAATATGAGTTTTCTCTCAGTAATTTCTCTCGTTTTGCATCTTATGTTCTTCGGTATAACAACAAAGCTATCACTAGCCAGGCGACGTGGGCAGTCAGGGTGCTGGCCGTGTTGCAAGCGTCTGTTGAACATGTGTAAACGCAGGATCTAAATTCTCTTTCGTCTTCTTGCCGTTGGATGTATTCGCAGTAGTTCCCCAGGTCTCTAGAGGAGCAGAAGCGCTGATCTCCAACTTCTCCTAAGGGAAGATGAAAATAATTAAAATGATGAGTGAAATTTGCTTTTTATTTCCAAAAGAAGAAATTACTCTCAATCAGTTTGGGGCATTCGGTAGCAGTGTCTACGAGTTCCGAGTCTCGCTATTTTAAAACTAGATGTCTCTGTCTAATTAGCCATCGGGTAGCAAAAGATGGCACAGTATTATCTTTAAACAAACCAACCGAATGGGTAAAGTGATGTACCTGATCGTTTAATTTGAAAGATGTGCCTGTTGCTCTCCATATACATCCTTAATAAACTAAAAGTAATAGTAATCTATATACTAAATACTCTATAAACTAAAAACCTCTATAAACTAAAAGTAAATCCTCTATAAACTAAAAGTAAAATTCGTTATTCTGCTATGTTCATTTTTTGATGGAGAACTCGAGGCAATTAGAGTGGCAGCTGAACAAATTATTGATAGAACAATTCAAGTAAAAAACATTGTTATTTTTTTTTAGACTCTGTTTCAGCCATCCAAGCAATTTCTGCACATAATGTCGCGGAATCAAAAATTATTGAATCTTGTAGAAGAAATCTTTATCTCCTAGGCTTAAAAGGGATGACAGTGGATCCCGGCACACGTTGGAATAGCTGGAAATGAATAGGCTGATAAACTAGCTAAAAAGGGGACTGGAATTTTACAGTTAAATAATAGTGAGGTACCATTTACATCAATGAAAATAATAATAAAAAATGTTATGAGGAAAAATTATGACTTTAAATTACATGAAGAGAATAAAAATAAGAAGTGGAGGGATTCGATTTATAATATCCCAGACTCTCCCAGATCCATTGCAGTTGCGACATTTCGTTTGGAGACCGAACATGATTGTCTCGCAAAACATCTGCACCGCACTGGTGTATATGATATGTCGGACGATATGGTGTGTATGATAGCCCCTTGTGCACTTTTGTGCAACCAGAACTTTGAGATGGACAGAGATCACTTGCTGTACTGTTCATCGTTGAAAGAAGAAAGCCTATACCGTCGATATTGGTGTGCTAGAGAGTTGATGCAGTTGACATTCAATACTTAAATTTAGTTTTAGTTTTGATGTAATGTAATTCCTGTTCTGTTCTATTGTAATTTTATTGTAATTCTTATGTTATTAGCTTCAAGCTCATGCATCTTCGATGCATTGGGCTAATGATGTATAACCAGGTGTCTTTGCAATAAGATACAAATATAAACGACCCAACCTTTCGGTTTTGCTTTAAAATAAATAAATAAATAAAAAAAATAATAGAATAACTATGTAATCGGATAAAGAACAGTTAATCGAACAGTTAAGGAAAATAGTTATGGCCCCATAACTATTTTTCTTATGGCTCTTCTACAATAATAATCATTATAAAACTTATTCTTATTCCAGATATCAATGTTTGTAGGTAAGCCTCTGCGTATATTATTAAATTGACTGCATACTATAATACAGTGCTCCACCGATTGTTCAGCACCACGAGAGCAAGTGCTACTTTTCCCATGAAACCTGTTTTGATAACTACCAAACGACCAATGTCCTGTGATTGCTTGGTTTATGTAAAAATCTGCACTTAGCCTGTCAGCTTTAACTTAAGGAAAATTTCTCTTACTCTAGTTCCAACAGTTGTAAAGTTCCACCTATCTTGCCAGACGCGTTTCCCACGTGTCTTTGCAATAAAAAAAAAGTTCATATTTTTAATGAAAACCAATTTGTTCGTTAGCAGAAATTCCGTCGTGGTACACACGAGCACGCACACTTCTTGCAAGGCAAAAGAAAGAAAGAAAGAAAGAAAGAAGAAAAAAAAAAAAAAAAAACAAAAAAAAAACTAAACAGCTCCTAAATTCATTTGGTGGACGACATTTATAAAATGAATCCTGTTGCAAGGTGCAGAAAAGTTCAGGTATATTTAAATACCATTTATTTAATATATTTAAATACCATTTTCATTGGATTACCAGCATTTATGTAGCTGTAAATAGTAGACACATTTTCTCCATAGGTTAACACTGAGGTGAGCGAATCCAATAGGGTTAGTACACAAAAGCCTTAAGCTCAAATATAGGGTGCACTACTGGTTTGTCTCAAAACCGACAAAACTTCATTCAGATAATGGACAGTTTTGTTCAAACGGTCGAAAGCGTTACTCCTTGACTCGTAGTTTCTGAGCTTTCTAGTTCAGAATTTCCCTCTCCCACAAGGAAATCCATTATTTCAAAACCCCCTAAATTTCCCCCCTACTGCAGGGAGAAATATTCCGAGAACGTACTCCCTTCCCCGCCAAGGACGAGTTCTGTCCACGCTTTTTCTTGCACACTTGCACAGACAAGAAGGAAAGAAAGAAAGGCTGTGTTAGAAAATCGCCCAGCCTGATCAGGAATTTTTCGGGTGAACTCCTTGCTCTATTCTCCATGGCGTATGATAGGGAACGGGAATACACAGCTTTTTAATAGAAACAGTAAAATAATAAAGGAGTGACAACTAGTTCCGAGCTAATTAATAATTCCTCATCAGGCCGAGGACATTATGAGCATACTAGCTGAATACCCGTGCTTCGCTACGGAGTACATTCAAATTAAATACAACGGTCATTGAATGCAATTAATGCCAAAAAAATATATATTTATAAAAAAATCGAAACGGTTATTTTTATAAACAAAATAATGTAGAAGAAAATATTCAAATTAAATACAGCGGTCAATGTATGCAATTAATTTGAATGTTTAATATCCACAAACATACTAATTTGAATTAAATTCTTTAAAATCTTCCGTCTCAATTGGTTTAGTGGTTAAATTTTATCTTTAACCGTATTTAAATATTTCTTTTGTCAATTTATTTCGTTGTTATGCACGTAACGCGAAATTAATTTAAAGTATCACAAAAAGAAAAGAAACCACGTGATCAGCATTTAATAAATTAAATTCTAAAAATTTATCTTAAAAAATTCACCAAAAATCAGAAAATGGAGGTAAAGATTCGAAAAAGATTTCATTTTAAAGGAACTTTTATGATTTTTCTCGTGATATAAATTTTATAACCCTCAAATTATTATTTTAAATGCAAAATTTTAAGAATGTTACAAAAACAGCTTAAAAATTTAATTTAAAAAAATCTAAGAATTTTTCAAAAATCTTTCTTAGTGCACCCCTATACACTATAAGAAGTATCGCCATGCAAAGTTTCAGCCCTTTAGGTCCAGCGAGCGGTCTGTGCGTTATCTGTCAGTCAGTTACGGAACTGTTTTATATACGTATATAGATTATGTGATTGTCTGAATGGAAATCAACAAATATTGTGCCATTGATTTTTTTAAAATTGGGAATAGTAAGACGCTGCGTGTTCCTGCTTCAGGCTGCTGTGTACTAACCCTATTGGATTCGCTCACCTCAGTGTTAACCTATCGAGAAAATGTGTCTACTATTTACAGCTCCATAAATACTGATAATGCAATAAAAATGATATTTTAAGACAGTCTGAACTTTTCTGCACCTGGCAACAGGATTCATTTTATAAATTTCGTCAACCAAAGGAATTTAAGATCGTTTAAAACACACCACACCAGATATTTTCCCTGAATAATTTAAATTTTAAATATTATTTGCATATTTTTTAAAAACGAAAAATGCTCCCAAGTGTAAAATTTCTTCCTCTATTACGGAGTACAATTAAAAAAATAATTTTTTTAAAATTATTTCCAATGGCAAGGCAAAATACCAATATATTTATAAAAATATAAAATGACAGTACAAAGATATAAAAATGTACATGAGATGGCGAGACTGAAAACAGGGTATAAGACCGAAGTCATTGCCTTAAAAGTTCTCTTGCTTCCCAATACCTTGAGAACACAGTGTGTCCGCGGAGGGCTCCACATCGAAGCAAGTGATCCCCACCCATCTCTTCTCCAGTATCACTAAGTGGACAAAAAGGCGTGGTGGAAAGGCCTATACGTTGTAGGTGAGCAGAGAGACAATCATGGCCCGTAGATAAACGGAAGGCCGCAACTGCAAAACGTCTAGGTTTGTTGGGAATTGAAGATGGGTTTAACCGCCCCCAACTTTTTGGGGCTGTGCGAGTCTGAAGATCCCGCAATGAGTTAGTTTTACATAGATTTTTCAGGAACAGTTTTATTTTCCAAAAGGAAGTTGATGTATTTGGATGTTGTAGTATATTCGCACCCTTTTTTGCAAGGGAATCTGCTTGTTCATTACCCCAGACACCACAATGAGCAGGCACCCATTGGAGAACGATTCGTTTTCCCCTCAAATTCAAACTTCTCAAAAGCTCTTGACATCGAGAAATCTCAGGTGTCAGGGGGAGTTCAACAGAGCTAATTGATTGAATGGCTGCCTGTGAGTCCGAAAAGGGGACTGAATTTTCAAATTTGTGTTGAAGAGTCAGCAGCTGCTGTAAGGCTATGCTCACGGCAACCACTTCACCATCGAAGGCTGTGCCAATGTAGCCTGCTGAGGCGTAGAAAGAAAAAAGGTCCGAAAACACACCAGCTCCTACATAAAAATGGCAGTCAAATTGAGATCCATCAGTAAAAATGTGCAGCCAATTTTTAGGTGGGTATCTAACCGCAATGGTCTCCAGGTTAAGACTTCTTAGGATACTTGGTGCGACATCTCTTTTCCTATAGATGGTTTTAACTAAATCCAATTTTGTTATAACATTAGTTATTTCCAAGGGGTTTCTAGGTTTCATAAGAAGTTGAACATGACCCAGGAGAACAATATGCTTTCTATAATTACAAGATAAAAAGAACTTTTTATATACCATGTTTTTAAATTTTCTGTTGAATCATATAAACTTGACAATTCTATGTATTAATAAATTCTTTTAAAAATTTTTTTTGATGAATTATCCCATCAACTTGAAAGAAAATGAAGTTAATTGGAAGTTAACTTGCGTTTAACTTTTCGTTCCCGCCCCGGGCGATAGATGGCTGCACCAGTCTACAAAACAAAATTAACTGAAAATGAATTCAATCCTGCTTAAAGATGGCTAAAAGTATTAAAAAAATGCATTGTCATCGTGTTTTGAGCTATTCTAAAAGTTTCAAATGTCTAGCTAGTCGGGAAGTTAGTTAAAAATCGATTACAAGATATGTACTAGATAAACACACACACACAAACAAACAAGAAAGCGAGTTAATAAAAACATGGAAAGACGATGTTTGAAAATGATGCGTATTGCATTTAAAGATAAATTTTCAAGTGCGTGATAGAGGATCCCAAAACATGCATTTGCTGATAGTCTGGGACTAGAAATGCACCGGGAGGAAAATTCCCCATAGTATAAGGCTGCTGTGTTCTAACCTATTGGATCCGCTCACCTCAACGTTAATCTATGGAGAAAACGTGCCTACTATTTACAGCTACATAAATGCTGATTATACAACAAAAATGGTATTTTTAGATAGCCTGAACTTTTCTGCACCTTGCAACAGGATTCATTTTATAAATTTCGCCCACCAAAGGAATTTAGGAGCGATTAAAACACACTATAACAGATTTTCTCCCGAATAATTTAAATTTTAAAATATTACACTGCTGGCCACTGTAAATGCAACACCCTGAAGGAAACATGCAAATAACATGAAATTTACAACATGCATTAGCGGAGGTGAGATATGCAAATGATTAGAATTTCAGCGCAGACGCACATCACGCGCGCCTGTGGCGCCACTTCAAAGCGCTATTTAAGGCTTGGAGATTTCGACGATTTCAAGTTCGGCAATTGTGTTTTTCTTGTGGTTTTTTCAAAAAAACCCGATCAATTATGCCTCGTCGAAAACAGCGATCATCTTTTGATCAAGTATCCGAGTTCGACAGAGGAAGGATAGTGGCTTACCGAGATTGTGGATTATCTTTCAGGGAAATCGGTAGTGGTGTTGGACGAAACCAAACAACTGTAATGCGGATATGTGATCGTTGGATGCAGGAGGGTACGACGGACCGGCGTGTTCGATCGCATCCACCTCAGCGCACCACTTCACGTGATGACAGGCAAATTGTGCGCATGGCAGTGACGGATCGCTCAGTCACATCACGAACCATAGCACAGCACATGCAGTCTGTAACGTATCATCCAGTGTCTGCGCGTACCATTCGACGCCGTTTACAGCAGAGTGGTCGGTCCGCAAGACGTCCATTGCTTTGTCTACCCTTGACGCAGAACCACAGACGTCTCCGCCGCCAATGGTGCGATGAGAGAAGGATGTGGACGGCAGAATGGAATGAAATTGTCTTTACTGACGAGTCACGCTTCTGTCTGCAACACCACGATGGTCGCATTCGAGTCTGGAGACACCGTGAAGAGAGGATGCTGAACAGCTGCGTTATGCACCGCCACACTGGTCCTGCACCGGGTATTATGGTATGGGGCGGTATTGGATATCACTCTCGCACACCTCTAGTACGCATTGCCGGTACTTTAAACAGCCAGCTCTACATCTCCGAGGTATTGGAGCCAGTTGTCCTTCCTTACCTTCAGGGCTTGCCCACAGCCATATTTCAACAGGATAATGCGCGACCACACGTGGCACGCATTGTCCAACGGTTCTTCGTCAATCGCCAGATTGAATTGCTTCTCTGGCCGCCTCGCTCTCCGGATCTTTCGCCGATAGAAAACATGTGGTCCATGGTTGCTCTACGATTGACCCAGATTCCATCCCCAGCTGCCACAGCAGATCAACTTTGGCAACGTGTGGAAGCTGCTTGGTCTGCTGTACCCCAAAAACTCATCCAAAGTCTCTTTGAATCAATGCCGAGGCGTGTGGCAACGGTGATCTCCAACAATGGCGGCTACTCTGGCTACTGATTTTGGCAGGAACCACACTTCACAGAAGTCTATAAATTTAATCATTTGATACTTGGTCAACATGTTATCTACAAAATAAATTTTGTTGTGATATCTCTTGTCTTTCTTGGTGTTGCAATTTGGGTGGCCAGCAGCGTATTTGCTTTAAATAATTACAAGATAAAAAGAACTTTTTATACACCATCTTTTAAAATTTTATGTTGAATCATATAAACTTGACAATTCTATGTATTAATAAATACTTAAAATTTTTTTTTTGATGAATTATTCCATCAACTTGAAAGAAAATGAAGTTAATTGGAAGTTAACTTGCGCTTAACTTTTCGTTCCCGTCCCGGCCGACAGATGGCTGCACCGGTCTACAAAACAAAATTAACTGAAAATAATAAAAACATGGTAAAAATCTTCTTAAAGATGGCTAAAAGTATTAAAAAAATGCATTGTCATCGTGTTCCGAGCTATTCTAAAAGTTTCAAATGTCATGCTAATCGGGAAGTTAGTTAAAATCGATTGCAAGATTTGTACTGGACAAACACACAAAGAAGAAAGCAAGTTAATGAAAACATGGTAAAAACAAAAATTGCTCCAAAGTGTAAAATTTCCTTCTCTATGACGGAGTACAACTTAAAAAAAAAAAAAAAAATCTTTCAATCCCAGTCGGCAATCCTCGATCGTCGGCAGTCGTCATTGAGGTGAACGAATCCAATATGGTTAGTACACAGCAGTCTTAACCCGGGAAATGACGATTCACGATGTAAACTGAGGAACCGCCGTAAATAGAAAGTCAAATACCTTAAGTCAAAGCAAATTCCTCAAAAAGAACTCACAGAATGTTAAGAGAGCAATTATATAGGAATGCCGTTAAGTAGAATTACAGATGTGTATTTATGGGGCCTCAGGTGTAAATAACCGTTTCCACCAAAATGATGCATCGCGCTGTTAGGCAACACCATATTTAATTCAGGACATTTCACTCCGAATGTATGCTAAGATTTCGGAAGACAGAATGCCGCTTCGCATTTGATGGATACAGTTACAGTTTAAAACGGGGAAGCGAATACCTGGAGGCAATTGAGGCATCTGACGTAGACCTCACTGGATGGTTTCCATGGAGATGCAGCTTTAACGGATTAAAGCGGTATGGAACAAATGCAAGAGCTCATTTCAGAATTTGGATATTTCTTCTATGAAGTAATATCCAAGTCCTCTAATAAGTCGAGTTTTAGACTTTAAAGATAGGTATGTTTATTCAATATGGAGAGAGTCCCTGCACGAAATGGACAATGCTGATATTAAAGTACGAAATGGCTTTTACTTAAAACGGAATCTTTTTTTTTAAAATTCAAACATGTAATAACCTGAATTAAAAAAATGTGATCCTGAAAAATTTTTAACTAAAAATTTTCACTTATTTACAAGTGATCACTGAACTTTACACTCACTAGAAAGTAATCCGAACTGAGCGAAAGTTTAGAACAGCATCAACATTTGACTTCAGAAAATGTTACTGATTTCAATTCTAAACGATTTCAGTTTAGTTATAATCCAATGTATTCATTATCATTAAGATCAATACAGAAAATTTTTGAAAGGTTTTATATATATATATATATATATATATATATATATATATATATATATATATATATATATATATATATATATATATATATATATATATATATATATATGTCACGTTTCACCACATGACGTTCCACAATAAAACACAAAATCCACAATGAATAGGCAGAGTTCTTAAAACTTGAAGTTCTTAATTTCTCTAGAGTTGATGGCTTAGATCAGAGCGTCCTGCTAGCATGACGCGGAACATACAAGTTCTCACATACAGAGACAACATCATAATGTGTGTCTGGCTCTCTTAGCCAAGGGCTGTACAAAACAGAGTCAGCGACTGTTTACGTAAACACAAATGTTTGTCGTGGGTGGTGGGCTGATGCAATTCTTCGAATCATATTGGGTGCGTTTTATCTTTATGGCATTATTTGACACTTTGGATCGCTTTATATCTGGCACTTGCAGCCATTATCTCTGAGATATTGCAAACTGAGGATTTAGATGACTAGAGACGGGGTTTTGTTAATCCTTCTGGAGCGGCACGGCTCTATATTTCTATCAACTAATTCAGATTTATAGCGATGTTTATTCCATACTTTTCCCCCTCTGCTGCGGTTATCTGCCTCAACGTATTTTTTTGGGACTTGCAGATGTTCATTTGCTGTTGGGTGGGCTATTCTGAGAAAAGGGGCCTAACTTAAACAGATGTGGAGACCCGAATTATAGAAAATAGACGAGATTCAAAATTATAATGTCACACACACATATATATAGAGAGAGATACATACATACATACATACATACATATACTAGCTGTTTACGCGGCGTTGCTCGGGTATTTTTTAATCCCATTTTTTTATTAGACAGGAAAAGGAATGGATTCTACCTATGATGTAAAATTGAAGTAATTTCATTTAAAAGTATTTAAAAGTATAGTGTACAAATTAAATAGTACAGTATACAAATTATAAAGTAAAATTACAAATTCACTATAATATTAATTTAACTCAAAACTTGATTATAAACATCATTTTCAGTTTCCCCTATTCATCTCAGCGACCCCGAAAACTATGGATTCCACGCTACTCTCGGTTATTTTGGACATTTTATTTTTCACCCCTTCTTCCTCCCCCCATCCCCCAATGCTGATGGGGGGCTGAACTTGCACTTGAACGGCATCTGGAGTGTCACTATTAATCTCAACGACCCCGGAAACTATGGGCTCGATACTAATATTAGTCGTTTTTGATTATTTTTAAATGTCCCCCCCCCTCTTCTAGGGATGCCAGAGGTATCTTATCCCCCTCCCCCCAGTGTTTCTTTCCAGATTGTAAGTCATATGTGTACTAAGTTTGATTAAAATTACTCTAGGCGTTCCAGGGTGATGTTCGAACACACACACACATACGTCCATTTATATATATATATATATATATATATATATATATATATATATATATATATATATATATATATATATATATATATATATATATATATATATATATGTAACAAGAAATCCCGTCCTTCTCTAAATTTACATTTACAGCGTATTCTAAATTCTCTTTTTAATAAAGCACGACCCCTTTTCCAAAAATTGCAACCTAAAAGTAAAGTAAGTATAATTTATATTAGCCCTGCAGATCATTAAGCAGGCATGTGAAGTATCTGAACTCAATAACATCCCCAGATATAAGTGTTCGAAGTTTATGAGATTCCGAATGTCAGTATAGTGTCAAAATTCTTGAAGAGCCCCTGAAGTTATGTCTCTATAACGTCAAAAACCCCACTTTGCAAGAACTTTATGGCCACTTATCCTACACCCAGGGTCAACAGTTCACATTCTAGCAAGCGTGGGATCTAGCAGTAAAGTCCCCGATAAACTTAAGTGGACACGTGAACTCCACGAATCTAAAGTCGCCCAATTAAAAAATTAAGTAGTTTAGGCCCTCTGGCGTCAATATCGCAAAACACCCATTTAATATTGCAAGAACAGAAGACTTTTCTCTCTCTTCGTTTCAAACTTTTGTTGCTGTCGGACCTGTTGTCCACTCCTGTATGTAATCGGCGTCCCGTCCTGGAATGTACGCCGGACAAGTCATGTGGCCGCTGCAGCCTTCGCGATGCTTCATAATTGAATAAAAGTGTTTTCCTGAATCACACTCAGCCCGACTGCATCCCTCCTCGTACCGACTGCATTTCCCAGTTCCAAATGCGATTATTATATATATATATATATATATATATATATATATATATATATATACTCGTATATAATCGTTTTTCTGCATGTGTCGTTTATTTCAGTCAGTCCCGATGATAATATTGCTTTGTTACGTTCCCGCATTTATCGTCCAGTGCAATCGGTCCCTTGAAAAATGATAGATCGAGATTCTAAGGTACACACACACAGACACACACACACACACACACATATAAATATATATATATATATATATATATATATATATATATATATATATATATATGTATGTGTGTGTGTGTGTGTGTGTGTGCCCTTGATTATGAAAGTGGTCTAAATCAATGTGTCGGTCATTACGAAAATGGTGTAAGCCAAGAATAAAAAAAAAAGAAAAAAAAGAGTATTAGCCTTTTCACGTTGCATTCTTTAACATTATCGTAATCTGAAGAAGTCTTTACAAAAATTTAAAAATTGAATCATAAATATTTTTTGAAATATTTTATTAGATAATATAAAAGTATTTTTCAGTTGTTGAAACTCAAAACTTTAAATACTTCGAAGCAAAAAATATATGACGTACACCACTTTTGTAATCACCAGTACAATGACTTATACCTCTTTTAATGAAGGGCACACACACACACACATACATATATATATATATATATATATATATATATATATATATATATATATATATATATATATATGTATGTATATATATATATATATATATATATATATATATATATATGTATGTATATATATATATACATACATATATACATACACACACACACACACACACACATATATATATATATATATATATATATATATATATATATATATAAATATTTTTTAGGAGGGGAGGGGGAATAGACGAGTTTAGGGGTTTAATGGTGATGGTCGATCGATTATCATTGATCTAATTATAGCTGACTAACCTGAGAACTTCTGAATAATTAAGTTCTTACTCCACGGCGATTAAAGTTCTGAGTTCATTTCTCACGACAAGAGTCACTATGATTTTAAAAGTATAATTGCCGCAAATTAGTTTAAAAAATGCATATCACGGCGCTAAAAGATTTTCTACCCCAAATTAAGCTTAAGTGGCGAGACATAATCATTCCGTGTCACTCTTGCAAGAGAATGTTCAAAAAGAAAAGAAAAAAATAACAGGAGCGTGATATTTATTATGAGTTAAATTTAATTCAAAGGAGAATTAGCTGAAGATACTTGCATGTTTAACGTTTGTTAAATTTTTTGCTTTAGATAATAGAAGATTTAACTGTTAAGATCAAATTGACATTTCTGAATGGATAGACATACTTATCCAACGAGAAAATTAAAAATTAAACAATACTTTGGGTTTCCAGAATATCTCTTTTAAAGAGAACATATCCTCTTTTTTCGTCCCGATCTTTTTGTTCACTCTCTTTTTTATTATGATCTATTTGCCCTCTTTTCTTTATTCTGATAGTTTGGTCCTCTTAAAAAAAATCTAATCTTTTTTGTCCTCTTATTTTCTGATATTTTGGTCCTCTTAAAAAAAATTCTAATCTTTTTGTCCTCTTTTTTTAATTCTGATATTTTGGACCTCATAAAAAAAATTCTAATATTTTTTGTCCTTATTTTAATTCTGATATTTTTGTCCTCATTTTTTAATTCTGATAATTTTTGACACCCTCTTTTTGTTCACTCTTTTTTTATTGTCCCCTTTTATCCTTAACTAGCTGAAAACCCGCGCTTCGCTACGGAGTACATCCAAATTAAATACAATGGTCAACGTATGCAATTTATGCCAAAAAATAAATATATATATTTATAATAAATGCGATGATCAATGTATACAATTGATGTAAAATATATATCTATCTATATATATATATATTTATAAAAAAATCGTAAGGGATATGCATTTTTTTTGGATAATATCCAATCGTCTGCTGCATTAGAAAGAGAAAAAAAAAATATTTTTTTTGTCTATTTAGTTGTTACGCACGTGACGATAAATTTATTGAAAGTACCAGAAAAATAAATCACGTGATCAGCATTTAATAAATTAAATTCTAAAAATTAATATTTAAAAATTCACCAAAAATCAGGAAATGGAGGTAAAAATTCGAAAAAAATTTCATTTTGAAGGAATTTTTATGATCTTTCTCGTGATATAAATTTTATAACCCTCAATGTATTATTTTAAATGCAAACGTAAAAAAGTTTAAAAAACAGCTTAAAAATTTAATTTAAAAAAATCTAAGAAGAATTTTTGAAAAATCTTTCTTAGAGCACCCCTACACTATGCAAAATTTCGCCATGCAAAATTTCAGCCCTTTAGGTCCAGCGGTTTGGTCTGTGCGTTGTATGTCAGTCAGTCAGTCAGTCAGTGAATGAATGAGTCAGTTACGGAACTGTTTTATATATATAGATTATTTCTCTGCTCAATCATCTTTATCTTTCTCAATACAGAAACGTCATCTTTTGTGTCGATATAACTATTGATAAAAATACTGACATAAATTTGATATAAATATTGATTGATATAGATATTTTGTCAAAAAATATTCATATCAATTATTACCTACGCAGCTCAATTTTCAAGGACTTAAGGGGGATCCTAGACACAAAATTCTTCAAATTTTTGAAATTTTTTTATTGCATTAAAAAATTGTCTGTTTTTTTCCGCTTAAAGTGAAGGTTAAATCATGTTTCTACCTTAATTTGAACATGAGATATTAATTTTTGGTTTGCAACATTCTAATAGCAGCCAATCTTCGTTTAAACCTGTAAATGCGTTTTTTTGCATGATGGGATTTTTCAACATTTCTCGGCTTTAAATTGTTATAAGTCAAGAACCGTTATAGATAAACGGCTCAAGATTGGAATGTCTTTTTCAGTCATTTTACTTTAATTTTGATTTAGAAAATTTGAAAAATATTTACTTTTGAAAATAAGATTTTTTGAAAATAAGTTACGTAATGTTGTTTAAAATTTTTGCTCTAAATATTTTTAATTTAAAAAAAAAAATAATATTTAAAAAAATGCTGAATCAAAATTATAACTTATACATTTTTGTTTAAATGAAAAAAGTTTAAATGAAAATTAAATGAAAAAATTTTGAAATTCAACAAACAATATTTCGAGTTATAACGATTTTAAATGACCCCACTTTTTAAAAAAATTTTAAAATTTAAAATTTAAAAAAAATTTTATGATGTGATTTTGTTTACAAATTATATGGTTAACCATCACAAAAAAATTCAAAATTTTGACTAAAAAAAATAAAAAAAAATTTAAATGTGTCCTGGACCCCCTTATCCAAGTTCAGCTTTGTTTTCATAGTAGTAGTTAAGTTTTTGACATAAGCGAATCCGGCTTTTAACTGGTCAAGACTGCTTGGCTAAACATCTGAGCCGCTTGAAAATTCTGTAGTGTCCTTTCTGAAAAAATATGACAAAGTAAAGCTCTCTGAAGTACATTTAATACCGTTAGATTACTTAAAGCTGCTGTATATTAACCCTACTGGATTCGCTCAATGCTAACCTATGAAAAAAAAAAATGTCTCCAAGGATTGCCGACTTGGATTTAAAGATTTTTTTTAAAACTGTACTCCTTAATAAAGAAAGAAATTTTACATCTTGAGACATTTTTTGTTTTAAAGAAAAGCAAATAATATTTTAAAATTTAAATTATTCGGAGGAAAAAAAAATCTGATATAGTGTGTTTTAAGCGATCCTAAATTCCTTTGGTGGACGAAATTTAGAAAAGGAATCTTGTTACAAGGTGCAGAAAAGTTCAGGCTATCTGAAAATACCATTTTTACTGGATTATCAGCATTTATGCAGCTGTCAATAGTAGACACGTTTTCTACATAGGTTAACATTGAGGTGAGCGAATCCAATAGGGTTAGTACACAGCAGCCTTAAAAGCTAAACTCTTTAGCGTAATTCATGATTAAAAATTAATACAATAATTCGAGATACTAAAAAAATTAAAAGTTAACACCGTCTTTAATATGGTGAAATTAAGGAATTGAAATGAAAACTACAGAAATCTCTTTCAAATCTCCTGAACTGAACTTTCAAAAGTTAATAACTGCATCTTATTGGAAAGAAAATCTCTATAAAAATTAATGCTGCTTGTACTAAAACAATTTTAAGTAATATAAGTAGCTAAAAAAAAAAAAATTAAAATTCAGGTAGTCTCTTCTAACGAAACTACCGCTGGTCATTACCGTAGGATTACTTATCGTTGCTTACCTCTTTTGTATGTATATACAGTGGAATCTCGATCTATCGTTTTTCAAGGAACCGATTGAAATGAACGATAAATGCGGAAACATAACAAAGCAATATGATCGTTGGGACCGGATAAAATGAACGACACATACGGAAAAACGATGGATCCGAAAACGATCGATCGAGATTCCACTGTATATATGTATGTATGTATACATATATATATATATATATATATATATATATATATATATATATATATATATATATATATATATATATATATATATATATATATATATATATATATATATATATATATATATATATATATATATATGTATGTTAAAATTTTGATACATTTTGGTACTTTTTTCTGTTGAACTGTTTATTGCTTTCCCAAGCGATACAGACTGGGTTTGGCACGCTTCCAAAATTATAACTCGCGAGGTACGGACGGACGGTTTTAGCGTCAGAAATTTTGCTTTCCGGAGGACCGTTATGGATGAACGTAATCCTACGTTAAAACAGCAGTTCATATTACATAACCCAGGACAACAACTCTACTTAGAAAATTGCCATACTTTAATAGTTTACAAACAGTAGTTGCTTACAGATACACTGAATTAAATCCTACTGCTTTTAAAGTTCGATCTGAGCTAAATCTACATTTATAAGTAATAAATATCTCAAGTTTTTCATTTCCATTCCTTAAAATCTATTATTCTGAAACCTTAAATTTTATGACAGAGTGTGCCTTTAAAACACTAAAATGGCTAAATTGAAGAAGAATTGCAATTATAAAAACCTGGTTTTCATGTCCTTTTAATTAAAGTTTTGATATAAAGATTTTAAACGACATTTTCATCATACAAACGATTCATGCAACAGAACACGTAGTTTTCTAAAAATTAATTTCCTCACAGAAAAATTCTTCTATTTGCATTTCTAACACAAATATTCTCAAAAAATGACTAGCTTATTTCCCCCCCGAAGTACGCTTTTTTGTAGGGTTTTACGCTTTCAGTAGATGTAAAAAAAAGGACAAATTTAGTAAGGGTATTCTAATACTGTGCTTATTTCCGAGTCTAATATCAAAAAATTTGAGACAATAAATGTATCTTTGCTGTCCAGAAAAAGAACTTAAAAAAACTCAGAGATGAGCGAAGATGGCCCCAAGATCAAACTAATTTTTCGTTTATGAGCGGGTTTGCTGTCTGAGGCAGATTTCGTATGAAATTTCTTTTTTCTACAATGAATAAGATGGATATATATATATATTAATCTTTAGCTTAAGGGGCCCATTTTTCCGATTACCTCTTTAGAACGGGAAAGTTCATACCCCCTTTGTAAGAACGGCCATTAAGTGTGTGTGTGTGTGTGTGTGTATATATATATATATATATATATATATATATATATATATATATATATATATATATATATGTGTGTGTGTGTGTGTGTGTGTGTAACATACCGACCCCGTGGTAATGATGACCGGAGCCGGCATGTCACACCGGGGATGAACGTAGTCGAAGCCAATAACACAATTCTCTTTTTCACGTCTGCAAGTACTTTTTATTTTTCCATTTTTAACATCGATGACGGTGGTTTACTAGGCAACAGATGAGCTTCATTCAACAATTTATTTAGGCAGATGACTCATCTCCTCGACCATATTAGAAATCCGACGAGTGCATACCTCTACATGACGCAGGGTCTTTTATAGACTGTTTGAGGTCGCTCGTCATGTGATCTTGAATAGGAATACTAATTGGCTAGCTCTGACTCTGGTGTCAGAGGTGACGTATTATATGCGAAATTATTTTTGATTTTGGGGGGACGCTACACAGCTCTTTTGTCTTTAAAATCAGAAGCGTATAAGGGTTTTTATGTTATTTATATATATACATACATACATTTATATAACATATATACATATATACATACATATATATATATATATATATATATATATATATATATATATATATATATATATATATATATATATATATATATATATATATATATATATATATATATATATATATATATATATATATGTATATTATTCGTTGTAATACAGGGTGTTTCACGAAGGACCCCTAACTTTGAAAATAAATAACTCGGAAACAGTGATAGATAGAAGCATGTAACCAGTGGTATGTTTATTAAAAAACCGGTAGAATCTGATACAGAAACCTCAAAATTAAATTAATTAGTTAATTTGTTAATTAATATTCAAAGTTTGGGGTCCTTTGAAACACTCTGTATATGTCCTCTCAGCGATTATTCATTTGCGACGCTTCTTCTATTACCTCTTCATATTATTGCTCGTGCAGCAAATGTTGTCTGATTCAGTTATCGTCACCCTAACAATCATTTATATCTTACCCTGGTAAATTCCCGTCGTCTTGATGCAGTACCTGGCCTCGAAAACGTCCGAGCAGGACTCTGGTTTTAAGGTACTGGGCTTGATAAATTTTTCCAGGCACTCACGGTGGCTTGTAGAGTTGCAGCGGTAGCATTCAATGGCCAAACCTGCGAAAAAAAACAGATAAAATTTGAATGTGCAGTGAAAGAATGGTTGTAGGGCACATTAGACACCCTATTACAACTTTCTAGTATTGTTTGAAAACTTTTTCTGAACAAGATATCAAAGCTGGGTCTCCTGTTCACTAAATCGTTTGCAACAGTCCCACTCTAAGGCCGTCTGCACACGGAGCAACTCAAAAGAAACTGATAACTGACTCCAGTCACAAACCATTCCGTGATGAGTCGTAACCTATGGCCTAACTTTCCTTGCATGAAATTGGTGGAATACACATGATAGGAACACGCAGCTTCCTAGAAACCGCGATAAAAAATAGAATGGCAGCTGATTTCGTAGTAATTAACATCGTTTCTTCATAAATCAGTAATTAACATTATGTTGTAATTAACATTCTTCAACAAAGCAGTCTTAAGGGGGTTCGGGACACATTAAAAACAATTTTTTTATTTATTGAGTTAAAATTTTGAATTTTTTTGTGATAGTCAACCATATAATTTGTAAACAAAATCACATCATAAAATTTCTTTAAATGTTTTTAAAAAATTTTTAAATTTAAAATTTTTAATAAAAGTGGGTTAATTTAAAATCTTTATAACTCGAAATATTATTTGTCGAATTTCAAAATTTTTTCATTTAATTAAACAGAAATATATAAGTTTTAATTTTGATTCAGCATTTTTTGAAATATTAATTTTTAAAGAAATTAAAAAATATTTAGATTAAAAATTACAAAAAAAGTTATGTAACTTACTTTTAAAAAATCATATTTTCAAAAGTAAATATTTTTTTCAAATTTTCTGAATCTAAATTAAAGTAAAATAGTTGAAAAAGACATGTTCCAAGTTTCCACCAATTATCTTTAACGGTTCTTGACTTATAACAATTTAAAGACGAGAAATGTTGAAAAAGCCCATCATGCAGAAAAACGCATTTACAGGTTTAAACGAAGATTGGCTGCTATTACAATGTTGCAAAACAAAAAATTAATATCTCATGATCAAATTAAGATAGAAACATGATTTAAACGTCATTTTAAGCGGAAAAAAAGACAATTTTGCAAATTGCAATAAAAAAATTTCGAAAATTTGAAGAATTTTGTGTCTAAGACCCCTTAAGTCCTTGAAAATTGAGCTGCCGTAGGTAAAATTGATATGAATATTTTTTGACAAAATATCTATATCAAATTTATGTCAATATTTTTATCAATATTTATATCAAATAATTATATTGATACAAAGACGAGAAATGGGGAAAAAACCCATCATGCAGAAAAACGCACTTACAGGTTTAAACAACGATTGTCTACTATTAGAATGTTGCAGCTCACTTTTTGAGCTGCCACTAAGTTCTTTGCACTGATGAAGAAGCTCCTTTGCAGCTTCGAAACGGCCATATGCAAAATTGCACCTTACTGCTATTTGTGCTTTATTTACGTTGGATTTCCTGTTTAAAATGCTTTTTATTGAGTTTAAGAAAGCTTTACTAGAGTGTAACAGGGCGTTGATGAGTATTGACCCGAATACCGCCGAGAGAAAGCGTTGACCTTGATCATTTGACTTGTAAATAATACTATGTAATTTTGTTTCAAAACATAGATTTTTATCGTAATAAACGATAGGTCTGCTTAGTTAAGGATTTTGTTTTCCTTATTACCCGGATTTTCGATTGTCCGGATTGCCTATGGTCTCAGTTAGTCCGGATAAACGAGGTTTTAGTGTATCTGCATTTTTATAAAGGTAAACGTCTGCAATAAACTGAAAAATCTTACATTTCAACTCGAAAATAAGTATTTTTTTAAGGACCTCGTAAGCAAACGAAAATGGTAAGGACCTTGAATGCAAAAATAAGTACGAACTTTATAAAACTTTTTAAAAGGCCCCGTTTCGAAGCTGAAAATGAGGCGTTCTTAAGGGCCTTTAATGACCTACGAACCCTGTATAGTGTATTAATTTCGACACTTTCGATGAGGGGAAAACTAATGTTAAATTCACCAGGAATTTTGAAATTTATTCCAACTCAGAGACTTCATAGAGACCTATTTCAGTGGAGGCTACCATAAGAGACTAGATAGGTAGAACGTAGCGTGAGACTTCATGGGCCATTTTTTGTCCATGCATGTTTTTACGATGATTAAATTGTCAGATAAACGTTTTTATGTTGTATTGCCTATGCCTCAACTACTGTCCATCTATCTGCACTTCAAGTCCATTTATGTCGAAATGATGTTTTTAACGATTTGGTATTTTTAAAAAGTATCATTGCGTTTTTCGTTCGATATTTGTGAATGACGACTTCCGATAACAGCGACACGAGTTATTATTTTTATATAGTCTTAAAACAGGTCAATTATTGCAAACAGTCAGTATGATCACAGCGAAATTAGACAAAAGACTTCATATTTAACACGATACATATTCAGGCACAATATCAGGCCTATAATTCGCACAGAACAACTGAGCTCCAACTGAGAAAATGGCTGAATCTGAACTATGGGAGAGTTGGATGTCCTTATATACTCTTGGCGACATTCTCAAGAATTGTTGTAGAGATAGAAAATTCTAGAACTCGACAACCATGCTAGAGAAAATGTGACCAGTTCTCCAGACACCCCAAAAAGTCGCTAAATTTGTCACCAAGTTAGCCAAAATACTTGAAAATATCGTCAAAGGCTTAGAAAGGCTATTGAAATAAAAAGCTGAACAACTGTAAATAAATGGTACTTAACGCAAAATAAACCTATATTAAAAAGATATAAAGAATATTTAAAAATGTTCAAAAACATTTACAGCTATTTATAACAGTATGTATCAAAAATTTCTACCAAAAGTCGTATCTTTGATCTATTTTCATTGTCTTCAGAATTTTTGATTTACAGCAAAATTTCTGAAAATATTTTTCCTTTAAGCAAACGTTAAACTAAAAAAGAAAAAAAAAAGATTTTTCTTGTTGGTCTTTAAGCATTTGAAACTTTTTCTGTCGTTCTCTTTGAACTGGAATAAACTTTCCTGGTGAACTATTCCAGGGTATGGTTTGGTATTCAAAATCGCCGAAAATGTATCATTTGAGACACCGAATTCCAAATTAAATTGGAGTAATCTCTCATAAACGCTTTTCAAGTTGAAAGTATGTGACGGAAAAATAGGTCTCAAACGCATAGAGATAAAAATGCTTCTAAATAAAGATTTTTATAAGTCCCTCAAACAAATTATTTTGAAAATTTTTCTATGCAATAAAATGTAAAAATCAGGCGAATTCACTCGGAAGGAATACCAAAAACTAAGCATCTTTAAATTTTGAATTTTGATTTAAAAAAAAAATCAAAATTGTTCAAGTATTATTTTTATAGGTTGTATAATTTTTTTTTTTTAGCAAAGCCACATTTTATAAAGAAAATCAAATCAAAATCGAGACTGTTTCATACGATACGCTTAATTCCAAATTAAGCGTGAGCAATCTCTCCCAAACGCATGTCAAGTTGAGAGCATGTGACAGAAAAATATGTCTCAAGCGCATAGAGCAGTGGTTCCCAATCTTGGGTACGCATACCAGTAGCGGTACGCGGACAAGCAGCTACCGGTATGCGGATGATTTTACAATTTAAAACAAAAATCTATTAAAAATCTGTATTACGAAAAAAGAAAAGAAACGACTATAATAACTAATAATCCATACGTTTAAATATTTTAGTTTGGAATTTCTTATCGATTGTTTGTGTTGTAATACTTTATTGGGATTTACCTAACCTCAAAAGATGCCGTCTACACCTGAATGTGTTATATATGACCGTCCCATGAAAATTCGGTACTCGTCTGAGAATTATAACTGTTTCTGTAACTTTGCGAATTATAACTGTGTCTGAGTTCTACTAAAAATTGTGTTTTGTGTATCAAACATCTTTAAATTAATTGCATATTATTAATCAATAGAAATTGTATTATTAATATCGACGAATACATCTCGTATTCGTCTTCAGACCATATACAAATAAAGATTACTTATTCGTTGTTAAGATCACTAAAAAATTTACAAAGGGTATGATTAGTCATGGTTATAGGTTAGTTACAAAATCTTAAAATTACTTACGTTTTTGTAACATTTTACTTACTTATTATTTTTGCAGCACTTCGATACAATGAATGCATTTGTTGCATTCATTGTATCGAAGCATTTGCATTTTGCATGCAAAGCTCCATTGCATTTTTATTCCCCATTTCAAAATTTTTGGTCTAACGGTACGTCAAATTGTTTACAACGTACAGGTACGGTACTGTAAAAAGATTGGGAACCCCTGGCATAGAGAATTGAAGTGAACAAAAATGTTTATAAATTATTCCAGAAATATTCTACTCTGAAATTCGAAAGCGTCGAAACTGTATCATCTAAGAGACTGAACTCCAAAGTAAGGATGGAGTGATCTCTCACAAACGCTTTTCAAGTTGAAAGTGTGAGACGGAAAAATTCGTCTCAAACGTTTGGAGGGTTAAAGGAGAAAAAAATGTTAATAAAAAAAGTTTTTTTATGAATCCCGTGAACAAAGTATTTTGAAAATTTCTATGCATTAAGGCTGCTGTGTACTAACCTATTGGATTCGCTCACCTCAATGTTAACCTATGGAGAAAATGTGTCCAAGGATTGCCGACTTGGATTGAAAGATTTTTTTTTTAATTGTACTCCGTAATAACGAAAGAAATTTTACACCTTGGGGCATTTTTCATTTAAAAAAATGTCAATAATATTTGAAAATTGAAATTATTCGGGGAAAAATCCTGTACAGTGTGTTTTAAACGCTCCGCGATTCCTTTTGGTGGACGAAATTTATAAAATGAATCCTGTTTCAAGTTGCAGAAAAGTTCAGGCTATCTGAAAATATTTTAATTGGATTATCAGCATTTATGTAGCTGTAAATAGTAGACACATTTTCTCCATAGATTAACATTGAGGTGAGCGAATCTAATAGGATTAGTACACGGCAGCCCTAAGATGTAAAATTCAGGCGAGTTGATTCGGCAGGTATACTAAAAACTAAGCTTTTTCAAATTTTTAATTTTGGTTTTTTTTAAAAACAAAATTTCGAATTGTAGAAGTATTTTTTTAGTAGGTATAATGATTTTTTTTATTTTTACCAAAGAAAAAAAAAGTCAAAACGAAAATCAGACCAAAAATGTACAAAAAAAAAGAAAAAAAAATATCCGCACTACCTCACTAGCCCCATTTTTACCTTTCTTATTTTGCGAATTGTTAAATGTTGTGTACTTTAAGAAGAAGCAGTTTTCAACTTTCCTCTTCTCATATGTGTGGGAAAACTAATCAGGCGTCCACCTGCAAGAAAGCGGCATTCTTAATGGCGCGTATCGAAAGAATGGCTATAAAAAGTTGGAAAGATGTCAAGTGGTGCCCATTCTTTTGCATTTTAGTGGACCGACCACCGACTCCGACAACAATGCGGTACTCGGTAATGACCACGGAAATGTGACTTGAACAGCCGACCCTGCACAGGTCTGGCGTTCATTAGAATGAGTGGGGGGAAGATAAGAATGTGGGTGACATCGAAAATGATGAGGCGCGCCAGACGTGTCGCAGTTCGGATCGAAAAGGTCGCCCAATTTTGCATTAGTTATAGAACTCTCTCCTTCGAGCTGAAATTCCGTCTCACACGAATCAGGATGGCCGCGATGATTAATAATGGATAAATTTAATTTGAAGTACTGTAGGTACGCAGTTCATGCATACATATTTTAAGTCATATTTGGAATGGATTTTCGTAAAATAAACGAAAATATAAAAAAAAAGGAAAGAGAAGATTATTTTTGAAATCAAAATCATCAATCATTCATATCTGCTCAGTTACAATCAGCATTAATCCGTGTCGATGTATTGTGTGTGTGTATACCGGGTGGGCAAAAAGTCCATAGAAACTTTAAAAATTCATAAAAACCGGAAAAATAACCAAAATAAAAAAATGTTTGCAGGGTTGGCATCGCTAGGTCACGGGAATTTTTTCTAAGACAAGATAAAAAAAACAGCCGACAGGTGGCGCTGACGTACACAAGTCAAAGGGTTGTATAATCCCGGGTGTATCTATCTGGTCCATCCAATCTGTTGGAACTGAAAGATGCGATCCTCCGAGAGGTGTCATGTATATATTCGGACATGCTGCACTCTGCCGTTGCCGGATTTGTGACTCGCCTGCAATGCATTATTCTCTCTGGTGAGGGTCATGTGGAACACCTACTACTGTAATAAACGATTTATAAGCATTCTTTTCGTCATCTGCATATATTTTTTTGACTTGTGTACGTCAGCGCCACCTGTCGGCCGTTTTTTGAGTTTTTTCCTGTCTTAAAAAAATTCCCGTGACCTAGCGATGCTAATCCTGCACACATTTTTTTATTTTGGTTATTTTTCCGGTTTTAATGAATTTTTAAAGTTTCTACGGACTTTTGCCCACCCGGTATACACACACACACACACACACACACACACACACACACACACACACACACAGTCGGACCCCGTTATAGCGAACCCGGTATATAACAAAGTCACGGATATAACGAACGAAAATGTTGGTCCTTCCGTTTTCCTATTGTATTTAATGCTAATTTATCCTTTTATAGCGAACCTCCGAAATCTTAAGAATCGGCTATAACGAACCTTCTCTTCAGTCGACTACTGAATTTTTTTTTATTTTTAAACTTTTTAAGAATGTTGAAGAAGATCAATCACAGATTGTGACATGCAGTTTTTCGAAACATGTTATGATGAAACCATTGCATGTAAAAATCCGACTGATGAAGACATTGTAGAAGAAAGTACGTACAATGAATCATTCTGAAATCGAAGATTCTGCATCTGATGCTGACGGAGATGAGCACATAAATGACGAAATCCCCACCATCTCAGACGCTACAGCAGCGATGTGTGTAATTAATAAGTTGTTGTCTGCACAAACAGTGGAAGAAAGAGTGTTGGAGTCATTTCATATACACTGGACAAAGAAATTCTTAAAATGTTTTTAAAATCGTCATCACGTCAGCAGAAGATTACCGATTATTTCTGTATCAAAACAGTGAGTAACAATAAAAGGTTAAAATGAATTTATTTCCATTTGTCTTCATTTTCAGTTAATTTAATTAGCATTGTGTCAGTTTAATGTAATCTATTTTAGACAATTTAATTCATTAATGATCATTTTTAATATATTTTATAATTTTTTTAATACATCATTATTGAATACACATAACAACTAATGAGTTATACATTTTGTGAACTCTAACATTTTTCTTAACGGTTCGGATATAGCGATCAAAACCTTTGGTCACTATACACGTGCATGTGTGACCAAAGGTACGCGTGCGTGTGTGTGTACACGCACGCACGCGCGCGCGCACACACACACACACACACAAAGAGAGAGAGAGAGAGAGAGGGAGTCAAGACTGATGATCGTCTAATGAATTAGAGGCTATAAATATTATTACAAAAACAATCTTGGACATTCAAGCAGTTATTACTGTAATAACGATATTAACTTTGTAGACATTAATGACGTCATAACTGGGGTCAAAAATTTTAAAACAATAATAATCGTGAACATTAAGCAAAGGGCCCGAGGTAGCGTCAGCCAAATTCATAGATTAGGGTCCATCTATGATGTCAGAGAGTGTGGGAGAAGGTACGAGCCTAATAAATGTCGGCCCTGAGGGTACTCGGTCAAAATTTATTTGACTCCTGCCTAAATTGAATTCCGACCTTTTTGGTGCCATTCTAAACAGCAGCCACACCCCTAAGCCCTATATGGACCTGGTCTGTGAACTTCAGCCAGGGAGCATAAGTATCTAACAACAACAATTAAACAATAATGATGGTAAAAATTATATGAACTTTCTAGACATTAATACAATGTTAATTGATATTTAGGTTAAAAGAAAAGATCTTACTTTTTGTATCAATGAGTTTAAATTTCAGAGCTTCTCAATCCGCAGATCGGAAACCGTACGATTAAAGAGCGAATATGATAGAGCCCATTAAATATATCATTATAATTTGAAAGCGTTATTTGAATAGTGGGCCAATCCATTTTTGCTCATTTTGAGATACAGAGCCTTATAGCCTAATGAGTGTTAAAAAATGATAGAAATGACTTGTATGAACATGAAAGTGAAGCTAACTCCTTTTTTTTTTTAAAGTGGAGTTAGCCCACTATTCAAATAAGGCCCTCATTTAATATACAGCGATGTCTCGTCGTAAAAAAATGCTTCAGTTGATTTATTCATGAAATTCAGTTTTATATAGCTCATTCCCGAAGACAAAGAGTCGCATGAATATAAATAAAAAGACTCGATACAGGCATAGATAGTCTTTTTTAAGAAACAAATGAGATTTCCTGGTTTGGAATTCCGGATACTCACTATTTCATTTTCGGCATTTTTGTTACTTATGATCGATAATCTCCTGATTTCAATATTTTCCAGATCATTCCTGAAATCGTCAAGCATTTTTTTTATTTTTCGAACTGGACTGAAAACCTATTAAATGCGTAATGAGGGTCCTCTGAATTCCAACTCTGTCAAAAATCGGCCGTACGAACAACAGTTAAATTCTTTTGCGTGTGCTTTCTCTGGCACGGTAAAGTTCAGAGGTTCGCCATCTATGTGCTACAGCATTCGCGAATTCCTACATTAAATTCCTATTGCTGGTGAGTTTGAAAACGGGAAAAAACGTGCGTCAAGGAAGCGAAAAAAAAAAAAAATTCAAGGTAGTCGATTTAAAAGTCACAGCTAGAGAAAATTTTGAGAAATGCACATTAAAAAAAGGGTAAATATTTTAATATAGAGCAGGAGTCGTCAACCTTTTAATACCTACCGCCCACTTTTGTATCTTTGTTGATGCCAAAGTTCCTTTACCGCCCACCGGTGCATATCCGCTGTGACTCAATTTAGTGCAAGTGCGGAGTAAATTTTAGAGCGGTGGGTTTGCAAAAAATATATACTTAAATTTATCTTTTTATTTATACTTTATATATATATATATATATATGACGGGCGTGGTATTACACCCGCTCTAACGGAAGATGTTGCAGTCATATATAATCATTTAGTTGAATTGCAGCGTAGTGGAAGGCAGTTCAAGATTCAAACACACACAATAATCCCTTTCGATATATTTATTATTTCTTCCAACTTTACGTAAACCACCTCTCCAAGATGGCGCACATCGTAGCGTCCGTCCTACTGAAACGGGGAGCAGTCCGAACGTGTGACTGCTGCCATTGGAAAATCGTCTCGGTCTGCTTAACTTACCTATTGTCTCAAAAGCTTCTAAAACGACTGCGCATGCTCGTGACGCCTGCGCCGGCGATGGGGAATGGGCGCGGCTACGTTTGATACTATTTTTAGATTCTCAAAAAGGGAATTTCCCTCCTTAGGATTGAGGATTGGGGCGTTTCGAAATACGATAATTAATGAGATTTAATTCTAGAAATTTGATTATTCTGAAGCCCCCCCTGTAAATTGTTTAATTATTATTCTTTTTCTAATTAATTCTTAACAAACTAACACACACACCCTATATATATATATATATATATATATAGCTACGGAGCTCATTCGTTGCTCCCTCGTCCACGAGTATACTTCGAGAAGTGTCCGGTGAATTATTATCTGTAATCCAAGTTTAGAGATGGAATTGCAAAAACATATTTTGAAAAGTCTAACTCGCGAATGTGTTAGCAGTGTATTCAATATATAGAGGAAGAACAAAATTTGTAACAACGGATAAAATTCCCACCGCTCACCATGAAAGCTTGAATAACCCACTAAGTGGGCGGTAGGGAATAGGTTGACTGATATAGAGGAATAATTCTGTGCTCAGATGGCAAAATGTTATAAGAAATTTACGTGACAGCAATTCTAAGATGTCATGAAAAATCAGTAATTTGTTTTACATAAGCAAACGTGGTGTGACGATATGAACACTTCTCCCAGGTAGCTGGACATAGATTAATTCAAGATACGGAGTTTAGGTTTTAAAATTATGTATTTAATTATATACAATATGTACACTTCAGTTACACCAAAATTTTACTGTCAAAATCGCCCTAAGGCACCGGGGAGTTAAACTTCTTCCCCAAACAGTCAGAGTTCACTGACTATATGAAACGGCACTAAGCCCGGGATTCAAAGTACCCAAAAATGTAATCTGGCCCAAGGCCGCAGGTATCAGTCACCTTCTGAGAGTAGATCTCAAGTCTCTCTGCCTCGTTTTCGGTCCGAGGTTCTCCAAGAAAACTCTAAGCACCTCCCTGGAACATATTTCGTCCTATCATGCGTTGGTTTTTGTGTTTCGACGTTGATTTGCTGAAATCAGTGACATCAGCTATTTCCAACATTCGAGAATTTCTCACGCCGAGGGCTTAGCGTAACGAACCGCACTTTTGTGCATGAAGAATGCCGGACTCTACGTGTGTGGCCTTTGTCGCCAGCTGACACCCTCTTGCCAGTAGACAAGTAGAGGAAATACCGCCCTCTGTCCGGCGATGACCATCAGTCAGTTAGCTTGACACTAGGGTTCCACCCAGTTCACGCCCCCCTCTGTTGCCAAGGACAGGGGTGACAAAGACACATCAAATATTCACACGACTGACTGCTTGAAGAATTTCCTATTCTTCACAGCTTCCCCCACCCTTACATCATAGTTCGGGGATACAGTGTGGTACATATATGTGTTTCCACCTCTACACTTGAGCTCTGAGGCAAGCAACTTTAAGCACATAATTTACACTACTATACTTTAACTAACCTAAATAAACATAAATAACAGCATACAAAAAAAAACAAAACAAAAAACACACTTTCAAGTACAATTATGGTAAGAACTAATTCTATTTACACCTTCATTAGCAAGACATACGGCTAAGCGTATCTGCATTCTGGTTAAACTTTCCAGCCCGGTGTTCAATAGTAAAGTTATACGGTTGCAGAATTAAGGACCACCGAAGAATCCTGGAATTCGTGCCGGTGTGATTTTTTTAACCACTTCAATGGTTTGTGGTCTGTTATGATTTTGAAATTTGCACCATCTAAATAAAAATGTAGTTTCCGAACCGCGAAAATTATCGACGCGCACTCCCGTTCTATTGTCGAGTAATTCTTCTCAGCTGGGCTAAATTTCCGACTAAGATACAAGACAGGATATTCTTCTGCCCCAAACATTTTTGTTAACACAGCTCCGATTACAACATCAGAGGCATCACATTGTGTAATGAATTCGCACTCGAAATCCGACGCATAAGGTGCGGGAAATTTTGTTATATACTGAATTTTACACTTCACAGAAACTTTATAGAGTTTAGTGAATTCCTCTACCGGAGGGTCATGTATGCGGCTGAATGTACCGTCGTAAATAAGCGTATTCCTTATCCGTATACTACGAGGTCCAGTGTCCCGAAGTTCGAGGACGCTTTTCAGGTAATCATCTTGATAAAATAATGCATAAAAGAAGCGAGATCGGCCTGCTACTCTAGAACGGTTAACCTTAAACCCTTCACTTTCTACAATCAACGTGATAACACCTAACTTGCCAGCTTTAAACAATTCCTTCCGATCTGCTGATAACTCGTTAATCCAGGTTTTATTGTCCCAAGTAAAGTAACTCAGATCTACTGGAAGATCTGATCTGCCTCGTAGGAAATAATTTATGCCTTCAACGTTTATAAACAATTTACCATTGGTCACACAAGACAAAATATCTGTATTTGAGATTACAAAGGAAGAGACACGAGTTATACCTCTTAATTCGGTGGGTGAGTCCGGTAAAAGTTCTGCCGGTACATCTCTATAGGGTTCATAGTTTGTATTCAAGAATGAAACATTGACGTTCACATTGGCAACCCCGCCGACTTTGATAATTATACCAACACGTTCAGAAAGAAAATTAATTTTATACAGAACAATTTTCACACTCATGCCCGATTCTCTGACAAAACCGACGGGAGTCTCCACATGGTGACTGGAGATCTCGACCAAGTCGAATCCGGAGATAGTGCACGTTTCTTTAAAGCAACGCACTTTCATTCGCGAATTCTTCTCCCTTACATACGGAGTAAGCATGACTCTTAAGATAGTTAAGGCTAATTCGCACGCTATTTCATACCATCCAATACTAAAACCCGCGTTTCTTGCACGGTAATCGAAGGTTCCAAAACACATATAGAGAATTACGTAATTAAAACATGAAAAGTTGCACGACAGCTGAACAAAACATTTACCAGTTCCTAACAATCTTTCAAGGGCTCTAGGTTGAGCACAAAGAATGAACTTATGAGCCCACTTGTGATAATTGTGAATTCCTATCAAAACATAGAATTTCTTTTGGCTCCTAAATAAATCGACTAGATCCGAACATAGTGACTGATCTATCGGCGACATTCTACCAGCTGATTTACGTGTTATATTCCAAAGATACGATACATAAATTTCACAAATAGCTGACACAGTATATTCGTTATTTTCCCCACCTTCTGACAGGAAGTTTTCCAGATTTCCCAATTCTGATATTTGTAACTCATCACGATCGCCTTTCTTGAGGATAACGCTTCCTTTTGCTTTAACGCTTATCTTTTCTAGAGCATTTTCCCGCCCTAACGTGTACGGTGAGACTACGTTTTCGGTCACGCATGGTCCCTGAACGATTTTCTCCGCATCAGCCTTCAATTTCTCCTCAATCACCTTTAAATCCTCATACTTCCTTTGTGCAGAATTTAACTCTGACGGCGTACGACTCGGTGGGTGGGGGTCACTTGACTCGACATTACCCCCTTCTAACTGTAAGTCTATTTTCTCCTCGATCGGAACCTCTGCACGGAGAACAATAGCAGGCTCAGAAACGTTATCAGCTGGCTCAACCCCGGATTCTTTCTCCTTCGATTTGCTTTGCGAGCGCGTGACGGCGTTTAGTTCCTGAACTTCATCCCCTTTTCCCGCGCCTTCACAAAGAAGAGCAAAAGTACGATTCCCCAAAATGTACCTGTCTTGGTTTAGCGAATTATCGAACACAGCGGCCTTTGTGGTCACGCGCCCGAATGTCCCTTCTAACTCTATCCTGGCCACAGGGAGGCATTTTGCTTCCGTGTCAAGGGGTTGTTTTACCCAAACGACTTCGCCCGTAAAGGTCTCTGGCGGAGCGTACTTCTGTGAGACCAGATCAAAAGTGGCTCCCGAATCTCGTAAGACTTGAGTTTGGACGCCATTGACCTTGGCCACACTCAAATATGGTTTCAACCATTTGTCCACATCATCGTTTTGTTCAATATTATTCAGAGTCTCCGCATCTCTCTTTTTTCGGAAAGGACACTTTGGACGTAAATGCTCCTCCGAATTACATTCATAACAGCGAAGAGGTTTTCGCTTATCAAACTCTTTAAATTTTGTTTCATATTTTAAATATGAATTTTTGCTTGGGGAGGTAGATTGCCCATCCCCTTGTTTTTCTGGTTTGGCTTTCCCCTCATTCCTAAACCCCAAATCAATTTGTTTTCGCACCTGAAATTCCTTCCTTCCATTATTTGTGATTCTTTTACCCTGTCTTACTGACTCGTAACGATCCAGTTTTTCGGCTAACACTGAAGGTGAAACAATGCTCCCCCATTCATCTAAGAAGTGTTCCTGCACCTCGCTATTTACGCGTCTCTTAATTTGGTCCGCAATCACGAGTTGTTTCAAAGCCTCGAAAGTATTTATTCCTAGCCCCTCAATCCACCCATTAAAATAGCTCAGCAATTCATAAGCGAAATCTTTCCACCTTGAATTTGCTTTGCGGGTGTGTTGCAGGAATTTCTGCCTAAAGGTGTCTGGACTCAGTTTAAAACGGTCTAGCAAGATTTTCTTTACGTACTTATAATCTCTTGAGTCTTGTTCTGACTCACGTAAAACAATCTGTCCTACTTCTAGCGGCAATAACGAAAGAAGTTGGGTTGCCCATTCTGCTTCATCTATCTCAAGATTTTTAGCTTGGAGCTCAAACATAGCCAAAAACAAACTTATGTCAGTCTCCTCTAGACTAAATTTCGGCATCATCCTCCTCATTTCTGGAGAGGATCTCCTTAGAGAGTTTTTTAACGGTTCAGGAGTTGACTCTCTACCACTTCCTGAGCCTATTATTTTGAGTCTCTCCAATTCGTAAGCGCGCTGTTCCCTCTCTCTCTCAAACTTTAACTGGTTTTCCCGTTCAATCGCTTCTAACATTGCTTTCGCGTTTTCTTCATCATAACCCTCATCTGACATTATTAGTCTCCTAATTTCATTTTTGTTCATATCGGAATTGGCACAAACTCCAAGATCTTCCGCGAGTGAAACCAAATCAGCCTTAAGGGCTTTAGATAAATAAGCCATGATTTCAGTTAGAGAATTTAACCTTACCCTAAATTTTACACACAACAATTCTAACACAAAACACACAAAAATTTAATTAGCTCACTACAGTTTAAGCTTAAATTCAATTATGATATACTAAATAACTTTGCACATTCAAATGCACCTTTATATTATACAAAACTAAATTATTTTACTCTGTTATTTTTAAGATTTGTTTTACTAGTATATTTAAACACAACTTTATCTATGAAACACAACTAGCAATGATTTAAGTTGAATGACACACAAAAAAAAGAACACTATTATTCAATTGCCTCAGTACCCCAATAGAGAAATGAAAACCATATAGTACTCACTGCTTTGACGACTGCTCTTGATGATCAGCATGAAGACGGAACAGAAGACCACAATCGTTCTGCTTAACGTTGCAAACAGTTAGCCTTAATTGAAGAAGCGGGACGTCAGCAAGATTTCGTGCACTACGTAACAAAGTCTAGTAGATTGCAGACAGGAAAGCACCACTCGACGATTCTCTCTAACTTTCAGTTCACAGGAATTGGAGTTTGACGACAAGTAGACACGCACAAGGCAGGTTCAGCAAAATAATCTAACTTGCTATTTACAGGAATCACAGTTCGAAGAAAGTAGATCGGAACGCCCAACTTGGCAAAACTCTGTATATATTACTACTCACAGGAATCTTCAGGTGGAGGGATCGATCAACACCGCTGCCACCACTTTAATTAATCTATATAATAAGACTGTGACGATATGAACACTTCTCCCAGGTAGCTGGACATAGATTAATTCAAGATACGGAGTTTAGGTTTTAAAATTATGTATTTAATTATATACAATATGTACACTTCAGTTACACCAAAATTTTACTGTCAAAATCGCCCTAAGGCACCGGGGAGTTAAACTTCTTCCCCAAACAGTCAGAGTTCACTGACTATATGAAACGGCACTAAGCCCGGGATTCAAAGTACCCAAAAATGTAATCTGGCCCAAGGCCGCAGGTATCAGTCACCTTCTGAGAGTAGATCTCAAGTCTCTCTGCCTCGTTTTCGGTCCGAGGTTCTCCAAGAAAACTCTAAGCACCTCCCTGGAACATATTTCGTCCTATCATGCGTTGGTTTTTGTGTTTCGACGTTGATTTGCTGAAATCAGTGACATCAGCTATTTCCAACATTCGAGAATTTCTCACGCCGAGGGCTTAGCGTAACGAACCGCACTTTTGTGCATGAAGAATGCCGGACTCTACGTGTGTGGCCTTTGTCGCCAGCTGACACCCTCTTGCCAGTAGACAAGTAGAGGAAATACCGCCCTCTGTCCGGCGATGACCATCAGTCAGTTAGCTTGACACTAGGGTTCCACCCAGTTCACGCCCCCCTCTGTTGCCAAGGACAGGGGTGACAAAGACACATCAAATATTCACACGACTGACTGCTTGAAGAATTTCCTATTCTTCACAGTGGTAACAATGTTTCACAAAAATAGTTGGCTATTACTTACAGTAGTTACAGTAAATAGAAAATATCGGCGAACGAGAATCCGGAATGTGAAAAACTCAATTTTTTAAAGAAAAGTTTCTTATAACATTTTGCAATGTGAACACAGAATTTAGAAGAGAGGCGACTACATAAAGCAGCCAAAAGAATGAATTTACATTTTTGACCGAACGAGAGAGTAAGACTAAAATATTGATGCCAGTATACACTATCGAGGCTTCAAGGGATTTGACCAAGTTGGTCATTAAAATTATTTTAATTATACTTCGTTGGCTCATGCAGTATATTGCTGGTGCAGATTGGCCGCCAACACAAATCAATGCAATTCAAGATGCTATATCAAAAAAAGTCTAGACAATATCAAATCGTCGAATGTAAATCACAAGTTACGTAGTGTTCAAACAATACTGGAATAAAAATAGAATACGAAAATAAAAATTAGAACAAAATAACGTGTTGAAATTTTAAAGAGGTAAAAGTTTGTAGAATTTTAAAACCAATCAGATAAAATCACAATGGAACTAGACGAAATTAGAAAACATAAAATCACAATAAATAGACAAAATAGTCAAAATTAAGTATGAAAACTTTACAGCCAATTATATCAAAGAAACTTTAAAAGAATTCACACTTGCAAAATTTAAATAACTTTAGTTCACCTTGGTAGTTAAATATCATATCGTTTATAAAAATTAAAGTCTAAGAAATATCCTCAAATTACATTCATGTGGAAGTATTTTGCTAGCATAAGCAAGTTTAGGCGAATTTCTTTCAGTTTCAAAACCATCATGTTGTATATCACAACACGTTCAAAACACGTTCGAAACACTAAATCAAAACACGTTCGAAACTGACCTCTGTGTATCTTTATAAGATAATTTTACTAGATAATCATTTCTTTCAATACGAATCCGTAACATTACTGTTTTCAAAATCACCTTATTATACTGTCCTTAGCATGATAACTCTTTATGACACCAGAACAGCATAATCCATGACATTATAAAAATAACACCTCCTATTAAGATGCTATATTCAACATCTCACTCCATACTTGACTATGTTATACTAATGTTAGTTGTATCATGTTACAACTCAAACATCCCAAAACCTGAATAATATCCGTAGTCCTCAAAATTAAACGCTACATCACGTTCCTTATACAGTTCATAAGATTATATAAACGGATGCCTGTAAAATAAAATTTTAGTCAACACTATGAATAGCAAAATTCAGGTTTCATAAATACATGGTTAAAGAGAAATACCTAACTGAAAACACGAGGTAAAAATTTCCCAATGCATTTAAAATTAAGGCAATTTTTAATAAAAAAGAAGAGTTGTATATTTATAGAATAATTTCTATATAGTTATTTTAGCAAGAAAACCCACCTATCCACGTACTAAGCGAGAAAGCTGAATGAATAACAGAAATGAGTGAATTTTATTTCCCGTTTACTAAAAATATGTGGCAAAAACCTATTCAAAGTTTTAGCACATATTTTTCGGATAGAAAAATAATTTCAAACCTAAGCTACACGCAGGAGATTAAAGGACTTTCACCCCAAACAAATACTGTGCCAAAAACGTTTCACTCTTCTTATGAATTAAAAGAAAAAAACGAAAACAAACAAACCTGAAAGTTGAAATAAATAGAGAGAAAGTTTTTAGTCCATATTTAACATTCTTCTTTTATCCCAGGGCTATTTTAAAGCTCCCCCCTCACTACCCTCCCCCCCAAAAAAAAATACACAAAAAAAAACTACTCTAATGTTTTTTCGTTTTGGTGTGGAACTTCAACTGTGCAAATAAAAATTTAAACTTGAAAACTTTTCTTAATTATTTAAAACTCTTATACCTTCCCCTAGTCCATTAGTGCGCAAACTGTAGGTCGCGCAAAACTTTTGTACGCAAGTTAACTTTCCAGTTACAATTAAGTTGTTCTTTTGCTAATTGTCAAACTGAAAAACTAAATATATTATGCATAAATAAGCTCAATTCCTTTTCGTTCCATTAAGGCTGCAGTGTACGAACCCTAGTGAATTCGCTCACCTCAATGTCAACCTACTGAGAAAATGTGAATACTATTTACAGTTACATAAATTCTGATAACCCAATAAAAATGGTATTTTAAGATAGCCTGAACTTTGCTGTACCTTCCAATAGGACTCATTTTATAAATTTCGTCCACCAAAGGAATTGATGAGCGTTTAATACCAGAGCACTATACCAGGTTTTCCGCCGGAGTAATTTAAATTTTAAAGTATTATTTTCATTTAAAAAAAAAATCCAAAAATGCCACAAGGTGTAAAATTTCCTTTTCTACTACGGTGTACAAATAAAAAAAAAAAACTAGTTGGTACCCATCAAAACATGACAGCTAGATAGTAAATAAATGAACTAATATACAAATTATACTCAACGAATCATTGCCAAATGTTGAAAATCATAATAATGCGCAGAAACAAATTAATGTGTTTAAGCGGCTTTGTGCTTAGTGAGTATCTAAAGTCAAATTTAAACATGTCACTAAGCATGCGCAGAAAGCAATTTTTTTAAAATTGTAAACTATTGCTAATTAAACAGCGCGAAATAGCCAAATTTCTATCAGGTTTAATCTTATATTTCAGAAACATAATTATCATAAAAATAAAAATGGCAGAGAGAGAGAGAGCGCGACTCCTTGGAATAAACGTGTTTATCATTAAAACATGTCACTGAGCATGCGCAGAAACAGTGAGTTTCTAAAGCCAGATGTAAACATGCCACTGAGCATGCGCGAAAATCAATTTTTTAATTGTAAATTATCGTTAATTAATAGAAATTACGGTTACAAAAACCAAATTTGACACATCTACAGATTGAAACCTTTCTTTTAAGACCAAAATGAAGTAAATGGATGCAGTAGTATACTCTCACGAACTGCCCAAAAAGTCGACTTAGCAACTTAAATACATAGATCTTTCAATCCAAGTCGGTAATCCTTGGACACATTTTCTCCATAGGTCAACATTGCGGTGAGCGAATCCTATAGGGTTAGTACACAGCAGCCTTAAATTTTAAATCCATTTCAAGAGTCTTCAAGTAAAAAAACTGAAAACCCGACCAAACCATTGTTTACAACCATTTTTCACGAATTATAAGGCCGTCTGCACACGGAGCAACTCAAAAGAAACTGATAACTGACTCCAATCACAAACCAGTCCGTGATGAGTCGTAACCTATGAAATTGAATGAAGCCCGTCGCAACTGGCTACAAACCCGTCGGACGGGTTTGTAACCAGTTACTCCGTGTGCGTGGCTCCATTTAATTACATAGGTTACGACTCATCATGGACTGGTTTGTGATTGGAGTCAGTTATCAGTTTATTTTGAGTTGCTCCATGTGCAGACGGCCTTAGTCATATCGATGTTAAGCATTTTTACCATCCCTTTTATCATTCCGAGGAAACAGAGAGTTGGCAGCAATTGAATTCCAACAAGGACATAACGCACATAACCTCTCATCTCCACCGCAATAAAAATTTTCGAGCCCTCTCTCTCTCTCTTCTCGGAACCGTTTGATTTAGAGGACACTGATAAATCAACGATTTCACGTCATCATTTCACAGCGTTTTATCTTTCACAATGGAGCATGCTTTTTGCTTATTCATAGTCAGTTTATACCTCGAAAGTTATTTCGGGGGAAAATTTAAAATTCATGAGCAGAGCTGACGAATTCGCTACCAAAAAGGTTACAGATATATGTGGTTGTAACACGAAAGCTTCTTACGGCGATTGTGGACATTACAAAGCGATTTTTGAAATTTTTACCTCAGTTATATGAAATTTTGCATATATATTAATTAAAGTATAACTATATCAAACACTTTATAAAATTTTATAAATATTAAATTTTTTTAAATATTTTTAAAATTGAAATTTTTATTATGTTTTTTAAAATGCTCCTTGCCATCCAAATTTTAACTTCCCCCTTAATTTTGCCTTATTTTAATGAATAGATATGAAATTTTTGTATATATATATTCATTAAAGTATAACTATATCAAAAACCTTATAAAATTTTATAAATATTTAATTTTTTTTTACATATTTTCAAAATTGAAATTTTTATGTTTTTTAAAATGCTCCTTGCTATCCAATTTTTAACTTCCCCCTTAATTTTGCCTTATTTTAATGAATAGATATGAAATTTTGCATATATATTCATTAAAGTATAACTATATCAAAAACCTTATAAAATTTTATAAATATTTAATTTTTTTTATATTTTAAAAATTGAAATTTTTATTGTTTTTTTTTAAATGCTCCTTGCTATCCAATTTTTAACTTCCCCCTTAATTTTGCCTTATTTTAATGAATAGATATGAAATTTTGCATATATATTTATTAAAGTATAACTATATCAAAAACCTTATAAAATTTTATAAATATTTAATTTTTTTTATATTTTAAAAATTGAAATTTTTATTGTTTTTTTTTAAATGCTCCTTGCTATCCAATTTTTAACTTCCCCCTTAATTTTGCCTTATTTTAATGAATAGATATGAAATTTTGCATATATATTCATTAAAGTATAACTATATCAAAAACCTTATAAAATTTTATAAATATTTAAATTTTTTTATATTTTAAAAATTAAAATTTTATTATGTTTTTTTGAATGCTCCTTTCGATCGAATTTTTAACTTCCCCTCTTAATTTCTTATAAATAGATTTTGAACAGAGTAATGTATGTCTTTGTGCTTTCGTTGAATAGTTAATTTTTAGGAAATATTTTTATGCTTGTACTCTGAATTTTCGTGAAATTTTTGTACTTTTCTACACTTAAGTTACACTTTGATAATCTGAATATGTCGAAATCTGAACGAGATGCATAACTTTATTTTAATGTATTAGATGAGTCTTTATTATAAATTTTATAAAATTTAGTCAAAAATTATGACGTAAGGAGCATTTCAAAGACTTGCAAATCTCGAAATGACTCATTTTGAGAAAAAAGCCATTTAGAAGATATTTTCTTTAATCTACATTTAATATTTACTTTTCTAAAGCCACCAAGTTTTCATTTTACTTTTTATTACATATTTTAAATGCATTTTATTTCAATATTTACATATTTTTAAAATATTAATACAGGTAACCCTCTTATAACACGGTAGATAGGTTCCTAGAAAATGCAGTTTTGTGTGAAACCATGTTATGTGAGACCCATAGACAGTTCAAAAAAGGGGGTTACGTTCTGAAAACTTATTAAAAACACTTTTTTTTAATAAGTTTTCAGAACACAAAACGAAAAGAAACAAAAAATATTTTCATTTAATGCGACCTTAATTTAATAAATTTCTTCCTCATCACTGCACAGTAGAATCAAACGAGACCGTTTTTTCGATTGAACGATATCACCTTCACTTTCAGAACCTTTTTCTTCATTTAGATTTTTTGCACCTTCTATCCTCTTCTGTAAGTTTGGTTTGGAAAATCTGTAAGTTTGGTTTATTTGCTGGTTCTTACAAGGTCATTGTAGATTCACGGTGTGGAGATAGACAATTTTGCAGCTCCATTTTTATTTTTTGGCTTCTTTCAGCGGAAGGGTCTGCATTCAGGAAAAATGATTCAAGATTTTCAGCTAAGCTTAGGCCTCCTTATATTAAAAATAAGTTATAATGAATAAATTATAAATGAATAAACTATAATTTGCTTATGCATTTTCATGTAAAACCACTATAGTTCATTATTGCTTCCCGTCATTATTTTAAGGTAATTTAGTTTGTAAATGTGTTAAACAAAAATATTATCTAGTGCTGTAGAAGTACAGTGTTTTACAAAGGTTTTCGCAATTTTTTTTATCGTGTTAGAGCGAAACCGTGTTACAGGTTTCAGTGTTATACGAGGGTTCCTGCAATTTATCTTATCGTGTTAGAGCGAAACCGTGTTGTAAGATGCCGTGCTGTAGGAGGGCTACCTGTACATATATAATAATAATAATAATAATAATAAATAAAAAAAAATAAATAAAAAAAATCTAATCTTTGTTCAATTTTTGGTAATTTGAAAGTCTACTGTACCCTTAATACGACAACAGCATAAAACCTATTTCAATTGGTTTCAGACAGACCACTGATTTGTATTTTATGGAGTAGAAGTTTTCGACCCGAATGTATTTGCTGAGTATTCATTTGTAGATGATTCATTCAATGTGATCGTAACTTGCGGTTGTCCTCTGAGATGTTCTCATGCTTTGTTCTGTTGACTGATTAAAGGCGACTAAGATTGTCCGAGACTAGATGCAGTTCTTTTAAAATCTCTCCTTTTAAGGCCGTGTTCACCTCCGGAGGTGATTTTTGGAAATTTTTTGAATTTTGTCTTTTTATCTATTTTTACTATAATGAAATGTAGGTTAAAACTTTGAAAAATGGATTAAAAAAATTTAGTATAAAAAATGAATTTACATTAAAATAATTTCTTTCAGGGGGTAAAGTAGAAAAAAAAATGGGTGAAAATTTGACATTTCCGCAAAACATTGTTTAAAACAAACAAATATATTACCATTTTATAAACTGGAGAAAGGTGATAATAACTTTCTCTAAGGAATAGAGTATTCTCAGTATTATACTCTGTTTATCTCAGAGTCTGTAGCTGTTAAAGTACCGATGTACAGAAAAATCACTTAACCCTTCAGCGGGCGCTCCAATTTTCGGAACGCCAGCAGGCGCGCGTGGCACAAAGTGCAATGTCTCTTTCAACCTTGATTATTCCTTCTCTAATAAACTATTTTTTTCAAATTGAAAACAATAATTCTGCGTTTTATCACAAGATATAAAATGCTTATAATATTGAGATATATTTATAATTAAAGGCCAAAGAATGCAGATTCAATCGCCTTAGTTCAAAACTGTCCGGTTTATTGGATCTAAGGACAACTTACGAATGGATTCCTATTATGTCCAAAAACCTAAAAAACAATGAGAGCCCATCTTCGTGATATGCGGGATACCATGTAATAGCTGCACATTGGATCGACTACGAGATGAGCCGTCGAGACCACCGGAATTCTGGCGTCAGTGGACAGCAGATCTGACAGCAACGAGAGTTAGGTGCGAAGAGAGAGAAGTCTTCTGTTCAGGCAAATATTAAATGAGTGCTTGGTGATATTGACACCAGAGGGCCTAAATTACTTAATTTTTAATTGGACGAATTTAGTCTCGTGGAGTTCACGTGTCCACATCGTGGTTCTCAAGGGGATTAACTAGTTGCTAGATCACGCGCTTGCTCTGCGTTTTACCAACAGGAAGAATTTGAAAACAGGACTTATTTATCATATACAAATTTAATGAGGCATTCGGGCTTCGCCAGCGATATGGTGATGTTATGGAATTCAGATATTTCAAATGCCTGCTTAATGATCTGCAGGGCTAATATAAATTACAACATCCATTATTTTTAGGTTGCAATTTTGGAAGAGGGGTCGCGCTTTATTAAAAAAAGAATATGCTTTAAATATTAAAGGAAGACGCGTTTTCTTGTTACACACACACACACACACACACACACACACATATATATATATATATAAAACAAAATATTTATTTTATTTTAATGGTACCTTCGGACCATAAGGCGCACCCCAATTTTAAGTCGATTTTTTTTTATGAAAAAAGGTGCGTCTTATGGTCCGATAAATACGGTAAATCCGAAGCCACAATAAAAGGCATAGTAAAACTACCGAGATCACATTAAGTATCAGAATTGAACTTTTCAAAACAAACCACCTTAAATCTACAAAACTAACAAACGGTCTCTGGCTTGCCGATAGTTTTATCAGTCAAAGACGAGTAGGTGGGATGCATTCATCAATTCCCCGCTGCTGCAGAACTGGGCAAACGGGACTACTCCATATTCCAAGCCAGTTAATGATGGAGAAGTAATCATGTCCAATCGCCGTCAGAAAATGTCCGTCCAAAAGATGGTGGTCGCACGTGCATTAAACTGTAATTCTATGGACTACTAAGCCGTAAAAGCGTTGCCCGGGAGCGCCACGAGGAGGTGAGTCTATTACTCCCATCGCACGAATTAAAGTGTAATGCTGAGTTTTAAGAATTAAGGGTTTCTGAACCGCGGCGAGTCAGTTAAAAGAGGATGCACCTTTTCCACTTAGGGACACATTAATGTGAGTCAGCGAAAAGTAATGGACGTTGATGGTTGGTTGGTTTTAATTGCTATGGTCAGCGTTTGCAGTCAGGGAGGAGGTACCCTCACTGGAAGTTAATACCATCAATCATCAGACCTCCATAGAATTGATTAAACGGACCAAATCTCGCAGCACATTAAAATATCACCGCAAGGGTTAGATACCTGCTCTCTGATGACGATGGATTATTTTTAAAATATTTGTAATTACAGTCGAAGTGATAGTTCTGACTTAAGTCAAAATTTAGAACAGGAATCCAAAACAGTCCACGTTTAACAGACAAAATTATCATGAAAAAGATTTGAAGCTAATTTACTTAGGAAAACTTCAGGAGTGAGGAATATTCAAGAAGTAGTATGTATACTCCGCGTCACCATGATATTTCTTAATGAAGAGGAAAACAGAATATGTAAGTAAGGAACAAATAAAAGATGCCATGAGCGATAAACATTCAGGAGCTTCATGACAAAGAGTTATTCTTATCCCGTTTTCATCTAAATGTTATCTAAACAATTACCCTTGATATCTGATTTCTTTCGTTTATGAAACAATGTCTAGAACAGTTCACTGTAAGGAAGATCAATTGTGAAAGCTTTAATCTTATGTATTAACCTGAAAGATAAAGAGTTAAATGTTGTGGGTGTTGCCTCTGGAGGAGCATTAATATCTTGTGATGATGGATTAATTTGTAATAGGTTTGTAGTTAAGGTTAAAATAATAAGATTTTAGACTAAATTAATCGGGAATACTTCAGATATGAGGGGTATTAAACGCAAAAGAATGTAAGCCACATCATCATGAGATTTCTTAATGACGAGCAAAACAGAATGAGTTTGTAAGGAACACGAAAAAGATTCCACATCAAGCGACACATTTTTAGCAGCTTAATGACACAGAGAAAATGCCCTCTGCTTTGCTTTAAAATGCCATCTCAAAAATTACCCCTGAGGCCTGCGTTCTTTCCATAGTAAAACAATGCATTTACCTGAAACTTAAAGAGTAAAAAAGTTGTGGGTGTTACCATTGAAGCAATAATAACACAGGTCTGCGATGAAAATATTTCCTGAAAACTAAGCATTGTTTCTGATGTATTTTTGGTCGCTAATTTCAGAAAAAATAACCAAAAAATTCCATCACGTACAATTTTTTACAATATGAAATTTTCTGTTTTCAGTCTTTGTGTTTTTATGAATATACAATTAACATCTAATTTAATTTTGTTCGCCCGCTAAGATTCCTTAATATATATATATATATATATATATGACAGGGGTGTGGTTTGCCTGTTCTAACATCTTAAATTGCAGTCATGATTCATTCGTTGGTGGCGAGTTGGAATACGAATTGAACAATACTTCAGTCCACACGTTAAATTACTTTATCGAATTCTTCTTAAGAATACCACTCTCAAAGTCTATGTCCCTAGTCAGCCATTTTAACATTCGGCGACGCCGAGCAGGGCGACCGTACGCAGCGAGTTCCCAAATCAATCTGCGTAGTTCTAAGTAAAAAAATCGCGCGCCTACTCTCCTGGCACATGTGCAGAGCTCAATTTAGAATTTTCTAGAAGCATCTTCCCGCCAAACCTGTACAGTATCTAAAAATAATCTCTCTGCATGGAGCTTCATTCCACCGCGAATCGAAGGTCAATTACTGAAACGGGGAATAACCTACTTTTTTCTACCCGCACGCATCTGGAAATATGAAAACTAGTGGTTTTTTCACGCCACGAAAATGATTAATCCCTAAGCCCCCTTTAAATTTAACTTAATTATTCTTTCCCCAATTAATTTCTGACATATGTAACTTATTTTTTTGTTATTTTATAATTAATACTTAATAAAACAAAAAAGTTCTATACACATAAATAAAAAAAGGAAAGAAATCAATAAAATAGTGTAGACAATGAGGTGCAGTTCTAGGTTCTAGGCTAAATGAAAAAACTTATTGGCTCCTAGTGTTTCCTTTTCATGGTTTAGAACAGGGGTTCTCAACCTTTCAGGCTCTGTGTCCCCCTTTGAACACTGATGTGAGGTCATGCCTCCCCCGCCACCACCACTACATGTGGTCAATACTAGTAGTACAATCGGAATTTGAAACTGAAGCTGGTTATTAAAGGAAAATATAGAATAGATAATTTCATGCACAAAATTTAATATTACTATTCATATCTTAATTTGGAACAGATTATTATTATGAAGAAGGATGGATTATTTGGAACAGATTATTACATATGAAATCAAAGAATTAAATACAGATCAAATATATTTGTGGTAATCAAGGATCTAGGTGAGGTTGGCATGTAATACCAGTCACTTTCACAACATTAATGAGAGGGCTGGCACTGTTTGTCCTTGACAAGTTTTGAAATATTAGGTTGTAACTGTGACAAAGCTTACCTCAGGTCACTTTCAATGTCCAGCTTTGCTCGATATTTTGACTTTATGTATGATATTGCTTAAAATCCAGATTCACAGAGATATGTGGATGAAAACTGCATTAACAACCTCAAAGCTTCTAAAGCAACTTATGGGTAAACAGGAAAATAGCGTAACCAGAAATTTTCTACATCTATGTTTTCAAATTTCGCGTTTACATGAGAATCACATTTTAGGTCGATTGCCTATTCCTGAATATGATCAGGAAGTATACCCACGTCGATTTTAAAACGATCTCTTGTCAACTTAAACTCCCAGTTCTCTGAACTAATATCTGGAAAATAGTCTGCTAATTCATTTTGCAATGCTACCAAATGCCCTGATATAAGGTCCTTCAATTAATTTATCTGTTGCAATGGGAGATTTTTTTTTCATCATCGAGGAGGTCGTTCAATCTTGGAAAGGATGAAAAGTTTAGCTCTGAGCTCTGAAGACGGCGTTGTCATAGAGTTATTTTTTCTGTGAAACCCTGAACTGCATCATAAGTCTTCAGAATGTTTTTCTGACATTGTAGCTACGACAATTATCGTGTGCAACAGTTATTGTATTCGTGTTCGTATGTCGAAAATACGTTACGGTGACATTGTGACGGCAAAATTGAGTACAGTAAATTAAAGTTAGTTTTACCTTTTATTTATTTATTTTTTTAAAACTCACGCCTCCCTTGAAATTCTTCTACGCCTCCCCAGGGGGGCGCGCCCCCCAGGTTGAGAACCGCTGGTTTAGAAGACGAGAAAAGTATTTCCTTCTTTATTTTTCTGAAGATGTTGATTTAGTTCATTGCAGCTATATTCCTGGCTTGATGGCACAGTGTCAAATTGAATATGACGCACATGAATGGAGGCTCTTCATTGACTTATGCAAAAGAAGCCTCAAAGCTGTGCTACTTCACAACGGAAACAAATATGCTTCAATACCAGTTGGACATTCCGTGCACTACAAAGAATGCTACGAAAATTTAGCCATCATTTTGAACAAATTTAAATACAAGGATCACATGTGGACCACGTGTGGGGATTTAAAAGTAATTGCCATGCTTCTTGGACTTCAAAGGGGATATACAAAATATCCATGCTTCCTGTGTGAGTGGGAGAGTAGGGAAAGGAGTCAACATTGGATTAAGAGAGAGTGGCCAGTAAGAAAGAAAATGGAAATTGGCAGCAAAAATGTTATTGAGGAAGCTTTGGTTGACCGAGAAAAGATTCTTCTGCCCCCACTTCATATAACACTTGGTTTGATAAAACAATTCGTGAAAGCTCTATACAAAGAAGGTCTGTGTTTCAAGAACTTGCTTCATGCATTTCCTGGATTATCTGCAGCCAAAGTGAATGAAGGTGTCTTTGTGGGACCAGATATTCGAAAACTTATGAAGGACGAAAAATTTGAAGCATGTATGACAAAAGGTTGAAAAGTAAACTTGTGTAGAGCTCCTTTAAAGAAGTTGTTAATAAATTTCTCGTAAATTATAAGAATCCCAACTTCAAACAAATTTTAAAAGTATGCTTGAAAATTTCAAAAAATTAGGATGTTCTGTCAGCTTAAAAGTTAATTTCCTGATGTGTCGTCTGGACTATTTTCCTGAAAATCTTGGTGCCGTCAGTGAGGAACACGGAGAAAGATTTCACCAAGACATTAAGCAGGTGGAATGCAGATATAAAGGTAGATGGACCAAAAACATGATAGCAGATTACTGCTGATCGCTACATAGAGAACAGCCGCAAGTTACACACAGAAGATCTGCTTCCACATGGAGTATTCAACACAAAAGAAAAAGGCCTTAGAAACTTGACTTTATGCAGCCATTGCTGAATATCCAGAATCATATGCTTTTGTACTAATGACAGTAAACGACTCAGTAATGTGGATTCTAAATATATATGTGAGTATTAAAGTAATTTTTCACACAAAACGTCTTACTTATTACTTTGTTTTACTTCCTATAAATGTTTTTACATGGTATATAAAACATTATTTTTCTAAATTTTCAAACGCAATTTTCAAAAAACTGTTACGTGATGGACAAAAACGAATGACATATTTGAAATTAGCATACCAAAAAATATAAAAGTCAATTGCTACTTTGCAAAAAATATTTGTTCATTGAAAATTTGCAGACCTGTGTAATCTGGGTTGATGAGAAATTATTACGAAACCAAAATCTACTTTGTTATTAAACCAACTTAATTTTGAATAATACCTTTACACGTGATATGTTTGATCTTTTCACGATATATTTTACATTTATACTCGGAAACAGCCTCAATTCTGAGCCTACGAGAAGAAAGCAAACACTGTAGCACTTTTTCCCAAACCTTCAGCCTCTCACGATACTTCCTGAACGATTAAACTAAAGTAGAATAAAACTAGTACAATACACAGCCATCAAAAGCTTTTGCCTTTCTTGGCGTGATCAGTTTCGAAAACAACATACTTTCGGACAGAACCGGAAGGGAAAATGGACTGAACCTCATGTGCCGCGCTTGGAGCACGCACTGAACCCAGTTCTTATTCCCTGTCGCGAAAATGGAGTCCAAGGTTCATAAGTTAAAAGTAGAGGCCACGAAAAGTGGGGAGGAAATTAGTTTTCATTCCCATAACTTAGAAAAATTCAAAAACAATAATTATGTTACGATTAATAAAGTTAACGAGGTTACGATTAATAATGCCACGCAAAATTTGTATGACAAGGGATGGAGTGAAAGCAAAGTACTGTAACGTATCTAGCCGGTGTGCTTCCAGTTTAGGATATAGTAACAGACTGCAACGTTCTCTGTCAATCGAACACGCGAGAAACATTTAAAAACTGCAGCCTTTACTATGTACAAAATTGTGATACAAATTGAATGCAATTTTAAACCTATGCTTACAAGACTGCTTTCCGGTCTTACCTTGAGAGTTTCAAATCTCGATAATTGGATCGCCTCCAGATATCACCAGGGCAGCTTGATCTACTCACATCGGAGTCTCCCTCCGAAAACGAAACACCGAACAGCGAGGTGTTCGTTCAATCTCTCTCGCCGAGAGTCAGTTCCAATTGTCGTTAACACAGTGGAACTCTCCGTGGGGCCTAGAATTCAGGTGTGTCTCAGGAGGTCGCAAGCCACCCCTCGTAAGGAGTGTTCCCCAAAGAGAGCTGGGGATGTGGTGACGTTACAGTACACTGTTCTGTGGTAGCTGTAGTAGTGGCATTTCAGGGAACATTTTCATTAGAAAATGGTAAGGTATAGTCAACCTCCCGCCAGAAGAGACATGGCACTGGTTTCAGGGTTGCTGCTTCGGGGAGATTGATTCTCGAAATGAGGGGTCGGGGATAATCAACCGTCACACATTTTCTCCCGTTGACCTTCGCTTCTGTAACGTCCCACCTTTCACCAAAAATGAACTCTCCCCGAGTGACCAGTTTCTCGGGGATCTTCTCTTCGGAGGAAGGCAATATATTTCTATAACATCGAACCGGGATGGCTTGTAATTCACTTGATTACTACATAGGATGGAACTTTAATAGTGGCAACTAGGTATGTACAAAGTATACAGAAGAGATACAGGGGTGAAACTTTGATTGCCTTTCAAAGTAGTAACCAGCATCGTTTAGCACTCGTTGCTAACGTCCTGGAAGCTGCAGGATGTCATTGGCAGCACCTGATGTATTGATCTTTCGAATGGAGCGGTCTAAAGCCTGCAGAATTTCTGGCGGAATCCACCGAGCGGTTCCTTCATCTTGGGGATGAGATCAAAGTCACAGGGACTTAAGTACGGGGAATATGGGGATGGTAGAGCACTTTCCAGCCTCAGCGAGCAAACACATGAGCCACAGTGTGCGCACAGCATTTGTTGCATTAGTACGATGCAACAAATTATTTCGTACGATAGACTGGTAACTAAAGCATGGCTGTGTTTATCATGTCGCTGTGCAGGCCTGTGATGGTTGTGGGGAGAACGCATTCGCTCTGGGGTATGTGACGTACGTGTGGTGTAAACTGCTTTCCTGGGTTCTGCTGCGTGCAGGCTCTACAACAGTGTTGCCACTATTAAAGTTCCATCTCTGTTGCTTGCAAATTCTACAGTGAGCTAAATCCGGTAGGATCATGGCGTACTTTGACTAATGTGAGGGAAAAGTGCCCAAGAATCGCATAGACACACTATAGTGCGTATTTTAATCTAGTATTTGCAGGAAAAATCGAAAATCATCAGATCATCGGGGATAGGATATTTTCTCTTCACAAATATATATATATATATATATATATATATATATATATATAACAATAACATTACTCCAGACTGTATGCTAGTTCGCCCGATGCAAATGCCTACTCGTTTGTCCCAAGAAATGCGCACCAGAAAACGCGAATGCTAAATCGTATCAAACCTGTATTCTCCAAATCCAGTATCAGTGTTAACTTAAAATTTGCAGCGAAGCCAAGAACTCGGAAATTAAGGAGGTGACCTGGAGTCGTAAATTAAAGTACGAAAATAAACATCATAAGTTTTTTTAAAAAGAAAAAAAAGGAAAAACCAACATTTAGGGAGAGAAACGGAAGTATACAGCATCCCTTTCGCCCCCGGGAAATAAACTGTTTACCTCGAACCATCAAGTTCCAGTCAATATTCTCGGGAAGAGAAGAAAAAAATAGCGACCGTAACTCCCTTTTGAACAAAGCTCTTGTAATTGAGCACTTTACATTTAAAGGATATATATAGCGTTGACATTTCTGTTTTTCATTCAAAGTGATGTAAAGGGGGGACAATTTTATAACATAAATTGAGAAATGCACTGAATTGATTATAGCAAAAAATATTACTTTTGATTTTTCATGAAATTATTCATTCGCAAAACTACGAGGCTGTATATTTCATTATAAAGAGGATTGATAGCAATCGCAGTAAGGTCTGGTTTGACAACTTGAGATATATTCTAGATACCCAAGGTGTGATTCTGTGGCGTCTTTTCGCCAGATCACAGGCTATGACTGCCTCGCTAAGCAATTGTTCAAGATAGGCATATTCGAAACACCTCACTGTCCCCTTGTGCAATTGATCTGAGGAATGTGCATTCATCCGAGCGAGAGAACTTTAGGACAATTGCTGATTCTCCTTTCTTTCTTTCTATTTGTTTTATTGTATTTGTTTATTTTTTTTGTATTTTACCCGCCACTGGAAACTAAAAAAAAATTACATTAAATTATTTATTTTCTTAGATTATTTATTATTTCCAACCTTCAGAGAGTTGTGCATGGGATTCTTAATATTCAGTTAAAGGAGTTCCCGGGGCCCATAAATTTATTGTCAAAACAATCCCTTGTGTCCGAACAATTAATTAGGTTATTTTGACCGGAGCCAGGGGTCTTCCTCACTTAACGGATAATAATTTAAATCCACGGACCAGAACCTAATTAGCACTGTCAATCTTAGATATAAGCTGGAAAGAGGAAATATTAAGGGTTATACATTAGAACAAAATTAACATGACCAAAGTATGAAAGTTGTATTTAAAGATATAAAGAAGCGGTAATGGGGTAATAAAGGATTAATGGTTATAATAATGATTGTCAACAAAAAACACCAGGTTAAAAACAGTTGCAACTTAGTCTGTTATTTCGGAAGTAACCATGAACATGTAAAGAACTTAATGAAAGAACTTTGGTGGTCTGGGAATTAGATCCCCTAGAAAATAACGGTATGCGCATTTCGAGGTTAGTAAAACATATGAAAAAATGCCTAGTATTAGTAGAATTTTTCAGTTCATAACTGTTACAAACCATTGTTGGCGGATTTCAGACCATCATTTTGACCATCTGACTATGACCAAACTGATTTTAAAATGGTCCATTGATGATTACGCATCTTGATTCTATGAAAGTCTATCATAAATGTAAAGGAACTTGCAAATGATCTTCTCTCTTTTTCTGATATTTGCTCCAGTTTCCCATCGTGCTTTTTTTCGGCTGGAATATCATACCTATACCATTGCGCCAAAGAAAAGCAACAACCCTTTCGCTGTGGTAACCATCCCGAATTTATGGTAACCCTATGACCTGGTTTCGCGGTGCGAGTGAGGTTTTTTCTTCTCATTTTTTGAAATGAAATGTCATTTTTTCCACTTTTAATTAATGTTTAATGAACTAATAAAAATTGATCAACGCTTTATTTGTACATTTCAAAGTCTTTTTGTTTGTTTAAATCTTTATTTTTGAGAACAAAAAATGTTTTCGAGTGTGTGTCCAGGGGGAGGGGGTATTTGCTGTTATAGATAATAAAGTTCAATAAAGTTAAATTTTTATAAATATTGGTATTTCTTGATATTTCTATATTCATTGGTATTGGCATTGCCTAATTTCCTCACATTTTTATAATTTACTCTTTTAAAGGTTTTTTTAAGGTACAAAGTAAGGTTAGTAATCAAATTTCAATTTTTCTAAAAAATGATATTTCTACTAAACTTCTTCAATAAAACTGATTGAAAAGTTTTGTATAAATGCAAAAATGTAGATACAGTAATACCCCGACTTACGCGAACTGTGAGTTACGCTGTTTTTGATTTTACCCTTTTCCCCCTTTTTAAATCTGGGAATGAAATTTCCGGAAAAATTTTAAATGGTGCCTGGAAGAAACTTTGTCCAATATATTTTAAAAAACAAGATGGGAACAACGTCTGAATCTGAACATATTGCCCGTGTGACAGAAGTTGTTGTCGATCTTGCCAGGCAATTAGATATAGTAGTCGATGGAGATGATGGCAGCGAGCTGTTGGATTCTTATTTTGAGGAGCTGACAGTCAGTGATCTCATGAAGATGTGCGACTAAAACATCACTAAAGAATCCGACACTTCAGACCCAATTCCACAAGAAAAACTAATGACAATTGTAAACTTGACAAAAGGTCTCAGTGCAATTGAGAATGGGTTTCAGATTTCAGGTTATATAGACTCTGATAAAGATCGCGTGGTCACGAAAAAGCAGTGAAAAGAAATGTTAGTCTGCTATGAAGAAGTTCTTCACGGATAGAAAAGACGTTCATACGGCAGACTACTTTATTGAATTTTTTAAAACCATCAACATATTTTTTTCAATATCTCGTACACATATATAATATTAATATCTAATACAATATTTTAATTTTAATGCAATATTTTTCCTTTAACCCTTCAGCGGGCGCGCCAATTTTTGGAACACCAGCAGGCGCGCGTGGCACAAAGTGCAACTTCTCTTTCAACCTTGATTATTCCTTTTGAAATAAACTTCTTTTTTTCAAATTGAAAATGATAATTCTGCGTTTTATGACAAGATATAAAATGTTTATAATATTAATATATATTTATAATTAAAGGCCAAAGAATGCAGATACAATCGCCTTATTTCAAAACTGTCCGGTTTATTGGATCTAAGGACAACCTGCGAATTGATTCCTATTATATCCAAAATCCTAAAAAATAATGAGATTGTCCAACTTCGTGATATGCGGGATACCGTGTAATAGCTGCACATTTGATCGAGTACATCAACTCCTGCTTTTGTCGTATTGTAATCCAGTATAATCATTGGTTTACCACGGTTAAATCACGACTACCAATGAAGGGAAAGGTATACAAGGGTCAGAAAACCAGATCTGCTTTAGAAAGGGTGTAGCTATAAATAGAAACTGCTTAGAACATTAAACCTTGCATGTAAAAACAACCATTTAAAATTACGAAAATGTTGCACTCTGTACACGGGCGCGCCTGCTGAAGGGTTAAACTGGTGTTTTTGTAAGTTCTTGGTCCCAATTAGACAAAATTTATATGTATTTATATGCATAGTTGTACCCCGACTTATGCGAATTTGACTTATGCGTTCTTTCGTAAGTCCCACCTGTCGCGTAACTTCGGGATATTACTGAATACCATGCGGGTGCAGTGGCCCAGTTAGCAAGAGCAGCGGGCCAATGATCTGAACTTCTCTGGTTCGATGCTCGTCGCTGACAAATCCACCGCCGTGTACACTAATAGTGGCCGGTGCTCATAAAATATGCCATGGCTGCAATGTCTTCCAAGTTCTACCTCTGGAGGTGCTAGGTCAAGTACATCGGTCTCGTCACCTGCCTCGGTTCCAAATTACGGGACCGGTCCTTTAGCCAAGTCGACCCTCATGGTGCTATTAATTGTTCTTAAACTGATAGATACTATTGGTCAAGGGCCATCAAAAACAACAACTGTATACCATATTTCATAAAAACTGAGCTTTAAATGAAAACCTATATATTTACCTAATACCTTAAAAATGTGTTATTCTTTTACTGATATCAACTTTTGCTTACTGCCTTGCGACTGTAAACCGTTGTAAGATCTCATTTAACGTTGAAAAGTAAAACACGGTTCCACCACTGATCTAACTATTCTTTACTAAGCGTAACACGCAGCTATAACCTTTATAACAGATTTCTTTTGTCCCGGAAAATTCGAAAAAATCGACTTTTGATAATCATCTCCCCTTTCACTTCCCGAAAAATGGAAGATCATCCGATATTCAGTTCGATAACTTTAACAACGCTAAAGGCAAAAGAAAGCTGAAACGCTTCAATCTAACTTCTATCTGCACTTTGATGGCTTCTACAACATGCTTACTCCCAGCCAATTAATTTCGACTAGAGAAATTCTATTAAATAAAAAACTCGCCTCTATTATAATTTTTTTTTAAAATTTATAAGAACATATGTTCGAAACCAACGGTATTCCAACGCAAGTGGGAAAAAATAAAATTCCTGCTTCCCCACATACTTGAGCACGTATCTGTCCGATTTTTAAACCCTCCGAAAGATATTAGTTAAAGATTTGGAAGTAGCAAGTTGGATATCGCAGAGAAAGAAAAAAAGTCTCACAATCTTAATCAGTTTTTTTTATTTTATTCCTTCGTTTCTTGCTCGTAAAATCGGTGCAAGGATTGCTGACGTCAAAACCTCCCATAAATTAGGTTACTAGCTCTTTCTTGGCAAATTGATAATCTTACCACAGAGTAGTAGCATTAAGTTATTCGAATGTTTTATTCCTTTACCACTTCAAAGAACGGATAAAATTTTGCGGGCTCGGAGGATTTTGTTCCATAGGGGGGGGAGGTGAATTTATCATTTCGATTCATCAGGCGGCTAAAAGCTCCATGAAATTCAAAAGTTCTAATTACAAGATAAAAAGAACTTTTTATATACCATGTTTTTAAATTTTCTGTTGAATCATATAAACTCGAATATTCTATGTATTGATAAATACTTTTTAAAATTTTTTTTGATGAATTATCCCATCAACTGGAAAGAAAATGAAGTTAATTGGATGTTAACTAGCGTTTAACATTTCGTTCCCGTCCCGGCCGATAGATGGCTGCACCAGTCTAGAAAACAAAATTAACTGAAAATAACTAAAAATTAATTTAATTCTGCTTAAAAATGGCTAAAAGTATTTAAAAAATGCATTGTCATCGTGTTCTGAACTATTCTAAAAGTTTCAAATGTCTAGCTAGTCGGGAAGTTAGTTAAAAATCGATTGCACGATTTGTAAGGGACAAACACACAAACAAACAAGAAAGCAATAAAAGCATGGTAATAAATTAAAAGTACTTGTAGCAATCCATTCTTATCAAATTAATGCTACGGAATAATTTTCTTTAGTTAATTGCAACCTTCAGATGAAAAATTTACTATAAAAATAATTACAAACATCGAAATATTGCATTTATTTTTTTCCAACAGGGCAGGCACTTTGTCTTTAGACATTTGCTCATTCAACAACGCGAAGGTAGGTGGTTTCTTGCAAAGGGAGCGCCGTGTAGATGAACTAACATTGCTTCCTGTTGCCCCCTCAGTTTAGATTAATACCATATATATATATATATATGTGTACGTGTGTGTGTGTGAGATCAGGACCATATAGCCAGTGGTTGGATTCAGCCGGTTCGCACCGGTTCTGTAGAACCGATACCTAATGTAGGTATCGGTTCTACAGAACCGGTGCGAACCGGCTGAATCCCACTACTGATTAGGACATAGAACCTGTTGTTAATTTATTTGAATCACACCACTGCATATAGCCTAGCAAGTTGAAGGGTGCGACTCCGGTTTATAATGGCCCTACGAGAGTCTGACACACACACACACACACACCGGGTGGGCAAAAAGTCCGTATAAACTTTAAAAATTCATACAAACCGGAAAAATAAACAAAATAAAAAAATTTTTGCAGGGTTAGCATCGCTAGGTCACGGGATTTTTTTTTAAGACAGGAAAAAAACCCCTCATAAAACAGCCGACAGGTGGCGGGGACGTACACAAGTCAAAGGGGTGTATCATCCTGGGTGTATCTATCTGGTCCATCCAATCTGTTGGAACTGAAAGATGCGATCCGCCGAGAAGTGTATTGTATATATTCGGACCTGCTGCACTCTGCCGTTGCTGGGTTTGTGACTCGCCTGCAATGTATTAACCCCTGTGGTTAATGTTATATGAACACCTACCGCTGTAATAAACGATTTAGAAGCATTCTTTTCGTTAATTGCGATCTTTTCTTTGACTTGTGTACGTCAGCGCCACCTGTCGGCTGTTTTTTGAGTTATTTTTTTTCCTGTCTTAAAAAAAATCACGTGACCTAGCGATGCTAACCCTGCAAACCTTTTTTATTTTGGTTATTTTTCCGGTTTCTATGAATTTTTAAAGTTTATACGGACTTTTTGCCCACCTGGTATATATACATACATGTATATATATATATATATATATATATATATATATATATATATATATATATATATATATATATATATATATATAAAAATGAGAAAAAAAATTGAAAATTTGAAATAAAAAAGTTTTAGAGTATATTACTCAACGATCTCACAAAAAAATTCCTAAGTACTTGTCCCAATTAAAGGGGGGAAATTCATTATATTAGAAATACCCAAAGTGCTAGCCATATATTATGCATTTCTTCAGGCAGTCTCATGCGATATTTTTGTAGCTAATTATCTTCAACGAGAGCCATGCCATAAATAACAAACGGAAAAGCTGTGCGAGGTACTACTGTTCTTGCGTGCTCCATTCTCGAAATCAACACAATTTTTCAATATACACAGAGAAGGACGAAAAAAAAATCGAGCTCCCGCCAGCTTCCGTACTTGAGCACGCACGATTCCCGATTTTAGTGTGCCGTAGCGGAAATTGGCTCCAGGTTCGAGGTGCTGAGTGGAGGCAATAAAAATGAAAGTGTAATAAGATTTTTCTCGTAAGCACTTCCAAGAACGCCACTGATCTCATTCACATTTTTCACGCACGATCTCCGAGGCTCTGACCATCAAAATGCTTCATTTTTAAAGCGTAAGGTGAAATGATGAATTGAGTGTCAGATCTGTTATCGAAAAAATATTTTTAATTCGCTGTTTAATAAAGTGTTAAGTAGCAGACAGAGCAATTTGATTCTATCGTTTGTTTGTAAGAGCTAAAAATGCTAAATTAATTTAACTGAACCATAACCAAAAAATGCACATTAATATCAATGTTTGTGTAATAGTACCCAATTACACAAATATTAAATAATATTATTTATAAAATATTTAATTTTAATTACACAAATATTAAATATTACGTTAGGTAAATTGATGAATTGACTGACAGATCTGGTATCGCAAAAATATCTTTAATTTGCTTTTTAATAAAGTGTTACGTAGCAGACATAGTAATTTGATTCTATCGTTTGTTTGTAAGAGCTAAAAATGTTAAATTAATGGAACTGAACCATATCCAAATACACATAAATGTATATGTTTGTGCAATTGTACCCAATTACACAAATATTAAATATTATTTATAAAATATTTAATTTTAATTACACAAATACTAAATATTACGTTGGGTAAAATGATGGATTGACTGGCAGATCTGGTATCGCAAAAATATTTTTAATTTGCTGTTTAATAAAGTGTTACGTAGCAGACAGAGCAATTTGATTCCATCGTTTGTTTGTAAAAGCTAAAATTGTCAAAGTAATTGAACTGAAGGTACCATATGAGATAGTGCCCGATTACACAAACCTGAGTTAGCTAGATCAACATCATGTAGTTACCTGCTATGAACCCGTCGTATTCCTAACAAGCCCTAATGATTCATGATGTACAGGTAGAATTATGTTGGCCAAGTAGATTTTTATATTTCATCTTTGAGGAAAGCAATACCCGTTAGAAACAATTTTCATACCACTGGGTGAACTCGGTTTTGTAAAATATCTACATAATCTGTAGCATTCACTTTATCATTCAGGTTATGAACGAGATATAGGTGCCCGGAGCATCCTAGTGATTAGCACGTCTGAATTCGGTCTGTGTGTGTTCGGTTCGAATCCCGAGAAGCGCCATTGAATACTCTCGTGTATAAGTCGTGTATGGGTACGTTAAATCCGTTGGCCGGATAGTCAATCCGTGGGGTTTGTAGGGGTGGGAGAAGCATACGACCTCCCTTGATACCAGCACTTGGGGTGCTCAGTCAAAATTATGATGGTACCGGGCAAAAAGTCGACCGCTGACCCTTGTGGTACCCTATAGCCGTAACCTCAACAGGAGAAGGGTTTCTTCGTGCTGTTGTCCGGGCATTAATAATTAAAACAACAAAAGAAGAAATACTGTATTGTTCTATTCTATTATTCTAATATTGTATCAAGCTAGATAGATCCCACTACATATTTAGGATGCCTCAGTTCACATATGGTAATAAGAGTTGTTGAAATTTATTGGATTATATTTTGGTCGTACATATTTGTAGATGTACACTCATGGACAAAAAAATTAGCGCACCAAGAAATAATTGCGGGATCGTAACGAAACTTGCAATGAAGGTATATGTCGGGGAGATATGCAAATGATTAGAAATGCAGCGTGATTGCGCATTACGTATAGCCGGTAGAGGGCGTTGAACATTGTACTCTGTGGAGTATAAAACAGGTAACCAAAGCTTGTTTGAGTGTGATGAATCATTTACAAAGGAAGAGCTGAGATAGACATGCCATTATGCCGTGTTCGAAGACAATATAAGCAGTTGTCGCACTTTGAGAGGGGGAGAATCGTCGGGATGATGGAAGCTGGGTGGTCAGCTAGGCGAGTAGCTCGTCAATTAGGCCGCTCTGATTGTGTTGTGAGGAGGTGTTGGGACCAGTGGACCCGAGAGATGTCATGTACACGAAGACCAGGCTCAGGACGCCCTCGACAGACCAGTCGTCGAGAAGACCGCCACATCGTAAGAAATGCACGCGTACAGCCAACAGCTTCATCGGCCGCCATCCAGGCACAGGTAGCACCTTCACTAGGGGCCTCTGTGTCTTCTCGAACCATACGAAGGCGCCTGGCTGAAGGACAGTTGGTATCGCGGCGCCCATTACGTGTGCTGCCCTTGACGCCCACCCATCGACGCCTCCGTTTGGAGTTTTGCCGCGCACGAGGAAACTGTACTGCAGCGGAATGGAACCAGGTCGTCTTTAGCGACGAATCCAGATTCAATCTCGGCAGTGATGACAATCGTGTTCGTGTGTGGAGAGCCCGTGGTGAACGCTTCAATCCTGCCTTTGCTGTACAGCGACACATCGCTCCCACAGGTGGTGTGATGGTATGGGGTGCCATTGCCTACAATACACGGTCCCCCCCCTAGTATTGTTCCGTGGCACCATGACAGCCCAGCGGTATGTTCATGAAATCCTGCAACCACATGTGTTGCCACGCATGCAACGGCTCCCAGGAGCCATTTATCAACAAGACAATGCTCGGCCTCATACGGCAAGGGTGTCACAAGACTGTCTCCGCACTGTTATTACCCTCCCTTGGCCTGACAGGATCCCCAGATTTGTCTCCAATCGAGCATATCTGGGATCATTTGGAACGACGAGTTGGGCATCCCACGAGTTTGAACGAACTAGAGGCAAGGTTACAGCAAATATGGAACGAAATGTCTCAAGACATCATACAGAACTTGTATGACTCAATGCCCGATCGGATCGCATTGTGCATTCGCACTAGAGGGGGTCCAACAGGGTATTAACTCCTCCGTTCTTTTGCCTTTTTCTCCGAAATAAATTATCCTTTTTCTTTGATTTTCTTATCATTTACTTATATCAAAGTAGCCATTACGTATGTAAAATTTCGTTTCATTTTGACGACTACTTCTTGGTGCGCTAATTTTTTTGTCCATGAGTGTATTTATTTTTAATGCGACTTTGTACATCCACTTTATTACACTATTTTTATTAACTCGCTTTCTTGTTTGTTTGTTTGTGTGTGTGTTTGTCCCGTACATATCTTGCAATAGATTTTTAACTAACTTCCCGACTAGCTAGACATTTGAAACTTTTAGAATAGCTCAGAACACGATGACAATGCATTATTTTAATACTTTTAGCCATCTTTAAGCAGATTTGAATTCACTTTCAGTTAATTTTGTTTTGTAGACTGGTGCAGCCATCTCGAAAAGCTAAACGCAAGTTAACTTCCAATTATTTTCATTTTATTTCAAATTGATGGGATAACTCATCAAAAATTTTTTTAAAAAGTATTTATTAATACATAGAATTGTCAAATTTATATGATTCAACAGAAAATTCAAAAACATGGTATATAAAAAGTTATTTTTATCTTGTAATTATTTATTCATTTGTGTTAAATAAGACGTACTTTAAATATGACATCGAGTTATGACGTGTGGCTTGTGTATGTGTATAAAAACCGGGGTAATCCCGGCTACTGTTGATTCTTCTGTTAAAACTCTTGCTATGTTTTTGATGTAAAGATTACATCGAATGAATTATTTTTTATGAAGCTCTGCGTTATCATTGCCCAACAAGAGTTTGTAATACAAATGGAATTCAAGGAAATATGCTAGAATATTTTAAAATTTTTGAGTGGCGCTCGGGGTAGCTTTGTAGTAGCACTCTGACTTTCGGCGATGAGGGTGCTCGGATCGAATCCCGGCACGAACCATTAAATACCCCCGTGTCTAGGCCGGATATAGACATGTTAAATACGTAGATTATAAAGTCCATCTATGAGGTCAGAGAGGGTGGGAGAGGGTACGACAACCCCCAGGGAAATGTCACCCCTGGGAATGCTCGGTCAAAATTGCGGTGGCAACTGGCTAAGTCGGATTCCAACCCTTGTGGTGCCATCATAAAACCGGGAGCCGCATCCTTCTTCCCGATAGCCTATATGGGCCTGGTCTGGGATAGATTCCGCCCAGGGGACATTAGATACAACAACAACAACAACAACGACAACAAAAAATTGAAAATTTGAAATAAAAAAAAGTTTTATAGTACCATAACTTGGGGCTACTTGGACCCAAACCGAAAAAGTGTTTTAAATTACACCTAGGTCTCTTGTCAATAAAATATAGATATAATTTACAATCTCTCCAACAGATAGGAGCATTAGCTAGGTCCTGAGGCACTTTACCACGTTCCCGGTCTTCCCACCCGTTTTTAGTTCAGGTTATGTGGCTTTGTGATAAAAAAACGAATTTCTGTGACCTTATAACTTCCACCTTCACTTCTTTACACACTGCAGTCCCACATTAGGTAAGGATAAATTTACATTTCAAATACAGTCTTTAAGAATATAACAATAGTTTTAGATGAATAGAGAATTAATTGACCCAGTAAAAATTATAAGTATTAACTAGTGTGTTGATAAACTAAAAACTAAAAGCAAGGAAGTGGGTCCAACTAACCCCTAGTCATATTTTTGATTAGACATTCACAAATTTCACTGTAAAAATAATTAATATCATTACTTCATGTCGGGTTCCTTTTATTAAATGGTTAAACCGTTTCATGTGCATTTATTCGCAGATCTGATACAAAAATGCCCCGAAATTACAAAAAGTCTGGGAGCAGAGAGTATGCGGATTTTAGAGCTTAAAAATTAGAAAAATGTTTAAATGCTATGAGGTCAGGAGAAATGTCTCAGAGAGATGCTTCAACCCACTTCAAAATTAGTATGCCCACTATAAAAAGGAGATTAAAGAATGGTTTATTGAACAAACCTGGACATGCAATCATATTTACTAGTGAAGAACAGTTGGCCTGTGCCAGTCATTTAGACAAAATTTGTGATTTGGGATTTCCTGTAGACCAACTGGACTTTTCATTAATTGTCAAGTTTTACTTTGCAATGCTTGGAAAATCAGTGAAATGTTTTCAAAACAACCTCCCTGGGCGTGAATGGGTAAAATTAGTTTTGAAGACGCATCCATTGTTAACAATCAGATTTGCAAATAAAAAGGGGTTTGTTTTCTGTTTTAACGTAAAATAAATTTTCATACAAAAGCCTCTATTTTTATTTCAAGATCCTAGGGGCTACTTAAGCCCACTACCTATTTGAATTGTATATTTCATGGAAAATGTAAGTTGGGTCCAAGTAACCCCAATCAGGGGGTTACTTGAACCCAAATTTCAATAAATTATTAAATATATATATAATTCAAATTTTGGTTTGAAAAAGACCTAAAATCCTGGGAAATTTTCAAATAAGTTGTTCAGATCAGGTTATCAGCAGAAATATGTTTTTAAGGCTATCGTTGGGTAAGAAATGTACAAAAATCTTCACTTTTTGGATCCAAGTAACCCCAATCTTCGGTATATTACTCAACGATCCCACAAAAAGCTTCTTAAGTACTCTTCCCAATTAAAGGGGAGAATTTTCATTATATTTGAAATATCCAAAGTGCTAGCCATATATTATGAGTTCTTTCGTTGATGTTGTGACAAGTAAGCAATGAATCCTTTAATTTTGAACAGGTTTTGATATTCTTCCTACGGCTCTTTTTTAAATGCTATTTTCTGATTTAATCAGACGATCATTCACCTATACCCTGCCCTCTGAGGAACAGACATGCAGGTGAGAGGTCACTCACTCTATTTAAATGAAATTCCAACTTTGTATCATTGAATATTAAAATTTTATAACTGAAATTTTTGCTCATGAAAGTATTTCCCTCACCCATAGAACTTCTAACCTTCTAACCTTTCCAAATCTCACTTCTACAGCACAAAATACAGGGTCTTTTATCAAACAAGCAATAATATAGTGTGACTAAGTACAAAATTATAATGTTTAAAAAATTAATTTATAACAAACGATGCTTCTTTTGACAGACCCTCATTTTAATATAAATATCAGTTTATACACCTATTTCCATGCACAGCAAAAATAAAGTTTAAGAAAAGAAAGAGAATTAAAAGTTTAATTTATAACGATAAACGCTACAAACAATCTGTTAGATTACACGTAATTATGAATGAGAAATCTATATTACGTTAAAGAAAGCAATATTTTTACCCCTGGACAGAGAGGCGTTTTCAGATTAATTAAAGGATTAATGCGAAAGATTTGTTTCCACTCTGTAATTAATTTTCGCGAACGTGCGAGTAGAAACAACATAATCAATTTTCAAAAATTACCATCAAAAGACAAAAATATAATGAGTACACGCATTAAATTTTTGGCAGTGATTATAAAAGTAGCTTCATTATTCGGTTGAAGTTTGAAAAATAATAAAAATGAAAAAAAAAAAAAAAAGAATTGGGCCGACGAAAATAGAAATTCTTTGATGCTGCCAGCGCATCAAAATGAAATATTTTGACATCGGGTATGAAAAATGAGCGACCATTTTGAGAAGAGCAATAAGTTTTCTGATTTATGTGTGTACATCAATATGAAAATTCTGAACTAAATTTATCGAGTGTAAGGTTTTCTTCTATATTACGAGGAATACGTTTTATTTGTTGTTCCTTTATTCACAACCGTGTGGACAGAAATGGAGGGAAATAAAAAAAAAAGTTTTTGGTTTAAAGTTCAAAACTAGAAAGGGAGTGAAAAACGATAAATATTTTTCATTCTGGGTTATTTTTTTTTTAAATATTAGAAATATTTCCGGGAATTTACTCATGTACTTGATTTACGAAATTCCAAGAATGTTTCAAAACTGTCAGTTAGGGCGTGTATTTTGAAGAGGAAGCAAATTCCGGGCGCTTCACTTTATGTCATTAACAATTGGTATACAATATATCGTGTTATAACACAAGACTTACGTTTTATATAAGATTTTTTTTTTGAAGCGGAGGCAATTGTTTGAAGACATTCGCACTTTATACACGAGAATCGTTGGTTGCTTTTAGTAGGGTCACCGCATAGGTGAACGAATACACTTCCTGGTGCAACCTCAATTTGAACCGAGTAGCCCTAACAGGCGACATATGGAGGGCTCGTACCTTATCCCTCCCTCTGACCACATGGAAGGACTTTTCGGTTCACAGATTTAACGTGCCCATATCTGGCCTAGACATGAAAGCATTTAGTGGCGCTCGTCGGGATTTGAAATGAGCTACCTCCTGTCCGAGGTCCAATGCGCTACCACCAGGCTACCTGGGGCTCTTACATTATAACATAGTATTAAAAGTAACAATACATTATACGTTAAAATGAATAAGCCATTTTACGTCGTAGAATCATTTTATGTAAATGTAAACTGTCTCTACTTTCCTGTTTTCTATTTCAAAGTCGTTGGGAGGGTTAATACATTATTACTATAACTAGTGTGGGTGCATAGTAACTGGTGAATGAGTACCCACATAGGCCCTGAGCATCCTAGTAGTTAGCACTTCAGGATTCTGTACTTGGGGTACTCAGTTCGAGTTCTGACAAACGCCACTGAATTATCTCGTGTTTACGCCGGGTATAGGCACGTTAAATCTATAGGCGGAAAAGTTCTTCCGTGTAGTTTGTAGGGATGGGAGCACCCCAGATGTTGCCCCCGAGGGTCTAAATTGTGGCACCACCCTATTTATTGGCAGACTTTAGTCGCTATGTCTTGCCATGTTTGATGAATTGGTATGAGTACGCACGTGATATTTATTCATGTGCAAACAAGTACATTATGAAATAACCTTAAAGGAAGTCCAAGTAACTTAAAGAAAAGGATCCAATACTTTAAAATCCAATTGCATAATTGCATTAATGTAATTCACGTAGCTCAGTTGCCCCTTCAGACACGAGGCTATGTGTGACGTGCTCGAAAACCCACATTCGTTGACTTGCATCCATAAAGTGTGTTCGTCATAAATGATAGGAACGTCCTCATATAACATAAAATATTACACAAATTTATTTAAAAATGTGTCTTATTTATGTACGACTAGAAGAAACGTATTCCAAGAAATGTATATTTAAATGGCCTAGGCACGATGCGTTTATTTTAAATTCCGAGAAGTCCAAGCCGTTTCCCTATTAAAACTTCTACTGTTATATTAGTGTATTGCTTGGCACACTGCGCAATTTTTTTATAGTAGCACGTTGCTGCTTTACGACTCCTGATGAAGAATTTTCTTTTAGCCTTCGAATTTCGAACAGAATATTTTTACTTCTTTCGGTGATTTTTTTTAATGATTATTTTACATTTGTTATCGCTTCCAATAGTTTTTCAGGATCTTTATTTTCTCCCTTACTAAGCGGCTTTATTCAATAACGTCACTGGAGTGAGTAGATGAAACCATGTATAACGAAAAGAAATAGTATTACGTGAAGCATAGGTATAGAAAAAGAGACAGATAAGTACAAATATCTCCGAGAGAGTTGTAAAGGATTAAAAAACATAAATTCATACTTTTTTCCTTGAGAAAACTTACAAGAATGACTTTTCTAAAACAAACAAACGAAAAAAAAATTATAAACAGAATAAATGGATTGACTCTTTTTTTTATCGGACATAAAAGAAGTTATAAGAAATGAAGAGATGAATATCAGCTTCCATTGCGTGCCCATGTTGGTGAAGAGGGAAATGAGGAGGCTGACAGAGTCGCGATAGAGACAACAGAGCTCGAATATGCAGGCACAACTTATAAACACTCTAAGAAAAGAGTGAAGGGAAAGATTAAAAGAGAGGAAATGACCAGATGGCAGGAGTTATGGAATGAGTCAGATAAGGGCAGGAGAGTGTATGAAATATATCCTGAAGTTTCAGAAGACAGACTTTATAATGATTTCAAGTTAAATCAAGCTATTACAGGGCATGGGTGCTTTGCGGAATACCAGCACAGAATACATAAGAAAGATGATAAATGTTGGTGTGGGGAGAAACAGACTGTAGAGCATTGCATCTATGAATGTATCGATTTACAGGTTTATAGAGAAAGATTTCCCTCAGATTACACAAGCTGGAGTAAACACAAACTCTATAATGACTATTATAGTAAAAGAGTAATAAAAGATATAGTGGGGGTCCTGATGGTTGTCCACATCTCTTTTTTTTCCCGTTGAGGATTTTTCTTGATCATGTCTTTGTGTTTTTATTTTATTTGTGTATATTGTATGTATGTGATTGTATATTGTGTAGTGTATTTTTGAATATTAATTAAATTATTTTAATAAATTTGTTTTGTTGAAATAGTGAAGTGTTAGGTGGATAGATTTTAAAATTAATAAATGTATAGCACATTGTTTGGATGTTTTTTCAAAATATGTTCCTTCATAATCAAATATGAATGGCATGTATAAATAATATATAAAAACAATATATGAATTAGTATGGCATGCTATTAAATATTGAATTATATGGCTTTTAAAAGTAATTAACTTGAAAATTGATTGAATTTAATAGAATAATTTGTTTGAAGTTGTTGAAATATTAAATAACAGAATATGTAAATGTAATGTAATATAAATATTGTGAATTGTGAATTTGTTTGCTATATGTGGTTTATAAATATTAATTTATGTATGCAAATATATTTATAATTGTTTAAATTATGTTTTATAAAAGCAGTCGCTTTCATGTCACTTTATAAATGCTTATTTTTCGTTATGTAAGGGCAGATGCCTTTATGCATGTATATGCTTATGTGATGTTAAAAGTTCACATATGAACAGTTAACTAAATTGTAGTTAAGATTTTGGTGTTGAAGTTTAAAGAAATAAAGCAGTGACTAAGTTCAAGCGGAGCACAGGAACTGGCACAGGATTCTGGAATTTAAATCATTATTTATTATTAAATTGTTAATTTTATCTTAATTTGAAATTTAGTAGCTTTTAAATTGACGCGCGGGGGTTTATGTGACTAAGTCTCCGATCCTTTGGGTCGGCGTCGGATTGTGTTGTGGCATCAGTTGAATTCCGTGTGGACGAAGATATTCTTGCATTTTATCGAGCTAAAATTAGTAAATTTATTATTTTTTTCTTTCTAAAAACTTGTTTCTAGATACGAAACGAACGGCTAAAAGCATAAAATTGTTTTTAAATCAATTCAGATCGCAAAAATTAAGTATTACAAAATAATGAAAATGATAAATACATATTTAATAGTGGCAACTAGGCATGTACAAAGTCTACAGAAGAGATACAGGGGTAAAACTTTTATAGCCCTTCAAAGTTGTAACCAGCATGGTTTAGCATCCGTTACTAACGTCGTGGAAGCTGCATGATGCCGTTGGCAGCACCTGATCAAATTATCAATTCTGTTGATCCTTCGAAAGGGACGGTCTACAGCCTGCAGAACCTGTGGTAGAATCCACGGAGCGGTTCCTTCATCTTGGGAATGAGATCAAAGTCACGTGGACTTAAGTCCGGGTATTTTGGGGGATGGTAGAGCACTTCCCAGCTCCAGCTAGCAAACACATCAGCCACGGTGTGCGCACAAGCATTTTCCTTCGCATCAGTACAACGCAACAAATTATTTCGTACGATAGACTGGTAACTAAAACGTGGCTGTGTTCATCCTATCACTGTGCAGGCGTGGGATGTTTGTGGGGAGAGCGCATTTGCTCTGAGGTAAGGCAGGAATGTGACGTACTTGTGGTGTAAGCTGTATTCCTCGGTTCTACTGCGTGGAGGCTCTACAACAGTGTTACCACTATTAAAGTTTCACCCCTCGTAACAGGGTAAATAGACGAATCTGTAAAGTTATTGGTCAATGCCGTCAAAGATTGACCAATCACAACGGTGACATTGCTGATGGTTATAGACCAATACATATTTCGCTATTTAGTCCTCAGTACTGAATAGCGAATACAGGTCCGTACCTCAAGCCCCGCTGAGGTTACATGAACGCCACACGGGTTCTGTCCTCGGCAGTGAGGACTCCATACACGGAATGGAGTCCTCACTGCTTATCTTTGCTTAACGAATTTTAACTTGCCGATCTTAACTTCAATCTTAGACGGCATCGACGAATCACACAAGCAAGAACAAAGTCCCAACATTTCTACAAAGTAATGTTTTGAAGAAGATAAACTGTGAGCAGAGACCCACAGTTGTGCATTAAGCTGTCCCTTCGCAGCCTTTATCCCTTTATATGGTTATTAAATGCTTTGCGTCATGCTTCTGGTGACAAAGGAATGAATAACATGGCTTGGAACGCTACTGTCATCATTCGTGAAGATCGTAAATAGGATAAAAGTATCTGGAAAACACTTGGCTCTAGTTATAGAACCTTGAGAGGCTAACTCATGCGTAGAGAATACTTTGTCTTGAGACAATACAGGCATTTTTTATGTTGTCAAATATGAAAGCTGTAAAAAATGCTATTCTTGAACTCGGGATCTCTAAGAATGTGCTTAACGCAGGATTCAATGAAAAAAGAAAATGCGAAGTCGTAGATCAGTGATTAAACCTTTTAGGGAGGTTTTTTCCCTTTGAGAGGCGCCGTTTGCACAGTGCAAACGCCTAAATCAAGTCTCTTTTCACTTGCATTCAATGTATTTCAGTTAAATGAGCCAAAAAATGGTTAGTACTGCCATCTGTTACCAGTTTAAAGAAGTAAAAATATTTTGCAACCTTAAATTGGAAATTTTTTCAAGATTCTTTAAGTTAAAAAATTCGAGAAGAAAATCTGCACCGTGCAAACGGTTGAGGTTGTTGCCCTTGAAAGGATTAAACACTTTTGTAAGATTATGCACTCGTTTCTTAAATCAATAGTAATTCTTTCCTCTAAACAGGCAATATTTCCCATAGGAGACAAACGGGTGCCAATGGAAAGGAAAGCTAGAAACTTTGGGCTGTTTTGGTAAGACTTACTGCAAGAACCATTATGAATAAGCTTTTCATAGAACCAGATGAAAAACCTTATTCGGTCTGTAAACCTGGTCTGTAATAGCTGCACACTTGATCGAGTACATCAACTTAAAACTTTAAATGGTGTCTGGAAGAAACTTTGTCCAATATTTTTTTAAAAACAAGATGTGAACAACGTCTGAATCTGAACATATTGCCCGTGTGATAGAAGTTGTTGTCGATCTTGCCAGGCAATTAGATATGGAAGTCGATGGAGATGATGCCAGGAAGTTGTCGGATTCTTATTTTGAGGAGCTGACAGTCGGTGATCTCATGAAGATGCGCGACTAAAGCATCACTAAAGAATCTGACACTTCAGACCCAATTCTACAAGAAAAACTAATGACAATCGTAAACTTGACAAAAGGTCTCAGTGAAATTGAGAATGGGTTTCAGATTTCAGATTATATAGACTCTGATAAAGATCGCGTGGTCACGACAAAGCAGTGAATAAAAGAAATGTTAGTCTGCTATGAAGAATTTCTTCACGGAAAGAAAAGACGTTCATACGGCAGACTACTTTATTGGATTTTTTAAAACCATCAACATAATTTTTTTTAATATCTCGTACATAAGTATAATATTAATATCTAATACAATATTTTAATTTTAATGCAATATTTTTCCTTAAACCCTTCAGCGGGCGCGCCAATTTTTGGAACACCAGCAGGTGCGCGTGGCACAAAGTGCAACTTCTCTTTCAACCTTGATTATTCCTTTTGTAATAAACTTCTTTTTTCAAATTGAAAATGATAATTCTGCGTTTTATGACAAGATATAAAATGTTTATAACATTGAGATATATTTATAATTAAAGGCCAAAGAATGCATACACAATCGCCTTATTTCAAAGCTGTCCGGTTTATTGGATCTAAGGACAACCTGCGAATGGATTCCTATTATATCCAAAATCCTATAAAAAAATGAGATTGTCCATCTTCGTGATATGGGGGATACCGTGTAATAGCTGCACATTTGATCGAGTACATCAACTCCTGCTTTTGCCGTATTGTAATCCAATATAATCATTGGTTTACCACGGTTAAATCACGACTACCAATGAACGGAAAGGAATACAAGGGTCAGAAAAATCAGACCTGCAATAGAAAGGGTGTAGCTATAAATAGAAACTGTTTAGAACATTCCAACCTTACATGTAAAAACAAACCATTCAAAATTACGAATATGTTGCACTCTATACACGGGCGCGCCTGCTGAAGGGTTAAAGAGAGACATGTAAATCCTTTAGTGAAAATTATGACACACATCCACTTCCAAATATATTTTTTCACCGTTGGCATAGGGGAAATCTCCCTCTTACCCAGTCTCTCTGGACATCAGAAGGCAGGCTATTTCAGGCACATTAAAGCCATTTCCATTTTCGCGGACGGGAAATAAAACTCTCAGCGATATGAAAAATTGAAATTTTTTTGGTGCGTTTCCAATACCTTTATCTTTTTATATGCCTATTTTTTAAAAAAATATTTCCCTCTCCCCCGAGAGATGAATACAGAAACCCTCCACTTTTAATCAATGTTTTTACTCGCTTTTCTAATTCAAAGCGATGGACTTTGCGAGCAATTAATAATGCAGGGGGCGTATTAACTATCAAAGGGAGCAGATGTCGGCTGTCAGTTTCTATTCAGCTGAAGTGGACGAACTCAATATCATCTCCGAAGGAGGAAATATGTGCCAGTAGACATCATCCGTTGCTAAGGGGACTGCGTTGCTACAACACAGGAGTAGCGCTGGTGTTTGTGAATTAGACTTGTAACGTTGTGTGTGACTCGCATGACATTTTAAAAGGTCTGAGGGCAGCGTAAGTGATACACGAAGGGCAGGCATGCCAGTGTTATACCGCGAAAAAGATTGCAATTCCCATACTGCAGCAGAAATATTATGGTAAAACGTAGAAACACCACGCACAGTAGGACCACGCTATACATATAATAAAACAAAGGGTGATAAATTTTTGTATTAGCATAAAAATGTGTGGGTTCTATAAACTTTAAAAAGGCCATTTTTTACAAAAATTATGTATAATTTTAATTTCTTTCTACAAAATTACTGCATGTGCCCAATGTGAGACATTAAAAAAATTACTATATCCCCTCTTATATTTATAATAGGGCCCGAGGTAGCCAAACGGTAGAGCGTCGGCTTTCTGCACTGAGTATGCTCGGATTGAATACCGACAAGCGCTGTTAAATACCATCGTGTCAAGGCCGGATATGGGCACGTTAAATCTGTAGAATGGAAAGTCCGTCTATGAGGTCAGAGGGTGAAAAAGGTACGATCCCCTCCAGATGTCATCCCTGGGGGGGGGGGGGGGTGCTTGGTAAAAAATGTGGTAGTACCTAGCCAAGTAGGACTCCGACCCTCGTGGTGCTATTATAAACCGGAGCCGCACTCCCCAGCCCGAAACTTTTATGAACCTGGTCTGGAACTTCCGGTCAAGGGGTATTAGGCACAACACCAATAACATTTATAATTGTCTCGGATTCTGATGATTTGAGTACCATACCCTGACAAAAATAATCGAACCGAGCAAATAAAAAGCTGTCAGAGGGTGAAAATTAATAAAATTATTTCAATAGTAAGGTTTAAAGAAGTCTTGACTTCTTTGCTCTTCATTAACTGTTTTTATATTCATCTTTTTTCCACGAAAGAGGAGAAATATAAAAGAAGTCTTAAGAAGAGTATTCTTTGCGAAAATGATGAATATTTTTTATTTCCTTCTACAAAATTACTGCATGTGTACAATATGAGACAATTTAAAAAAAGTATTATATGACCTCTCATAACTGTAATTGTCTGTGCTTCTGATGATTTAAGTATCATACCATGACAAAAACAATCTAATCGCGCAATAAAAAGCTGTCAGAGGGTGAAAATTAATAAAAATATTTCAATAGTAAGGTTCAAAGAAGTCTTGACTTCTTTGCTCTTCATTGACTTTTTTTATATTCATCTTTTTCCCACGAAAGAGGAAAAATATAAAAGAAGTTTTAAGAAGAGTACAAATGATGAAGAGAAAAAATGATGAATATTTTTTTATTTTCTTCTACAAAATTACTGCATATGTTCACTGAGACAATTTAAAAAAATACTATATGGCCTCTAATAATTGTAATTGTCTGTGCCTCTGATGATTTGAGTCCCATTCCACGACAAAAATAATCAAATCGCGCAACAAAAAGCTGTCAGTGGGTGAAAATTAATAAAAAAATTTCAGTACTAAAGTTCAAAGAAGGTCTTGACTACTCTGCTCTTCATTGACTGTTTTTATTCATCGTTTTCCCACGAAAGAGTTAAAATATTAAAGAAGTTTTAAAAAAGAGTATTCTTTGCAAAAGTGATGAATTATTTTTTATTTTCTTCTACAAAATTACTGCATGTGCCCATTATGAGACAGTTAAAAAAAATACTATATGACCTCTAATAATTGTAATTGTCTGTGTTTCTGATGATTTGAGTACCATTCATGACAAAAACAATCAAATCGCGCTACAAAAAGCTGTCAGAGGGTGAAAATTAATAAAAAAATTTCAATACTAAGTTTCAAAGAAGTCTCCTTTGCGCTTCATTGACTGTTTTTAATATTCATCTTTTTTCAACGAAAGAGGAAAAATATATAAAAGAAGTTGAATTAAGAGTGATATCCAAAACACGAATGGAGACCAAAGGAGATTATTGAAATCGATAAAAGCTAAATAACTCGATTACATCTTTTAAAAAACATTACTTCGTTTAACGATTATGCTGTTAATAATATTCCCTCTTGATGAAAGGGGATTCATCACTAATCGAATCCTTGAGTGCAGAATTCTTAAACATTCTGAATGTACTGAATCTTTCTTTGTAGAAACAGGACAGGACTTCAATTTCTCAACTTCAACATAAAAAAATCACATTTCCCCCAGAAAGTTTTCAAAAGTATTGGTTTCAGGGTAATAGAAAGGAGTTATCTGCTTAGCCTGTGTAAAACATGGATTACAATCCCATATATCTGTGGGATGGATTGCATCAACTGATTGATCTTCCTGATACTCGATTACCTTGCCCAGTGGCCACCCTAGATGATGCAAAATGATGGAGAATTCATGCTCATACCTAATCCAACTGATGGAAAATTGATGCTAATACCTGACTTGGGGAGTAGTTCTCTCAAGTGGACTGCATACAAGTTATAAGTTTCTGGATTATGCTCTATTCATCAAATAAATTGCTTTCCCCAAAAATACTTTACTACCAGTAATTTTTTGTGCTGGTAACGTCTTTTCTGACATCTGGCATTTTATGTCATCATTTTTCAATCTTTTCGTTGTTCAGTTTTTATGCTAGTTTCTTAACTTTCTGTTGTTCGATAAATGTTTCAATGATACTCAAAATGAAAGACAAGAAAAGCAATTTTAAAATGTTATTAGGTTTTAAGTTTTAACGCACCAATTTTAACCCTTTTGTCTAAACTTTCTACTGTTCTATAAATGTTTTAATGACTTTCAAAAGGGTGAAAGGCAAGAAGTTAAATTTAAAAATACTTTTAGGTTTCAGTGTTTTAGGTCATTTGTTTTCATGCTTTTTGTCTATACATTCTGTTGTCCAATAAATTTTTATGGTACTCATAAAACGTTCGTTGGTTGGTTGAGAGCACTACGGCCATTCTTTGCTACACGAGGGCTAATTAGACCCGGACCAATTGCTTAAAGCCGATTCCGAACTGTTAGAAACATCCATGCCAACAGTGGGACCTGAATCCATAGACTCTCCGCATAAAAGGAAAGACAAGAAATGAAATTTTAAAGTGTTATTAAGTTTTAATAGTTTACGACGTCAATTTTTATGTTTTCATTGTTCAGTTTTTATGCTTTCATCAAAACTTTTTGTTGTTCTATAAATGTTTTAATGATAATGAAAATGTGAAAAACAAGAAATGAATTTTTAAAATGTCATTTGGTTTTAATATTTTATGTCATCATTTTTTTATAATTTCATTTGTTCACTTTTAATGCTTTTGTGAAAATTTTCTGTTTTTAAATAAATGTTTTAATGACTTTCAAAAAAAAAAAAAAAAAAAGAAAGGCAAGAAATGAACTTTTAAAATCTCCTTTGGTTTTATTGTTAGTTGTAATTAATTTTATCTATTCATTGTTCAATCATTATGCTTTGACTTAATCATTATGCTTTGATGCTTTGAATTCTGATGTTCTATTAATGTTTTAATGACAATCAAAAGAAAAACAAAACAAGAAATAAACTTTTAAAATGTCATTTGGCTATATTGTTTGGCATTAATTTTAATCTTTTCATTGTTCAATCTGTATGCTTTTGTTATTCTATAAATGTTTGAATGATACTCAAAAAGTGAAAGACAAAAAATGAAATTTAAAAATGTCATTCGGTTTCATTGTTGTTAGTCATTAGTTTTAATCTTTTCATTGTTCAATCTTTATGTTTTTGTCATTCTATAAATGTTCGAATGATACTCAAAAAGTGAAAGACAAAAAATGAACTTTAAAAATGCCATCTGGTTTCATTGTTCAATCTTCATGTTTTTGTCATTCTATAAATGTTTGAATGATACTCAAAAAGTAAAAGACAAAAAATGAACTTTTAAAATGCCATTTGGTTTCATTGTTATTTGTCATTAATTTTAATCTTTTCATTGTTCAATTTTTAGGCATTTGTCCGAACATTTTTGCTTTTTTATAAATGCTATAATGATAATCAAAAAGGGAAAGGCAATAAATGAACTTATAAAATGTCATTTCTTTTAATTGCCATTTGTTCTTAATTTTAACCCTTCTTCATTGTTCAATTTTTACGCAATTTTCTGTTGTTTTATACATGTTTTACTGAAAACACCTCTAAGGATCCCCGCTTAGAGAAGGGTAACCTATCCACTCACACCACTGCGTCGATGCATCTCCGATTCACATAGCCCATTCACTCTCCCGCAGATTCGAGAGATAGCCGGCGCTTTGTAATTACATAATAACCTCCCGGAGCGAGAAAATGGTCCGTTTCGCTGCCGGAGAAGCGTTACACTCGCACTCGAATGCATTCACCGCATTTTGAATTGGAGATAAGGTTTTTCGCTGAACAAACGATTCCGGGGCGATTTTGTGCTTCCTGTCACGTTCTACGATAGCTCACCATCTATCTCTACACTGGGTAGTGCGGAAAACACAGGAAGAATTTTAAGAATATTGGAAAAAAAGATAAAAGTTATATCTCTTGCCCTTCTTTTTCTTTTTAAATCTTATTTTTCTTTCAACGCGCTTTTCAGTTTTTCTGTAGAATCTAAAAAATAATTATATTCTTATTATTGTGAAATTAGATCTGCGCTGATAGTTGAACTGATAGTATAAAGCTGTATCGGAATAACTAGCAAATGTTATAGGAATAACACGAAATTTCAAATCGTATTACGAATATATCTGTACTACACCGATAGAGGGTTGACCGGATTAAAATGTCGCAAGAACTCTCTTACAGCGTTGGGCTTAGTACTTCCTATGGCATTCGGGGCAGCCTAGTGATTAGCTTGACATGGTCGGGGGTACATGTCTGCATGTATGAGGCTTCCACATACATGCAGACATGTATCCCCGACCCCCGCTTGACACATTTTGGGGTCGATTAGTCACGCTCCAGGAGCGTGACCCCACCCCGCCCCCAAGGTCCCTCGTGTCTCTTTGATGATCTGTGGAAAAAAACGCCCAAGAGAGATCGCTGCAGAGCGCTCGCCATAAATTACTCGTTTCCCCCTGAATACTATGCAGTGCAGATGTGTGTAGCCGTAGTATGAGGTTTTTTTCGAATCGCGTGCCATTTAATGCTCTCGTGTTATTGCTTGGTATGGGCACGTTAAATATGTAGACCAGAAAATCCCTTCATGGGGTTTAAAAGGATGGAAGAAGGGTACGGACCCCTTAGATCCCACCCCTGGGTCCATTGTCTAAATGTTGATGGCACCGAGGGGGTTATGTTGGATCTCTTGAATGCAGTGGCAGAATATGCATTTGAGGGGCCCGAGGCGGAAATAAATTTGGGGCCCCATCTGATGCTTTTAAATATTAATTCACTTAGTTAAATAAAAAAATGAATTTTTTTATAAACTTTTTATTTTTATAATCAAAACAATATAACAAAATTTGTTTTTCTAAATATGATTCAAGTTTAGATACTTAAGGCGCGAGCCGGAGGTATCTTCCTTTACGAGAGCCTCGGAATTCCACGTTCGCATTTACACTGCCCTCCAAAAGTTAAGGTACAACAAGTTTTTCGAAGCTCACCATTAAAATAAAGGCAGCAACAATAAAATTCATAGTGTATATGAATGATAGTATCGAACTTTAAGAAAACTTATGCAAAAATGACTTGGGCGTCACTTTCATTTTAAAGAATTGTCACTTATATAAGAGAAAATGTGGGAAAATCGAACTTTCCTGACTTTGTGTGTAAGTATTGTGCATTATTGTTCATTTTCGATTTTTGTTGGCAATTTCATTGACAATACCCAGGAGAGTCTACCAATGTCTCGGAGAAGTCGTTTACTCAATTCATTAAGGTGGCGGGTGATCAGATGGATGATTTTCACAAGCTGATGCCACTAGACGTCTCAATGTGTCTCGAAGTGTGGTCCAACGACTGTGGAATCAGTTTACACCAGAAGATTCTACGTCTAGAAGACATGTTCCAGACTGACCACGAGTTACAACACCTGCTTGAGACCGCTTTCTAGCTCTTTCAGCCCGAAGAAGGAGAAGCATTACTGTGTCTCAGCTTGTTTCAGATCATTTTATCGCTTCAGGGACAAGAATATCCGCTACTACGGTGCGAAGACGCCTTCACAATTGTGGTCTCTATGTAAGACGATCAGTTGTGTGTCCCCCACTTAACCGACGACAGAGAAGTGCCCGTTTATGTTGGGCAAAGGAACGCGTGTCTTGGACGGGGTTCTGTACTCTTCCCAGATGAGTCCAGGTTCACACTAGAGAACGATTCAGGGTACCTGTTGATCTGGAGAGAACAAGGCACCAGATACAACCAATCCAACATTGCTGAAAGACAGTTTCAGAGGTGGTGGAATCATGGTTTGGGCGGGAATCTCTTTCGGTGGTCACACTGACATGCATGTGTTCTATAGAGGAACTCTAACTGGTGTAAGATATCGGGAGGAGATTCTTGATCAATTTGTCCACCCATATACCACTGCTATTGGCAACGAATTCATTCTAATGGATGATAATGCAAGACCTCGCAGATCTGTGCTTGTAGAGGATTATCTTGAGGGTCACGGGTTGGAGCGAATGGAATAGCCATCTCGATCTCCAGACCTGAATCCAATAGAGCATGTTCGGGACTACCTTGGCAGACACGTTGCTACTTTAAGTCCTCCTCCAAGGTCGTTACATGAGCTGGAAAAAGGTTTACTCCGTGTCTGGTCTATGATTCACCTTTCAGTGTCCGACAACTTAATTGACACCATGGAAAGTCGGTGCCGACAATGCATTACAGCTAGGAGTGGACATATTCCTTATTAGAAACCATTTTTTTAATGTTTCAATGACATTTTCCCACATATAACTGTGATGTACTGTTTTCTCCAATAATGGAGTTTTCTGCCAAGAGTGTTTTTTTGCTGTAACTTATGTAAATTTCTTTGTCGCATTTAATAAAGTACTGTTTAGCACACATTCTGTCAAAATTTCTTGTTTCGCTGTTCATTCATTTTTAAATTAGACTTAAAAAACATGTTGTACCTTAACTTTTGGAGGGCAGTGTATATTGCGTAATAAAAATATATAATATAAAGCTATCATAAAGCGCTAATGAATAAAATTGGATACACGTATGTAATTATGTCGGGAGCGAAAAATTAATACAAATTTTCTACAATGTGTTGCGATAAGGTGTCAGCTTAAGGGTATCGATGTCGAACCAGGGAGTCTTATATCCTTATCTTTACATGCCGTTTCGGAGTTTCCAAGCCTCTGTTAAATCATTATGCATGCGTTAGACCTCCACAATGGTTTAACAGATTAATCTTCCACTCCTGCGAATTTCCTAGGGAAGTTGTATGCTTTTGTCTTCACAGTGGTGACTACCTAAATAAAATACTTTAATATGTGAATAGCTAAAATTATTTGGTTGATTCAGAGGCTCTTAGTGGCTCGAAGCTTGCGTCTCCAACTACAGTGCGGAAATCTGCCACTGCCTGAATGTTGCTCCCGGATAAAAAGAAACCATCAAATCTTCGCGGTGTATGTGCGACTGTCTTCAGTAGGGTTTATACAAAAACCTACTTTTTGAAAAAAAAATAGAATAGGGAAAAATATTTTATTTAATTTATATAAAATAACAAAAAACGAAATCAATATCAAAGTCAAAATATAAAAAAAAAATATTAAGGATTACACATTACTTACACAAAATAACGAAAACTCAAACAAAAATTTCAAATTTCAAATAATATTTATATTCATTTCACTAATTTTAATTTCCCCTAAGAAAATAGGATTTTAAAAAACATAAAATATCCACTGAACGGTGGCTAAGTGTTGTTCTTATTTTGGACACAATATTGCCTGAAATTGAAAATACTCGTTCGCTAGCTACTGAGCTTGGTTTTATAGTTTTCAGGGCATCAAATAACAAATCTAAGTTTTTGGTTCTTTTATTCGTTGCCTCAAATAATGAAAATTCAGCTTTCAGTGTCTTTGGATTTGTAAGTTTTTCTTCAGGGTCTTCAAGAAATCAAATAAGTTAAAAATTAATATTTACATAATAATTTGAATTCTTTTAAACCGGTTTTCTTAATTTAAAAACGAGTTTTCAAATGTGACAAATCTATTTTAAAAACCGGTTTTTTAAAACCGGGTTTGAAAAACCGTCAAACCCTAGTCTCCAGTGACAAGTGTCCCACGGAGGTAAACAACATAAAGGAAAATTAAAAAAGAACCGAAGATATAATATATCAACCATAGGGACCTGTTCACATAGAATCCTCCAGCGTCAGCGTAAATATTTTTAACCAATCATATACCAATCTTTGACCCATTTAACCAATCAGCGCCAACGGAATCTTTAACGCTAACGCTAACGGATTCTATGTGAACAGGCCCTTACTCTGCTTACGGAATAAAACGTCTTTTTTATTATTTGTTTACGACTTCGCACGAGACATAACTCTTTTACTCCGTTTCGGTTCTACGGATAACATGTTAATCGCTCTTTCTTTCAGGGATTTTTATTGGGGTAATTTTGGAAGTTTTTATTTTATCACATGCCACTGTTTATCGGGTAATTATCTCCCACTGAAAGATTCTTTTTTTTTTTTTTTTCTGTGCGAAATTCTTATGTGTTATCAAGAAGTGAATTAATGACGTATTTAAGAGTTAAAAGTAAGAAAATTGTAACGTTTCATTTTTAGTATTAAATTAAAAATCAATGTATTATTTAAGTGGCAGTGCAGTAGATTGTTATTTCACAAATTATAAAAACTTGCCTAATTTTAAAGACTTTATTTTTTTTTTTAACGTAGGATTACTTTCCTCAATAACGGTCCTGCGGAGTTGCAATTAATGCCAAAAAAATGTATTTATAAAAAAATCGTAACGGATATTTTTATAGACAAAATAATGTACAAGAAAATATTGAAATTAAATCTAATAGAACATACAAAAGAGTATTGTACAGTTAATATAGTACAGTTTGAGGAACATTTCTTTTACTATATTTTAATATTTTTGGGGGTAATGTTCAATCGTCTGCCGCATTAGAAAGAAAAAAAAATTGTCAATTCATGTCGCTGCACGTGACGCAAAAGTAATTTAAAGTATCACAAAAAGAAAAGAAACCACGTGATAGGCATTTAAATTAAATTCTAAAAACCAATCTTTAAAAATTCACCAAAAATCAGAAAAAGGAGGTAAAGATTCGAAAAAAGATTTCATTTTAAAGGATCTTTCTCGTGATGTAAATTTTATAACCCTCAGATAATTATTTTAAATGCAAACTTTAAAGAATGTTACAAAAATAGCTTAAACATTTAATTAAAAAAAATGTAAGAAGTATTTTTCAAAAATCTTTCTTAGTGCACCGTTACACTATAAGAAGAATCGCCATGCAAAATTTCAACACTTTAGGTCCAGCGGTTTGGTCTGTTCATTATCTGTCAGTCAGTCAGTCAGTTACGGAACTGTTTTATATATATAGATAATTGTGCACTGAATTTTTTTTTTTTTGTGTACATCAAAAGTCAAAAAAATATTTTTTTAAAAATCTGCCTGTTATTTTCTTATCTTTGTACATTTCGACTCTATTTCATGGTTTATAAATATGAAAAATATTTGTGGTTTTAAAGAATGATGCATACTTTTGTGAAAAAACACCGTAATTAACAATAGTGATAAATTTGGAAGAAATCGGAAGAAAATAAAGGCGCATGGAGCAATTTGAAAATTTCTAGCAATTTTGAAGAATTTTTTGAAAAACAGGTCTTATTCTTCCACAAAATACTTATTTGTGAATTCTAAGTACCTTCATTGTAATAAAAAAACAATATTAATTACTCTCATTTTGTATACAGAGTAAAATAATGAAAATTAAAAAAAAGGTTTAAAGTCCCTTGTCCCCTTAAGGCTGCTGTGTACTAACCCTATTGGATTCTCTCACCTCAGTGTTAACCAATGGAGAAAATGTGCCTACTATTTACAGCTGCATAAATGCTGATAATTCAATAAAAATGGTATTTCCAGATAGCCTGAACTTTCCTGCACCTTGCAATAGAGTTCATTTTATAAATTTCTTTCACCAAATGAATTCAGGACACACACGTTTAAAACACACTATACCAGATTTTTTTTCAAAGAATAATTTAAATTTTAAAATGTTATTTGCATTTTTAAAAAACGAAAAATGTCCCAAGGTGTAAAATTTCTCTCAGTATTACGGAGTACAATTAAAAAAAAAAACTTTCAATCCAAGTCGGCAATACTTGGACACATTTCCTCCATAGGTAAACATTGAGTTGAGAGAATCGAATAGGGTTAGTATACTGCAGCCCTAATCATATTTTTTTAGCCTCCTAGTTATAATTCCTTTTCTGCAATATGCCCAATACAGCATTTCATGGGAATAGGAGATAGGAATTACACTAAGGAATATTTTCGCAAAGCTCACGAATAATAGACACCTCCAAAGATAACACCTGGATTCAGCATTCTATGTTTATAGGGAAATCATCCCGAATAAGCTCGTTTTCAAAGCAAAATGATAAATGATCATATGATGAACGAGATTTGGAAGAGCTACTGCCATTTCTCGTTCAGTAAAGCGCTCGGCTCTTAACATGCTTAAACCATTTTCTCGCTCTTATCATCAAGAAGACACACACACACACACAAAAAAAAAAAAAAAAAAAAAAAAAAAAAAAAGATTTTCAGTTTAAAAAAATCTGCTATATACATTTTTAACGAACCATGTTAGCATTTTTTTTCGGACAATCAGCATTTTCTTTCTAAATTCCTTCCTTTCTCGATGCACGGATAATCCGTTAATCACTTGCAGATAGTCTGGAGCTCTGTGTACAATTGTTTTAACCTCGTCAATACCTCTATCCAAAACCTCACAATTAACGGAAGTTTCTTTCTTAATCTTTAACTTACAGGGCCCATTTTTCCCATTCCCTCTTTAGAATGGTAAATTTCATACCCCTTTGTAAGAACGGTCATTAAGGGGGTTATATATATATATATATATATATTTGAAGTTCGATATATCGAGGTTCCAGTGTATATGTATCTATATGTATATGAATATATATATATATATATATATATATATATATATATATATATATATATATATATATATATATATATTCATTCTTGGCCCGTATTCTTGGGATACATGCTATCCCACCCCGTAAGGAAGAGATTAAGGGGTCAGCTACCTTTCAAAAGCTAAGAGACTCGACAAACATATCTCTATTTTAAATCAATAGTTATGAAAATAATTTATTCAGATATAAGAAAATTTTACTGTGATTTAAACACTCTTTCTTCTTTGTAAATATGACTCTCAATTCTTGCTTGAAGAGAAACTTTTAATTTTTGAAAATTTCAACAATGGTTTTTTTTCCATTCTCATGTCATTGTGCACATGATATTACCGGAACAGTTGGCTAGAATGCCATGAAATTTTATACACATATGCAATATAAACATGTATAATTAAAATGACTAACTATTGTGTCATTCCTATTATAAAAATTTTAATTACAGTTTAAGTTATCAAAAATGTTTCGAAAATTTTAAACTTTATTAAAGACTTTTTTTTTTCAATGAAGACCTAAAAATTTTGGTTTCAAAGTTGGTCATTTCAAAGATATATTATATAACTTAATTTTAAAACTAAAAAAAAATGTGTATATTCATTAATATACAGATGCAAGAAAGCGGGCTCCAAACCATTATTTACACGAAAACACACATCTTCACTGCGCGTTGCAATTTTCCCCTGGGGTTTTTCTTCTAATTAATAACTCTAATGAATCAGTTTTTGAAGATAATTACGAATATAATCTTAGGGTATCAGCCCTATTGGATTCGATTAGGTCAATCGTAAACCAGAAGAAAAAAAAATTCCAATGATTGTCGACTTAGATTTCAATATTTTTCTAATGATAGTCGACTAAGATTTCAATATTTTTCCAATGATTGTCGACTTAGATTTCAACATTTTTCCAATGACTGTCGACTTAGATTTCAATATTTTTCCTTAATTGCTCGGTAATAGAAAGAGAAATTTTTTACTTTGGTATTTTGTCATTCTTAAAAAGAAAAACGCTAGTAATATTTTTAAATTTGAATTATTCAGAGAAAAAAAAATGTGTTTTAAACGCACAGCATTTCCTTTGGAGGTCGAAATGTCTGAAATGGATAAAATAACAGAGTAAAAAAAAATTCTTTCTCTATTACCGAGTACATTATATATATATATATATATATATATATATATATATATATATATATATATATATATATATATATATAAATCTTAAATCCAACTCGACAACCGCTAGAAATTTTTTCTCCATAGCTCCCCATTGAGCCGAGCGAATTGCAACATGGCTATGCTCCAACAGCTTTAATACGACATTTAAACTCTTTAACATTTTAAACTAAATTAATTTTCGTTAAACAACGTTAATTTCCAAAACAAAAGGGTGGCGAAAGTAAAATTCAAAACTAAAACAACGGAATTCCTGTTTTCCCGGAACAGACGAGCAGTACACGTACAGACACCGGTTTTCCCAGCAGGAGAAACGCTCGTAGTTTACATTTCATTTTGACGTATGGGCAGGCATAACTCCTCCCCGAGCACAATCTATAATCTTGAAGAGTTAAAATTCTGGGAACATTTGGCAAAAGCGCCCCTATACGTGTACGTGATGCCAGGAACGAGGGTGAATCGATTTTAAATAATTGTAATTTTATGTCTCGCAGTTTAATGCTGAATTCGTTATTTCCAGCACGTAGCCCGGAAAGAATTCAAATTGACTCCCCGGTGCTTTTTATGAAGATATTAAAAACTCTATTACAGTGACATTTTTTAGGGGTTCTATTTTTGGAGCGCATTGGCAAATAAGAAACGTTTCTCTGAAAACTTTTATTGAGAGTAAACAAAACAAGTACTGCTGTTTTTATTTGAAATCAAATGACGGAATCGAAACACCTGAGCAGTTAATGGAAGGCTGAAGGTTTCGACTTTGGGATTTTGGATAATTTAAAGGTATAAATAGGGGTCTGGGAATCCTAGTGGTTAGCGCGTCGGATTTCGGATTGAGGGAGCTCGGTTCAATACCTGGCAAGTGCCACTAAATGCCCTTGTGTAGGCCGGAGTGTCCACCCGTCTGGTGGTAGGGGATACTGGAGGGTACAATCCTACAAAATGTCGTCCCTGGGGCTGTTCGGTCAAAATTGTGGTGGCTTCGGTCTAAGCCCGACTCGACACTTCTGGTGCCATACAATCGGAGCCGTTCCGACCTCTTAATTTGAACCGAAATAAAGTGATAACTGAAGCGCGAACTGATGTTAGACAGACTGGCGACTGAATCTGGAAACGAAAATCTTTTCACGTTTTGTTTGTTGAGAACACATTTTGTATGACACGTACTGCGTAAATATGTATTGTAGCGTCCTTAATGTGAATAAATGTGTATATATTTAATACAACCATAATATGGCTCGAGGTAGACTAGTGGTAATATTATGGTGAAACGTAGAAACACTACGCACAACGGTACCATGCTATACATATAATAAAACAAAGAGTGATAATTTTTTGTATTAGCATAAAAATATATGGGTTCTATAAACTTTAAAAAGTACATTCTTTGCAAAAAATCATGTATAATTTTTATTTCTATCTACAAAATTACTGCATGCGCCCAATATGAGACACTAAAAAAAAAATTACTATATCCTCTCTTACATTTATAATAGGGCTCAGGGTAGCCAAAGGGTAGCGCGTCGGCTTTCGATACTGAGGGTGCTCGGATCAAATCCCGACAAGCTCCATTAAATACGTCCGATTCTATGCCGGATATGGACACGTTAAATTCGTCGACTACAAAAGCCCTCTAAGGCTCCAGTTCCACACACGCGAATCAGCCACCCCCGTCCCCTTATAAGACATTAGTCACGCTCCAGGAGCGTGACTAATCGACCCGACTGACCGTTCTCATATTTCCGCGTCTCGCAACTTCCCGACGTCATTACCGCTTTGACCTTTGACCCCCCTCCCCGTCATCTGTTTCCGAAAAGCGCGATACGGGGAGTCCCCCTTTGACCCCCCCTCCCAACGTGAGGGAGAAGGTCCCTCGTCCCTTTGATCATTCGTCAGAAAACCGTCCTCCGAAGTTAGCGCCCGCGCGGGGAGGCGAATGCGGAGGGTTAACGGCGAGGGAACCCATAAATCACTGTTTCCCCCTACAATTCGCTCCTCTTTCGCGAATGTGTATTCGCAGTGTAAGATGTCAGAGAGTATGGGAGAGGATACGATCCCTCCCCAAATATCACCCCTGGAAGTGCCAGTCTAAATTGAGGTGGCAGCTGGCTAAATCAGACTCTGAACCTTGTGGTGCCATTATAAACCGGATCCGCATCCCTCAGCCCGGCAGCCTTTAGGGATCTGGTCTGAAATACTTCCGACTAGGGGACATTAGAAACAACAACAACAACAACACAAACGTAATAGAATCCCTTCGGGCGAATACCTTCGTCCCGTAAGCCCTCTTGGACTTAATCTGGAATGTTCCGGACTGGAGGCTTCAGCAACAACATCTTATACATGAACTATACTCTGGATCCTATACTGGCTTACACAAACGAATGTCCTTGACCCGAGTCTTAATCTGGATATTTCGGGTCTGAGCTCGAATTCGAATATTTAACTGGAGGAGGTAAAATAGCCCCGATATTGTCAGCTGATACAAACGCAATAAACTGACTCACTAAATACAAAGACTGTCAAGAATGGGACATTTTTGCGTCAGTGATGGAATAATAGTGTTTCCTCCATCACTATCCTCAGTACTAAACCGCACGAGGGCTCAAAGTATCCTTGTGGTAACACGACGGCTGAGGGTGTCCGGATCGAATCCCGACACGCGCCATTAAACACTTCCTTGTCAAGTCCGGATATGGGCACGTTAAATCTGTAGACCGGAATGTCTCTCTAAGAGGTCAGAGAGGGTGGAATAGGGTACGATCCTCCCCAGATGTCGCCCCTGGGGGCTTGCTCGGTCAAAATTGAGGTTGCATCTAACTAAGACGGACGCAGACCCTTGTGGTGCTATATAAATAGGTAGTGGTAGTGGTCCATCGGAGGTACAAGTTTGCTAAAATTGCATTGAGTGATTTTTTTTCATACGTATACAGGGCTGGATTTAGACACTGCAGGTCCCTAGTCATATCGAATTGGGCATAAGACGCTTGACAAATGTTTATTTTAATATACCTACCACGTCTTCATATATTCTCATTTTTATAGGTATATAGTTATGTGCAATGCGAGAATGTCATTTATTGTTGTTGTCATTTGTTGACTTCGCCCATTGCTATTTCTCTGGTCACCGAAGAGACGAATAACTGCTAGTGTCAAGTGACTTTTGTATCACTCTATATTTTCAAAAAGCAAAAAAGAAGTTAAAGATCAAATTTATTCTTACATGGTTAACAATGATTAAAATTCATACATTTATTGTAAGTATTTTTCCGGGAAAAATTTCTTCACAACAACGGTAAATTGTAAGTCCGTTAGAATATAATTTTCAATTGCCATACGAGCAAGTCTGTTGAGTTTTTCTTGTGCCACTGTCGATCTGTAAGCATTCATCAAATGTTTGAATTTGGAAAAACTCCTTTCACTAATCGAATTAATTATCAACAAGCACATGCAGAGCTCTTTCAATATTAGGGAATAAAGATGTTAAATCACTGTTTGCTACAAGGGTATAGACATCAGAAGCCTTTAGAGATTCATGTTTTCGCCGGAATTCATTTCCGGATTTTCCCTTTTATTTTCGAGGTCCCTGAGAAAGACCATGCCTCAATGCGGCCCAGTATGCATGACAAAAGGAAAATATACGTCATGAACAAAGTGAAAAAATTATTTGCAACATCATAGGAGAGGCTCTATCAATTGCTTTTCACTTGAAATAAGCACAAAAGAAAGACCCGTATTAGAAACAATGGACAAACATGCATAATAAACCCACTGTGAACATAAAACTGTATGGTTGCTTTCCACATGCTGTACAAAAATTTATATACAAGTACTATAAACAGTTATGAACAAAACATAAACTTAAACAATACCGGTTACGACACTACCTCATGGTTTCCTTACCCGTAATATAACGAAAAGATCTCTACACGTATTAAGAACTAAGGACAGACATTTATTACAAAAAATGGCCCTTCTGAGAGCGACGTCACTTGGATTTTGATGGTTTTTATATGCAAACATTTGTTAAGAACGAAGTGCAAACATGGTATGAAGTTCTTTCAGGACCTTTCCGCCAGAACTATTTCTTGTGCTCGCGGATGAATGTGGGGACGAGAAAGAAAGTGAGTCCCCCCCCCCCTTTTGGGGGAGAGGAAAAAAAAAAGAGTTATCTCGCATAGTGGAGGGGCAGATTGTGTCCCCGGGAAAAGGAGATTAGCAGCGGATCGTGCCGAGTAAAGGGGATGACAATGTAAACTATTTCGTCTGTAACTATCTATGTGAATATTAAAATAGTTAGCAGAAATCAGTGTGTTACTTGGGGAAGACGATGCAACTGTTTTAAACGAACCAACCAATGCAGAACCAAGGCATGGTTATGACTAGGGATACGTAAATTTCGCATAAAAAATATCGAAATTTCGCAAAAAATAAAATAAAAATAAAATAAAAGTAAAATAAAATAAAATAAAATTTCACATTTATTCGTAAAAAAATATATATTTAAAATTTTCGTATTTATTAAAAAAATTACAATTTTACTTACTTGGATAGGTACGTATCAAAATTTTTTGTTAAAAGCTAACATTGTAGTAGTAGTCTCTACATTATGTTCCCTAAGTCTTTGTCTTCTGTCAACAATTACTATGTTGTCCATGCTAAACTATCTCAGTATCTACACTGTTAACAGGACTATAGAGGCTTTGTATAGCTGCCTTCGCAAAGTCAAGGTAGCAGCATTTCGTTGCAATTAAAATCTGTATAACATCAACAGGAGTCTCTTGGTTGACTACTGTATGCAGCTGAAACACACTTGACTTTGGCGCTCAAGAGACGTTCTAAAATCTACTAAGTTGTTCCACAAAACTTGATGGTTGATTTTTACAGTTAGGCCGTCTGCACACGGGACAACTCAAAAGATACTGATAACTGACTCCAATCACAAACCAGACCGTGATGAGTCGTAACCTATGTAATTGAATGGAGCCACGCACACGGCGCAACTGGCTACAAACCCGTCCCGGACGGGTTTGTAACCAGTTGACTCGAAAGAAACTGATAACTGACTCCAGCCAGTTATCAGTTTCTTTTGAGTAGCTCCGTGTTAAGGATGCGACATCGATGTCGATGTTTTCAAAACATCGATTTATTGAAGCCGATGTTTTTTTAACATCGATGTTTTGTGCTCGATGTTTTACGTTGTCTCGATGTTTATTTTAATGAAAATGTACCGTAATTAAAAAAAATTACCACGTAGCATAATTTTCACACTCAGTAAATGTAAGTCTGAATTCTGAAAAGGACGAATACAAAAGGGGGAATGATTCCTTAGCAAACAGACAAATGGCAATTAACAACCAATGAACCAATCAGAGAGCTTGGAATGTTCCTGACACTCCAGAACCTTCCATGGGGTTTTATTTTACAAATAGTATATACACGAGTGCATCCATTTAAGTCTTTGTTTTGTGCTGGTTTTATATAAGTTGACGTTAATATTATTAGTAAGATGCCTCCCAAAAGTACCGTTTGGAAATATTTTTACAAAACCTCTGACAAATTGGCGAAATGCAATATTTGCCTTAAGTCCCTCAAAACTTCTGGCAATACCGCGAATTTATCTGGACATTTGAAGGCAAAACATGGCGGTATTTACAACGAGAATTTTGAGTCATCATTGTAGCCCAAAGCAACCAAGTTTTTGTCATTTGTGTCTGCCCAATAAGAGAGTAAATTTAAATCACCCCCCCCCCCCCGACTAACGGAAGTAACATTAATGTTAGAGATTACTAAACCAGTTTTAAAACATGGATGTTCTAAAACATCGATGTTTAAAAACATCGATGGTTTTTGGGCGATGTTTTAATATTGAATATCGATGTTTCAAAACATCGATGTTTTGTTATCGATGTCGCATCACTACTCCGTGTGCAGACGGCCTTAGACTCTTAGGTTCGACTCCGGTACGGACAAACTATCCGGGTGAAATTCGGAGCAAATCCGAAGGAGAGTGAGATTTCTCAGTTAAAAACTGCGGATGGTCTTAGTTAAGCAATTATGTTAGTAAATTACTATTATTGCCTAATTTTGCCTAAAAAGCCGTCTATCAGCGAGTTTTTGTCCATCAGTAGTAAACATTTTTTCGCATTTATTCGCTCATATCGGTGAATTTCGCTTTTATTCGCATCTATTCGCAAATACGAAAATTACGTATCGCTAGTTATGACACATGGCTTGTGTAAACCATTTAAGTGACAGTCATGCGTTTTGTTACTTTTCTGGATGTCTTATGCTGTATCTTTACAAGGAAAATTGAATTTGTACTCACTTTCTTGATGATTTAACAGCAGGTTAGTTTCATATCTTGAAGTAATAGGCTCGGTGCACATGAGCGATCCGGTGTCGTTGCGGCACCGCAGTCGCGATCAGGAATACAATACAGTTGAACTAACCAACGACGCCTACGTCCGTGTGAGTCGGTTAGTTCAACTGTATGTACTCCTGATAGGGATGCGACATCGATGTCGATGTTTTCAAAACATCGATGTTTTTATCAAAACATCGATGTTTTAAACATCGATTTATTGAAGCCGATTTTTTTTTTTAAACATCGATGTTTTGTGCTCGATGTTTTACGTTGTCTCGATGTTTTTTTTAAAATGAAAATGTACTATAATAAAAAAAAATTAACCACGTAGCATAATTTTCCCACTCAGTAAATCTAAGTCTGAATTCTGAAAAGGATGAATACAAAAGGGGGAACGATTAGAGACAATTAACAACCAATGAATAATAATTATATGCCCCAATAGCCCCAATAATTGTTATTTACAGTAAAGAAAAATAAGCTTGTTCAGTTTCCCCCCTTACGTTGGTTTTGCATCAGTACTTCAAATTGGTGTAAATATATGTAATTTTCTTTTGTATTATTTAATTTGAAAATAAAAGATTTGTTAATAAATTGAAATAATTTCTTCCTCAATTTTCTGGTAAAAGTAATAAAATGTGTAATGGAAATTCTGCGATATGCGCTGACTCTAGCAACCAAGTTTTTCTCATTTGTGTCAGCCCAACCTGAGAGTAAAATTACCCCCCCCCCCCCCCCCCATGACTAACCGAAGTAACATTAATCTTAGAGGTTACTAAGCCAGTTTTAAATAATGAAAGTTCATAAACATCGATGTTTAAAAATATCGATGGTGTTGGGGCGATGTTTTATTAGCATCGATGTTTTAATATTGAATATCGATGTTTCTAAACATCGATGTTTTGTTGTCGATGTCGCATCACTAACTCCTGATCGCAACTGCGGTGCCGCAACGACACGGGATCGCTGGTGTGCACCGATCCTTATACGCCTGAAAGAAAATGCTTTCAGTTTGTGACAAAAAAGACAAGTGAAGAGTCAGTGCTGAATACAGATTCTAACCACTCATTTCGTTTGCCTACTTCAAGTATGCGTACAAGTTCACAGACCTGCCAATGCCTTATTAGCTTATCACGCGGTAATCAATACTTTTTCTGTCACCTAATGCACAGTGATATTCTTCTCGTGATATCGTACCATTTTTATCATGTTTTATTAACTCGCTTTCTTTTTTTTGTGTGTGTTTGTCCAGTACAAATCTTGCAATCGATTTTTAACTAACTTCCCGACTAGCTAGACATTTGAAACTTTTAGAATAGCTCAGAACACGATGACAATGCATTATTTTAATACTTTTAGCCATCTTTAAGCAGTATTGAATCCATTTTCAGTTAATTTTGTTTTGTAGACTGGTGCAGCCATCTATCGGCCGGGACGGGAACGAAAAGTTAAACGCAAGTTAACTTTCAATTCATTTTCTTTCAAGTTGATGGGATAATTCACCAAAAAAATTTTTAAAAAAGTATTTATTAATACATAGAATTGTCAAGTTTATATGATTCAACAGAAAATTTAAAAACATGGTATATAAAAAGTTCTTTTTATCTTATAATTATGTATCATTTGCCTATGGAGGTTAACTGACAAGTATGCAACAGGGACGCTATCTATTTACTAAAATTCAGCAATTTCTCCAAACTTTTAATCAAACTGTATAAGTTCAGGCATCCGACAAAAAATATGAATATTCGCCATAATGTAAAAAAAAGTAATTAACAATATAGTATTTAACCATGGAAAAAAACTGTATATACGACTTTGGCGAAAATAAAAAATTCTATAGGCGTCAGAATAAAATTTTCCAGCTCAGCGTGTTTATTTCATCGCCTTTGATAAGTCATGTTTCAAGATACTTCTAAGTTGTTCCACAAAACTTGATGGTTGATTCACAAACCAGTCCGTGATGAGTCGTAATAAATACCATTTCTATTAGGATTTTTATTCTTCACTTAAACCAGAAGAATAAAAAAACTGAGCTACGGAATATAACTAAGGAAACTGGAGGTCTAGACTTAAGTTGTAACGATAAGTCAACCTGAAAGGAAAATTTTAGGATGACAGTAAAATATTTCCTCCAATTGATAAAACATCACATTTAATTACGCTGAGGTTTGTTATGGCTTCTATTTCCCTATTAATTATTATTATTATTATTTACTTCTATGATTTCAAAATATCGATGAGATTATATGTTTTTCTCTATCCCCCTCTATCATAAGCCCCCCCCCCCCCAGCAGGGATAGAAGGGTTGCAGCTCCGGTTTTAGCACCTGCTATTGGGCAGCCTGGACATTTTGGAATTTCAGCTTAGGTGCTTTGATACAAAAATATACAGAAACCCCTAGAAAATTTAAGTACACCCAAAGGATGTTATATTACTTCTGAAATTGACTTACTTGATTTCTGAAGAATCTTAATAAGTTGTTAATATATTTTACAATTCCTTAATATATAAGGAAGTTTGAGACTTTTGTACAATGCCTTACTTTCAGAGGTTTGACTTGATGTCTAACAGTCAATTATAATGTAACCTTACGGGTTATCTTAGCGAGTTTTAAGTGATATTAATTTATTTTAAGACAATACATTTGAATGTGAAATGACTCATAGCCTTAAGATATATAATCTCAGTTTATAAGGAGCAATATGCGTACATACGTACATGCATACTTACACATACACACACACACATATCTCATACGCAAACTCACAAAGTAAATGGCAATCCAAGTATTGGATACACAAGGCGACTTGGTAAACTTGTAGTAGATACCGCTTGAACGTACTAAATGAGACCCATGCAAATGTAATTATATATTCGGAATCAGTAACAACAAATTTAGAGTAAAAATACCCACAGCGAAATATCATTAGCAGGTAAATAGCTCTCTAATTACACGAGACTCGCTAATTACTCGAGAAGCTGAGTAAAGGTTAAATGGTTAAATACGAGATGTAAGGAGAGCAAAATAAAGTTTAAAAAATAAACATACTGTGGGACAGAAAGAATTGTACGTCGTCATGATGATAGAGAATCAACTACGTTCGCAGGCTCTTAGATATGTCTCAGCTGAAAGAAAGAAAGGCAGAGAGAGCTAGACGAGGTATTTTTTTTTATTAATAGAGGGGGTGAAAGATTCAGACACTCAAGGTCATGTGACACAACTACTTTGGTCTAAGCTTGGTGAGTTTCCTAACGAAATGAGAGTAATTAAAAAACAGAAAAACAAAGAGGATAGTTATTAAACTGTTACTGAGCATTTCCTGCATAACTTCTGAAAGGAACAACGGACTGGAGATGGCAGTATAAAATTGATAAATTTAGTTGCAAGTAAAAATGTAAAGTGAATTTGCTCATTGTCAAAGGTCACATGGGCCCGGCCGCGCGAGTATTTTCACTTCCTGATCTGTTGAGATAAAATTAACCAGATCTAATAACAAGATACATTTTTTCGTTTTTTCCCTAATTACTTGGCCGGTTAGAAGCGAAAGGAAAGCGATGCGTTCTTCCTTGACAGCTTGTCATTACAGCTGTCAACTAATAAGTCATAAAACAGCCGCCACGGGCCGTTTATCTCGGCTCAAATTGGAGCATGACTGAGTCATTTGAAACATATTTTGTTCCTCTTACTTGGGGAAATCCCATTTGGCTATTTAGCGCTATTTCATAATGAACGCTTGTTTTAGCAGCATTGGGGCCATCTCCGTTGGGTCCGAAATAGAAATTAATACAGCTGATTTTAAAAACGTTAACTCAACTTCACTTTTCAAGCGATGTTGCCGATTTTTGAACGAAATTGAATAGCCTCGTGATTTGAAGGACAATATGTACACACACACACACACACACACACACATATATATATATATATATATATATATATATATATATATATATATATATATATATATACACACACTGCTCAAAAAAATTTGGGGAGCAAGCAAAGAAATTAAGAAAACCGTGCGAGACAGCCACGTATTGGCATAAAATGGATAGTACACGCTTATCAATGCGCAATACAGAAAAAAAGATATATATATATATATATATATATATATATATATATATATATATATATATATATATATATATATATACCCATTGGTTCTTAACCGGTGTTCATCCAATACGTTCCAGGTGTGCCACGAAATTTTTCGTGATTTTAATTAATTAGAATTTATAAAAATAATGATTTATTTCCATATCATAATTTATCTGTATATATAAAACAGTTCCGTAACTGACTGACTGACAGACAACGTACAGACCAAACCGCTGGATCTAAAGGCTTGAAATTTTGTATGGCGATTCTTCTTATAGTGTAGGGGTGCACTAAGAAAGATTTTTGAAAAATTCTTCTTAGATTTTTTTAAATTAAATTTTTAATCTGTTTTTGTAAGTTTTTTTCAAGTTTGCATTTCAAATAATAAATTTATATCACGAGAAAGATCATTAAAAATTCCTTTAAAATGAAATCTTTTTCGAATCTTTACCTCCATTTTCTGATTTTTGGTGGATTTTTAAAGATTAATTTTTAGAATTTAATTTATTAAATGCTCATCACGTGGTTTCTCTTCTTTTTGTGATACTTGAGAATGAGCCGGATCTCTCTCCTTCTGTTGCGCTTGTAAAGGCGTTGGGTGAAGCGCGGGTCCTTCGCGTGCTGAGGTTTCGACGGTCGTGGGTTATCCTTCAAAGGTGGTAGTTTCACAAAGGCTTGTGCGAAGGATATGTATTCGTCCAGGATTGACTAGAACGTTTCCCACGCATCATCACGGGAGGACTCCAGAAAAATTAATTTATCGTTACGTGCATAGCAACAAAATTAATTGACAACAAAATTTTTTTTCTTCTTTCTAATGCGGCAGGCGATTGGAAATTATCAAAAAAAGTATTAAAATACATTAAAAGAAATGTTCCTCAAACTGTACTTCATTAACTGTACTATATTCTTTAGTATGTTCTATTAGATTTAATTTCAATATTTTCTTCTACATTATTTTGTGTATAAAATATCCGTTCTGATTTTTTTATAAATATATTTTTTTTTGGTTTTTTTTGTATTAATTCCATACATTGACCGTTGTATTTAATTTGAATGTACTCCGTAGCGAAGTGCGGGTATTCAGCTAGTAATTCATATATAGCAAAAGTCAAAATCTTATACTAGTATCAGTTTAATGTAACTGTCTGTCTAATTCAATATCTTCAATAATAATTGTGTGTGACACTGTATACAAATAATTTATAATAAACGTTTTTAAATGTAAAAAACTCATAAAACGGAAAGCGCAATTAGCACAGTTTAAACAGGAAAAATAAAATTCTTTCAGGCCCAGTAATCCAAACCGAATCTTAAAATTTAACATTTAATTACAAAACGGAGTAATACACTTTATTAGTAATTTTTTTTGGTTACTTTGAGTAATATACTTTTTCATTTATTCTTTATTCTTTTCTTTGATATATACCACTCTAATAACCTATCTTGTTTACAGACTCTATAAAGGTGGTCCAAATGAAAGTGAGACTTTTATTTTAGCGGCAGTGGTTAAATTAAATACTCAGAGCTTTGCGTTTGCGCTAGTAGATGACCTTTGTATGTTACAAAACAAAGGCGCTCTTGTCGGAAAGTGTCAGTGTGCTGTTTCAGCGTGTTTAAGCAAGTTAACCCTTACGTGAGCTCATCTGTCTTTATACTTATCCCCAGCTCATCGGTCTCACAGACCGCCACGTTATAAAATTAGGATATTTTCCTATTTTTAAAAGTTTTTCGCAGTTATAAGTCATTAATGAAAAACTGCTGCCACCTCTCATTCTTGAAAAGGGTAAATAAAAAATAGATTATTCAACAAAAACTTAGTCTGTATATATCATACAATCAGAAAAATAACATTGGTAATAAAACTTTACAAATAGAAAATTTTTGGTAACAAAACTTTACAAACAGAAAATTTTGTAAAGAGAATAACGAGGTCATTGATTCTCGAGATGATTTAAAAATTGCACGAAGAATCATTATTCCAATGAGTGCGTTTATTGCTTCTAATGTAATGAATGTCCTTATAATAATGATCTGAAGGATTTTCGATGTGTGAGCGCATTTTTCTTATTTTGCTATTGATATGATTGACGACTTTTTCATAAACTTGTCAGTAAATAGCAAACGCTAAACTTGTTCTGGAAAAGGGTCGTGCCCCAAGGCCAGAGCTGGACCCCCTAACTTGTTTACTCTTGCGTTTTTCACATTTCAAGGTGCTGACTGTGCTATAGGAAGCAAAGGCTCGGAACTTCAAGTAAAACAATTTTTTCCCCCTCGATATTGAGTACTTTCACAAGATTTTTATCTGTCCTCACTCCTTGAATCATCAGAACTACCATCACTTGTTATGACGTATTTTCGTGGTTTGTGACCCCTTCGTTACCGTGGAACATACCCTCCGTAGTGACCTGGTCTAACAAGTCTCGTTTCCAATTATATCGGGCGGCTGGACGTGTACGTGTATGGAGACAATCTTATGAATCCATGGACCGTATATGTCAACCGGGGACTCTTCAAGCTGGTGAAGCCTCTGTGATGGTATGGGGTGTGTGCAGTTGGCGTGATATAACCACTGATACGTCTAGAGACGACTCTCACAGGTGACGGGTCCATGAGCATCCTGTCCGATTATTTACACCCATTCATGTCCATTGTGTATTTCAACAGACTTTGACAATTCCAGCGTAACAATGCGACACTCCACACGTCGAGAGTTGCTACCAAGTGATTCCAGGATCACTCTTCTGACTTTAGACACTTTCATTGGCCACCTAAATCTGCAGACATGAACATTATTGAGCATATCTGGGATGCCTTACAACGTGCTGTTCAGAAGGGATCGCCACCCCTTCGCAGTCCTATGAATTTGTGGACTGCCCTGCAGGATTCGTGGTGTGAATTGCCACCAGGATACCTTCTGACATTAGTCGAGTCCATGCCACGTCGTGTTCCGGCACTTCTGCGTGCTCGTAGGGGTCTTACACGATATTAGGCAGGTGTACCAGTTTTTTTTTACTCTTCAGTGTATAATAATGATAAATTAGCGAAGTTTTGAATGGGACTGATTCATTTGATAATGTTCCACGTCTCTGAAAAGGTTAAGAACTACTGACGTAATGCCATGCTAACACAAAAACTTTCGACCTATATTTCTAAATCCACCATCTTTCTCTATTACGATCATAGACTTTAGACAGAGCGATAGGAAGCAAAATGATGATAAATCGGTTTATATCGTGAGTATTTCAACTTTGATTAAACTACATTCAAGATACATGGCGAACAAGAGTTTAAAAAAGACTATTTTTGAAACACCTAGTAAAACAAAGCCTTAAAATTCGACTTGTAAGAAATAATTCAACCCCAGAGAATTAAATACAATTCACATTATTAGCCTAAAATAGCGCCCAATCTGATCACGAGAAAACTTAACCTTTCCATGATGGATGATATTAAGTAGTCATGCAACGTTCTTTATTAATACTTCCTATCTTAAAAAGTTCCACTACCCCTAAAACGAAAACTATTTTTTCTTCTTTTTTATTATCTCTCTAAGGTTCTAATAAAAGAGAAATAGAAATAGAAAGAAAAAAAAAGTTTTATCGAAAAGAACTCTGCACCTTTTAAGAAGCTTTTGTTATGTGCCCACGGTGAACGATAGTTTCACGCGAGTTCCATTTAACTAAGCTTCTAAGTAATTAAGAAATGTAAACTGGATGTCTTTTAATGGTGGAAGCAATCCCCGCGAACCGCTTGGCTACTTTCCAGGAGAGGTGCAAGTGGGCAGTTGTAGGTCACCGATGGAACATGAAGATACGGAATGAAAAAGAATCGAACAGTAGTATTTGGAAGACAGTAAATGCTTTAAATCAGGTGTGGTAAAAAGAAAAGTGTGAGGTATTTTAAGAAGAAAAAGGATGTTTTGAAATACATGCTATAAAATGTAACCTGATTTCTTTCCCTTTTTATACAAGAGAAACAATTTGGAAGGTTTATACATCTTGATAAGTTTTTGCTCTGTGTAAATTTTACAAACAAAAGTCGGGCATTATTCACACTCATGGACTCACGTTCATCGGTTCATACGTAACGTAACACATATACGCCTATGACCTGAGAGAAAGAAAAAAAGGTTGAGTATAGCTGTTCTATCCGCATCTTTTGGTACCTTATTTTAGATTTCTACCTCTTCTACCTTATTTTAGACTATCTATCCGCTCCTGTTTACATCATTCTAGAACTACATTCTTCTTCTTACCTTATGCTACACCATCTTTCTGCTTCTTCTTTTACCTTATTCTAGACCTATCAGCTTCTCCTTCTACCTTATTTTAGAATTTCTAACTGCTTCTTGTTCACATTATTCTAGACAATCTACCTTCTTCTACCCTATTCTAGACCATCTATCTTCTTCTACGTTATTCTAGACCATCTATCCGTTTCTTTTACCTGTTACTAGATCTTTGATCCGCTTCTTTTACCTTATTTCAAAAGTTTTATCCGTTTCTTCTTCATGTTATTCTAGACCATCTATCTGCATCTTCTTGTACCTTATTCTAGAACATTTAATAGCTTCTCTCACAGTAATTAACAGCGTTCTTTGGATCTCATGACCTCAAACTGTAGGTCCTGGTCTAGTTAGCCTCCATGCAGAAAAAAGATGACCGAAGCACTCCTAAACAACTAACCAACCTACTAATTCCAGTTCTCAGCCAACAGAATATCTAAGCTAAGTATCTCTGCAGCATATCCAAATAAGTATTTCTAAGTATTTCCAAATCTTTGTGGTTTAAAGCAGCGATGGTTTATTAAGGACATATCGAGTTTGTACTAACTATTCTCTTTTAAATATGTATTTCCATTTTCTTCAGTTTTGGCAGTTCTTCATCTAATCAGCTATGCATCTCCTCGTTTAAAACCAATTGTACCGTCACGATATTCCCACCTCTATTTTGAGAATTTACTTGGAAGGAAGAAACTAGTGACCCCCTCCCCTGCACCCAACTGAGCTGTAACCCTTGGACCCCACATGGAGACTGAGCATGGGTATATGCAAGAGTCGAACTGACCTTTATAAGGCGGCCACATACATCTGCACTGCACAGTATTCAGGGGGAAAACGAGCGATTTATGGGGAGCGCTCTGCCAACACCCCCTAAAGAGAGAAGAAGACTCTCTTGAAGGAGGCGTTGGCTCTGCAGTGCCGCTCTCCAGCGATCCTCCCCTCAGTCAGTTTTTGTACAGATCATCAAAGAGATTCGAGGGACCTTGGGGGGAGGACCGTGACTAATCGACCTCCAAATGTGTCAACAGGTGTCAGGGAGCTGTGTACTGCTGAATTGTCTAGATGTGTGTGACTGCAGCATCAAAAAGTTCAGGCGTCAAAGGACCGGTGCGGTCGTGTCAAGCTATCCGATTTATTTTCCGAGTTCATCTGTGACGTGGACACACCAAGCTATCCAGCTTATTTCCGGAAGCAATCCGGAATGAGAGAGCAGTCCCTCGGTTCTCTGATGGACACCGACAGTTTGAGAGGGTTTGTTTCTTTGTGAGGAAATCGGGGGAAACCGGGTGGCTGTCTTTGACCCCATTGGGGAGTAAACGCTATGCCACGAGATATAGTTCTCTCTTTCGCATACCTTTACTTAGGGGCAGAGTTAATAAACATCAAGTGAGAGGAAGGGAAGATTGCCGGAACTTATTCCAGGTACGTCCGTCGTTTTAATTTGAAGTTTTTAGCTAATTTTCACAAGTTGGGCCATTTCAAACAAAGAGATTTGGGATACTATATCCCGGCTTCTCCTATCTGAATTCCATAATTTTTTTTTTACCAATGTAGAGCTCTCGGGGCAACTCATATAATTTTATTAATTGTATTTTATTTTAAATGTCAATAAATTTTCCAATCTTTGCTTTTATCTGCACGCTCCATGCCATCTCGGATACCTGCCTGACGCAGTACATCTTTGATTAATTCCAGATCATGGCTAGAATTTCGGGGTTCCATTATTTTAGTGACACCAAAGTTTGCAATGTTTTAATTTCGAGGTGTTGGCATCTCTTTGACCTTTTTTATTTTTTATTTTCCTGGCCTGGCGTTTTCCTTAAACACATATTTACTGGCAGTATAGGCCTCATCACAATCGATGTTTTTAGATTCAACTAGTTTTGGAAATACTGGTCGGGTCCTTCAGGCCGCAAAGTGATTGTCATTAAGAATAAATTAAAATTACGACGACACTTAACTTTCTTATAAAAATGAGAGTAATCCAGGCTGCAAAGTGATTGTTACCATGTTTTTATTAACTTGCTTTCTTGTTTGTGTGTTTGTCAAGTACAAATCCTGCAATCGATTTTTAACTAACTTCCCGACTAGATAGACATTTGAAACTTTTAGAATAGCTCAGAAAACGATGACAATGCATTTTTAAAATACTTTTAGCCATCTTTAAGCAGAATTAAATTAATTTTCAGTTATTTTCAGTTAATTTTGTTTTGTAGACTGGTGCAGCCATCTATTGGCCGGGACGTTTTGTAGACTAGTGCAGCCATCTATTGGCCGGAACGGGAACGAAAAGTTATATGCAAGTTAACTTCCAATTAACTTAATTTTCTTTCAAGTTGATGGGATAATTCATCAAAAATTTTTTAAAAAATTATTTATTAATACATAGAATTGTCAAGTTTATATGATTCAACAGAAGATTTAAAAACATGGTATATAAAAAGTTCTTTTTATCTTGTAATTATTTTTATGAACAAATCACTATTAAGAAGAACACTTCGATACAAACAGCCGTTCTTTAGGCCAAAAGGAAAATCTGTTTATGAACAGATCGGAAATAAGAAAATCATAACTCTTTGACCAAACAAGGAGTTCTTCAGGCAGGAAAATGGTTGTTTCAATGAACAAATCACAAATTTAAAGACCTTTCCATACAAACAGAGAAAATTCTAGCATATTGGAGAACTTCAAGCAATAAGCGCGATGAGACACCGCCATTTACAAGTTTATATAACAGTTGGTATATTAAGAAGCCTAATATTTATAGTTTTGTTTTTTTCACGTATGACCTCATATTACTTTCTTCCAATAAGTTAATTTAAAAATATAAGTCTCGCTAATGCTGTGCTACAAAGTTTAGGCATGGAGATGTTTTGTTGTAAGTCCATCTGGAACACTCATGCATGTTATATATGGTCAATACCCTATAACATGACAATATATATTTTAAATGTCCCTTTTTAGTCGGGACAATTAAAATATATAGATGTCGGGAAGAAAGGGTTTTTTTTTCCTCTCTCGAGGTCGTGAAGCTTTTTTATTTATTTATTTATTTTTATTTAAACGGAGACAATTTGTCGTTAAACATTCGCCTATACTACGCCGCAGTTTACTGTCCATTTTATTATGGAGGCTCCATGTAGGAGGACAGCATTATACTCTATGAAGGGATGACACAAACGGAGGCATTTTTCGTGGCGTGACGCCGGGATTCGATCCGAGCACCCTCAGCACCGAAAACCAGCGCGCTGTACCACAGGGCCGCCACAAGCCCCGTAAAGAAATGTAAACCTTTAGAACAACGAAAGCATTGTTTATTCCCTTGAGCTTTACGCGTTATCGCCATTTCTGAAATACAACGTGAAACGTAGTACAAAGTAAGTGTTTCATATCACAAAGTAATGTAAACCTAGAGTTGTAAGTCCATCTGGAATACCTACTCATGCTAAATGGTCAACATCCTCTTGTAGAATAGTAAAAATTTTCGATTTTTCATCTTCAGTTATTTGTGAATAAATCGTTAAGAAATGATAAATCTTCAGTACGATCAAAATGTCGTTTATAACGTCTAGTTTTACATCATATTACGTAACGCAAAATAAAACTTAATACAGATTAAGTTCTCCGTAATACAAATTTGTAAAACTTTATCCGTGGGTTCATCTGGAAAACTTTTTCATGCTATACAGTGAATAACCTTTACAGTGGCAGTAAAACATTTTATTCTAATCTTCAGTTACGGTTGAATAAATCAAGAAGTAATGTAAAATGGTATTAAAATCGAAACATTGTTTATAACTTTTAGTGGGCCCGAGGTAACCTATCGGTAGCATATCAGCTTTCGGTACTGAGGGTGCTCGGATTGAATCCCGACAAGTGCAGTTCAATACCTCTGTGTCTAGGCCGGTTATGGACACGTTAATTCCGTAGACCGGTAAGTCCTTCTATGAGGTCAGTAGGTGGGAGATGGTACGATTCACCAGATCTCGCTCCTGGGGGGGGGGAGTGCTTGGTCAAAATTGGGGTGGCTCCTAGCCCCTTGTGGTGCTATTATAAACCGCAGCCTCACTACTCAGTCCGAAGCCTATATGGACCTGGTCTGGAACTTCCGGCTCAGGGTTCCAGACCAGGCATTAGGAACAAAACACAACTTTTAGTTTTACATCACATACCTTTTACGTAACACAAAGTAAAACTCGGTGCAAATTAAATACTCCGTAATTACATAGTTGTAAACTTTTAGTTATAGCTTCATCAGGAATACTTGTTAAACGGTCAATGTCTCAGGGTTGACAGTAAAAACTTTTATTTTCATCTATAGTTATGAGTATAAAAATCGTGAAGTAATAACACAAACCTTTAATACGTCCGAAGCATTCTTTATTCCTTTTAGCTTTACATTAACTGTATTACCTTCCCCGATGTTAGAACAGTTCTGCTCTTATATTTTTAACAAGAATAGAGCATTGTGTTCAGAGTTTAGAAAATGACTTTAATCCCATTTCGAAAGTATTCTACGCCTGTTGTTTTAAATATTTGATGCCAATTTCGCACAAAAAAGGTACGCTAAAAGATTATCTTCATTCTTAAGATAGCATCAAAAAGGTCGATTTCGTGACATTTAGATGTATTTGATTGTAGCTCTGGTATGCGTGCAGTGTAGAATTCGAGATATCAATCTGACCACGATTCACTTTTATTCTGTGAATTAGATTAGGTTTAGAGTTCCTTTATGAGCCAAAGATTCTAAAATATTTCTCTGGAATATAATAGGATGTGATACTGTTCATTTTAGGCAGAGATGAATAAAAATAAATGTGCGAAACAGAACATATGCATATACCAAGAATTAGTTAAATTTTATGCTTACGGTAGAATAAGCAATAATATATGTTTATTATTAATAATAATTAGGAAGCCGTTCAAGTATTACGTAAGCTCATTTTCAGTCATATTAGATCCCCCTCTCTCCCTCTGTAAGCAAAAATAAGCAAATGTCAGACCACTCTCTCTTCCTCTGTAAGCAAAAATAAGCAAACGTCATATCCTCGTCATACCTATAAGCAAACGTCTCTCTTCCCTTGTAAGCAAATATAAGCAAATTTCAGACCTCTCTCTCTTCCCCTGTAAGGAAAAATAAGCAAACGTCATACGCTTTCCCCCTATAAGCAAAATTAAGCAAATGTCAGAACCCCCTCTCCCCCTGTAAGCAAAAATAAGCAAATGTTAGACGATCACCATCTTCCTCTGTAAGCAAAAATATGCAAATGTCAGAACCCCTCTGTCCCCCTGTCAGCAAAAATAAGCAAATGTCAGACCCCCCTCTCTTCCCCTGTACGCAAAAATAAGCAAACGTCACACACCCCTCTCTTTCCTTGTAAGCAAAAAATAAGCAAATGTCAGACCTCCCTCTCTTCCCTTGTAAGCAAAAATAAGCAAACGTCATACCCCCCTCTCTTCCCTTGTAAGCAAAAATAAGCAAATGCCAGACCTCCCTCTCTTCCCCTGTAAGCAAATATAAGCAAATGTCATACCTTCTCTCTTCTCCTGTAAGAAAAAATAAGCAAATGTCATACCCCTCTCTCCCCCTGTAAGCACGAATAAGCAAACGTCATACCCTCTCTCCCCCTGTAAGCAAAAATAAGCAAATGTTAGACCTCGCCCCCTTTTTGGCTTACGTTAGATTTGGCATATTTCTTGTCAATACATACCAAACGATTTTTTCAATCATTACATTTTTGGTACATTTCTTAGTAAAAGTGTATGGATACTAAGGCTGCTGTGTACTAACCCTATTGGTCTCGCTTGCCTCATTGTTAACCTATGGAGAAAATGTGTCTACTATTGACAGCTACATAAATGCTGACAATCCAATAAAAATGGTATTAACTTTTCTGCACCTGGCAACAGGATGCATTTTATAAATTTCGTACACCAAAGGAATTTAGAAGCGTTTAAAACACACTATACCAGATTTTCCCCCCGAATAATGTAAATTTAAAAAATATTATTTGCTTTAAAAAAAAAGCGAAAAATGCCCCAGGATGTCAAATTTCCTTCTCTATTACGGAGTACAATTTAAAAAAAAAAAAATCTTTCAATCCAAGTCGGCAATCCTTGGACACATTTTCTCCATAGGTTAACATTGAGGTGAGCGATTCCAATAGGGTTAGTACACAGTAGACTTAATGCTTATCCATATATTATTTTTCTTGAAAATGTACAATAAATAGAATAATTTCAAACAATCGTTTGACTTCGAAATAGCGACTAGAAATCTCCCAAATCTTACGAAAGCCAAAAAAGGGGGGCTCCTTATTTTTGCTTACAATGGGGGAGAAGGAGGGTCTAAAATGACTAAGAGTGCGCTTACGTAATACTTGAACGGCCCGTGAATACGCTGGATGAAAAGGAATACCAAATTCGGAATTTCGCTAAATTTTTACTGGTGACTGGCAACGTCCAGCCCACATCGGAAAGATTCATCGCCTCTCACAAGTTGTGGTACAAAATTTAGAGCGAACGAAGAATTCAAATGTATAAAGAGCACGACCTATTGGGCGGGGCCAATTGCAAAAATATACATCTCCAGCGTACCAGGCATTTCAAGGTTGGTATTAAACCGACTGAACTACCCTAGCGATGTGAGAAAACGTTGTATTTACACACTATCCGGCTTCCTTCGTAAAGTCAATGTTGCAGTAATTGTTTTTAGATTTACTTTTGACGACGTTGATTTTTTTTTTTTTTCTCACGGGGAATTCTCTTCATGCGTTTGATGAAAGATTCATAACCGTTTTCCGAAGGGGGCGTGCCAATAAACGTGTGTAACGACAGTAGCGATGTTCGATTCTGCGACGGGCGAAGATCGAGCTCACGTCACCGAAATGTCTACCAAATTATCCGACGTTTCGAGGAAGTGTTATTTCCAATGACTGACTTTAAGGCGGCTGTGTACTAATTAGATTGGATTCACTCACTTCAATGTTAACCTATGGAGAGAATGTGTCCAAGGATTGCCGACTTGGACAAAGATATATACGAGGGTAGGCTGAAAAGTAATGCACACATGCTTGTAGAGCGCGAACAAAAAGAAATAGCGAGATCGGGCAAAAAGAACATTAAAGTACAATTCTTAAGCTTCAAAATCATATATTTATTTTTCAACATAGTCACCGTTAAGGCTAACAGATTTCTCCCAACGTGTAACAAGTTTTCTCATTCCGTGACTGAAAAATTCTTCCGACTTTTTTCGAATCCACGACTTGACAGCTGCCTTCACCACATCGTCCGAGGTGTAATGATTACCCTTTAGGCCCGTTGCACACACAGCGTTTTTATCTCTAGCGGAAATTTTCTATCGGACGTCGTTCCAACAGTAGACCACAGAAGTCAATTGGAGCTTGCACACACAGCGGAAAATGAAATTTTTCTTCGACGGTAGCCTGTGCAGCTCTCGAATGCCACTGTGTGCCGGCGGATTCGTTGACGCCAGATTGAAGTAGTTATCCATGTGACCCTATGCACGCTTACACACACAGCGGACTCTACCGTCGTAGGGTCTTTTGCGAGGGTGTGGTTGGGGGTTTGCTGGGGGGGATTTTACGGTATCCCAATCGTTCTATAATGAAGCAGACACATTCCTTGGATACTCCATTATGGTTTGCGATACGCTTTTGAGTGATTCGCCGGTCATTTTGAATCAAATCGTCGACGAGTTTGCGATGTTCATCGTCTGTGGCAGTCATCGGACGTCCGTTGCGCGTTTCATCAACAATTATGGCTTTTCCAGGCTCGAAACCACGAAATTTTATTACCCATCGATTTACAGTACCCCTATCAACAGCATCGTCACCTTAAACAGCCTTTAAACGACGATGAATCTCAGTAGGACTCACTTTTTCAGCTGTTAAAAATTCGATAACAGCGCGCTGTATAACTCGCCGTTGACATAGCACTAGAACACGTCTCCATACTACCGCTTTTCAAAATACACAGGATGAACACAAAGATTTCAAACCAGCGCATGCGTTTTGAGGAGGAATGGAACTTCCAAATGCCACTTGGCGCTGTTTTGAAGGTCATTTCGTTCGCGCTCTACAAGCATGTGTGCATTACTTTTCAGCCAACATACGTATATTTTTTAATTGCACTCCGTAATAGAGAAAGAAATTTTACAACTGGGTGAAGTTTTCGTTTTTTTTTTTTAAATAATGCAAATCTATATAAAGTGGTACCTCGACTTACGAGTTTAATTCGCTCCATGACTTAGCTCGTAACTCGAAATACTCGTATCTCGCATCAATTTTCCCCATTGAAATGAATGGAAATGCCATTAATTCATTCCGGGCTCCCCCAAAACACCGCAATTTTTTTGCTACATGTATTTAAACAAGAAAAAACATGCTTATAAACGACGAACATTGTATAAAAATGCAATACAATAGAATGTACTGCAATAAATTTGTTTTATTAAGTGTAATGTACAACATTTACCTCGGAGATCAGACTTGAAGATGCTGATGGAAGAGGAGGAGAAAGGTTGAACTGAAAAATTAAATCTTATTCGTTGATTTTTGATCTTTTCACCCCGCTTTCCTGACTTTCGCTTTTATTACTAGCTACTCTCTTAAAGTGAACGAGTGAGACACGGAAGCTGGGCGATTGTTGCATCGTTCACTGTGGCTGTAATGTCTAGATTCTTCTTTCAGAGAATCCGAAGAACGTTTTCTCAGAATCCAATCTTTCGGTTTAAGACTGGATACTCTGAATACTATACAACTGTATAATAATTGTACATAAAGGTTGTAAATATTATATGCTTCTTGTGTTCTCATTTGATGAGCACGTAACATGGCATTCGCTGATCAAACTAGCGGTAAGATATCTGAAGCTTGCTCGTAACCGGAATTTTAGTTCGTAACTCGAGGCAAAAAATCTACCGAGAGAATGCTCGTATCTCGAAAAACTCGTAAGTCGAGGTACCACTGTATATATAAAACAGTTCCGTAACTGACTGACATACAACGCACAGACCAAACCGCTTGACCTAAATTGCTGAAATTTTGCATGGCGATTCATCTTATAGTGTAGGGATGCACTAAGAAAGATTTTTGAAAAATTCTTCTTAGATTTTTTAAATTAAATTTTTAAGCTGTTTTAGTAACTTTTTTTAAGTTTGCATTTAAAATAATAATCTGGGGGTTATAAAATTTATATCACGAGAAAGATCATAAAAATTCTTTTAAAATGAAATCTTTTTCGAATCTTTTACCTCCATTTTCTGATTTTTGGTGAATTTTTAAAGATTAATTTTTAGAATTTAATTTATTAAATGCTGATCACGTGATTTCTTTTTCTGGTACTTTAAATAAATTTATCGTCCCGTCCATAACAATGAAATAGACAAAAATCTTTTTTCCCCCTTGCTAATGCGGCAGACGATTGGGCATTGTCCAAAAAAAAAATTAAAATACAGTAAAAGATATGTTCCTCAAACTGTACTATATTCTTTAGTATGTCCTATTAGATTTAATTTGAATATTTTCTTCTACTTTATTTTGTCTATAAAAATATCCCTTACGAGTTTTTATATATATATATATATATATATATATATATATATATATATATATATATATATATATATATATATATATATATATATATAAATATATATATATATATATATATTTTACATCAATTGTATACATTGATCGTCGTATTTATTATATATATATATTTATTTATTTATTTTGGCATTAATTGCATAGATTGACCGTTGTATTTAATTTGAATGTACTCCGTAGCGAAGTGCGGGTTTTCAGCTAGTAATCTTATATAATTTAGATTATTTTGGGGAGAAATCTGGTATAGTGTGTTTTAAACGCTCGTAAATTCCTTTGGTGGACGAAATTTATAAAATGAATCCTGTTGCAAGGTGCAGAAAAATTCAAACTATCTGAAGGTACCGTTTTTAATGGATTATCATCATTTATATAGCTGTAAATAGTAGACACATTGTCTCCAGAGGCTGAAATTGAGGTGAGCAAATCTATAGTGTTGGTACACAGCAGTCTTAACAAACTTTCAAATGAAGTGGAGTATTATAAAGTAATCAGTTAAATGCCGCACTGCTGTTTGATAAAACTACACTGCTAAATGCCTCACTACTGTTGGAACAAAAATAAAATTAAAACCCAAAAAGTACGCCCTAGATGACGTTAAAATAATAAGAGAGAAGAGCGGAAATAATTTAAAATTCTCCTTGTAGATTACATATTCTGGTTTTATAACAAAAGAAAATTAATTCCCCATTTAATTTTAAAATGGTAGCGCTAAAAGCTATTTTTCGAAAATTATGCCCATATTTAAAGAGAAAACAGTTCTAAAAAGTATAGTATTTACCCGAAATATATGGGACTGCAAATATTATGTAAATAATGGCAATAAATTCGTTTTATGTTTAAAGGATCTGGAGTTGGGCCAATATTTTGTGTGTTCAGATGCGTAATACTACAATCTTCCGCGCTGCATTTACGTGAACAAGTTCGGGCATTCTAACTAATACAGAACTTATTCTGCGAGGGAAAGGACTTTGATTCATTTTTATCACGATAATCGGGGTCGTTAGAGTTTCAGCATAAGGATTTATATTTTCTATTACTTAGAATCCTAATTACCTGAGGCATTTTCAAGAAAAATGCTTGAAGGAATTAAAGCTAAATAAATGGGTGGATTAAGGGTTTTTGGGTTGAAGATTTTGGCGATTTTCTTCGGTGTTTTATGACGTTAATTTAAAATACGAACTTATTTTAGGCTACTTGGGGAAGCATTAGGCTTCATTAAACAATTTACAGAAGTACCTTCACCAAGTTTATGAGTAAAACGTTAATGCTTTCTGAAAAAGAGCATCGATTCTGTCTACTGAAATTAAAGCTTTCACACACTCTGCCTTCAATTTAAAACAAACAAACAAGCAAAAAAACGAGAGAAAAAAATGGCCGGAGGTAGCCTAGTGGTAGTGAGTCGGCTTTCGGTATTGAGGGTGCTCGGATCGAATCCGACAAGCGCCATTAAATACCTTCGTATCTAGGCCGGAAATTGACACGTTAAATCAGTAAACCGGAAAGTCCCTCTTGGAGATCAGTGGGTGGGGAAGGTACGATCTCCCCAGATGCCCCCCTGGGGGTGCTCTGTCAAAATGGAGGCGGCATTTGGGAGTGGTGTTAGTCCACCTATACGGCGTTCCCACTGAAAAGCAACCAACGATTTTCGCAGATTATGTGCGAATGTCTTGATTGACAAGTGCCCCGCATTGGCAAACAACACGAACAAACAGACAAACAACAACAGCAACAACAAACAACAAAAGGAAAAAAGAGAAAAAAAAAGGAGGACATGTTTTCGTTATGGGAAAAGAAGTAGTTTATTTATTTATTAAATAATAACAGCTTGGAATGGCTTGTCATCTATTCATTTATTTATTTGTTGGACTTGATTGAACTAGTTGGTTTGATATTTTTTGTTTCAACTGAAAATCTCCTTGATTAAACATCGATGCATTGTCATTTCCAACAACCACTTTACTTTATGTATACTTTCGCTTTCCTCGTAGTTTGACGACTACTTCATTTTGTTGAACACAAGTACGTGTTCCATGTGGGTATTGCATGCTGAAATTTTTTTTATTGTAACTTGTTAATGATTTTGTTAATGGTAACAAACATCATTGCTTTCTATAAACGACCTTCTGTTTATTCAGTCATGGACCGCGACCCACTTTCTTTGTATAAAAAATCACTCGACTTCCAATGAAAATTTTTTGTTAGTAGCAATATATATATTTTTTTAATTACGAAAATATTTAAAGTAATAAAAACAGAAAAAAGAAATAAGCAATTTTTCACAAATTATTTCAAAAATGAATGAACTATAGATTTTAGATATATGAGGCGTTGAAAGGCAAAGTGGTGTAAGTCACATTTTCAACTTTTTTCATTTGAGGGCAAATATGTAATTTCCATGTTCAATTTATAGTGGAATTGTAAATAGTTATTATTTGCAGTATTGTAATAATTGTTATGAATTATAATTTGTTCAATTTATGGTGGAATTTTTTGTAGTTTTTGCAGTTACACTCTTTTGACTTACACCACTTGAATGAGGCGGTGAAAGGCAAAGTGGTGTAAGTCACATTTTCAAATTTTTTTATTTGAGGGCAAAAATGTAATCTCCATGTTCAATTTATAGTGGAATTGCAAAGAATTATTATTTGCAACATATTAATAATTAGTGTGAATTATAATTTGTTAATTTTATAGTGGAATATTTCATCATGTTTGCTGTAAAACGCTTTGGACTTACACCACTTGGCTTACTGACTTACACCACTTTGTCTTTCACCGGCTTATATCTTTGCATAATAACAGTAAAAAAATGTCTCGCTTACGTTCTGCATTGCTTTTGGCAAAACTCATGTGACTCCATATTTAAATATTACTATGTATTTGTATTTAATTTAGGTAAAATGTAGCAAAAATTAAAGTTAACTAAGAGAATAATTTGAAAATAGTTTGGCTATTTATAGCAATTTTTTTTGTAAAATAATTTAATACCATATAAATATACAGTAACCACCGCTTATAGTGATCAGTGGTTATAAGAATCAACCGTTTATAAGACTCAATATCGCAAAAACAAAAACAAATGTATTATTTCAATGTTAAAATTTCCGCTTTAAAGAATCAATCCACCGGTTATAAGAATCAGTTTGCAATCTTCGCCTTCCTTTCATTTTTCCAAAAAATGCCCCTTGAACTCTCAAAAGGTACGAAATTCTTTCTTAAGTTTTTGAAAAGAAAGATTGATAAAACTTTGGGGGAGGAAAACAGTCGTAAAATACATTCCTTTAGACATAACATAAGAGTTTCTCCTTATACGTTTTTACTAAACACTGTCTTATTAGCTTTACCCAGGGGCATCTAACCCGCCCGGGTCCGATTTCGCTTTTCTCCAGACAGGCACTCCTTTTTTCCCACCACTTACTTCCTGGTTGCGGATTTCTGGACCCTGAAACACATAAATCTTCCGCGAAGTGTCCACCATCACTTACGGAAACGGGACAGTGGATTCAGCACTTCAAACCGTGAAACGTAAACGGATCCATTTTGCTGAATCAGATGAGCCAGATGCTGAATCAAACGTTTCACGGTTTGATTCAGAATCAAACCGTGAAACGTAAGCTATAAGGTGAATCTTCGTCTGAGACTGTAATAAGCATACGTCGCTAGTATTCACTTTAGTTTTCTAACAAAATTGCCAGTTAGTGTTAGAACTTTTTGATAGTCGAATTCAAATATGATATAAACAAGGAAAACTCTTAGTTTTTCTGAAAAACAGAACTTGTTAATTAGATATGATGCTCTTCCAAAGTGTAGTCAAAGAGAAGCTGCCTCTTGTTGATTTTATAATCCCGTGTTGTTACTTATAGGTCTAGAAATTGAGTTATAGTATTTGTTTAGAAATTCAGTATTTTTAAAATTATAAAAAAAAAATTTAATAAATGATAAATAACGCAAATTAAAGAGTATTTAATGGTAAATTATGTATATATGTGCCTGTGTGTTTATATATATGTACAAGTATATATTTGTGTATGTGTGCCTGTCCAAAGGGAAGTTTCGGTTATAAGAATCAACCGCTTATAAGAATCAAAAACAGTAATAACAAACGTGATTCTTATAAGCGGAAATCACTGTACTCCAAATTATCCGCGACCCAAATCATTACTTTCGCAACCCACAGTTTGCTCGCCACTGGTCTGTCCTTCCCCAAATATTAATTTACAGTATAAATACGAATCACCTAAGGGGTCATTCAAGTATTATGGAAACATTTAAGGGGAGATTGCTTTTTTGTGGGTGGGTGGGTGAAGAGACAGGCGAGATAGCGTCACAGACGCGATAACGCCATCTATCAAAAGGTAAGTGGTACTGCTCAGAGAGTCGGAGGTTATTGTAGACTCCGGACAAGTCTGATATATTCTTATACTGCGAATACACATTCGCGAAAGGGGAGCGAATTGTAGGGGGAAACAGTGATTTATGGGTCCCCTCGCCGTCAACCCCAGGGTTCACCTCGCCGCTCGGGCGCTCCCTTCGGAGGGCGGTTTTCTGACGAATGATCAAAGGGACGAGGGACCTTCTCCCCACGTTGGGGGGGGGGGTCACAGGGGAAGTCCCGAATCGCGCTTTTCAGAAACGGATGACGAGGAGGGGGGGTCAAAGGTCAAAGGGGTAATGCCGTCGGGAAGTTCCGAGACGCGGAAATATGAGAACGGTCAGTCGGGTCGATTAGTCACGATCCTGGATCGTGACTAATGTCTCGCGAGGAGACGGGGGGTGGGGTGGCTGATTCGCGTGTGTGGAACTGCAGCATTCGGGGGGAAAGTCGGAGGTTATTGTGGACTACGGACGTGTCTGATATATTCTTATGGAGAAAGTCAGAGGTTATTATAGACTCCGGACATGTCTGGTATGTTCTGAGGGGGAAAATCGGAGGTTATTGTTGACTCCGGACGTGTCTGATACGTTCTTAGGAACTTATCAGACGAGATACTCTCGTCTAATTTTTTCATGTAAATAGTATCATTCTATATGTAAACTAGTTGTCCTGTGTTTGTCCGTGCTGTGCTCTGTCTGGCAATAAACTATATATGTTTAAAGAACACATAACTCGGCAATCCTCACAGGGTGGTCAAGCTTTACTTATTTTTGCTGAGAAAGTATGAGGGAGGGATCAGACCAATGCTTACGTAAACCAGAAAACATGCACACAACAGAGTGCCCTGCGATGTGTTCCTGACCATATCAACTCCCTTGCCATCTCTACTTATATATTTATTAATTTTGTGTTATACTATTTACTTTGAAAGGGTTAATAAAAACTTTTAGAACGTTGATATACACTGAAGTGCCACTGAATTAGGCATAGCAAAGCCTATGCAAATTGTGTAGCGCTGCGCATCATGTTTGCGCAAGTGAGAGCGCTGTGGTAACTGCATATATAGCGCTTACTGTGGTTGCTCTGAATTAGTTGTTGGAATTGCCAGTATGGGTAAACTGCCTGATTTAGACGCCTTCGATCGCGGACAAATCGTAGGTGCACGACGCATGGGCCATTCAATTTCCGAAATCGTCAGACAGCTAGGATTTTCAAGGTCGACAGTGTCAAGAGTATACCAAGAATACATGGATGGTGGAAAAAAAACTAGCGATCGGGCAAACTGCAAACGACAATTAGCCTTGACAGTGCGTGGTGAGAGACGGCTCAGGCGTATTGTACGTAGCCAGCGAAGCCAAACATTAGCTCAAATTACCACCCAGTTTAATGACGGTGCCAGTCGTACAGTCAGTAAACAGACTGTGCAACGCTCGCTTCACCGTATGGGTTTCGGGAGCCGTCGACCTACGAGAGTACCATTGCTCTATACTCGCCATCGGGCTGCACATCTTGCCTGGGCAAGAGAACACAGAGACTGGAGTGTAGAGGACTGGAAACGAGTAGCATGGAGTAATGAGTCTCGATTGCGACTACTTAACGCCGACGGGAGGCTGAGAATATGGCGTCTGGTTCATGAAGCCATGGATCCTGCATGCCTGGCTGGAACTGTACAAGGGCATGGTGGCTCAATCATGGTCTGGGGTGTTTTTTCGTGGCACAGTTTGGGATCTTTGGTGCGTGTACCAACCTCCCTCAACGCAATTCGGTACGTAGAGTTGCTGGGTGATCACCTCCATCCTTTTATGCTGTTCTGTTATCCGCACGGTAATGGAGTTTTCCAGAAAGACAACTGTACCTCTCACAAGTCCCGGTTGGCTACTGGCTGGTTGGATGAGCATTCCTCTGACTTCTCTGTCATGAATTGGCCACCTAGAAGCCCAGACTTAAATCCTATTGAGCATCTTTGAGATGTTTTGGAACAAGGCGTGAAAGGCCATCACACAGCACCAAAGAACCTTACTGAATTATGGACAGCTTTAGCCAATATTTGGCAAGCCATTCCCGTGGAACGTTTCCAGAAACTTGTTGAATCTATGCCTCGTCGTGTGGCAGCCATTATCAAGGCCAGAGGAGGCCCAACTCGTTAATAGGTAGGTATCCCTAATTTAGTAGCACTTCAGTGTAGTTCTGACTATTTTCATTTGTATTGCTCAATGTATTTACTGTTAATGATTTAATATGGGTACACTTTTATTCAGAAATGTACAGTAAAATCGTTTAGCCCTCAAAATAGCGACAAGAAATCTGCCAAATCTTACGTAAGCAAAATGGGGAGGGGCGTCGAAAATCTGCTAAGTTTTGCGTAGGGATTCTGAAATGACTAAACATTTGCTTAGGTAATACTTGAACGTTCCCTAAGCAAGATTTTAAGAGATCAGTTTTTAAACAATGTCGAACCCTTTGAACAGAAAAATCCATTAAAACTTTACGAAATTACTTTAAATATTATTTTTCTCGATTCGAATTTTAAGCTAATCAACATTTATCTGAAACTAATTTGGATGGTTTCGGCTTCGAAGTTGCAAGAGCCGAGGGAAAAAACAAAAATGAAAACACCCTGGGCAGGATTCTGCTCTGGAAAAAACTACCATTTTAAAGAGAGAACAAAATGTGAAAGACTGGTGCAAGAAATGGGTTATTACGGAAAAGCGAGTCAATAGAGGCTAAACGAACCACATAATAACATTATTAAATTTTCTTATAAGGATAGGACTCCAAAAGAAAAGGTTGCAAATGATCCCAGTAGATGTCGTACTAAACAGTTTTATTTTGATAAATTCTTGAATTTTCTCCTATTGGCCCTTTTATCCCATAGCATAGAGCAATTTCACCAAATTCCTTAACTCTCTTTGGTACCACTATAGTCCACCTCCCGCCAGAACAGACCTGCGACAACCGCAACGAGAAAGCAAGCACCAAAATATAGATAAGCTTCTGTAACATAGGGGTGGCCAAACGCAGCTGTTTTTCTCGCGCGATCTCAAGGTCGGTCGCTGGAGGATAGAACGAGACCCATTTTTCTCGCGGTTTGTGTAGATTTTCAAGCTGAGGGAAAAGACCCAGCGGGAAAAAAATGTGACATGCACGTGTGGCCGGCTGGTGTAGATTTTCAAGCTCGGGGAAAAGCCGTACCGGGAAAAATCGCTCGTGTGGCCGTAGCCTAGGGAGGTCTATTCTCGAAATAAGGGGTCGGGGATAGTCCACATTCTTCACCGTCACATATTTTCTCCCGTTGACCTTCGCGTCTGTTCCACTCCTCATCAAAAGAGAGCTCTCCCCGAGTGACCAGTTTTTCGAGGATCTTCCCTTTGGAGGAAGGCAATACTTAGAAGAGGGTGGCTTGCAACCCCCTTGGACACACCTACACTACAGCCCCTAGAGCCCATGGAGAGTTCAAGTGAGAGGAACGACTCAGGTGTGACCAGATGACGCTGTCCTGGTGATAATTGGAGAAAATCCAATCGAGAGTTCAGTCTCTCGGGTTAAGACCGAAAAGTAGTCTTGGAAATTTAAGTATAAATGTTTAAAAAAGTTTTGTAATTTTTCTGTTTATAGTAAAGGTGTTTGTAGATTTTAACACTAGAAAGACGGCAGCCGTCATTTTGACGGTTTCGGACATACTATTGAGCGCTATGTCTGTATTTATGTCCTCAGGCTTGTGAAATTTTATGACTTTCTCGAATTTTACGCGAAATATGCACACACATTTACAACATTATATTTGATAGTAAAGAGGGGGAGAAAATGTGTTGTATACCTCCTGAGACTGAAAGCCGTCCATTTGACGGCAATATAAAAAACAGCCAGAAATCTTTAAAATAATACCGGAAAAATGTTAGTTACTTTTCGTCTCTTCCCCCCCCCCCCCTTTTGCAAATAACAGAAATATTGGCTCTTCGGAAATATTGGTGTTGAAAAATAAGGACTGCACAAACTGTTATAAAGCTATGTGCTGGTCAATGTAACACAAACCATGCACATATTTTTACGGATAAACCATACCAGGTTGTCAGCTCGGCATACCTGCATAAAAATATATCTAAATATATACTAATTTATTATACATATTGGTATGAAATAGTTCAAAATTTAAAGTATTTAACCATTTAAAAAACATTAAATATTTTAAATTCTTGATTTTATTTTTAACCGTCAAAATGACGGCGTTCATTCTTTTTAGTAAGAAATAAAATTCCATCTTGTTTCTCGCGTTGTTAATTGACGGAGAACGTTACAGCAGTTTTTTCTACATTTCCTGGACTTTCAAGTAATTTTTGGACTATAAACACTAATATAAGTAGATGAATATAGTCTTTAATACATATATTCAGCTGAATATGGTTATGCATAACTGAAACAGATCTCTTTAAAAATGTGTAGGACTACAGAAGAGCGAAAGAATACTATCTACTTTGGTGGGAAGTAATCAAAAGTAATGGTATAAACCTGTTTTAGATAAGGTAACAACTAAGTTTATGCTTTAAAAGAAATTTAGCCTCTTCTTGCCACTTAGGTTAGCACTGAGTGCGAATTTTATTCTTATATACTTAGGGACTACAAGTCTATATTTGTAACTCATGGTTCATAATTGAGTGTGATCTAAAAATGCTTTAAGTTTAACGCAACTGTAAGTTTAGAATTAAATTTATAATATGGAGTACGAGACTGACAGTATACATGCTAAGTACCGTCATGTACCGCTAAACTAATTTATTAAAAAAGCATAAATCTGTGGTAGGATGATACAACTTAATGAAGTCGATTTAAGAGCGTACAGAAAAGAAACATGTTGAAAATATAACTAAGTAGGATTAAATTTAAGTGAACTAGCGCTGATTTAAAAATAAATATAAAGCTGAATATTGATGAATATACGTAGCTGAATATAATTATTTGCAGCTATATGAAATCTTTTGATAAGATATTACGACTTATTATACTAAGTTCGAAATTTGAAAAACAAAAGATATACTATACTCCCAAAATACTAATACTTTTGTTTCCAACTGTCATGTATAGAAAATTTTCCCATTAATATAAGCTGTTATTCACCATTTTCTTCATCAAAACTTCATTATAATGTCAAGTAAATGGTGAATACTATACTCCAAAAACGCTAGTATTTTTGTTTCTAATACTTTGCAAATTTTTCCCATTAAATTAAGGTTATTATTCAGTGATTTTCTTCATCAAAACTTGGTTATACTGTCATGTGAATAGTGAATACCATACTCCCAAAACACTAATATATTTGTAACAATGTTTTGCAAATTTTCCCCATTAAATTAAGGTTATTATTCAGTGATTTTCTTTATCAAAACTTCGTTATACTGTCATGTGAATAGTGAATATCATACTCCCAAAACACTAATACTTTTGTTTCCAATGTTTTAAAAAATTTTCCCCATTAAATGTAAGTTGTTATTCAGTGATTTTCTCAATCGAAACTTCACTATACTGCAATGTGAATAGAAAATTTCGCAACTGTAAGCCGGAATTTTCTGTCACCCAGGTGACGTCGTAAAATACACCTGCTGGATTGTTAAAAAGGGATTTTTTGCTTTTTTTCATTTAACAATGCTGCTGCAATATCCAACAAAAAAGTTCCCCCGATTTCAACTCTAGCTTGCGTTCGAAAAATATCTTTTGGATCAATAGCGGGAAAAAAAAGTATTTTTTCCCTTATCAAAGGTCCAAAGCAAAACAGTGCCTTTTGTATCTAATGGCTCCCACGATGTTCTCTCGGCACATGGAAAATATTCTGAAAATTTCAAAGATTTACAGATTTCGAGACAATTCGAGAGAAAGTTTCTGTAAAGCAAATTAACTTCATTTCGTTGCATTATTTATACTGAAAATTAACTGAAAACTTTAAACTGAACGTATGCTCTAACGATTTTGGGATTTTCATGCTATTATACTGGTTTTAAGAAAACCAATGTGCTAACATGAAAATCCCAAAGTCGTATTTTTTGGAGTTACGTTGTTTGTTAATTAGGACAATAAAACCAATGCAATAACATGAAAATCCCAAAATCGTATTTTCTTGAGTTACGGAGTTTGTTAATTACGACAAAAAAAAGTAATAACATTTAAATATCAAAATCGTGTTATTTGGAGTTACGTGGTTTGCTAATTAGGATAAAAAATAACGAATAAATTGTTTATCACCGTAACCGTGCAAAAAATTTTAGACTGGTCAAATTTACGTATGTGAATAAAGTTACGAGTTAATATCCTGCATTAAAAAGGAAAACGCTTTTTATTTCACACTTCATTCATATCAATCATTATGCAATAAGAAAGCGTGTATAAATGCAACGTGAAGAGGTCAAATAATTATGAATATAGAATCTAACGATTATTTTTAATACTTTAAAATTACTTTAACGCAAAAGTTTTTATTATGACCAACGATAAGCGCTATTTCACTTAAAAGCAAATATAAATAAATAAATAAATAAATAAATAAATGAAATAAATATGTAGCTTTAAAAGTTTGTATGAGATTACAGTGTTGGGTAAATTTTTCTACAGAAATAGTAATTTTAAATACAGCATTATAAAATAAGAAAAGCAAGTTTGAAAAATGTTTCAAGTAAAGCTGAATATAAAAGTTACATTCCACAGCAGGTCGTGCGTATCTTTAGAACATAGATGAGAGACTAATTAAAATTTCTTCGTAAGCTGTGGTTTATAACACCTGCACCATCACCCATGATTACTTAAAAGTACTTTCGCGTTCAGAGGCTGTATTAGGTGACGTCACAAAATGGAGGCTTGAGAGAACTTTCTGCTTAAAAAATATTTAGCTAATATTCTACTAAGTGGAAGGAAATAATTTTTTTAAAGTGGGCTTTAAATGAGACGCTCACTTACCAAATCAATTAACTCAATTGAACTAAAAACGGAGAAAAATGGCACCACTAATGAAGAGATGCTGTCAAAAACCTTTTAAATTCTTATCTTTTCATGTTTTTTTGTTTCACGCTGCATAGTGTAATATGTCTTATGCTGAATTTTCTTTTTCAACACTTTCTTATGTATACATACATACACATATATATACACACATATATACAGGGCCGCCGTCAACTGAGCCAGGGCCCGGGGCAAAATAATACAGCGGGCCCCCTCTCCACTCAATATTTGAACATGGTATATATTTTTTTAGTCAACTCTTATTTAACCGGGCCCCCTGCCAGCCCGAGCCCCTGGGCATTTGCTCCCCTTCGTCCCCCCCCCACTGTCGCCGGCCCTGTATATATATATATATATATATATATATATATATATATATATATATATATATTCATTCATTCATTCTTGGGCTCGTATTCTTAGGATACATACTATCCCACCCCGTAAGAAAAAGGTTAATCCTTATTGTTAGGGAAGTTTATTATGAATATAAAAAGTTAGGAGTCAACCACGTGCTTTGACACTAAAATTTTTAAAAAAATCAAAAAGTGGATCAAAATCGATTTGGCTTGTGAATGGCTCATATTTTTTAAAGCTGGTGGGTCCAAAGGAAAATCTCGACGGAATACGGGTAAACAAATGCATCAAAGAGATGAGAAAATAATAAATTAAGCAGTTATTGAACGATAAATCTTTTGCAGCGAAGGTTTTTTTTTCCAGACAATAGAAAGCAGTTCTAAATAACATTACGATACGGATAGCAGCTGTCTAGAGAGAAAACAGTGAAAACCAGTTCCTAGTTCGACGGAGCGGCAGAGGTGGGGTGAGGGGTGAAAAGGGAATTTCCCTTATCAACACTGAAAAGGAAAAACGCCGTAAAAGAAACGTGTCTGTCTTTTGTATCTGATAAGTCCCACGCGGTTCTCTCGTTATACAGAAAGCATTCGATAAGATTTACAGAGAATATCAGACAATTCGAAATTGCGTCATTTCGAAGCATTAGTTACAGTGAAAAGTAATTGAAGGTTTTAAATTGAATTACAGTTAGAAAATAATTTATTTATTTTATTTAATGTTATGATAAAGTCGAAAACTGTAATGCTATATATAAAATATTTTATGAATAAAATAAAATTAGTTAACAATGTTATAAATTAATTAGTTAACAATGTTATAAATTAATTAGTTAACAATTGTAAATTAATTCGTAAAAATTGACTTTTTGATTTTGTAATTTACTTTATCTCCCCAGTTATATTTATAAAGGAAAATTTTGAAAAATAAATATATAATCGTAACATTTATATAAGTTCTGATGCGTAAAATTTTACAATTTTAATTTAACTGGGGTAAACATTTTTAATTAAGATATTTACTGGATATTTTTTATAAAAGCAGATTGTTATCATAATTTACACTATATTTTTTCGTGTACATTATGATAACGAGGTAACACTTTTTTTCAGACATCTTTTTGCATGTATTTAGTACAGGGTGCTCCACAGATCTTAAAAAAAAAAAAAAGAGCAATAAATAGATATATATATTACTGCTATATTGCAATCTACGTTACGAGTCACATTTTATCTTTAGCGTCATTTTAAAAAAAATTCCGAATGTGATTCTAACTCTTTACAGTGTTAAATTCACACGCTTTCAAAATAAGTTCTAATATGTCTTTAAAAAAATAATTATACTTCATAACTATAAACTTTGAGAGAAGTATTAATTTTAGCGTGTAATATTCTGATACTGCACAAATTAGAGTGTAACAAGTAACAAATATTAATGCCATTAATTCTAGGAATCATAAAGAAAAATAAACTTGGTTTAATACAAAGAAAATCATATTATACGAAAAGCATGATTATTTTTTGCGCCTCTCGCGTTACAGTAGGCGACGGTTATGTATTGAAAAAAAGAAAGCATGGTTAAAGAGAGTGTTATGCATACAATAAAAACCATAAGGTGACATGATGCTAAAATGTGAGAGAAATATGTACTCACCAGGGACAGCAAAAAGACAAGTCACAATAAATCCAAGTATTACGTTCATTTTATGTTTCACACAAGTCATCACCTCATATCCATTCGTCCCCAGTTCAGATCTGAGCCTTTTCTAGAGTAATCGTCTAAATTGTTTGTTACTTTGAATTGAAACCCAAAATGACTTTGAAACGGCAGTGCTGCCATCTTTTGGCGGAATGTGAAGTGTTAACCGTTTTTTAAATCTGGATTGTCGCACACTAGAAGAGGAAATATAAGCAAAGTACCCACAGTTGTTCGACACTTCGATTGCGAGAACGTGTGTGTGTGTGTGAGGTGGTGGTGATCTGGTTGTTGTAGGGAACACCGGCAAAGCATTTCGAAAAAAAAAAGGAAAAAAAAAGGCTATTTTTGGAATTTTTTGTGCATCGATTCTTTATTGTGACACTTTTGCTATTTTCTATATTTTTTTTTTCGTACCATAGACTTGCACAAAATTCCTGATTATTCGTGAGCGGGTAATCTATTTTCAGGATTTTCCGTACATCAGATAGGAATAAAAAGTAGAAATAAGATAAAAATAAAGGATTAAAACAGAGTAAATAAAGATATGAAATTTTTAAAAAATTCCAGAGAAAAAACTTAAAATTAAGATAATTTTTGCTATTAATTAAAAAAATCCTTTTTGAAATTATTATATGTAAGCAGTGTCTTAAGAGGACCACGGGAGACACGATTCCTCAAAGAAGAGCTGTTTTGTTTTCTTGGCTTTAAAATATACAGAGAGAGCTTTAAGAATCAAAAAACACAAATCACACGTTTCTGTGATGATTTCATCACCCAGTACTGCATTTTTTTCATGCTGTACTTTTTCATGCTGCATTTTTTTCATGCTATGTTTACTCAGACGTACATCTGTACTATCAATCATGACTTTAATTGAATTTTTCACGGTTGCAGCCTTTGAAAGGCTTTATCTAAAATTTCGAATAAGATATATCTGTGAAATTTTGTACAAATATAAAGTATACATACATATGAAATAGACTGTATATAATAATTACAAAGTATACATTTATAAATTTTAAAAAATAAGTACAAAGTTTACATATAAATTGCATATAATAATTACAAAGTATACATATTTAATATATTTTATACAATAATTACAAAATATACATTTTAAACAAACTATGCAAAATAATTATAAAGTGATCATCTTTTGTACAAATATAAAACAAAGCAATTTTGTACAAGTATAGAGTATACATACATATGAAATTGGCTGTATATAATAATTACAAAGTATACATTTATAAATTTTAAAAAATAACTACAAAGTATACATTTATAAATTTTAAAAAATAATTACAAAGTATACATATAAATTGCATATAATAATCACAAAGTATAGATATTTAATATATTTTATGAAATAATTACAAAGTATACATTTTAAGCAAGTATACGAAATAATTATAAAGTACACATATTTTGTACAAATATAAAACAAAGCAAATGGTTTGTACTTTTGAAAAGTACAGTGTTCCTTTCTTTAATTTTCACTTAATCGTCACCGGGAATTTCAATTGAGAGTAAAAATTCTGAAAGTATTTTCCCCTTCAGCAAACCTTACCATATAAAAGATCTTTTTTTGTCCTTTAATTTGATTTAAAATTTTATAGGAAAATTTTTTATTAATCCTGAAGTGAAGCTGTTTTGATTCTTTTCCTATGATCAAAAATGAAAAAAAAGTATTCCCACGGATTAATTGGTTGTTGGTTGAACAGATATGTGTTATAAAGTATTTATAACAGACTTTAAATTTTAAATTGAAATATTTTTAGAAACTTATTTCGAGTATTTTTTATATGTATCACTATCTTTTCGTAAAGGCACCTTGGATGGAAAAAAAATCCTTTCTAAAAGTGCGTAAACAGAAATAAAAATCACGTGGTATTTCCTATAAATCGGAGTTTTATGTTGTAGTAAAATATTTTAAGGTCATTCCATTCTACACACTCTAACCAGAGACATTTTAGTTGCGTTTCTGTTTAGTGCTACTAGCGTCTAGGGTGGAAAAATAATAACATCAGCGAGATAAAATCTGCTTTAGAGAACAAGGAGTAGTAAAAAAAGTTAACTAATTAGATAAGACATTGAAAGTTGTTACATTTAAAATGTTTTTTATGCTAATATACCTCTTTTTTCCACCATGTCCCGCCCGTATAAACTGGTGGTTATGGGCCCATAACCAAATGGTGGTAATGGCCCATATAAAATGGTGACATCGAAAACTACCACTGCTTGGACCCGAGATCGAAAAAAAACTTGTCGATAAAAAAAAATAAAAAAATTTCTGAATTAACAATTGTAATTATTAGTGATTAATCTTCTATATCTCTTCACATTCGAGTTGATTAGTTTTACATTCGGCATCTCTTCCAAAATGTGAGGTATTTCTTAACAAAAATCCCTCATTTGTGTTGTTATTTCTTGTGCCCGCTGGTTGAAAGTTTCAGATGAAGTCCACATAGGCTTCGGGATGAAATGTGCGGCTCCGGTTGCCACCTCAAATTTGATCGAGCTTCCCATAGCGACATCTGGGAGGAGTGGATCGAGACAGCACGTTTGCTCTATATTTTTCGTGGCGCCATCTCTTGTTCAAATATGCAACAAGTTTTCATTATAAATATAATATAATATTAGCATTCGATCTTTAGTTGAATATAGGTACTGTAAATATTCCAATAGTATATGTCTCTATTACATTTTTTCTGAGGGGGGGGGGAATATTATAATTTTTCCAATCCATCCATAAATTTGTAAATCACTGCTTTAGGATAATTCAACAAATTTTTTATTTGGAGTGATAATATGAATGCAGTTAGTAGTAATTTTAATTCTAAGCTTTAGTTTTGTGGCAAAGTTTTCCCTCGTCATTTCAGTTTGAAAAGGCATTTGAAAGAAAATCGTAACCAGTGTGAAATAAAGAAGATTTTAAGGTATGTGCCTATGTTTGGGACACTTTTTTTGAAAAATGTGAAATGTTTATCAAACACATGTTTTTAGTTAAAACAAGGAACAAAACTCTGGATTTAAAAAATACTTATTGGAATTTTGATTAACATTTTAAATTTAGGAAATATTTAGTCTAATTTTAGTAAAAATTATGGCTTATGCCAAACCTTCTATAGCAAAATCTAACCAATATATTTTACTTTTTTTCAACAATATATTAGTAAATCATTTATTTGTGTTATGAAGCAAACGATTACCAATACCTCTTAAATTTACTAAAATATACCAAATTTTGTATACACATCATGGTTTCCTTTAAAAAAAATTGATAAATTTTTCAATAAAAATAGCTCTTAAATTAATAAATACATAATTACAACCTATATTTTGCATAATAACATACCAATAAATAAGCAGAATTCCGAAAAAACACCGTTTGCGCAGATTCCGAATTAACCGTGAAAGCAATGACGTCAGATTATCGAAATTGCAGATTTTTCCTCTGTCGATTGAACAAACAGCGATCGTTCGGGACGACCTCACATGCCCCTCACGCGTCGGGTGTCGCAGAGCCGTAAGGATATGCGAATTTGTGAGTTTTTTTAAATCCCGGGGAGAACGGGGCGTTGCGGTCTCCGCCACCTCCGCGAAGCCAGCGATCTCACCCCGTATGACGTCATCCCACTGAAGACTTCATAAAAGTCCTTCCTAAAGCTTATTTTAGTCCCAGAGGAGTATGCTCTGCCAAATGCATCCCGAAAAAGAGCACGGGGTGCAGGTTTCAAATTATTCGTGAGAGCGATGGCGTCAACAAAACCGCCATATGGGTTCATCGCTTTTTCGCATATCTTAGGCTAAAAGTAGCACCAGAGATTCCTTTAATTCAGGCATGTCAAACTCGCGGCCCTCAACAATTATTTGTGTCGTACCATTCCCAGTCAATATAATGGTATGTAAATATCGTGTCCCCTTATGCGCTTTACGCACACGCGCACCATTTCCCCCACTAGTCGTGAGTATTTTAGCAGCCGACTACCACGTGCCAGACCAGTAGTCTGGTCAGTAAGTAGTATTATACGAAGTGATTTGTTTGGTGGATGTAAAACAGGTTATATTTCTCTTTCAGAGAACGCTTAATAATTTGCTCAATTATTCACTGTCTGGTAAGTTAATGTTCAAGAACAAAAAGTATCAGGAAGAAAACATTAATATTATAGGTTTTTTTTTTTTTTTTTTTTTTTTTTTTTTTTAACACTATACTTTTCGAAATAAACCTACGTTTCTATGGAAATTGATTTTGAATTTTTCTGTTTCTTTTTAGCAGCCCACATAAACTTAAACCGAAAACTTAAACCTTATTTGGCCCATGTCAGCCTTTGAGTTTGACACGCTTGATCTACATTCTCTGAAATGCTCTCTGATAACATTGCACTCAATATTTGTTTTATCTTTTTAGATTTTTCAACCATGTTAAAGTAAAAAAAAATAAATAATCGGTTCTCTTCCTTGGACCGTGTTATTTCAAAACCGTGCTAAAGGAGAATTGCGTGTATATATATATATATATATATATATATATATGTGATAATATTATTATGTATATATAATATTATGTATATTATTATGTAATTTTATATATGTATATATATATATATATATATATATATATATATATATATATATATATATACAGTGGTACCTCGGTTTACGAACAAACGCCGGAGATGCCCTGCCATCTGGTGGTCTGCGATGCAAGCATTCGCCATACTTGCTTCGTTTCGCGAATAGTCCACGTCAAGCTCAGTTGCACTTTCTCTAACACAGCTTAAAGCTTCCTCTTTACACAGCTTCTTATAACACAGATTTTAAGTAGAGGATTTAAAAAGGTTTGAGAAATTCCCTAAGCGAAGTGAAATTCATAGTGTTGTTAGACATGGGGGAGGCTACTAGTTCAGATAAAAAGGCTGCAGATCAATTTGTTCATGAATTCAAACAGTTTGTGGAAAGTGAAGGTTACATGCCAAACGAAGTTTTTAACTGTGATGAAACAGGATTGTTTGGCGGAAAATGCCAAGAAGAGCTTACATCACCAAAGAGGAGAAGGCACTTCCTGCACAAGCATATGAAGGACAGGCTTACACTTTTATTGTGTGCTAATGCAAGTGGTGATTGTGAAATCAAGCCAGTTTTAGTTTGCCACTCTAAAAATCCTCGTGCATTCAAGAAAAATAATGTGCTGAAAGCTAAACTGCTTGTAATGTGGAGAGTAATGTGTAATAAATCTGCTAAGACCTGGGTAGGAGTCATTTTCATGGACTAGATTATTTAGGTCTTCGCACCAGCTGTCAAGAAATATATTGAGGAGAATGGTTTGCCCTTGAAGTGTCTTCTCATCATGGATAACGCTCCTGCTCATCCCCCAAATTTCGAAAAAGACCTGGACATCGAATATAACTTCATTAACTTCAAATTTCTACCACCCAACAGAGCTCCTTTGATTCAGCTATGGACCAGAAGGTCATTTGTAATAAGAAATTTTTTTTTGCCGTTTTGTAAATCACGACACTTTTTTCAGGGTGTTTTCAAGTTACAGATGGCACCTATTTGACCCTGAGAGACTTTTGGAAGGAGCATTTCGATATCCTCAACGTCATCAACATTATTGATAAGGCCTGGGAGGTCTCTTATTGTACCTTGCAGTGTCTCTGGTAGAAACTCAGGCCAACTTGTGTGCCAAAGAGAAACTTCGAGGGCTTTGATAATGAAGAGGCGGAAGTCAAAGTTGGGGATGAGATAGTGTTCATGGGCAAAAGTATGGGCTTGGAGGTCGACTGTGAAGATGTGGAGAAGCTCGGGGCGGAAGACAACGAAGAACCCACCACAGAACTGGCTGAGCTTCAGAGTCAACAGGTGAACGCTATCCAGTAAGAACATTTACCACAGAAAGACAATGATAGGGAGAAAGTTACCGTTGCCATGATAGAAGAAATTTGCAGCAAGTGGAGTGAAGTGAAGGCATTTATTGAATAGCATCACCTTAATAAATCTGTGACCAACAGTTCAATTAATATTCTAAATAACAATGTAATGTCCCACTTCTGTGAAATTCTTAAAATAAAAAAGCAAAAGACAAATTTCTTTGGATAAGTTTCTTGTGCCAAAATCAGCTAGTGAGATTAAAAGTAGACGAAGAAAAAAAGCACTAAAATCAGGATTGCCTATACTCGGGGCAAACCTAACCTGAATACAAACGGAACGCTAGAGCAGTATGATTCTGCCATTGCGATGTAGTTCGCACTTTTTCTTGTTAACAGAGTTAATAAAAGGTACATTTCAGACATAAATCATTAAAATAATGATTTAACTGATAAAGCGTAGACATATTTGGGCAACAAAAATGTGGCGTTTCATATAATTAATAAATAATGCACAATACAGCATACAAGAGAGAATGTAACGCCATAGAATAATCTGACCATTCACAAGGCTTCGTTTCCTTGGCGGGAGCTTCTGGCGTTCAATGTGGATATCGAATTTTGGTAACCCCAGAGCTGCATTTACTCCAGATTCATTTCTGTCTTTTAACTCGTCTGTTGCTCCTTGAGTTATTTTCATTATGGCGTCTTATTCAAATTCGTTTGTTTAAACTTTTTAGCCTCATAAAGCTGGAAAACCGTTACTAAGTTCTGCTAAGGTTATCGTTCTAAATGTTTATACGAAGCTCAGAGAACAGAATCCTATGAAATCATACAACAAAAATGTTCTGCTCTGTGTTGATCTGACCGGCGTGCCACAGTCCAGTATTCATAGAATTAAAGTTGAGATGGCGTACTTTCGACTCCCGGGAAAAAAACGTCCTTTGAAAGTGCAGACTCAAAGAAGAAACCAAATTTATGATGAGTTTACTCAAACGGAAATTCATGAAAAGGTGCATTCCTTTTATTTCAAAAATGAAATACCCACTGCTCATAAAGTAATACTTACTATAAATGAAGACGACGATCTTCCTAATATCTGCATTAGGAGTGTCAGGAATTTAATGACGGACCTGGGATTTGTTTTTAAGGAAAGAAATCGCTGCTCAATGTTAATGGAGCGTGACGATATTCAGCAGTGGCGCCGTACGTATTTGAGAATTATACAGCGTACCGTTCCTTAGCGGGATTGAAACATTGTAACACAAAAAAAGTCCTTCTCAGGGCTAATAAAAAAGTCCTTGTCAGGGCTAATGAAAAACTCCTTTTCAGGGCTACAATATATTAAAAATAGAACCACTGAATCACTCTCCACTGTATATGGACGTATACATATCACGAGCTATAGTTAACATTTTCTAAGATTGATTGGCTTGAACACCAAATTTGCCGAATCCGTAACTGAGTATCTTTCGGTTCATCAGTTCTCGGGTTCAATTTACACCGCGACAAATTCAATCCAATTCCCCCTTCCCTGTCTCCCCTTTTCACATATTTCGGAGAGCTCCCCCCCCCCCCAAAAAAAAAAAGGGAAAGTAATTTATAAAAATGCATGGTTTCTATGAGTCACATACGATTTGAAATCATAAAATGAACAGGAAACAATTTTTATAAGAATTAAGACAATTCTAAAATTTGTGCTGGTGTATTTTACCACGAAAGAAATTAATTCAAACTGCGATGTGAAAACAGAACTCTGTCTCCCCCTTTACTGGAAAGCAACCGATGGAAAATCAATCCTAAATAGGCGATAAAAGGCCAAATATGGCAATCTGCATTTTGTAGAGGCGGAGAGATATTTGAGTTGCGGGTGTAAATTGGTCGCTGTAGTATATATAGTGCTTCCAGGTTAGGTTTGCCCCGAGTATAGTGATATCACGCAAGATGACTTGCCTTCCAAGCAGTACCTCTCGTAGTCCTCCCTCCCTTTTTAACAATCAACCATCTGCACCAGCAATTATCCATTACAAGGCTAAAATTCTGTATTGAACAATTATCATGTGTTAGTTCTTCATTATGAAATCTATTTTCATTTTTTTTCACTATTTCTTTATAAGTAAACTCATAGAAACAAGGTAAAAATAACTATGTTCTAGGGTTTGAACGGATTAATTCTTCATCCGTTAATTTATATGGGAAAAACTGCCTCGGTTTGCGAACGTTTCGGTATACGAACCAAGTTTCGGAACGAATTAAGTTCATAAACCGAGGTACCACTGTATATATATACAGTTGGCTCTCTGTTTAACGACGCTCTACTTAACGACGATCTCTGTTTAAAGACGATATTTCCCAGTCCCGGCCCCTAGGACGTAAAAAAATTCTATTTAAAGACGACATTGTTTCTGTTTAACGACGAATTATTTTTACATGATAAACTTTTTCTTCAACATTTTATGTGCAGGAGGGGAACCTTCTGTGGGGGAAAAAAGTTTGGTTTCAATAACAGACCTGGAATTTCCTTGATGTTTGTAATGTTGCAATCATAGACTTGTTGCAGTTGGAAAAACGGGGGGGATTACTGTTTCTCGGAAGATCGAATATTCTTCCATGGAGCTCTTAGAGCGGGAGCTGAATCACTCTATTATCCCTACCATCTGTTGTCATGTGACTTACGAACTGTCCAATAGCAGCCCTCTCTCACTCCTTCCGGGAAGCAGATGTTCATGTTTAGAGAATTCATGGTTGTGTATAGAAGCTCATTCCAGTATGAATACGAGGTGAGCAGAGCAAAATGGCATCAAAGCGAAAGTATCTTACGCTACAAGAAAAGATGAAAATTATTGAAGACTGGGAAGTAAGTGTTGGAATAACAAAAGTCCAATTCGCAAGACAATTTCAGCTACCCGAGTCTACTCTCAAAGGTATTTTAGCAAGCAAAGAGAAAATTCTTGAAGCAGCACAAAAATTTGGTTTGGGATCCATATCCAAACGGCAAAAAATTCAATGTGGCCGATCAGAAGAGTTGGATAAGGCAGTCCTGCAATGGTTTCAGGAAGCAAGAGCATCCAACATTCCCATTTCTGGAGTGATATTTAAAGAAAATGCTATAGTTCTGGCAGAAAAGTTTGGAATGCAAAATTTTCAGGCTAAGGGTGGTTGGCTAGCAAAGTTCAAAGAAAGGTATGAGCTTGCATTTAAAAGCATATTTGGCGAAAGTGGCTCCTTGGATGAAAAAATAGTGGAAGAATGGAAAATAGTGCTGAAGGGGATATTAGATGGATATGAGAAGAACATATTCAATGCGGATGAGACGGACCTATTCTACAATAGGGTGCCTAATAAAAATTTTAATGTATATGGGCGAAAAGTGCTTTGGTGGAAAACACAGTAAGGAACGATTGACTGTTTTACTGTGCACTAAATCGGATGGATCTGGGAAATTTCCACTACTAGTTATAGGCAAATCAAAGCAACCAAAGTGTTTTAACCAGGAAACCTTGTGAGTACCGGAATATTAATAAAGCGTGGTTGACATCACAAATTTTTATTGACTGGATTAGAAAATTTTATGCAAAAATGCATCAAGAAAAGAGAAGAATTTTGCTTTTAGTCGACCGTTGCACTGCACATACTCCAAATATCCCCGGACTTACAAATTTAACTATTCATTTCTTACCAGCTAATTGCACTAGCAAGTTGCAGTCATTAGACCTGGGTATCATTCGCAGTGTGAAAGCATACTACAGAAAGTCTTTAATTAGGAAATTAATAAACAATTCGGCTGTCAGTATGAAAATTAGAAAAATTACGATCTTGGAAGCAATGTCCATGACAACATCAGCATGGAAAGAAGTTTCTTCATCCACAATAAAAAAGTGCTTTCGCGTTGCTGGAATTCACAAAGATATTTTAGTGGAACTGCAAAGTACGTATGTAGAAATCAACGAAGATGATATTACCTCTGAAGAATGGAGAAGTCTTGTTGAAGATGAGGATGTTTCAATTCAAGATTTCTACAATTGTGATGAATCTGTTTTAACAACAGATTACAGAAATGTAGAACAAATTTATGAAGATATAGTAAATGAAAACACAGTGTCAGACGAAGAAGGTGAAGTTGAAGACACGGAAACGAGACACTGCCACTGTCTTACACAGATGCAACTTCTGCTCTAGATGTTCTCCAACTCTATATTACATCGAATATGTCGAATATGGAAGATGAAACATTTAACATTTTAGAAAATCTGAAAAGGAGAATAACGAAAACAAGGCGAAAAATGAAGCAATCAACACTTTTTGACTTTTTTAAAACCTAATTTATTGTATTGTTTGTACTCTGTTTTCAATGTAATTTAAAATTAACTTTTTGGGAATAAAATAATAATGATGATAAAAATAACATTTTTAAACACGCCAATATATTAAGAAATATATTGACAGTCCTAAGCCCTTAAAGTGTGAAGGGAAATATTATTTTTTCACAAATTCTGTTTAACGACGATCTCTACTTAAGGACGATTCTTCCCGGTCCCTTGAAAGTCGTTAAACAGAGAGCCAACTGTATATATATATATATGTGTGTGTGTGTGTGTGTGTATATGTAATCCGTAACATTGGATTTCAACCGGATTAACTTTAAATGAAATATGTACACACCGACTTTCATAAAAAACGGTCCAAAACAGACGGAGCTAAAAGTTTTTGAAAATTAAATTTTTTAAAAATGATTTCCAATGTACTACGTTTTGTTTTATTTACACTGCTGGCCAGCCAAATTGCAACACCAAGAAAGACAAGAGATATCACAACAAAATTTATTTTGTAGATAACATGTTGACCAAGTATCAAATGATTAAATTTATAGACTTCTGTGAAGTGTGGTTCCTGCCAAAATCAGTAGCCAGAGTAGCCGCCATTGTTGGAGATCACCGCTGCCACACGCCTCGGCATTGATTCAAAGAGACTTTGGGTGAGTTCTTGGGGTACAACAGACCAAGCAGCTTCCACACGTTGCCAAAGTTGATCTGCTGTGGCAGCTGGGGATGGAATCTGGGTCAATCGTAGAGCAACCATTGACCACATGTTTTCTATCGGCGAAAGATCCGGAGAGCGAGGCGGCCAGGGAAGAAATTCAATCTGGCGATTGACGAAGAACCGTTAGACAATGCGTGCTACGTGTGGTCGCGCATTATCCTGTTCAAATATGGCTGTGGGCAAACCCTGAAGGTAAGGAAGGACAACTGGCTCCAACACCTCGGAGATGTAGCGCTGGCTGTTTAAAGTACCGGCAATGCGTACTAGAGGTGTGCGAGAGTGATATCCAATACCGCTTCATACCATAATACTCGGTGTAGGACCAGTGTGGCGGTGCATAACGCAGCTGTTCAGCATCCTCTCTTCACGGTGTCTGCAGACTCGAATGCGACCATCGTGGTGTTGCAGACAGAAGCGTGACTCGTCAGTAAAGACAATTTCATTCCATTCTGCCGTCCACATCCTTCTGTCATCGCACCATTGGCGGCGGAGACGTCTGTGGTTCTGCGTCAAGGGTAGACAAAGCAATGGATGTCTTGCGGACAGACCACTCTGCTGTAAACGGCGTCGAATGGTACGCGCAGACACTGGATGATGCGTTACAGACTGCATGTGCTGTGCTATGGTACGTGATGTGACTGAGCGATTCGTCACTGCCATGCGCACAATTTGCCTGTCATCACGTGAAGTGGTGCGCTGAGGTGGATGCGATCGAACACGCCGGTCCGTCGTACCCTTCTGCATCCAACAATCACATATCCGCATTACAGTTGTTTGGTTTCGTCCAACACGACTACCGATTTCCCTGAAAGATAATCCACAATCTCGGTAGGCCACTATCCTTCCTCTGTCGAACTCCGATACTTGATCAAAAGATGATCGCTGTTTTCGACGAGGCATAATTGATCGTTTTTTTGAAAAAACCACAAGAAAAACACAACTGCCGAACTTGAAATCGTCGAAATCTCCAAGCCTTAAATAGCGCTTTGAAGTGGCGCCACAGGCCCTCGTGATGTGCGTCTGCGCTGAAATTCTAATCATTTGCATATCTCACCTCCGCTAATGCATGTTGTAAATTTCATGTTATTTGCATGTTTCCTTCAGGGTGTTGTATTTACAGTGGCCAGCAGTGTATATATATATATATATATATATATATATATATATATATATATATATATATATATATATATATATATATATATAAATATAAATGCCAAATACCACTCACTGACTGATCACTGTATCTCTCAAACCTTAGGTTCAAAATAGCAGAAATTTTGTGGTTTCGTAAACCTCTTAGACTCTAGGGGTCACTAAGAAATCTTTTTAAAAAAACCCAAACTTTTAGCGGGTACAAAAGGGTTTAAATCCTTAAAATAAAACACTTACTCATTACTGTAACTCCCGAACCATAAGGCATAGGAAGCTGAAATTTTTCCCGGTGGCTTCCCTAAGGCCGTAGGTGCTCACTAAAAAAGCGGTTTAAAAACCTAACCCTTAAGGGGGTTAAAAGGGGCTTTTAAGCTCCCAAAATAAAAAATCTAAAACCCGTATTTGATATCGGATTATAGTCGTTCTATGACAGGGTAAACTTCAAAACCAAAATTATTAATTGAACCAAATTGCATAATTAATGGTACTAATGTATTCCGTAGATAAGCACGGAATTTTAGCTAGTCTATATATATAAAACAGTTCCGTAACTGACTGACTCACTGACTCACTGACTGACATACAACGCACAGACCAAACCGCTGGACCTAAAAGGCTGAAATTTTGCATGGCGATTCTTCTTATAGTGTAGGGGTGCACTAAGAAAGATTTTTGAAAAATTCTTCTTAGATTTTTTAAAATTAAATTTTTAAGCTGTTTTAGCAACTTTTTTAAAGTTTGCATTTAAAATAATAATTTGAGTCATAAAATTTATATCACGAGAAAGATCATAAAAATTCCTTTAAAATGAGATCTTTTTCGAATCTTTACCTCCATTTTCCGATTTTTGGTGAATTTTTAAAGATTAATTTTTAGAATTTAATTTATTAAATGCTGATCACGTGATTTCCTTTTCTGGTACTTTAAATAAATTTATCGTCACGTGCATAACAACTAAATAGACAAAAATAATATTTTTATTTTGCTAATGCGGCAGACGATTAGATATTATCCAAAAAAATATTACGTTCCTCAAACTGTACTATATTAACTGTACTATATTCTTTAGTACGTCCTATTACATTTAATTTGAATATTTTCTTCTACATTATTTTGTCTACAAAAATATCCCTTACGATTTTTTATAAATATATATATTTTTTTTGCATCAATTGTATACATTGATCGTCGTATTTATTATAAATATATATATATATATATATATATATATATATATATATATATATATATATTGTATATATATATATAACCCGTCGGACGGGTTTGTAACCAGTTGCGCCGTGTGCGTGGCTCCATTCAATTACATAGGGTGCGACTCATCGCGGACTGGTTTGTGATTTGAGTCGGTTATCAGTTTCTTTTGAGTTGTTCCGTGTGCAGACGGCCTTAGTCCGCAAAATTTAGGGTGCGTATTATACTCGCGTACAAAAAAAAGTAGTTTTAAACATTGGATAAACGAACGTACAGCAGCTGTAAGACATTGCCGCAACACGGATGCGTGAGAATCTGCACTCCGTAATTCATCCACCCGTTTACTAAGCAGGCATTCCTTTTAAACAAACGGAACTCACAGTTCGTATCGTCAAGTGAGGATGATATATATATATATATATATATGACGACGACAACAATAATTGTGACATGGACACAACAACAATAGATGAGCTGTATTCTAGTGAAAGTGATTAAGACTGATAATTTGACAGCATTGTTTGTTTCAGATTAAAAATTTAATTTTTTTTTCTACAGAATTTGAAGTTTTCGTTTCTTTTTATTACAAATTTTATTTATGTTAATAAATATTCGTGCAATTTTTAAATAAAATATTGAAAAGTTATGGGTGCGTATTGTAGTCGAATTTTAATTTTTCCGAAAATTTCGCGTAAAATCAAGCATGCGTATTATAATCGGGTGCGTATTATAGTCGAGACTTTACGGTATATAAAAAAAAATCTGATTAAAGTTTTTAATTTGCAAAATTTTAACATAAATAAATTATCAAATAAATTTCTTATCATACATAAATAATTGTTATCATAAATAAATTTCTTAAAAATAATATTGTGGATCAACGCATACAAATATTCCGAAAGAGTGAAACATTTATGTAATATTCAAGTGAGGAAATTTCTAAATATACCCCAAAAGAAATCATTCATAGCTAGTCCGGTGCTAAGAGTCGCAGAGAGAAACAGTCTTTCCTATTTCGCTGTCTAGCTACTGTCGTCATCTAGTGGAGAAAATGAAATCTATATCAAGCGATCTGTTATTATTTTCTATTTTAAATTCTCTAAAAGGAATATGCCTTTTACAATACGCTTTTTTCATAGTTTAAAATTTAAATAGTTAAAAAAATTTTATGCCTTTTTTAGTTTTGATGTAAATAATTTTTATGGTTTCTCGGCATAGGCGTAGCGTGCTTCTAACTTTTTTTTTTTTTTTTGGGGGGGGGGGGGCACGAAATTAAATCAGTTAGGGCCCTCCTCAGGCACTGACTGCCGAACGGTCCTTAAAATATGAATATTATGATTTTTTAAAAATTGAATAACAATAGTATTGATGTTTGAGTAGTATTCAAAAGTTATACAGTGAGAAAAATAATATAAAGAAAATAAAGAAAAAATATAGCATCGAATTTTTGTTCAGCTTTGCATATCATTGTTAAAAACTATGTTAATAGTCCAGTCAAATCGTCTCCGGGGGTGCCTGTTTCAGGAAAAAAATAAAGTTTTTTTCTCACTCGTTCTATATGTTTTTTAGGGGGCTTAATCCGAATTTCAACTTTGCGACTTCCTACGGATATGGCTTCATAACAAAAATCGCAAAAAACCTCAAAATTTTCGACCTTTTTTCAGTTTTTTTACCAAAAAGTCATAAAACTATGCACTTATTGAGGTAGACCTCAATACACAAAAATAAAGTATATTGAATTTTCTACAAAAAGCCTCCCTGAAATGTATTTTTTAGTTGAACGGTTTGGCCGCTAGAGCGCGCTGATAAAAGGCAAAATTTCCTACTTTGTGGAAAACCTCGTTTTCTCGTTAGTTTCCGCTTGTAACTGAAAAACTTTGCTTGCAATTACAAAAAAGCTTGGATTCTGCTAAAACTACACTAAATTCCCTATAAATTGCACACCTTAATCACTTATTTTGGCTAAACCGTGTAGCTGCTAGAGCGCGTTGAAATTTTGTCATAATACGCGAAACCGCTAAGTCAAGAGCCCTTCACCCAAAATTCAGTAGAGACCTATATTATCATTATTTACTTATTAAAAACTGTTTATTTGGTCTTTACAATTAAAAATTAATGTAATTACTTATTAATTATATATCAATTTAATTACCTCTTATTAATTATAAATGAAATTATTAATTATATATAAATTTAATTAAGTACAAATTATTAATTATATATCAACTGAACCGTTGTTGTAGAGGTTGGTTTGTGGTTTTCAAGGGGGAATGTCCTCCTTTGAATTTGATAGGTAGTTAAGACTTATCTCTGGACCGGGTAAGTCCTCTACAGTCATCCTCTATTAAACTCTTTCACTTCACATGGGGCTTTTAATGTCCGCGGAACTGATAAGTTGTGGAGTGGCACGTGGAGTAACATGACTATTGAGCAGAATCTTATGACGTGCATGAAAAGTGAGGGTGGATTAACTCGACAACGAGGTGTAACTCCAAGTATTTTGGCTAGATGGACGCAGGTGATGTCTTCACTCCGACAAGTGTGTGAAGAAATGGAAGGCTACTGTGGAGTTAATTTCAATACCACAGAACAACATGTTCATAGCCAGGACTCAAGGGTGAAAAGAGACAGTCACGATATGAAGAAACTGTTGGATTGGTTTGAGCAGCACCCGCCTTTCCCAGAAACTCCAGAACTCATTTTCAGCAGTACAGGGATTGTTGGTGATGATAGGATCAACTGTCACTTGGTCAGGGAAGTGGGTACTCAGGGCATGGACCGCATTGTTGGGGATGATTTCAGATCTGTTAAATTCAAAAGCAGCGATCGAGTGAACCCCCTGACTATGATGAAATGCGCAGTAAATATTCACGGTCAAACAGTTCCCATGAACCCAACCACTCTGTTTCAAAGAATGACCATTGCCAAAGAGCCATAAGAATAATTGGAAGAATTCCTGAAGTACGAGGTGAGTTCTTACCCATCATCTTTGTTTGAAGAGAGTGGCATGAGGAAGGGAACTAAGTCATCTCTGTACAAAGCCTTCAAACCTATAGAAAACACAGTTCTGGAAAAGTGCACATTTGTCATTGATGGTGAGTTTTTATTGCACCGTGTAGTGTGGCTAACTGGCTTGAGCTTTTCAAGCATTTGTGACAGATATGTTTCATATGTTTTTTCCAAATACAAAACAAATGCCCAAATAGTTTTTGATGGTTACTCAGACTGTGAGAAAAGCATGAAATACGTGGAACCAATGAGAAGGTCCAACAAAAAGATCGCCACAGGAATGATATTCTCTGACACAATGGTTCTCACTGTATCACAGGAGAACTTTCTCTCCAATTCAATAAACAAAAGTCGATTTATAGACATGCTCATCTCAAAATTTGATAAAGCGAACATTGTCTGCAGCCATGCACATGAAGATGCAGACAGACTTATATTAGTCACAGCTATAAGATTGGCATATGAGTGTGACACAGTGGCTGTAGTGGGAGAGGATATCGACCTTCTTTTCATAATGGTTGGGCTCTGTACTGCTTCCAATGTATATTTCCTGAAGTCAGGAAAAGCGAGTACTTGCAATACCATTTACCACCAGCCAAGTGTGATCGACACATTCACAGCTGCCCACATTCTTTCTTTACACGCCATGAGCGGTTGTTATACGACGTCAGCTCTATATACCAGGTCAAAATAAAGTGTGTGAAAACAGTGAAGAAGAACCCAGACCTTGGACCTCCCATCAACATATTTAAAGATCCTCAGGCTGATATAGAGGCAGTTGCGAGTGGCGCTGAGGGTTTGCTGTTTATTCAAATTTGTAACGCCGCTCATTCGAATTCACGTCTTCAAATTAGTGATGACGTCACTTGACAAATCCGACGTCGCGTACTCAACGGTAATATAAACTAGCAGCCGCAGTCCACAGCAGCTCAGCTACTTCCCTGCTTTTTGCACGCCGTACTCGTGCCGGCAGTTTTCTTGGCTGCATGTGTAAATACGTCGCATAAGTTTATTATGTTTTATTTCTTTTTTAACGAGTAGTTAGAATGTAACTTTTGTTTTTGTTTTTAATCTTGTAAAATAAACAAGGTGAAGTCAAATAAGTCTTCCTCAAATACTAGTATACTTACCACTACAGAACAGGGGACTACACTCTCTATAGGTCCGGCAAACAAATCACCTCCTTAAACAAATTGCTACATAGACTATACATAACATCTGCGTTCAAGGTGACATCTAACATAGCCATTCTCCCCCCAACAGAGGCTGCAGCACGGCAGCACTCACTGAGGGTCTACCTCCAACTTCCGGCGTGGCTGGGCTTCGTGAAAGATACTACACAGTTGGGGTGGATGAAGAACAGATATGGTCTTCAGCCTATCACCACCCTCGAGCCCCCTGCAGCTGTCAAACTGCTACAGCTCATTTTCTGGAAATGCAAGATAGACTGCAAAGGGCATTGTGGATGTAAGAAGGCTGGCCTATATTGCTCCCAGCTATGCCAAAACTGTGAAGGAAATTGCAGTACAGTCCACCTCTGGAGAGAAGAGACCTGGGACCGGTTTTAAGGTTGCTGCCTCCGGGAGGTCGATTCTCAAAATGAGGGGGTCGGGGATAATCAACACCCCAGTACCATTTCCCGCGGAAAGTATTTATCACTCTTTAGGCATTAAGAAAATTATGAAGGTTTTAATTATTTAGGCTTTAAGAAAACCATCGCATGTTTTGATTTCCATTTTCATGTAATCAACGTATTTTGGGACTTTTTACCCTGCATCGTATTACTTACTATTTCTCGAAGTAATGTAAGGGAGTTTCAGAAAACCTCAATAAAATTTAGAGTCATGTTTATTTTTATAAATACTGGATCATACAAAAATTTATTATTATAGATACAGATTTCAAGTATTTTGGTTTTGCAACTGTTATTTTTTCTTTCGCCAAAGGAGACGCGATCTTTTTCGGTAATTTTGTTTTCATTTAAGGGGTCTCGGGAGTCTTAGTATTTTACTGAAGGTGCAATTTAGCATCATGTCACATTTAGTTTTATTTCTCATTCCCTACAAAACATAAATACATGAAATTTTTACCACTGAAAGCTTAATATATGTTCTATGTAGAATAATTATTTCAATGTTCTACAACTGGTATTTTAATTAATTTTCCATTTTTAATTTTGATGAAAATTTTAAAATTGTGTTTTGGCTTGCATCCATTGCGCGCAAGACTGTAGCAAAACTATTGGTTCTAGATTCCCAAAAAATATTGATAAAGTTGTAAAACTAATGTATATTTAACGTATACTCCATTTTTAAGCAATTAAAAACTTAAATTTTTTAAGTTAAAATTAAAATTACAAAACTTTGAAAAATGCATTTTTTATTGAAAACATATTAATTTTAAATAATTAATGCAATTAAAAATACTAAATTTGAAGTATACATTATTCCTTGCATCAAAATAAACGTATTCACCAAGTTTTATAGAAATTGCTTTGTCAGTTTCTTTATCAGTCAAAAATGACTGAAAAAAAAAGACACAACTCTAGTATAATTTTACCCCAATTTCCCCCTCCAAATTTCGGAATAGAACTTCACTTTAAAAGCCCCGGCCTTAGTTATTGCTGGGCCCAACTGCAGAAATTACGATAAAAATATAATGTACAGATATTTTGATAAAAATATAGTTACACACTGGCCTGTGGCATCCTTGTGGTACAACGCGCTGGCTTTCGGTGCTGAGGGTGCTCGGATCGAATCCCGGCCTTGCGCCACTGAAAATGCCTCTGTTTATGTAGTCCATTTATAGGGGTTAGTGCTGGTCCGCTTATATGGCACCCCCATAATAAAATATTTGAAAGTGGTGTATGTCCACTTTAAAAAAATGAGTTAACGGTGATTTTAGTAAGATATACACACCTTTTTTTGTACGATTTTTTTCATAAAGTAAACAAAAGAATTTTGGCTATAAAAATGTTGTCGCAAAAATTTTTTTTTTAAAGTGGAATAAGTCCATTCCTAATAATTATAATAAAAGCAACTTGCTTATTGCAATTATTATTGATTATTACGACTTCAGTGTACACTAAGCTTTAGCATATATTACTTAGCTAGTGTCTTAAAAACAACATCGTTAACAAAATAACGGTATTATTGTTCTTATTAAGTGGTCAGAAGTAATTTCACTGATTTTGTTTGGTTTTCTTTCGCAATTCCTACTGTTTGGTTTGTGTTTCTTATACTAATAGATTGCAGCGTGAGTATTATTTAAATATTTTTATTAAAGCAGTAAATCAAAGTTTTAGATAAATAACATTTAATACAGTTGTTACAATGAGTTCACATACCAATAAAAAAGACGATAATATGTCAATTTGGTCTGATAGTGATGTTGGTAAGTAAGAGTTTACATTAAAATATCCATTTCACTGAAACTAATGTATATAAAAATATGGACTTAATTTCCACTTGTTTTTATTTTTTATAATATGTTATTTTTGAAAGTGGTATAAGTCCATTTGGAGCTAAAAAAATCGTTTATTTTTTAAATAATTTTAATAATTATTATTTCATAGTAAAATTTAAAAGGTGTATAGTGTTAAAAACATCACTCGAATTGATTAACGTTTGCCAATATTTTTAAATTCATTCAAATACAAACCTTTAAATATCTCGATACGTGAAAAATGGACTAAATCACTTTCAAAAATAACAGCTCATATGTTAAAGCCATTTCAGTTTAGACATATTTTTAATTTTCCAGATCAAATAGGTTCAACTGGCAAGGTCGGCCCTGCCCTTTAAAGTGTGCTACCCTAATGACCTCTCCTAATCAAAATTCACAATTAACTTTATCAACACTATAAAATTTTCCCATTTTCCGCAATTTGAATACGGAAAATTTTCTTCAAACTTTAATTTCCCCCTCTTTGAAATATTTTCTCATAACTTGGTTTTTGTTAACTTTTAAACTGGCCAAAATTATGGCTAATAAAGACGGGAAAGATGTTTTGCTTGGTTGCAAATTTATACCTTGGAAAATAGACTTCAGAAATGAGCATTTAGACATTTCAGATTATACAGCACATCACGGCAGTTAATATTCCAAAAGGTATAATAGTTCCAATAGTGTTTAAAATTTCCTTTCAATTGTAACTGCAGATGTGTATTTCTCCCCATCTGTTTCTTGTAAACACTGCGTTTTCTTTATACTAAACCATTGTCAATCGGCAGAAAACACCTGTTCGACTCTTCCTTGGGACAAATGCCGATATTTGGCGAAAAGTGGGGGGATGTTTGGTGACAATCTCTTTCTCTCTCGTTGACCCTTCGCTTTAACGTTCCACCCCTCATCGAAAAAGAACTCTCCCCGAGTGACGGATTTCTCAGGGATCTTCTCTTCAGAGGTCGACTGTAATATGGAAAAATATTTCGCATGATGATGACCAGGATTTGGACGAAGTGGACGACACACCTCAAACCCAACACATTTCGAAAGAGCAAGGTAATTTTCATTGCTGCAGACATTTGAAAACTCCACATCTCCAGTACCTATTAATTTAATTAAATTCTCATGCAGCTGCCCTAACACCATCATGTTTCCTTTCATTTTTCAGATGAAGAGCCTACCCCTGGGCCTTCACAGCACATCAGTGAGCCTACAGCCCAAGCAGTGGTTGCAGATGAAAGAGGTATACAATATTGAATTCACTGCATTCATACTAAAAAAATGCAACTATCCATTGTATAGTATCATTGTTAATAATGTCGTGTTTCCCTTTCATATTTCAGAAGAGCAACCAGGACCTTCAACCGCTAAGAGTCGCAGACTGTAGCTGTCCATATCTTTTATTTATCTACCTATATTAATGATGATAATTAATATGAAAATTTAAAATAAATTGTTTTTGTGAAACTTTTTATTGAAGTATTTTGTGTCTGAATAACCAAACATTGGACAATACTTTGGACAAAAAATTTATATAATTAATAAGTAGTAATTAAATTGATATGTAATTAATAAGTAATTGCATTAATTATTAATTATAAAGACCAAATAAATAGTTTTTAATAAGTAAATAGTGATAATATAAGTACTGAATATTGCGTAAAGGGCTCCTGACTTAGCGGTTATGCGTAATATGACATAAAATTTCAACGTGCTCTAGCGGCTACACGGTTTGGCCAAAATAAGTGATTATGGTGTTCAATTTGTAGGGAATTTAATGTAGTTTTAGCAGAATCCAAGCTTTTTTGTAATTACAGGCATAGTTTTTGAGTTACAAGCGAAAAACTAACGAGAAAACGGGGTTTTGCAGAAAGTAGGAAATTTTGCCCTTTTTTCAGCGCGCTCTAGCGGCCAAACGGTTCAACCAAAAAATATATTTGAGGGGTGCTTTTTGTAGGAAATTTAATGTACTTTATTTTTGTATATTGAGGTCTACCTCAATAAGTGCATAGTTTTATGACTTTTTGGTAAAAAAAACTGAAAAAAGGTAAAAAATTTTGAGGTTTTTTGCGATTTTTGTTGTGAAGCCATATCCGTAGGAAGTAGCAAAGTTGAAATTCGGATTCAGCACCCCAAAACATATAGAACGAGTGAGAAAAAAACTTCTATATTTTTTTCCTGGCCAAAACACCATTTGACTGGACTATAAGGCTAAAGGCATAATCGGAATCTTCAGTTTCACAGTTTGAACAAGCGGGGAAAAACCAACTTTCTTAAAAGTTTTCTACAATTTTCCGATTTTAACTGAACTTTTATTAACGTTTTAATATATTTCAAGTTAAGTTGGGGTGGGGGTGGTGGACGTGTCCCCCCTAAATGTTAGACCTCCCTCTCTTTTTGGCTTACGTTAGATTTGGCATATATCTTGTCAATACATACCAAACGATTTTTTTTAATCATTAGGGGAAACTCTTGTACCTAGGGCCATCGTGTACCTAGGGCCACCATGCTTTATTTAAATAATTATTATTTTACAGCAGTTTTACTCATTGGAGTGAGTGACAACACTGTTTCAAATCATAACAGCCATTTTTAATGAGATCAAGAAGAAGCTATAGTTAAATAGAAAAGGAAGCCTTGAAATGATGATCAAAACTAAATTTTTTCACTTCAATTTGAAGTCTTATTTTGTGAAAGTAAGTACAAACTTATGTTTTAATGTATAGCAGATAGTTTTTGTAATCATTAAAGGAAAAAATGATATAAAAACAAAGTTTGGTTTCTGCAGGTCTTTGGCTATGGAAGCCATTTTGCCAAAAACAACATCATCTTGTACCTAGGGCCATAATCTTGTCTTGTACCTAGGGCCATGGCCTCTGGTAGTAAAGAGGTGGACAGAAACTTGGCAAGTGTAGAATTCTCACTAATACCCCCGAGAAAAATGAAATTCAAGCACAAATATTGAAAAAAGTAATTGTTAAAGAAAAGGTTACGAAAGGTTTGAAACAGAAAAATTATGTGGGATCATTAAGAAGACAATGGAAAAAACATACATTAGAAAGTGATGAACATTTCTTCCTTTAAGACATTGCCTACAATTAACATTTCTTCCATACGAAGATTTTAGAAGTTGTGCATGAAAGAAATAATGCATACAAATTGTTTTTTTTACTGTAAACAATTTCAGTTTTTGGAAATAACTGGCCCTAGGTACAATAGTGTTATTGTACCTAGGGCCATTTGTAATTTTTAAAAAAAATTTCATTATCATTTACAAATTTTTTTTTCTACACTTGATGTGATTTTTATTTAAAGAGAATAAAGCACGTAATGTATACAAACTATTTTTATTATTGTAAGTTAGTTATAAGTAAAGATACTGCCATTTGAAAATAGCCGGCCCTAGGTACAAGAGTTTCCCCTACATTTTTGGTACATTTCTTAGTAAAAGTGTATGAATAATATGGCTGCTGTGTACTAACCCTATTGGATTCGCTCACCTTAATGTTTACCCATGGAATAAGGATTTGAAAAGGGTGACGGCTACCCACGCCTTCAGGCGTATAAGCCCCTCTGCAACTACTGATAACGGTCACCACGACGGCAACACGCTCCACTCCGGCTCCACAGGCTAAACACCGATCCAGTTCCCCGTCCCACGTCAGCGGGGCACTTCACTACTTCTATGTCCTGTCAATGCCATATGATACCATTCTCCAGCGGTCTTACGACCAGAGACATCCAAGAGCCCAAACCGTTTCAATCCAACTGAAATTTATCCCAATTTAGCTCGCAGCCACCACTCTGCGAAATATATCACTCATCACTTTATTCAAGTAATTACAAAAATTTCACAGATGTCCTGCACCACCCGTGAAGGCAACCAACAACTAAAGTACAATTAAATATTTACATCAATCCTGCACAACTTGTGCAGTCAAATAATAAATAAGTAACAACAAATGCATAAAACAATTACAACAAAACGCTACAACTCGTGACGAGAAGATACTAATAGTCAAATTCCTCAGAATCTGACACATGTTCAAACGGATAAGGCCGTCTGCACACGGAGCAACTCAAACGAAACTGATAACTGACTCAAATCACAAACCAGGCCGTGATGAGTCGCAACCTATGTAATTGAATGGAGCCACGCACACGGCGCAACTGGTTACAAACCCGTCGGACGGTCATTACCATAGAAACCAAGCAGTCGTTCTCGAAACATTAGAACACCATAGAAAATGAAATGAGTCCGAAAGTCTGCTATTCGGAGGAAGTTGCCGCCATTCCTTGTCATTTTCTAGTTTTCAGTAGACATCATGAGTGGGTACGGTGAACATCGCGGTTTCGTTATGGAGGCGTTCTTTAAAAAGAACGATTCCGTAACCGTGACAAATAGGTCATTAAGGACTCTATCGCTTCAGGCTCTATGCAAATGATGCCGTTTCTGATGGAACAACAATCCTGTGACGAGTTTCATACTTGAGAGCAAGTGGGTCTGTATTACGAAGGAAGCCAAGTGATCGTCGTCGGAACGTTAGAGCACCTAAAAATGTTCAACGAGACCGGGAGTCTCCTATTCGTGAGGAAGTTGCTACTGTTTCCCCAGAGATGGCCAACAGAATGATGGAAAGCTTTAGAGATCGGCTTCGGCAGTGCATCGCAAATAACGGGCGCCACCTGAGTGATGTTATTTTTAAAACCTAGTGACTAGATTATACATACTTTTCGAAAACATAATGCTTTTTTCTGTAAATTGCTCTTTTTTTTATTATCCTTTGAAATGCATTCTGCCGCCCCCTGTACTAAACTCAAAATGACGTATTGGAGGGTTCAAGAGTTGCCCAACTCTTTGCATTTCTTCATAGCATTAGCATTATTTCAGTGAAATTCTTAGCGTCAAAGAGAGGTTTCAAATCGAAGACATCGGAATGTTTAAAAGCACTTGCACGCAAGGAAAAGGAAGCTCTATATTAAAGTCGAAAATAGCGGAACTAATCGTTTTCTGTAGGAAAGGCAAATGTCAGTTTAGAAATCTAATTCGTACTTTTAGCAGTAATGCATCTTACTGCATAATCATGCAGTAGTTTTGAAACACTTTCGTCCCTTTCGAGAAATCTTCAGCATGCCACCAAAGATCAATTGGTAAGAGATAAAGTAATTCCATTTGTGGAATTAATTTACATTTTCAAAGGTGGCGCAGTTTATATCCTGTCGTTCTGCATCCCACAGTATACAGGAAATGAAAATTTTCTGACAATGCGAAAAGTAGTTTAAAATGCTAAAATATTCAAGACATCTGGAAGTAGAGTTTGTGAATGCAATGCATATAATTCTCCAGCATATTCAAACAATATTTCACAGCCGGTTTTTCTCGCATCCAGCTGGGGAAAAGCGCCAGGCACTATTCAGGGTCTTTCACCTGACAATAACTAAAACCCATTTTTCAGTTATTTGGGGTGTTCAGTTATTTCAAGCCTTTGAAATTTGGGATTATGTTAAGTAGAAAGGAATTATTTAGTAAATTCCGAGGTTTTCAAAAGAATGGTTCCTTATGAGTTCTCAAAATCAGCTTTAGATATTAATACTTTAACCACTAGTGGAAAGTGTATCGCTCGGGTTTGGTTTGGAGCGCTATGGTCAACTTTTATTACACGAGGGCTAATTAGACGGAGATCTACTGATTAAAGCCCATTCCTGACGGCTACAAAGATACAAGATGGTTCACCTCCAGTGGATTCCTTCGCATGTGGATATTCATGGCAATGAGGTTGCGAACAAATTGTCTAAGGAGGGTTGTGAGAATGCGTCATTCTTCAGCACTTTTCTCACTTACCTTGAACTATATTCTGTCAGAAAGGCCCTAGATAATATCTCTTGGCTGACTCCCCCCCCCCACCCATCATTGGTATAAGATGAGTCGTCCTGGCACTCCCCTTTTCCTAAAATGTGATAGAAACTGCCAAACTGTACTTTCTAGGCTTGCTAGTGGACACTCAAGGAGCCTTTCTTTGACGGGGAAAGAAAGGTCTTTTCCATCTGCAGTAAGTTCCATGTCCGACAGACCTCCCAAGAGCACGTTTTTGAGTGTCTGGGCCTTACCAGAAAAGATCTTATGACAAACCCTCTTCTTGTACTCTATTTTGCCCGAGTCAATAGCCTCATGGATCTCATCTGAATTTATATTCGGATGCCAGAGCATTAGCAACAACAACAACAACAACAAAGATCCATGCCCAGAGTGAGACTCGATCTCACAGACTCTAGTACCGAATGCTAGCGCGTAATCTCTCGGGAGGCGTACCATTACGACCAGATTCTTGAAGTCCTACTTGATGTGTCCTTGTGTAAAAGTGGTGATGTCATGAGCATGAGTTATGTGTTGTAGTAAAACTTCCTCCCCCTCCCCCTTCCTCTTCATCTCTATTTAAATTTTTCCATTTGTAAATTTCACACGGGGAAGAAATGAGGCGCTTTAGGAACTTGCAGATTGGTCGCGTAAAGTGTTAACTATTAATTCTCGCCAAAATAATTGAATCGGTTATTCATATCCTTCTATTTAAGAATATTACTTGAAAAAAATGCTGAATTCCGCACATGGATTATGAATAAAACAGAAAATATTTTAGATTGAAATAAAACAGATGATAAAGCAGCAACACAACTTTACAAGTGCGCAAGTACAATTGTTTTGAATGGTTTTAGTGAATAGTTTCCATTTTTAAATAGGATTGATAGAACTTGAAATTCAGCAGGAAAGTATTTAGGATCCACGCATATATATATATATATATGTATATATATATATATATATATATATATATATATATATATATATATATATATATATATATATATATATATATATATATATATATATATATATATACAGTTGGCTCTCTGTTTAACGACGCTCTACTTAACGACGATCTCTATTTAAAGACGATATTGCTCAGTCCCGGTCCCTCCGACGTAAAAAAATTCTATTTAAAGACGATGTTGTTTCTGTTTAACGAAAATTTTTTTTTACATGATAAATTTTTCCTTCAACATTTTATCTGTAGGAGGGGAACCTTCCTTTCCTTCAGTGGGGGAAAACAAGTTTGGTGTCAATAACAGACCCGAAATTTCTTTGATGTTTGCAATTTTGAAATCATAGACTTGTTGCAGTGTGAAAAACGGGGAGGGGGATTACTGTTTCTCGAAAGATCGAATATTCTTTCATGGAGCTCTTAGTGCGGGAGTTGAATCACTCTATTGTCCCTAACATCTGTTGTCATGTGACTTGCGAACTGTCCAATAGCAGCCTTCTCTCACTCCTTCTGGGAAGCAGATGTTCATGTTTAAAGAATTCATGGGTGTGTGTAGGAGCTCATTCCAGTGCGAATACGAGCAGAGCAAAATGGCCTCAAAGCGAAAGCATCTTACGCTACACGAAAAAGGGAAAATTATTGAATACTGGGAAGAAAGTGTTGGACTAACAAAAGTCCAATTCGTAAGACAATTTCAGTTACCCGAGTATACTCTCAAAGGAATTTTAGCAAGCAAAGAAAAAATTCTTGAAGCTGCACAAAAATTTGGTTTGAGATCCAAATCCAAACGGCAGAAAATTCAATGTGGTCGATCAGAAGAGTTTGATATGGCAGTCCTGCAATGGTTTCATGAAGCAAGAGCATCCAACATTTCAATTTTCGGAGTGATATTTAAAGAAAATGCTATTGTTCTGGCAGAAAAGTTTGGAATGCAAAATTTTCAGGCTTCAGCCTGTCTATTGGGAAAGTTCAAATAGAAATATGGAATTGCATTCAAAAGCATATCTTGCGAAAGTGGCGCCGTTGATGAAAAAATAGTCGAAGAATGGAAAACATTGCTGAAGGGGATATTAGATGGATATAATGAGAAGAACATATTAAATTCAGATGCGACGGGCCTAACCCACAATAGGGTGCCTAATAAAACTTTAACGTATATGAGCGAAAAGTGCTTTGGGGGAAAACACAGTAAAGAACGATTGACTGTTTTACTGTACACTAATTCGGATGGATCCGAGAAATTCCCACCGCTAGTTATAGGCAAATCAAACCAACCAAGGTGTTTTAAGAATATCACCAGGAAACCTTGTGAGTACCGGATTAACAATAAAGCATGGATAACATCACAAATTTTTATTGACTGAATTAGAAAATTTGATGAAAAATGCATCAAGAAAAGATAAAAGTTTTACTTTTAATCGACCATTGTACTACACAGACTCCAAATATTCCTTGACTTACAAATTTGACTATTCATTTCTTACCAGCTAATTGCACTAGCAAGTTGTAGCCATTGGACCTGGGTATCATTCGCAGTGTGCAAGCATACTACAGAAAGTCTTCAATTAGGAAATTAAAAACCATTCGGCTGATAGTATGATAATTAGAAAATTTACGATCTTGGAAGCAATGCACATGATATCATCAGCATGGAAAGAAGTTCTTCATCCACAATAAAAAAACTGCTTTCGCGTTGCTGGAATTCACAAACAACTTGTAGTGGAACTGCAAAGTACGGATGTAGAAATCGACGAAGATGACATTATCCCTGAAGAATGGAGAAGTCTTGTTGAAGATGAGGATGTTACAATTCAAGATTTCTACAATTGTGATGAATTTGTTTTAACAACAGATTACAGAAATGTAGAACAAATTTATGAAGATATAGTAAACTGTGAGATTTCCCCTCCTCATGGCCCAGCGGCGGAATGCGAAAAGAATAGTTCCCCCGGCCGAGGGTCACTTACAAAAGGAGTCAGTTTTCGACTCGCAAGAGAGGAGCGACTTGACAATAGCGAGGCGCCCCGATGTCTACAGCGAAGACACTATATCGCAAAAGACTAACAAAGGCAGACCATCCCCCTGATGAGACGACTTAATGATCCAACGTGCGCTGAAGAAATAAAGAACAAGCACCGTTTTGCACATGGCCTTGGCTGACCAGCCTATCCGAATCAAGCTTGAGAGAAGGAGGATGTTACAGATCCCGCCAGGGGAAAAAGTGTTAAAAACGGATGCAGGAGATTTTTAGAGAAGAGACGAGTTTTGAGACGAGATTCGAAGCCTGAGTTTAGGAGGGATAGCTGATCTCCTAGCTCCAGTCGCTTCGATATTTTTGGTGACTTCGATATTTTTGGAGGCTTAGCCCCCTGTGTGAAGAAGACCTTTTTCTCGCTGAGAAGGGTCATTTGGAGATCAAAACTTGATCTTTAGTATTTTCGAAGCAGCTAGCTTCTTTGGTGAGAACGTGGGACGAACCGTCCACTACTCTGATAATTAGACCACACCGCGTCTGGAGTTCGAGTTCGCCTCATTCCAGCCTGTTCCGACGAGTGGAATCCGTTCCCAGCAACTGAGACTTCTGCAATTAGAGTTTTATTGCCTGAAGGCCCGATCTACGATCCGTAGCGACAGATCAGCCAGCCAGCTGAACGGACAATCTTTAGCGTGCATCGCAGACTTCAAAGGACATTATTAATGTAAAGTGTATGTTCCAGAACACGACCTAATCGTGAAGTATCTAATCCAGAATCTCTAATAAATTGATATTCATTGTAAAAAGTTCTTATTAGTAAGCTGTTTATCACTAAACATAACCGGTGTGACGCTACCTAGCGTGTCGGCTTTGACACCAAGCACGGAATATGTTACAGCTAAACTAATATTAGAATTTATGGTGGCAGCAAGGGATTAATCTAGCTTTATTGAGTGATTGTGCAAGACTGTGAGTGTGTGCGCGTACGAAAATTCGAACTTTCAACAGTGCCTGACTAGTGTGGAGCCATTCCTACTAAGCCGAGAAAGGCAGCATACCCGAGGAGAGAAGCAAGCTTCGAGGACAGGTACTTGTTTTTTCATTCTCTAGAGGCAAATGTGTATTTGAAGTGTTTTTTTTAATTATTAACTCTTTAGTTAATTAAGTGGTCGAGAAAGTCGACAAAATATTTGTATTAAATTATTAACTCTTTAGTTAATTTAGTGGTCGAGAAAGTCGACAAAATATTTGTTTTAAATTATTAACTCTTCAGTTAATTAAGTGGTCGAGAAAGTCGACAAAATATTTGTTTTAAATGATTAACTCTTTAGTTAATTGAGTGGTCGAGAAAGTCGACAAAATATTTGTTTTAAATCATTAACTCTTTAGTTAATTAAGTGGTCGAGAAAGTCGACAAAATATTTGTTTTAAATTATTAACTCTTTAGTTAATTATTTAAGTCGACAAAATATTTGTTTTAATTATTAACTCTTTAGTTGATTAAGTGGTCGAGAAAGTCGACAAAATATTTCTTTCAATAATTAACTCTGTAGTTAATTGAGTGGTCGAGAAAGTAGACAACATAGTTGTTTTAATAAATAACTCTATAGTTAACAAAATTCGAGAAATTCGAAAAACGATAGAGCATCAGCTCGTTAGTAATATTTTTCTTGAGTCCGAGAAATTCGAGACATTGTGGTTATATATGTGATCTGGTTTATGAACAAGTCGCGAAGTATTACAAAATTTAGTAAAGTGTATCTATTGAAAACATAGAATTTTTTTTGCAAGTGTATGTTATTGTGGGGAAATGTATTACATGAAATTTTTTCTGAGTAGAATTGTGTAACATGTTATTGAACCGAGATTGCATATTGTGTTTTGAGTATTAAGTGTATTTGTGCTAGAAATTAAGAAAAGTGCATTTTTATTATTCTTTATTAACGTATTGTATTAGAGTGTACTATTTTGGAGAATTGGTTTCGGACTAGTGTAATTGGGTTATATTGAGATAGGAAAAATGGCATTTTTATTTACTTATAAGAAAGAAGATCTCCAGGTTCTTTCAGATGATCTAGGGATTGATTTCGAGGATCACGATAAGAAATGTGACCTATGTGACAGAATTTTGTCCAGTGCGAGATATGATGAAGAGAGCGTTAGGGCTCAAATAAAAATCATTAAAGAAGAGCGCGAAAAAAACCGAGCTTAGACACTTAGAATTAGAACGCGAAGCTAGACAAAGAGAATTTGAACTGGAAAGGTTGCGGTTGACTCCTGCAGCCAAAACCGCCAGTGTAGCTTCATCCCAGATTGATTGCGCTAGGCCAGTACGAAATTTCAAAGCCCTAATGCAGATATATGATCCAGATAAGTCGGACATTTCACTCTTCCTAACTCTTTTCGAACGTCAGGCCCGCAAGGCTCAGGTTGAGGAGGGGGAACGAATGATGCATTTGCTTTCATTATTACCCACGGAGATCGCTGAAATAATTATTCGCGAACCCGTTGAGGTAGCAGATGATTACGATCAGGTAAAGAAATTACTTCTGAGCCGTTTTAAGTTAAGTCCGGAGACTTTTAGAGTTAAACTAAATCAACACCAGAGGCGGCCAGGTGCCCTATGGAAAGATTTAATTTTCGAGCTGAGAAACTATTTAGAAGGATGGATTGAAGGGGTAAATGTAAAAGATTTTGAAGCCCTTAAGAACCTCATGGTTGCAGACCAGATTAAAAAACGCGTCCCGGCGGAAATCCGAGAACACTTTTTAGATGATTGGGGAGCTATCGTGGACCCTAACATCTTAGTAAAGAAATTAGATGAGTACGAAGCAACGCGACGCTCTATTCGAAAACCTCTTAATTTAAAACCACCAGAGAAAAAGGCGGCAGAGAAACCCAAAATCGCCGAGGAGATAAATGAGGATAAAAAGGGAGACAGGGAGAGGTCTAACTCTTTTAACTGGAGGAGCCAAGGATCAGGTGGGAATAACTGGCGCACACGCGAGTTCGAAAAACGTAAGCCCCCGGCTTGTTATCAGTGTCGGTCCACCGAGCATCTGAGACCTCAGTGCCCCGAATTACACAGGCAAACTGCCGAGCGTGTAAACAGTGTAGCTACTGCGGAGATCTTTGAACTAGTGTTCAAGCCGTACTTAAGTAAGGCAAAAAAAAACGGTATCGAGACCACCATTCTCAGGGACAGTGGTTCGAGTTTTGATTTAGCCCCTATTAAATTAATAAACGCCGCAGATTTTACAGGAGAAAGGGTATGGGTCCGCACAGCCTTAGAAAATGAATTGCGGAGTTTACCGGTCGCTAGAGTGCGAATAGAGAGTGAGAAATATGGGGATCTGCTCACGAAAGCAGCCGTGGTAGGAAAGTCAGTGGGAATGAACCATTACTTAATGGGAAATTATACCCAGGAACTCATAGAGAGGCTCAAAAGCGAACCCCAGTCCGTGAACGGCATCGTTACGCGAAACCGGTCGCTAGCCATAGTAAGTCGTGGAGAAAAACTAGAAAATTCAGTTCCCGCCGTAGGAGTTGGCCGAAACTGGTCAGAGTGAAGAGGGAACGGTCCAGGTCGAGAGCGAATTAGTACTGCCCCCGGGAGAAGGGAGCGCAGAAATGGAATTAGCGGGTGTAAACTCAGAAATTTTCCGAAAAGAGCAAGAGAGGTGTAATGAACTAGAGCCCCTCTGGAATAGGGTTAAAAATAAAACCACAATCGAATATTTTGTTGAAAAGGGGTTGTTGTTCAGAAGATCCACGGATCACAGAGGCAAAGAACGGAGGCAGTTAGTCATTCCTAAATGTCTCCGAGCCAGAATCTTAATTTTGACTCACGAGGGATTACGGGGACATATGGGGGTCCTCAGAACGAAAAATGAGCTATTGCGTTATTATTATTGGCCCCAGTGCACCAAAGACGCGGAGATGTTCGTAAAATCTTGCGACCCGTGTCAGCGAATAGGAAAAATAATGCCGGTAACAACCATAGGCTTATGCAGTGGTCTCTAGCTATGCAACCTTTTAACTACAAAATTGTTCATAGACCAGGATCACAAAACAAACATGCTGACTGTCTCAGTAGAGCGGAATAAGCTAAAATTACTTGAATTGTAACTTTTTTTTTCTTATTATATTTGAAAATAAGTGTATTGCCTTGAATTAAAAGTTGTACTAGGATAAAGTTTTTTCTCTTTTTAGTTAGGTAATGTTGTAAATGTAAATGCTTTTCAGATAATTATAAATGAAATCTAATGTCTTTTAAATCAAGGTATTGAGCTAATGTATAATATTTCTTCTACTATAAATTAATTGTAATGTTAAGGAAAGTATAGTGTAAATGTAAAAGTTGGTCTGTAACAAACGTTGATGCATTGATTAAAATTGACAGGGATGCCTCTAGAGGTGAAATACAAGTGAATCCCCTGTACCTAATCCTTGCATTTCAGATTTTGCAGGAACCGCAAAATCTTTTTCAAAGAGGGGAGGGGCTGTGAGATTTCCCCTCCTCATGGCCCAGCGGCGGAATGCGAAAAGAATAGTTCCCCCGGCCGAGGGTCACTTACAAAAGGAGTCAGTTTTCGACTCGCAAGCGAGGAGCGACTTGACAATAGCGAGGCGCCCCGATGTCTACAGCGAAGACACTATATCACAAAAGACTACCAAAGGCAGACCATCCACCTGATGAGACGACTTAATGACCCAACGTGCGCTGAAGAAATAAAGAACAAGCACCGTTTTGCACACGGCCTAGGCGGACCAGCCTATCCGAATCAAGCTTGAGAGACGGAGGATGTTACAGATCCCGCCAGGGGAAAAAGTGTTAAAAACGGATGCAGGAGATTTTTAGAGAAGAGATGAGTTTTGAGACGAGATTCGAAGCCTGAGTTTAGGAGGGATAGCTGATCTCCTAGCTCCAGTCGCTTCGATATTTTTGGTGACTTCGATATTTTTGGAGGCTTAGCCCCCTGTGTGAAGAAGACCTTTTTCTCTCTGAGAAGGGTCATTTGGAGATCAAAACTTGATCTTTAGTATTTTCGAAGCAGCTAGCTTCTTTGGTGAGAACGTGGGACGAACCGTCCACTACTCTGATAATTAGACCACACCGCGTCTGGAGTTCGAGTTCGCCTCATTCCAGCCTGTTCCGACGAGTGGAATCCGTTCCCAGCAACTGAAACTTCTGCAATTAGAGTTTTATTGCCTGAAGGCCCGATCTACGATCCGTAGCGACATATCAGCCAGCCAGCTGAACGGACAATCTTTAGCGTGCATCGCAGACTTCAAAGGACATTATTAATGTAAAGTGTATGTTCCAGAACACGACCTAATCGTGAAGTATCTAATCCAGAATCTCTAATAAATTGATATTCATTGTAAAAAGTTCTTATTAGTAAGCTGTTTATCACTAAACATAACCGGTGTGACGCTACCTAGCGTGTCGGCTTTGATACCAAGCACGGAATATGTTACAAAACGAAAACACAGAGTCAGACGAAGAAGGTGAAGTTGAAGACACGGAAACGAGACACTGCCACTGTCTTACACAGATGCAACTTCTGCTCTAGATGTTCTCCAACTCTATATTACATCGAATATGTCGAATATGGAAGATGACACATTTAACATTTTAGAAAATCTGGAAAAGAGAATAACGAAAACAAGGCGAAAAATGAAGCAATCAACACTTTTTGACTTTGTTAAAACCAAATTTATTGTATTGTTTGTACTCTTTTTTCAATGTAATTTAAAATAACTTTTTGTGAATAAAATAATAATGATAATAAAAATAACATTTTTAAACACGCCAATATATTAAGAAATATATTGATAGTCCAAAGTCTGTAAAGTGTGTTGGGAAATGTTATTTTTTTCACAAATTCTGTTTAAGGCCGATCTCTACTTAAGGACGATTTTTCGCGGTCGCTTGAAAGTCGTTAAACAGAGAGCCAACTGTATATATATATATAATATGTGTGTGTGTGTATGTATACGTATTTACTTTTAAATTACTTATATAAATTGAATATGCCATATTTTAACTATTGGGTGCTATATATATTTTCGTTCATCTTTGATTTCCTATTCACAAGTTTAAAGTGCTATTCAACTAGTTAAAATTCTAAAAAACTCAAACATACAATGCTTGTAAAAACGTGTTTTTTTAATTTTGCTTCAGTGTCCTTACCCCCCCCCCCCCCCCCCCCAAATCTTATACAAGAAAAAATTGCAGAATTTTAGATCCCTTTTTTCATAATACGCCTGACAAGATTCTGTATTTTATAAATGAAGAGAAAGCTGTCTTTCGGTACCAGAGTCCCCCTATTAACATTCAGTCATTTTTGTAGCCGTTCGGGATCGGCTCTAGTCTACAGCTTCCGGTTAAATTATCCCTCGGGAAGCAAGAGGTTATCTAAATACTCTGAACTAACAAACCAATTGCTTCAGATGGCAAGGAATATGTTGTAGATGTGAAGGATATTCCGCTGTTCATGAAAATGACGTTTTCCGATGGATGATAGTAATCGAAATTATATGAAGCGATACGTTACGTTTTCACGTTTGCTTTGATTAATAGAGTTGCTACAGATAGTAAAAGGAAGTCCTGATTAATTTCTATTGAATGATAAAATTCCTAAATTTAGCATAATTAACCATATCATTTTATAGGAAACCGTATGTTTGCTATATTAAAGAATAAATACCTCTAAAAGATAAATGTACTAAAACATTTATAAGTTGAAATTTAAACTCATAAATATATAAATTTGAAGGAAAAAAAGATATATAAGTGGGAAATTGGAGGTTTACTATCTTATTTATTCCTTAATTTACATGTTTTTGTTAACTCGCTTTCTTGTTTGTGTGTTTGTCCAGTACAAATCTTGAAATCGATTTTTAACTAACTTCCCGACTAGCTAGACATTTGAAACTTTTAGAATAGCTCAGAACACGATGACAGTGCATTATTTTACTACTTTTAGTCATCTTTAAGAATAATTAAATTAATTTTCAGTTATTTTCAGTTAATTTTCTTTTGTAGACTGGTGCAGCCCTCTATCGGCCGGTACGGAAACGAAAAGTTAAACGCAAGTTAACATTCAATTAACTTCATTTTCTTTCAAGTTGATGGGATAATTCATCAAAAAATTTTTTAAAAAGTATTTATTAATACATAGAATTGTCAAGTTTATATGATTCAACAGAAAATTTAAAAACATGGTATATTAAAAGTTCTTTTTATCTTGTAATTATTTTCTTATTAACTTTACTACCTTCATTCGGAGAAATTCTTAATGGAAATTAAATAGTAGGAACCTTGATATGATGTTGCTCTAGGTCAAGTGGCATAAGCAACAACAAAAACAACAAATAGTAGGAATCATTCGCACATCTCTGGGCAATCACTGTAACTCTATTCATTGACAATATATAATGTGATGAGTGTTTACGAAATTTTTAACATTTTAAATTTATGTATCCTCAATTTTTGAGGAACTTGTTTCAATTATTCAGGCACCCTATACCCGCACGCCTCTAGATGCACTCCTATTTTTATATTTACATATTTGAACGGTTGAGGTAAATATTATGAAGAGTGTAGTGATCTAGAACGAAGTCAGTGAGATGAGAATCAGATGCTGAGCCCCTTCCCCGAATTTGGTTCTCACATTTCATCGCAACTCTACCATAATGGCAAACGGAAGGGCCTACTCAGTGGAAATGGCATAAATGTCCCTATTCTCCCCCTATAAGAAGCGATATTGGTTAACTTAGAGGGTTCTTCTACAATAAAGTAGCTAACAAAATTGGTGGTGTGTAAGGGTGAATGCCCTCAGCATTAGCCTGCCATAGTGGAAATATATACAGGGTGTCCGAAAATACCTTGACACATTTTAAAAATTTATAAAAAAAAATGTACAAGGTAAGAACTGGAAATTAGCAGATGTGTAACTATACATATTAAAGAGTTTTTTTTGGGTCAAAAAGTTGAACAGGTGGCGCTAGTTGTTCTCTGAGAGCGAAAGTTGTGAAATAGCTACTCCACCAGAGAGAGAGCAATATGTGTTGACTGGTATTGCAAAATGGAATCTGTTACGCAAGTGTAATGAAATTTGGAAAAGATTCTTCAAGTCATAACAACATCTTAACTTAGTATAAAAAGTTTCTGGAAACGGAAAGTGTCTTTGATAGTCGGTTGTAGTGCTTAAGAACTCAAAAGACACATAATTGCTGCAATTTCATGTGTTACAAAATCCATTTTGGAACGCACACAGGCTGAAATTGATTGCCAATCAGATACTCTGTCACAAAAGTTGCACATATTGAAATTGATTGACTGTACCAAAAAAACCCTCTAATATATAAGGTAACATATATGTGAATTTCTAGTTCCTATCTTGTGTACATTTTTTGTATAATTTTTTAAAATGTGTCAAGGTTTTTTGAGACACCCTGTACGTCTCTTTGCTAGTGGCTTGAAAAGCTTTCCCAGCGTAAGGATTGCAGGTCTAGGAGAGTGGTTAGATTTACAACAATGGATTCAAAGCAGACGCTTATCGGTAATACCATGCGGAACAATACTATAGAATAGCCATAGGAATTTCATTTGCGGAAGAGGATTCCAGTGCCGCTTATAGCCGTAACAGAACTTTGGACTCCTACGGAGCCGTGGAGTCGGATCTCTAACACAAGATGCCGGGCGATGCCTGAAAGGTTTTGGTTACTGTATGAGAGTCTGAGGTTATAAGTGGTGCCTGGGGGCAGTCCGGAATCGACTTCAAAGTCCCACTGAGCTAAAAATTGGATGCAGCACTCTAACAACGCATCAACCAATCAAAGAATCATGGAGTTGAGTTGGTTGAGAGCGCTGCTGTCAACTTTTGCTACAACAGGGCTAATAAGAAACGAGATCTACAGTTTAAAGCCGATTCTGAAGGGCTACAAACATCCATGAATGCAGTGGGAAGAACGGATAGTCTCTGAAACCGAATGCCTGCTCCCTGGAACCGATCATCGCCCGGCTGAGATAAGTATGGAAGCCTTCTAAACAGCATCCTTTGTTTTTCAGATACGAATAAGGATTTTGCCAAGCACATCTGACCGCAAAATTAAAATACTGGTAAAGGGCTATTCATTACTTCAATTCTGACATCTTTGAGAACTGGCTCACTGCCATCAGCCTTGGCGCAACTTCGTATAGAGCCACTCTCACAGAAGGCACATTCAGAAGTTCTGCGAGAAATTAAAAATGACATCTTTGAATTACAGCCATCCCGAGGCTTGTGTTACATAGTTCGTTGAGTCCGGCCAAAGCAAATTTTCAGATGTAAATGTCTTTGTGAGGTTGTGATTCCCATGTCAGGATATTCGTTGCATCCCTTGAAGAAATGAAGTTTTATCTAGTAAGGTTTCATCTAGTAAGAACATCTAGTAAGGTTTAGGCCAATCTTACAATAAACAGCTGAAGGTAAACAAACGTATGTTTGTTAGTGAGTAGACACGGGGACGGGTTAATCTCACGAACCGAGTATAGCAGGATATCGCGACTGGTACCGATGGACGCGGACGGACGAGACGCGTGCACTGATGCCATCCTTTAAACTTTTCCTCAAAACTTTAAACTTTTTAAATTATTAAATTGAAACCGCCGAACTCAAAAGAAGCGATCAACAGAAACAGCTTACATTCCGGGTGGGCCAGCTTCTTTCCGTTTCGCAAATTTCCACTATTTTCATGCATACAAAATTCAAGTTTTCCGTCCAGTAATCGACAAATTTTTTATTTCCATGTGTTCTACACCTCTTCATCTCTAAGGATACACACATTTTTATAAAGTTAAAAATGTTTTTCATTGCAAATGAAGCTTTTTCCCCAAAGCAGTTTTCCGAATTTCATGAAATCGACAATTTTGAGGGACAAATATTTCGGTTTTCTGCACCTATTAATGTCAATTTTACGATTTATCGGCATTTGCTAGATGTTCAGCTCCCAAAATATACCAAATACATTTAATAAAAAAAATGTTATCATTCTAAAAAAGCGTACTTGCAAAACTCACTTTTGAAATTTCCCGCGCTGATCGCCATTCTATTTTAATGTAACTGAATGCCGAGTTCGTAATTTTTCGACTTATTATTTTACTCGTTAAAAATTCCAGCAAGTTCGTGAAATTTGTTTCTACTTAATGAGAAACTGATGAGGATTCTTCCGCCACCAATTTTGAATTCATCAGAACTGTCTTTCTATTATTTTAAGCACTCCCCCCCCCCATGAGATTTAATATTTGCATTCGGCCAAGTTGCCAAAAGGAAAAATTATTAGTTGAGAACGAGTCATTTAATAATTGAAATCCAGAAATAATTTTAAAGTACCAGAAATAATTTTAGTTTCAGGAAATGAGAAGTTAAATCCTTTAGAATATTTTTCTAATTGAATGAACTACTATTTTGTTTTAAAAGCAAAATTTGAAAACGGAAATTTGAAAGAATTATTTCAAAACCGGAAACCAAAATTTGAAAAAGAGAATTTTAAATAATTATTTCGTTTTTAAAAAAAATTAATATATTTTCAAAAGTGATTAACAAGTTTTTAATAAAACCATTTCATTTTAAATCGAAAATGCAACACATCGGGTTGCCACTCAGCTAGGACCCAATGGATCACCCAATGGTCTTGACCCAATGGATCAAGACGTTTCGAAATGGATACCTACGTCTCGCAGAGAGGATTGTGAAGTATACATAGGTTTCACACGTGTGGTTTAGTTCGTCAAAAAGGAAGAGATCCATTACGATGAAAAATTGAATCAATTTTTGCTATTTGAAGCCTCTCTGCTGAAGTAAAATTCCATAATGTTCGGTTTGGGTCATAGGATGCTTCGTTTTTCTTTCTACCTGTTTTCTTCATGCAACAGAATTAACATCTATCTGTATTTGTCTTTTCGCGACGGACCTAAAAATCTTTAGATCTCGAATTCCTTTTGTGATTTGTATGAATTATTAAACAAATGTGTAAGTTACTGACTGAAATATTTACTATTTACATAGATTGTAAGCAGGGACGGATTTACATATTTTTATGCCCTAGGCCAAAGAACCATTTTGCGCACCCTTCCCTCCATTTAAATTTTTGACTTATAACATTAGATTTAATATACAGTAAGAGTTTTTGAAACATATATACTGAATAAACATTTGAATAACATATTTTTAATAAAATTTTTCTACATAATTTCTTCTAATTTATCTAAAAATTACAATTAAAATTTTTTCCTTCGTGCTTTCGTCCATTAAAATTCTTCAATAGTTTCATTGAAGTCAACAGATCTTGTTAAATCTGCTTTAATGCAAAGAAGTGCCAAGGCATTTAGTTTGTCTTGATGCTGCAAAGATATTAAATGATCTTTGATTCTTTTTAGTCCAGAAAAAGATCATTCTACAGAGGAATTTGTGGCAGGTGTGCACACAAACATTCTCAATACGATATCAACGTTTGGATACACGCGTATCCAATGTTTGTAATCCTCTTTCACGTAGCCACTTGCAAATTGCTAAGGGACTTTTCGACCCAATGCTGCACTCAGTTATGTGACATTTTAGATATTGCAGTTCATCACATAATGAAAGCTCCAAATCATCTTTAAAAATTGCCTGTAATTTTCTTCCCTCTTCTTCAAGCTCAAGAGAAGTCAGTGACCAAATTTTAGTAATTCCTTTAAATTTTTCACCGAGCTCTCTATAAGCTTGTAACCTTTTCTCAAGCTCTGATTTGAGTTTGTCCACAATCGTGAAATAGGTATTAACTCTAAAGATATCACGTCCGTTTAAATTAACTTCGCCTTCACGTTTTTTGTCAGCTTGTAGTTTTCTGAAAACCTGACGCTTTTCATCATGCTCATAAACTTTCTTTTCAGAAATATCCAGAGCTTTGTTTTCATATACATCAAATTGTTCTCGCAGTTCTAACAAGAACTTTACGAGTGACTGAAGAACTGTAGCAACTTCTGAAACATCAAGTTCTACGTTTTGTACATACTTATTGACTTGGTGAAGTCTAATCAGCACCGTTCCCCAAAACTGTGCCATGAATATTGTTTCGAGCCTTTGCAACTTCGTTAGTAAACCTCTAGCTTCTGCTCTTGTTGCTGATTTTTGACATTCGTCACTTTCAAAGTATTTTAGAGCTTTTATGACTGCAAACCAATCTTCTTTTAATGCTCTACAAGCATCATATCTTGCCGACCATCGTGTCGTGGAGAGGCTTTTTGCGGTAAGGGTGCTATTTTTCTTCAATGCTTTCCACCTCGCTGTAGACGACGAGAAAAAATTATAAAGTTCTTGAAGCAAATTAAAAATTGGCTTCAATGCAGCAATTTACAGCATGTGTTCCCACTAAATTTAAAGAGTGTCCTGTACAAGGTATGAAGGATGCAAGAGGAGAAACTTCAAGTATCCTAGCCTGAAGATCTGAGTAAACACGAGCCATATTAGCTGCACTGTCATATGATTGACCCCGACATTTCAAGATATCAAGGTGGAGTTCAGTGACAGTCTTAATAACAGCTTCAAACATTTCATGGGCTTTGTGGCCAACGTTAGGTAAAAATTTTATAAATCTCTCAACAGGTTTCCCATTTTTTACATATCGCAAAGCAAACGACAGCTGTTCCACATGCGAGATATCAGGAGTTGAATCTACAACAAGGGAATAGTACATTGATGTTTTAGCTTCATTAGCAATATGCGTTAGTACTTTTTTAGCTAGGAGCTCGATGAACTCATCACAAATAGTAGATGAGAGATAGGATGTCTGTCCACTACCTGAAATTTGAAAAGATATTTCAACAACACATTTACCCAACAATAAAAATCTAAGTTTTTATAATAATTGTGATAAGAGATAATTTATCAAAATTATCTCTTATCTCTGTATTCTAAAAAAAAGTAACTGCCGCTGTAGCGGCAGCGGCTGTCAAAAGCTTGTCACGCTATCTCCTTCGAAACAGCTGGGGGTTTGGAGTCGAGACCGATACCAATAGATGCAGAAAAATATGGGGAACAAAGTAAGACATGTCTCCGGGACCAGGATGTGAGAGGTGGGAAAAAAGAGTCCCTATTTGTATTTGTCAGTGGAGAAAAGTGAAATCGGACCCGGACGGATAAAGATGTCCCCGGGTCAAGCTAATAGGACAGTGTTGTGCTAAAGCGTTTAAGGGGAAACTATTACGTGTTACATAAAACTTTTCAATTTTTCTATGCATCTTTAAAGGCAGTAATCATTTATGAATGACCACGCTGTCAAAATATACGAAACAACAATCTTAATTATAGCCATAAATAAAGAGAAAATATTAAGCATTGTTCAGAGGATATCATTCTTTCTCAGTGTTGTGTAAACTGCTCTTAGTATTGTTAATCATCAACAATGCTAATTATCATAAAGATTTTTACAACAGATCTGCTACGCAACAAAGGTTTTTTACAGTCGCCATTTTAAACCTAATACTTATGTGTGAAGGTTTAAGCGCTTGAAAGCTTATCGTAATTGCTTTTATTTTAATTTGAGAATTCTTTGAAATTTTCTTATATCTCTTGACATCGAGATCTTTTTATTGTTCTTTATTGAAGTATCTATCATTGGACAAGTTCGTTCTTATCGTGTCTGCCGTGTTCTTGTTCGCTACGTCGGACGTCTACTGCATTTTTTTTATCAGGTTTTTGTATTTACCAATTTTACGCTTTTATTTGAAAGAAAAAATAAAGGGGAAAATGTCAAAAGAAGTTTGCCTGGCAGTTGAGGAAGAAGATGACGTTGATATTTATGAAACTGCCACTGAAAGCTCTATGGACGAATATGTTGATGCTAGACCTCCTAAACCTCCCCGAAAGCCTCCAAATTCTGCCCTGGTATTGCGTAAGGCTCCTAAACCTCCAAACCCGCTCATGGAAAGGTTTTTGAATGACTGCGACATCCAAACTACAACTGATGTACATCGACTTAGTTTAAAGAAAAGAATACGGCGACTTTTGTGCAGTTGTTTCCGGCCTTCAGCAAAAGACTAACCAAACAAGCCTACATGGACAAAATTGTACGAAGATTTTCCATCGATGAACTAAATTTCTAAAACAGCTTTTTTTATGTGTAATCATCCACTGTCTCTCTATAGAACTTTAAATATCCGTACAATTTGGGAGTTAAAATTTTTGCAACTGATCGCCCACTGTCTTCAGTTTTTCCAACACTTTGTTGCCTGCAACTAGAAATCATCTGTTACTCATGCTTATTAGTGTTACTGAAGTCTGCTTTCTTCTTCCTCTTCTCGAAACCACCTAAATATCTGCTTCATGTCTTTCTCATCTTCACCACAGCCGATACCACCTGGCTCGTATCATCCTCTTCACCAGAGCCGCTACCATCTGGCTCGTATCATCCTCTTCACCAGAGCCGCTACCATCTGGCTCGTATCATCCTCTTCACCAGAGCCGCTACCATCTGGCTTGTATCTTCCTCTTCACCAGAGCCACTACCATCTGGCTTGTATCTTCCTCCTCACTAGTGCCGCTACCGTCTGGCTCGTGTCAACCTCTTCACCACAAATTGATTTTTTTTTCTAAGCCAACAACATCAGGCTGGGAAATGTATCCTCCAAACATCGTGCCTCCATTAAAAAAAAAAGAAAGAAAAAAAGTGAGAAACACGCCGGCCCACTGGCATCGGGAAGCGCGGATGGTCTTGCTGTAAAGGGGAGTGTTCAACAGCCCGCCTCCAAACGGTACTCTCCGGGCAACGTTTCTTACTCGCAAGTGTAAGGAACGGCGAAAGGGCTGAACTGATTCGCATTTTGCAATTGTAGGAAAAGGAACTTTGTCTTCTGTTGAGCAGACAAGAACCTTTATCAAAATATCCTACCTTCATACTACGATGTATAATTGATGATCGCTCGCAAATATTAGACTCTAAAAAACCCTTGTCATGCTCTGTTAAACATTACAAGCGTTTCATTGTGTTTATGATAATCATTGTGTATTGTGTGCACTTATCAGACTTTTCAAAAATAAAAGTTTTCGTATCTTTGTAACACGTTTCTTCCTTAAATATTTTTATTTAATTTTCACTATACGCTGGTAAATATTAAATACTGTTCCGAAAATTTCGAAAAATATTTCGTAATGTTAAAAATAAATAAATAAAGTAAGTAAAAAATAAAGTGTATGTATACTTGTAAGCCCCGACCGGGCTTACATGTATACATACATTCAGATATATATTGTGTGTGTGTATTTGAAGGACACGTTAAAAGTGTGGGACGCAGATTCATACAACCATCGCTTACATCTACTGACACATCGAACAGCAGTGAGAGTGTATATTTATACATATATAAACACTTATGGAGTGCTCCGGGGAGCGACGCATGCGCAGGACGTGATCCTGTTTGGGTCGTCCTACGATGACCGTATAGAAACTTTGCTTATTGTTTCAATAAAAATACAATAAATGTTATAAATAAAATAATTATATATATATATATAGAGAGAGAGAGAGAGAGAGTAAGTAAGTAAGTAAGTAATCTCTTTAATATAAAGTAAAGAATTAAACCGAGACATTTACTTCTTTTCTGAGCAAAACGGGCCATGAAGAATTGCTTTTGAATTTTCATATATAATAAAAAGAAATTTCTACATATGTAAGAAGTTAAGAAGTATATTTTGTTATTAATGAAAATCGTTCATTTTTCTTTAACATGGGGTTAAATGAAGAACACGACGAGAAAACCCTGATGGACTAAAAAATGCCTACATTTAAAATGTGTCGATGATATTTAGCTTCAAATGAAAATCATACATGCAAGATCATACGCATTTAGATGCAAGCAATGCATGACATGGGAAAAATTACGTCACGCAAAACGCGAATTCAGGTTGTAACCTGCTTTTATAACACTAAAACATCTATTTTTTTTCAAAGTGGGTCTTTAATTCCTATGATAAGCTATGGAGATTTTTTTATTCAGTATTTTTATAATAACAAATTAGCTGATGCATATATTTGAAATCTTCTCCCTGTATTTCAAAAAGAAAATTTCAATGATATAGTACAAGTTTTCAAATTTTTTTTCAGTTTGCTTTGTTTAAAAATACATTTAGTTTTTATTTTAAAACAATACACATTAATTATTATTAAATAATTATTTTAAATGTATTAATAATTTTATTTGTGTATGCGGAATGGTTGACATCCCACAATGCCGGTAAATTTCTGTAATCATCAATAAAATTTAAAATTTCTTCCAAAGACTGCGACATTCTGAACACTGGCTTGAAAACTGCCTTGGATAATAGAAAAACGCATGGAATTCAGCATGAAAATTCACTCGGGTTGGATACAATTGCGATATCGCATGCTCTATCGCGGCGCATGCGCTGTCCAGGAATTTGCAGGTGGTGAAGCATCGCTCTGAGCATGCTTCACATTTCTCTCTCCGTGCGACATGTCGAAAGCGAAATCGAACCCGAAAGGGCAAAAGTGTGGACATAGCTTAACAGAGGAGCGAGCGTAGCGAGCCTAGGGGTGAAGCCCCTAGTTTTTACAGTTGGCTCTCTGTTTAACGACTTTCAAGGGTCCGGGAAAAATCGTAGAGATCGTCGTTAAACAGAATTTGTGAAAAAATAATATTTCCCTTCACATTTTACGGGCTTAGGACTGTCAATATATTTCTTAATATATTGGAGTGTTTAAAAATGTTATTTTTATCATCATTATTATTATATTCCCAAAAAGTTATTTTAAATTACATTGAAAAAAGAGTACAAACAATACAATAAATTAGGTTTTAAAAAAGTCAAAAAGTGTTGATTGCTTCATTTTTCGCCTTGTTTTCGTTATTCTCTTTTCCAGATTTTCTAAAATGTTAAATGTGTCATCTTCCATATTCGACATAATCGATGTAATATAGAGTTGGAGAACATCTAGAGCAGAAGTTGCATCTGTGTAAGACAGTGGCAGTGTCTCCTTCAACTTCACCTTCTTCGTCTGACACTGTGTTTTCATTTGCTATATCTTCATAAATTTGTTCTACATTTCTGTAATCTGTTGTTAAAACAGATTCATCCCAATTGTAGAAATCTTGAATTGAAACATCCTCATCTTCAACAAGACTTCTCCATTCTTCAGGGGTAATATCATCTTCGTTGATTTCTTCATACGTACTTTGCAGCTCCACTAAAATATCTTTGTGAATTCCAGCAACGCGAAAGCACTTTTTTATTGTGGATGAAGAAACTTCTTTCCATGCTGATGTTGTCATGGACATTGCTTCCAATATCGTAATTTTTCTAATTTTCATACTGACAGCCGAATTGTTTATTAATTTCCTAATTAAAGACTTTCAGTAGTTTGCTTTCACATTACGAATGATACCCAGGTCTAATGACTTCAACTTGCTAGTGCAATTAGCTGGTAAGAAATGAATAGTCAAATTTGTAAGTCCAGGGATATTTGGAGTATGTGCAGTGCAACTTTTTGATTAAAAGTAAAATTCTTCTCTTTTCTTGATACATTTTTGCATGAAATTTTCTAATCCAGTCAATAAAAAATTGTGATGTCATCCACACTTTATTAATATTCCGGTACTCACAAGGTTTCCTGGTGATATTCTTAAAACACTTTGGTTGCTTTGATTTGTCTATAAATAGTGGTGGAAATTTCTCAGATCCATCCGAATTAGTGCACAGTAAAACAGTCAATCGTTCCTTACTGTGTTTTCCATCAAAGCACTTTTCGCCCATATACGTTAAAATTTTTATTAGTCACCATATTGTAGAATAGGTCCGTCTCATCTGCATTGAATATGTTCTTCTCATATCCATCTAATATCCCCTTCAGCACTATTTTCCATTCTTCCACTATTTTTTCATCCACGGAGCCACTTTCGCCAAATATGCTTTTAAATGCAAGCTCATATCTTTCTTTAAACTTTGCTAGCCAACCACCCGTAGCCTGAAAATTTTGCATTCCAAACTTTTCTGCCAGAACTATAGCATTTTCTTTAAATATCACTCCAGAAATGGGAATGTTGGATGCTCTTGCTTCATGAAACCATTGCAGGACTGCCTTATCCAACTCTTCTGATCAGCCACATTAAATTTTCTGCCGTTTGGATATGGATCCCAAACCAAATTTTTGTGCTGCTTCAAGAATTTTCTCTATGCTTGCTAAAATACCTTTGAGATACTCGGGTAGCTGAAATTGTCTTGCGAACTGGACTTTTGTTATTCCAACACTTTCTTCTCTGTCTTCAATAATTTTCATCTTTTCATGTAGCGTAAGATACTTTCGCTTTGATGCCATTTTGCTCTGCTCACCTTGTATTCATACTGGAATGAGCTTCTATACACAACCATGAATTCTCTAAAGATGAACATCTGCTTCCCGGAAGGAGTGACAGAGGGCTGCTATTGGACAGTTCGTAAGTCACATGACAACAGATGGTAGGGATAATAGAGTGATTCAGCTCCCGCTCTAAGAGCTCCATGGAAGAATATTCGATCTTCCGAGAAAGAGTAATTCCCCCCCACCCCCGTTTTTTCCAAATGCAACAAGTCTATGGTTGCAACATTGCAAACATCAAGGAAATTCCAGGTTTGTTATTGAAACCAAACTTGTATTCCCCCACAGAAGGTTCCCCTCCTGCACATAAAATGTTGAAGAAAAAGTTTATCATGTAAAAAAAATTCGTCGTTAAACAGAAACAACGTCGTCTTTAAATAGAATTTTTTTACGTCCTAGGGGCCGGGACTGGGAAATATCGTCCTTAAACAGAGATCGTCGTTAAGTAGAGCGTCGTTAAACAGATAGCCAACTGTAATATAAAAGTTCATTTTATAAGGGAGATAAAATGCATTTTTGCTTTTCAGCTAAAATTGATCGTTTCACGTTTATTCGGTAGTTTAGCTTTTAAAAAATAAAATGATAAAATTGTTTATCTTTAATTGCTTTTGCTTTTACAGTTATTATATAAAATATCAATATTTTAAGAATTTATCTCAAAATACAACTCCAGATAAGTATAAGAAAAGGTTACTTTACTCTAACAGAGATCGGTTCATTTTGGAAATCCATTTACAGAGCTTTAATTTTAATTTAAAAGGCATACTTTGTTTTAAAAGACCTTAAAATATGATAACAAAAAATTTATATATAAATTTTTTTTAATGAAAACTAGTGATTTTTTAACACATATATTACCCTAGGTTTTGGGAGGTAAACTTGCGACGAAACGTTATGTCCTTGTTTTAAATAATATTTGAGTTTAGACGAAGGTAGCCCCGGATTTTCTTCCACATTGTTTCAAAGCTTAAATTTTTCCATTTAAAAACGCAATCAGAAAATTCTAACTTAAACATAGAATATTATTTTTAGAACATATTTTTTTATATTGACAGATTTTGTTTTCATCTAAAATATAAATTTTAGAAGGTATAGAGGAATTTCCAAGCAAACTTAAAAAAGGTGTTACATTCATTTTAAGTTACTCACTAGTTATTAATTAAAAGGAAAGTTTGAACAAGAAAAAGCATGAACAAGAACACATAAAAATGTTGGTGCAAAACAATTGAACTAACGAGCAAAAAACAATATAAAAGCAAAGTTCTCATATCTGTATTAATTGACATAAAAATAACTATATGGAATAAAAATAATTTATATTAAAAATAGCAACTAGCACACTAATAAAAGTTCAAAATTAAAAAAAAAGTTAAATAGTTCTCTTTAAAAAAATATTTTTAACTTTTACATTTAGACTAAAAGTATAAAAGACCCTTAGCTTTAAATGGCAAAAAACTGAACTATTTAAACAAACATAATGTACTTTTAATAACACTCGTATCTAATTCTAGATTATTATTATTTTTTTCTATTAGAGTCTTCTGTAACACAACACCCAACACGAGACTTTTCAGTCAAATGACAAATGACATTTCATCCCTTTTCATAATGAAAAGTTTAGAGACCCCAGCCCAGGTTTAGCTTTACTTAACCAAATTAAAATCAAGTACACTCATTAAAAAAATCAAACAAAAATAATAATGATGATAATAATAATAATAATAAAAACATTTTTCAAAGCAAATGAAGTTAATATTAAAATAAATTAAAACTAAACTCACCTTATAACTGTTAATATTGAAGACTTTAGATCTGGAAATTGCACAATAGAAAAGGTGTTTGTTTAAAATAGCAAGAAATGTTCATAGGTCCAGATGAAAAAACTAACTGAAATAGTAAGCTCACAATAACAATTTATGTTTTGTATACTGCAAAAGGTTGACAAAGCACTCAGCCAAAATGAGCTTGCAGATCACACTCTAACGGAAAAACAAGTCTCTTTTCGTATCAAAACCAAACACGTGGCCAAACCTTGAGGCTCCATCCGTCCTCTCCTTCCTTTTAATTCCCTCTCAACCGGGATTGGTACGCGGTCCCCTTAGATGTTCACTTTTGGGAACTCTGATTTGCCCGACTTATGGCTCCTCCCAGGGAAAAATTTAGAAGAAAAGAACCGACAAATATTTCGGTTCCCTTTGACAAAATTAACTGTCTCTTTTCTAAGACGACCCTTTCAGGTTGCAGACACTCTAGCGGTTTCCATATAATAGTCCATTTTTCTTGAAAGAAACACCTTGTACAGAAAGACACCCTAGTCCAGTGTTCACACAATGATTCTTTCACTTTGAAACAGTTTCTAAACCTGGAGGGTGCCATCGTTCGTTATACCACGCTCCTTTGACAATGGGACGGCAATTACTGGACAGATGACGATGGGTTGGGAGTTTAAAAACTATTAGTCTTCTTATCGGACTGCCCCTGGTCTGAAATCTGCTTTTGGAGGAAAAAGCGAGGGCTGTTTGCTCTTTGTCAAAAGTATCGAAAGATACAGCGGAAGTTGTCTTTAGTGAGGTTCAAGTCCGACTGCTTTCTGCAATCATAATCCCTTCAAATTGCAAGAATTCTTAACCTGCTTCTCGTTAACTCATAATGGATGCTTGGGAAAAGAATGAAAGAAAAAGAAGGAAAAAATAATTAGTCACTTGACGAAAAGGTTATTTCAAAATGCGTATATTTTCAAATAACATTTTTAGCGATACTAAGAATATATAAATAAATATGAAAAAGAAAAAAATGTAACTTTCTCGTTTTATATCGATAAAAATTTTATAATTTTGTTGTTACTTCTTCTAAATTTACGCCCTCTTAACGGCTGCTCCCTAGGCCATGGCCTAGGTTGGCCTTATGGGAAATGCGTCCCTGATTGTAAGGACAGTACTGTTGAATAAGTACTGTTCACTAAACCACGTATAGTAGCGTTAAATAACGTTGTACACATATACGATCTTACACGTGTTTAAAAAAATCTGAGTCGATGTGGTTTTTATACAGAATGTAATCTATCTGCATAGATTGTAAGAAAAATACTGTTTACTAAGTACTGTTCCCTAAAACGTTTAGTAGCGTTGAATAAATTTGTACAGCACCTGCAGAATTGGAATCGAGTTAGTGATTACGTCAGTGCTCAAATACTCGACAAGTTGAAACGCTTGACCAAGAATCAGGATGTCCACTTCCAGTGGATTCCCTCCCATGTTAGTGTCACAGGCAATGAAGTTACTGATAGCTTAGCTAAGAGGGCCTCCGTCGATACAGAGACAACTGACTATTCCATCAGATTCCTCGAGTTGTTCTCGGTGAGAAAAAATAGAGAAAGGCATGATTGGCTCACCCCTCCAGTCCATCACTGGTATGGCTGGAAGCGCCCGGGGGGGGGGGGGGGCTAGGGCCCTAGCTGCCCTAGAGTTTCTGGAAGACAGATCTGACTAAACGGCTGCCTCACGGCTTATCAGTGGCCATTTAAAATGTATGACATTTGAATATGGCAGCAGGGTCTTCCCAACTTGTATTAAGTGTAAGGAGAATCTGGCTTGTCATGAACATATCCTAAATTGTTTGGGCTTTGCGCTTGACGACCTCTTCTCGTGTCCACTTTTGGTGTTTGATTTTGCTAGGGTGCACGGACTCATGGATTTGATCTATCTGGTGCTAGATCGCGAAGGATTAGCAACAACAACAACAACAAATAAATTTGTGCATATATACGATGTTACACATGTTTTAAAAAATGTGAGTAGATGTGTTTTTTACATAGATTGTAATCTATTTACATAGTTTGTAAGGACAATACTGTTGACTAAGTACTGTTCACCAAAGCACGTTTAGTAGCGGGAAATAACTTTGCACACATATACCATCTTGCACGTGTTTAAAAAATGTGAGTAAATAAGCTTTTTACATAGACTGTAAGGACAATACTGATGACTAAGTATTGTTCCCTAAAGCACGTATAGTAGCGTCAAAAAACTTTGCACATGAATACTATCTTGCACGTGCTAAAAAAAATGCGAGTAGATGTGCTTTTTACAAAGATTGTAATCTATTTACATAGATTGTAAGGACAATACTGTTGACCAAGTACTGTTCACTATAGCACATATAGTAATGTTAAATAACTTTGTAGAGGTAACCCTCCTACTGCATGGCATCTTACAACACGGTTTCGCTCTAACACGATAGGATAAATTGCGGGAACCCTCGTATAACACTGCAGCCTGTAACATGGTTTCGCTCTAACACGATAAAAAGTTCGAAATTAGAAAAAAATTAGAATAAAAATGAACAATAAATTCAGTAGGCTGACGGTATAGCACGCGCTTCTCTCTATCAGTAATCAAAAGATGGGCTGAAAAATTTATCACCTCTGATATGACCTCAGTCTCGAATGGCAGAATATTCAATTCTAGAAAGTTTCCTGTCATGACGACAATCGAAAGGAATTTGTTACAGTCAGTTCACTCTAAAATATAAAAGAATGGGGGCACGTAGAATTCTTTACATAATTCATGTGAATAAGACAATTAAAAGGGCTGAAAAGAGCAATTTATATAATCTAACAATTGGGAGTCGTTGATAATCGATTTCGCGAAGTTTTTGGAAATAAAAATTTTTCCTTTGCTGGCGCCCCGCCAGCCGGTTTGTTAAGCGATTTGTACGCCTTTCGAATCGAATAACCATTTCATCGGCGTATCGATTATTATCATCTATTTAAAACCACTAATGGATGTTGGTAATTGGTGTATAGAGGTAATTCTAAATTACGGTCTCCTTTTATGTCTGAAATGCATTGTCTAGGAATGAGTTTTCCGGTATGATATTGTGTAACTTCCATTTCTATACCCCTTTAACGATGTTTTGCTGAAAATAACCTGATTTTAAATGTTTTCTGATAGAAATATTAGTGTATTGAGGAAGACATGTGATAAGATTGTATAAACAACTAACTCTCAAATTTAAATGCTAAGTAAAGTGCATGAAGTGGTCGGAACTCAACATTCAAGGCGCATTCAAATTCGCGAAAGTCAAGGATAAATAAATGAACAAAAGTGTTAGTTAAAATAATAAATGGTAATTAAAATAATTTTTTATTAATTGTTAATTTTGATTTGTTCATTAATTTTGTTCATTAATTTTTATAATAAATGTTAATTAAAATAATAAAAATAATAATGTTAAATTAAAAATTAACAATTAATAAACAATGTTAATCAAAATTATTGTTTGTTAATTGTTAATTTTAATTTCTCCATTAATTTTGTTCATTAATTGCTATAATAAATATTAATTAAAATAATTAAAACAATAATGTTAAATTAAAAATTAACAATTAATAAACAATGTTAATAAAAAATATTGTTTGCTAATTGTTAATTTTAATTTGTTCATTAATTTTGTTGATTAATTGCTGTAATAAATGTTAATTAAAATAATTAAAATAATAATGTTAAATTAAAATTAAAATTAATGAACAATGTTAATCAAAATAATTGCTTGTTAATTGTTAATTTTAATTTGTTCATTAATTTTGTTCATTAATTGCTATAGTAAAAATGTTAATTAAAATAATTAAAATAATAATGTTAAATTAAAATAAAAAATTAATAAACAATGTTAATCAAAATAATTGTTTATTAATTGTTAATTGTTAATTTGTCCATTAATTTTGTTCATTAATTGCTATAATAAATGTTAATTAAAATAATTAAAATAATAAATAATAAAATAAGTTAGTGAACAAAAGTGTTATTAAATTAAGTAAATCATGCGGATTTATATTTTTTAATAGATTAATGAAATTGTAATATTTGATAGTATTTTTTGTAAAATCTCAAAACAAGGACTAGGAGAATAACGTTTTATTTATTTCATTACCTGGGTGTTTGGTTTTACCTATTTATAAGCCCACGTGTGTAAAATCTATTTTTAAATACCATCTATATTTTCAGAAACATTTGAGTCTCGATATTTTAGAAGGAAAAAAACGATAAATATCGATATTTATTTAAAAATTTCGAAACAAAAAATTATCATTTGTTTGCATAATACTAGTGTTTGTTACTTATGCCCCCTGGAATTATGTATTCCAGACCAGGTCCATATAGGCTTCCTGGCTGAGGGGTACGGCTCAGGTTTATAATGGCTCCACAAGGGTCAGAGGTGTCACCTCAATTTTGACCGAGCACCCCCAGGGATGACATTTGGGGGATTGCACATTCCTCACCCACTGACCTCAAAGAAGGATTTTCCAGTCTAAGGATTTAATGTGCCCATATCCGATCTAGACACGAAGGTATTTAATGAAGCTTGTTGGGATTCGATCCGAGCACTCTCTCAGTACCAAAAGCCAACATGCTACCACTAGGCTACCTCTAGCCCTCGCAGGATACTGATAGCTATCAACGAGATAGATTGTTAAAGTAACCTGATATTAAATAATTACTACCTATGGAGAAATGTGTAGAAAAATGTGTCAGTAGATTTGGTGAATCGTGTCCGCCATATCCCGGAAGATGAGCATTAAATGTGATAATTAGCAGCATTGTATTACACTTTCAGCCGGCCATATTGATGGAGATAAACTCTAAATTAGTCTGAAATTAATGGCAGAGATTTACTACTGATTACTTTCATGCCTTTTATTGCAGTGCCTTTACTACAACTGAGTACAAAAGCGACACAAGTTTTCAAACTGAACTGACTGGACTTCACTGTAAAATTTACCCCAGAAGGTAAATATTTGATGGGAATGTCTCAGAGTAGAATCAACAGCTTTGTATTAAACTTTGAGCCAGCCGCGTTGATGAAGATGAACTCTAAATTAGTTTGACATTAATGGTGGTGTTTTGTCACTGATTACTTTCATGCTTTTTATTGCAATGCTTTTACTACAATTGGTCATAAAAGCAGCACAACTTTCCAATACTGGGTTGGCTGCCATCACTATGAAATTTTCCCTAAACGGTGAACATTTGATGGGAATGTCCCAGAAGATAATCAGAAGCTTTATATTACACTTTGACGAAGTTAGGGGGTTTTAACGCAAATAACGCAAGTTTCCTAAACTTAGGGGTCACGTTGATGAAGATGAACTCTAAATTAGTTTAAAATTAATGGTGGAGTTTTATTACTTATTACTTTAATGCTTTTTATTGCAATGCCATTACTATAGCTGATCATAAAATTGACACAAGTTTTCTGAACTGAACTGACTGGCTTCACCGTGAAATTTATCTTCTGAGACCTCATCAAATATTCAACTTCTACGATAATAAGCAGCTTTGTATTAAACTTTGAGAAAGATGTAATCTAAATTAGTTTGAAAATAATGGCAGTCTCTTGCTGATCACTATAATTTTTTGCTTTTTTTAACTGCCTTTACCGAATTTAAGCATAAAAGTAACGCAAATTTCCTAAACAGAACTGATTGGCTTCGCGGGGAAGTTTACCCTAGAAGATGAACATTTGATGAGGTCTCAGAAGGTAATCAGCAGCTTTGTATTAAACTTTGAGCCGGTCTTGTTGATAAAAATGAACTCTACTTCAGTTTGAAATTAATTTCAGAGTTTTATTACTGATCACTGTAACCTTTTTTAATTGCAAAGCCTTTACCATATTCAAACATAAAAGTGACACAAGTATCTTCACTGCACTGACTGGGCTTTTTCGTGAAATTTAATGCTTTCTAATTTCTTATCAAACACCTTAAACTTTAACAACACGGTATTTTGTTTTGAGTTTTTAATTAAAACCCATTTCAAACAAATGTACCTGCTACAAAGCTTGCATTCGCATTCTTAATCAATGGATAATTTACAGTAAAATCGTTCATACTCATCATTAGTCGCTAATCGCACAAGTACTGGCACTTTTATCTCAGAAATTGCCTCGTGGAGCATAAGGGGAAATTTATCGCCGTCTATATATTTTTCGAAATAGAAATAAAAATGGGGAATCATAAAGCCGTCGTGCCATAGATCTTCTCATATCAAAGAAATTTGCACCCATTCCACAGTCTAGGCCATTTTCACTATTGTGTACGATTCTGGGGCAGTCGCCATAAATGGAATGAAAAAGGACCATCGACCGAATGCCTGTTCTCAAAACCCAATGCTCCCTTCTGAAGAGCGAGAGGGGGGAGAAAGACCCCGATACGTCACACCGGGGTAGATTGATGATTCTTTTCGGCAAACGATTGATTCGTTCGATTAGATCCTAGGAACATTCCTTACGGTGACCTTCCTTGGAGTGGTCCACCTTCTATGCTTTTTTTGCTTCCCTTTCGTTTTCTTCTCAAGTGTGTTTCTGGCGATAGGCGGAAAAGGAAGTAAAAGGGTTCTATTCTCTTATCTCTACCCCATTTGTTTCTAGTAATTTATAAACCGATATTAAAGGCTTGCGTTATTTGTTTTATTGGAATGGCCTGAGTTATTTGCTCTAACCTCATAAAGGCTGCTTTGTTACAGCTTTTTTATGCTATGCCTTGTTTTATGCAGAGACATAACACACAAAATAACCTCTCTGCATAAAACAAGATACAAAAATAATTGTTATAAGTAGAGAATCAAATATTTCTCTACATAATTATTATAAGTAGAGAAATATTTGATCTAACGTCATAAAGGTTATTTTGTGAAAGTTTTAAAACTGAAATGTCATAAAGGCTATTGGGTGACAGTTTTTTTGTTATATCTTGTTTTATGTAGAGAAATGTCTCTGCATAAAATAAGACGTAACATAAAAAAATAATTGGTATATGTAGAGAATCACATATTTCTACATAATTGTTATATATAGAGAAATATTTGATCTAATGTCATAAAGGTTATTTTGTGACAGCTTTAAAACACAAACATTATAAAGGCTATTATGTGAACTTTTTAATGTTACGTCTTGTTTTATGAAGAGAAATATCTCTACATAAAACGAGACATAACACAAAAAAATTTTATATGTACAGATCAAATATTTCTCTACATAATTGTTATATGTAGAGAAATATTCGATCTAACATAATAAAGGATATTTTGCGACAGTTTTAAAAGAGAAACGACATAAAGGTTATTGTGTGGCAGTTACTTTATGTTATGTCATGTTTAATGTAGAGGAATGCCTGTACGTAAAGCAAGACATAACATAAAAACAATTGTTACATGTACAAATCAAATATTTCTCTACATAATTGTTAAAGAAATATTTTATCTAATATCATAAAGGATATTTTGTGACAGTTTTTTTTGGTGATATGTCTTGTTTTATGCGGAGAAATAGGTATAATTGGGGATAATTTCTGTCGTACGGGAAAAATAGGTTTAAAGTTAGAATAATTTTAAGTTAAAAAGTGAGTACTTTTTTAAATGGAAGACGAAACTATAAACTTCAACTGATGTAAGAAAAAAAATATTAGAAATGATTATAATATTGAAATACGTTACATTGCCAGCTTAGTAGATGTCATGTTCTACTTGCGGAATCCCATATAAATCCTAGGTGAAAAATATTTCCCTTTTATTGTCTTATATTGAATTTAAGAACCAAGAATTTTTATCAATGCGTTTACACAGATGGCTCGAAATTATTAACGATAATTCGTTAACGATGATAAAATTATTAACGACGTAACGAAATAGTTATTATAAGGGATAGAAACGATATAATAACGATTAGAAATGATACTTTATTACAGACTATTATTAACGATAAAATTATTAACGATGGGATAAATATTTAAAAATGATGCGTCTATAATTTGAAATGTATGCCATTATAGAAGCAATGAATACAGTATGACGAAGTAAAGATGCAGGAGAGACATAACATATATTGTAATGGAAACGTGCATATTTGGTAATATAAGGGGGACAGATACAGAAATATTACTAATGCAAAATTTCACCGGCTGTAGCAACAGTTGTCTGTGATCTGGTTTTGCTTGCTCGTTACATCTCCCCAAGGATATCGAAAAGCAACAAGGCTACCATCGCAATGAGTTGTATCTCTAGGAGAAATATTGGAACCGTGCCTGGTTTTCCTGTAAGACGAAATAGATATATTATTAGACGGAAGGCAGGTAGCAAAGTTTCCGTTAGCTATCAGTCAAACACATTTACAAGTTTCAAGTGTAAATAAGTAACGCTACTATGCAGTAAAATATTTAGTTAAGGCTATGCACCAATTTTGACGAAGAAGTGGCTCATATTACTTCAAAGAAAAAGTAAAAAAAATGCAATGGGATAACACGAGAGGCTTTTTGAAAGATAAAAAAAAATGCATCCTCTATAATTTTTAGGTAAATCATAATATTACCAGTAATCGTAGGTGGATTGCTTCGTCACCCCCTTCATTTAAAGATTTCGATACAGCCTGTTTAGTCGTGATATTATCATGGGCACGATTTCACCTAGTGATTAATCTCGTCGCAATTCGGTACCCAGGGGGCTCGGATCGAATTCAGACAAGCGCCACTGGAAGCCTTCGTGTCTAAGCCGGGTATGAGTAAAATTTAAATCATTAAAAACAATAATCAAAATTTTAATTATTGAATTCGTAGGCTGGAAAGTCCTTCCGCTTGGTAGTGGGGGTTGTAGGAGGTACGAGCCCATGAGATATCGCCCCTGGAGATACTCGGTCATAATTGTAGTGGCACCGGTATTAGTCGGACTCCGACCCTAGTTGTTCTCTGAAGTTGCGTGCAAAAAAACCGGAACCACATCACTTCACCCTGGAATCAGCTGTGGATCAAATTTGTCACCATGAAATACCGAAAGAAGTGTTGCAAAACCTTATGGATTCCATGCCTAAAGAGTGGCTACTGTGATCAAAGCCAGAGGCGGCCCAACAACATATTAAATTCTTTTCGGTTCAGTTGCACTCATTTATTATCTTTTCTGCTCAGAAAAACTTGAAATTGTTTATTTATTTCCTTTTATTCCGGGGAACCAAAATGGATTCCGATTTCTGATAACCTGTACATTTTTTGTATGCTATCTGTATATATATAAATGAATGTTTGTTTGTTTGTATTTTATGCGCTTCCGTACCGTTCATCCGATTGCGATGAAACTTGGTCAACTTATTGCTTGAACTTGCGCGAAGGTTATAGACTATTTTCATCCCTCTACAACTTTCCATTCCCGAATTATGTTAGAACAAGTTTGCGCGGTATCAACGGATATTTTTGTTCAAAGCCATTGTAACATTTCATTGTTGTCAATTAAATTATAACATTTCCGCAAAAATAAATAGACATGAATTAAAAACGTGATTTATTCATATATTGGGGCTGCAAGAGGGAATTTGATATATTATTTTCATATACGTGGCAACGCCGGAATATTTCTTTTTAAAAATGAAAATATAAGGATGGAAAGTCATTCATTTTCAATGAATGTGTTATCTATCCATTTCATGAATTGAAACTATCTCAAGCCACCTGTTTAAACTCAAATATACTGAAGGACACGTTCACTTAGCTAGAAACACGTGCGTTTAGCCTTGACGCGATGATTTATATAACTGAAGTGACATTGAAACATAGCAGATGATTTAGTTTTGAGAAAGAATTACAGTCATGAAATACGTGTATATTATAATTAAGAAAGTCTGAAAATGGCATTGAAATGTAGCAGACGATTTAGTTTTGAGAAATAATTCCGAGCATGAAATACGTGTATATATATATATTTTTTTTTTGGCTAATGTCCCTGGGGGATGACGACATTACACCCCAGTCCGGTGTACATATGAATTCAAGGAAGATAGAAACAGACAAATGACACAATCACAGAAGAATTTTTATTGACAAACGATGACACCTGCGATGGACGATGGTTTGCAGCTCCCCTTTCTAGACGGGGCTCCATTTGCAGGCGGAAGACTGACCGGTTCCCCAGAATACAGCCAAGTCTTATGCGGGAATCGAACCCGCACCCCGGCGTGGCCTTAACCACTTAGCCACTGGGCGACACGTGTATATACTTTTTCTATAATAATTATAATAATTTCTATAATAATTTCTATAATAATTTCTATAATAATTATATTAATATTTGCTGTGAATATTGAATGTGATCTCATTCCATTCATACATTATTGATACTTTTTCTAAAATAATAAATCCATTCAAACGTTATTGACTAGCTGTAAATTAATGCTTCAAAATGCCCCAAAAGAGGAGAGCAACTTTTAATCCTGCAAAAGTAAGGGCAAAATGTCAAAGATTGTTGAGAAATGAGTAATGTGATGAAAAAAAATAGAAGAGCGCGAAGCCAACAGAATTCGAAATGCAGTTAGACGAACACAAGAATCTGAAGAAAAACATTCCCAAGCGCGCGAAGCCAACAGAATTCAAAATGCAGTTAGACGCACACAAGAATCTGAATAAAAAACATCCCCATGAGCTCGAAGGCAACAGAATACGAATTGTAGTGATCTGAAGCAGTAAGACTGATGAAGAAACTTTTAACGTGTCGAACATACGATCGTCTTCAGGCTTCAACATCGAAAGGAGAGGAAAGCGATGAAAAATGACAGCACCGACAACAAACTAATGCTATTTGCTACCGCAAAAGAATTTTAGCGAAAACTTTAGAACTTCATAACATGAGGCTAATCATTGAAAAAAAAATTAACAGAAACTGAATCCCGAGTGACGCCGGGTAATACATCTAGTTTTTTTTTATAAAATTAAATAATTATTTTTGTTCAATAACTTAATCATCTTGTCTTTAAACTAATTTAGCATATTAACATTAAAAAATATCAGTAGCATTGAAAAAATATTATTTTTTTGGGCTTATTCTTGAAAAAATGTTAGATTTCTCAAGCTTGCAATACTTTCGGCCAGTACTGTACTAAGTAAATTTTTTCGAAATTAGACGTTTCTTATTGTATCCCTAAGCAGGATGATGGCCGAATGGTTACGACTTTGGCATTCGGTACCAAAGTCTGTGGGTTCGAATCCCAATCTTGGCATGGACGATTGTAACCATACGGAATCGGCTTTAATCAGTAGGTCCCGGTCTAATTAGCCCTCGTGTAGCAAAAATTGACGTAGCGCTCCAAACCCAAACTATATATCCATAAACCTAAACTTCTAGTAAGCAAATTTTTAAAAGAATACTATATTAAATGCTTGAACAAATATTAAAATGCTTCTGCAACTCAGATCATCATTTCTCTCACATCAGAAGTACCAAAAAATTCTTGGTGGTCGCGGAACTTCATTTTTTCTAAGCTTGTCATGTTGATATTAATAGGCACAGTATTGCCAATGAACTTTTTATATCTCCTTTTCTTTCTGGTGCTATTCGTTCTTTAAAAAAATCTTCCAATATCCTAAATTTTATGTAATATCACATTAGGTAAACATATTGAGAAAAAATAAAGTTAATTACAGAAAAAAATTAAATATTCAGTTTAAAAGTAATTTTCTTCGCTTCATGTCTTCCCTTCTTTAGCCTTTTGCCCAGTTTATCATTGATCCTTTCCCTGTTTCGTACAAGACGACGTAGTCTCTATACATAATTTTCCAGATTATTGTCTCTGTATTTTATCATTTTGACTTAGACGACCTTTCCCGATTGGTACCTGAATTCACTGATTAAACTTACTAGCATTGATTACATCCAGGATATGTTCGATACGTTCGCTGCAGCGTTACAGTTACGGAGAACTCTAAACGCTGACAGACAATTGATCAAACTCTTTTCTCTTTATAGTAATCAAGAAAAAATTACGGGGGATATCCTAAATAGAATTTTAGAGCGAGTGTTTTCTACTAGAATAACTGAAAAAAAAATTACTGAATCTTGGCTGATTATGATTACGAAAAAAATGTGAGTTCGAAAGTCTTCCCAAATGCTTCCGTACACCCTTAATTCTTTAATGCACAATTATTGTATTGATTTGGGTTAAAAAAAATTTTTCTTGTAGATAATCATAACTTATGTTTATTTAGACTCGTTTATGTTTAAAACAACAATATCTTAAAATTTCAACTATAATTTAAATTATCTCAATGTAAATAAAGAATTTGCGCATCACCGCCATGTTTTACAGCCTGCCATAATGATCTTTAATTATTGAATTTTAAGGCTGCTATGTACTAACCCAACTGGATTCTCTCACCTCAATGTTACCCTATGCAGATAATGTGTCTTCTACAGTGGAACCTAGATATATGGAAACTGAAGGGGAACGAGAAAACTTCGAATTCTCGAGGATTTTGATATACTGAGGTTCGATTTAACCCTCTAATGGTACGGTGGGGGTCGGATCCTACCCAGGAGTGTGTTTTTCCCCTCCCGTACCCTCCCCTCTCATTTCAAGAGATTGAGTTAACAAGAAACCCTATCAGACAGTCTTGCAAAGGGTATTGGAGCGTTTGCAGTTATAAGTTTGCAGTAAATACGAGTGTCTTTGTTAAAAAACGTTATTCATGATCACTAGTCAATTTTTTATTTCGATTTCGAAGGCCAAAAATGTTAGTATATATTATTTTTTCCTTTTTTGTGCTCGGAAATTTGGTTCAGTAACTTCTAAAACTAGGTACATGACTAAATTACATATTAGAGACCTAATACATACAACATTTTATGTAAATGCCAGAGAGATTTTCTTTGCTTAGCGAAATTACAATTCTTTGATCTTTTCTTCTACAAAAAGTTTTTATCTAATGTAAAATATTATCAATAAACGTTACTATACAACAAAAAGGCTTATTGTGTACTTATTTCTACCAAAAACCTCATCAAAAAAGACATCGGGTCGGATCCGACCCTACCGTACTATCTATTTCGTCTCAAAGCACTGTACCGTTAGATGGTTAATAATAATATGACAGTGTTAGGCAGGTTGAAGGAGAATGGAAAAACTTCGATTTATCAAGGAATTCGATTATATCGAGGTTCGATATATCAAGTTTCCACACTATTTACAGCTACATAAATGTTGACAATCCAATAAAAAGGATATTTTTAGATAGCCCGAACTTTTCTGCGCCTTGTAACAGATTCATTTTATAAATTTCGTCCACCAAAGGAATTTAGGAATGTTTTAAACACACTACCAGATTTTCTCCATTAATAATTTAAATTTTAAAATATTTACATTAAAAAAAACGAAATATACTCCAAGGTGTAAAACTTTTGTCGCTATTACGGAATTGCAATTTAAAAAAATATTTTAATCCAAGTCGGCAATCCATAGAAAAATTGTCTCCATAGGTTAATATTGAGGTGAGAGAATGCAATAGGGTTAGTGCACAGCAGCCTTAAGCAAACAAAACAAAAAAGATACCTGTGACCTAATTTCCTACAATAAAAGCGTATCCAATAAAAGCGTTCCTACAATAAAGTCGTATACATTTTTGATAAAAATTAAGCACCTCAGGAAACACAATTAAAAGTTTCCCCTTGTACTGAAATTGTCAGCTGCTGCTCTTCTTTAAATGGCTCTAATTTCCTTTCTAATGATCGTACAGAAAAATAAAAAATTAGATTTAGAAACAGAAATACACATTCTTTAAGAAAAAGCAATTAAAAAAATTTCTTCATCTTCCTCAAAATCGACGTTTTAAACATAGTCGAACCGCCAAACACCCAGACGCTTCGAACAATACCGCACTTGCTGATTTGATACGAGCAGAATTTTTGATCAATACATCACAAAAATATAAAGATACAGAAGACATGATTCAATGTAATTTTGTTCTTTCAATCTGAAATGCCGAGAGAGAGTAATAGGGAAAGACTTTTGTCGATAGCTGCATAAAGTGCAGTGCATTAGACAAATACACTTTCGACAAGTCGATGTATCATACTCCACCGTCAGTTAATTGATTACAGTTGTTTCGAAGCCTTGTTTGATCAGTTCCATTATCGGAGATACGAAAAAAAATGTGTGATCTCCAGGACAACCACAGAACATCTGTCACCGTATTTGAACTGTTAATAACTTGTCTGACACCATGTTCACTGGTAGTGACATGTAAAGGTTTCAGTGATGGTTTTCAAAAACCACATTATCTTAATAAATATGCTTATAAACTAGGCAGTTATTAATCTTCTGATCACATTAAGGGGTTTTGAGAACGTAATTTTTAAAAATATTACTCAGACTTTTTATCCCTGAAATGTATCCTTACATAAAGATCATGGAACATAAATTTACCTGCCCAATTTCAAATTAAAAAAAATTAATTCTAATATTAAAGCATGTTTAGCTTTTTGATATATCTGCAGAACCAAAACCGTGATTTTCAAAATTTTCTCCCCTTTTGTAGGCATTAAAGGCTTTTAAATTTGTCTGCATGATTTATAAAATTTTTATTCATAACAATTTTTATCACAAATTTTTATCAAAAGCATAAAAATCATCCGATTTCTTAGTAATTCAGTAATCAATTGAATATTTAAAAAAATGTTTGGAAAGCAAAATTAGAATTTTTAAAACATTTCTTTTTTATGTTCTATAAAAAAGAGGTTTCTTTAATGAAAACTGTGTTTTAAAGTTGAACGTTAGTTTAAATTTCTTGTCACATAAATATGACACACAAACATTTTTATTTGTATGTACTTTTGAAAGTTTTAATCCCAATTGGTCCTTAGGGGTGCTCGGTCTAAACTGATATGGCACTAGGGGGCAATGTTGGTTCACCTATACGCTGCCACCATCACAAGAATCCAACAATTTTCGCGGTGTTCAATGAGCGAATATCATAAGACAATGTCCTTGCCCCATTGGTAAAGTACAGTATATATATATATATATATATATATATATATATATATATATATATATATATATATATATATATATATATATATATATATGTATATATATATATACACACACAGATGGTTATCAAAATAATGGAAACACTCACTTACAAATATTAGCGGTGTTTATGAAAGTGCTTCATATTCCTTAAAAAATAAGTCTGGCCACCGGTATTTTTTTTATAGATTACAGTGTATATATATTATTCTACTGTCAGGTAATGGTAATGAAGTTATGATTTTTGTGGGATAGCTTAAAATGACAGACCTTGCAGAGAGGGCAAATTTTTGGAGCTTGTTTATTGAGTATCTGTTCCCACAACCCCCAGGGTTTTGGGTGTTTCCAGAGTTATGGTATCGAAAGTCATGTCGGCATACAGAGTTACGGAAAGACATCCTGTGTGAAACAGAAAAGTGTACGAAAGGAAAAGTTGAGCCAACTGCAGCCAATGTGACAGTACAACTCAATCCGCATCTGCTGGCTCTAGTATTAGTTACTACAGTCAAGAGGGAACTTGAGTAAACAAACTAACTTCGGCAGAGTAATAATGCCCATGCTACTTGTAACAGAAGGGAATGTAAAACGTCCTCTACAGTGGCACACGAGCTCAAATCCTGCTCAAGTTATATGCGAAAGAATGTCACTTGGTCAGGCGAAACATCTTTCACGTTGCTCCCCACAACAGGACGTCCATACGTCTGAAGATCACCTGCACAAACGTAAGATTCTGATTGTCTCTGTCAAAAATGCAGGTGGATCTGTCAGGGTTTAGGGAATTATTTCTTGGTTTTCTGAAGGTCCTTTTATAACTCTAAAACGAGGATAGTCTGAAAAGGACAATTACAAACTTTTATCCCTCCAATCGGGCAAACATTGTTTGCCCCATCTGCTGTGGACTGTGTTAGAAAATAGAGCCAGGAATTGATATCTATCACCACCATATCTACATGAACATTCATAATTTTTCTATACAGAATGGTATAATATTCCCTTAACCATTATTCATGATTTGTATAAATCTATCCCTACGCGAGTTCAGGCGGTGTATATATATATATATATATATATATATATATATATATATATATATATATATATATATATATATATATATATATATATATATATATATATATATATATATATATATATATATATATAATGAGATCGGGTACCTTACACGCATGATAAACTTCAACTAAAACTATGTAGAGGAGATGAGATGAAACACAAACATGTTGTAGTCGAAACATCGAGGGACGAGATGTAGACTATTTCAGGAGAGCCGTTGACATATCGGGTAGGTAAAACCACAGAGAGGAGAGGCATTGATGAACACACAGAATAGATATGATTTCACAGCACATTCTTTTATTTATTTCGGATAACGAAGACAGCACACCGCACAAGACGTTTTAGCAAAGAACTTGACAGCGGGTAACTTTACAACTGGACACATAGAATAGCAACGACACCAGGCCAGCTTCTGGGGCTTGTGAATACAGACTTTAGATTATGGTATAGGATTGGAAATAGTACTTGGACAGCATAGTAAGGAAGTAATGAAGCAGAGCGCGCGAAAATCCTCTGTTTCACCTTTTATACTGAGTAACTTCTGATTTTACCGCTAGGCTTAGAGTACTTTTAATTGGTTGACCCCGATCATGTAGTATACGAGTCGAAGGGGGATCGAGATCACGGAAGTCTAAAAATAACTTTCTGCGCGTGCATTGAATAGAATATTAGGTTATTTCGATTTCCGACTTCATTTTTGAAATAGGCTTGTGCTTTATTGAGGATAATTTAGGATACGGGTTAGATGTAGGACAATTAATATTAGTGGGGCGTTATTATTAATTACACAAACAAACACACATACACACATACACACACACACACACACACACACATATATATATATATATATATATATATTCCTATCTCGATAAATGCCACTGAACGTTCTTGTGTCTAAGACAAGTAACTGCATGCGGGAAACTCCTCGTAGTGTTTTGTAGGGTTGAGTGAAGGGTACGAGCCCACCAGATGTCGCCCCTTGGATGCTCGTTCAAATTTGTGGTGGCAACGAGCTAATAGTCAGCCACCGACGTAGAGGGTAGTGTTGCCTTTCTCGTCTGCTGCTCCCATAATAAAGTAGTCAACAAATACGCGGTGTGAGTTAATGACTTCAGAACAAAGTACCTGCTGATTTGGAAAGATAAAGTTGAAACTGAGAGTCAGATACATGGATGGGGAGATTTCCGGTTGGGATCTCTGCTTTTTTTATAGTTCTAAATTATGTATGTGTACACACACACACACACACACACACAAACAAACAAACACACACACACACACACACAAGCAACCAAACAAACACAAGCACACACACATACACACACACTTATATATGAGGAGGTGAAAGGCAACGTGGTGTAAGTCCAGAGAGTTTTACTGCAAAAACTACAAAAAATTCCACTTTAAATTGAACAAATTACAATTCATAATAATTTTTATAATAATGAAAATAATAATCGTTTTCAATTCCACTATAAATTGACCATGGAGATTACATTTTTGCCCTCAAATAAAAAAATTTGAAAATGTGACTTACACCTTGCCTTTCACCGTTTCATATACACTGAAGTGCCACTGAATTAGGGATAGCAAAGCCTATGCAAATTGTGTAGAGCTGCGCATCATGTATGCGCAAGTGAGGGTGCTGTGGTAACTGCATATATAGCGCGTACTGTGGTTGTTCTGAATTAGTTGTTGGAAATGCCAGTATGGGTAAACTGCCTGATTTAGACGCCTTCGATCGCGGACAAATCGTATGTGCGCGACGCATGGGCCATTCAATTTCCGAAATCGTCAGACAGCTAGGATTTTCAAGGTCGACAGTGTCAGTATACCAAGTACCGACAGTGAAGAGTATACCAAGAATACATGGATTGTGGAAAAAAACTAGCGATCGGGCAAACTGCAAAGGACAATTAGCCTTGACAGTGCGTGGTGAGAGACGGCTCAGGCGTATTGTACGTAGCCAGCGAAGCCAAACATTATCTCAAATTACCACCCAGTTTAATGACGGTGCCAGTCGTACAGTCAGTAAACGGACTGTGTAACGTTCGCTTCACCGTATGGGTTTCGGGAGCCGTCGACCTACGAGAGTACCATTGCTCTATACTCGCCATCGGGCTGCAAGTCTTGCCTGGGCAAGAGAGCACAGAGACTGGAGTGTAGAGGACTGGAAACGAGTAGCATGGAGTGATGAGTCTCGATTCCAACTACTTAACGCCGACGGGAGGCTGAGAATATGGCGTCAGGCTCATGGAGCCATGGATCCTGCATGCCTGGCTGGAACTATACAATTGCATGGTGGCTCAATCATGGTCTGGGGTGTTTTTTCGTGGCACAGTTTGGGATCTTTGGTGCGTGTACCAACCTCCCGCAATGTAATTCGGTACGTAGAGTTGCTGGGTGATCACCTCCATCCGTTTATGCTGTTCTGTTATCCGTACAGTAATGGAGTTTTCCAGCAAGAAAACTGTATGATGCATTGAGATAGAAATTCTCATTTAATTACATAAGTGCGTTGCCGATGAAGGTTTCCAATACCTAATTGGTATTATTCATGCTCTTAGTTGATATTTTGTTCATCACGCCTGTAATTTAAAACTTGCCAGTCACAAATTAGAAATCACTAGGCATAGAACTTGACATTTTTTTAGTAGCTATGTAAGCGAAATTTGAAAGCAATATTTACTTCATTTCCCAACTGTCTCGAAGGGAAAATCCTCCCTTTGAAACAATCAATCAAATCTCCTTCAAGAAACTGGAATTCACTTTTGCTATTCCATTAGAAACAAATTAGATTTGGAAACAGCATCCGCCCAGTCCAATTTAATAGCACGATAAGCGCGGGGGGGATTAAAACCTTTGAAATCCACTCAGGGTTCGCATTATAATCTCGTTGACTAGGGTCATTATTTCACTTCGGGCCATTTACTCTTATCATCGAAGATTTCAGTCTCCTGCTGGCCTCTAGATAAGCGGCCTAAGTTTAAGCCAAATCGATAAATCAATAATGCATCAATTCAGCACGAGGCCTTTCGATTAATCGATGTCGATATTTGTTAGATTGTGTACGCCGGTGAAAGAGGAGAATTTTTGGAACAGAAAACCATTGTTCGTAATAAGTGAATAAAACTTCTATCAGTGTGTTTATCTGTTCCCATGCTGTGTGATATAGAACGGTGCGTGTTTATTTATTTATTTATTTTTCCTTCTTTCAGCGGAGATAGAATTTAGTCTTTAAATTTTTCCTTTTGACTTTGCATATCTCGTGTGGCTACCATCTAAATATTTAAAAAAGGGGACAGATCTATAGAAATTCAGAATATTGCATAGCTTTATGTAACTAACAAAATTAATAATTAATAAACAATATTAAGATTAATAATTAATATATTAAATTATATCAAGATTAATAATTAAAAAACTGGGTTACAATCTGCCTCACGGATAATGTCGTAGGATATAGAACATATCGAAATAACTCACAAACAATGAAGATAGCAAAAAAAAATCTTTAAGGACAATGATAATCACACTTAAATTGTAGATAAATTGTAGATAAAAACTCTAATTAAGATTCTTAATAGTAAATATAGCAAAATTTATTATACAAGTTGTGTGTTTTGTTAGGGAAAATTTTGGCATAGCTTAGAGGTGTAAAAATGAGCACACCTGTCCTGAAAGCACGTAACCCGAGTACGACTTTCGAGTCAACGTAGCTTTTATACAGCGGAAAAATCTGAGACCATCATTAGTAGCAACCATCAAAAATTAATTTCTCGGGCTGGAAAGAGGTTCATACTTCCCATACCTGTGAGGTTCAATATGAATATCATGATAGTCGAGGAAGTATATATATATACATGCATACACCCCCCATATATATATATATATATATATATATATATATATACAGTGAAACTTTTCTAGGCGGCCACTTTTCTAAAAGGCCATATTTTGTTTAGACCCGATTACTGACTCCGTGGAGCCAATGTAATGGAAAGAACCTCTTTTCGATGGCCACCCTTCAAAACGACCGCTTCTTTTCGGAACCATTATTGGCCGCCATAGGGAAGTTTTCTAGAATATATATATATATATATATATATATATATATATATATATATATATATACACTGAAGTGCCACTGAATTAGGGATAGCAAAGCCTATGCAAATTGTGTAGCGCTGCGCATCATGTATGCGCAAGTGAGGGCGCTGTGGTAACTGCATATATAGCGCGTACTGTGGTTGTTCTGAATTAGTTGTTGGAATTGCCAGTATAGGTAAACTGCCTGATTTAGACGCCTTCGATCGAGGACAAATCGTAGGTGCGCGACGCATGGGCCATTCAATTTCCGAAATCGTCAGACAGCTAGGATTTTCAAGGTCGACAGTGTCAAGAGTATACCAAGAATACATGGATTGTGGAAAAAAAACTAGCGATCGGGCAAACTGCAAAGGACAATTAGCCTTGACAGTGCGTGGTAAGAGACGGCTCAGGCGTATTGTACGTAGCCAGCGAAGCCAAACATTATCTCAAATTACCACCCAGTTTAATGACGGTGCCAGTCGTACAGTCAGTAAATGGACTGTGCAACGCTCGCTTCACCGTATGGGTTTCGGGAGCCGTCGACCTACGAGAGTACCATTGCTCTATACTCGCCATCGGGCTGTACGTCTTGCCTGGGCAAGAGAGCACAGAGACTGGAGTGTAGAGGACTGGAAACGAGTAGCATGGAGTGATGAGTCTCGATTCCGACTACTTAACGCCGACGGGAGGCTGAGAATATGGCGTCAGGCTCATGAAGCCATGGATCCTGCATGCCTCGCTGGAACTGTACAAGGGCATGGTGGCTCAATCATGGTCTGGGGTGTTTTTTCGTGGCACAGTTTGGGATCTTTGGTGCGTGTACCAACCTCCCTCAACGCAATTCGGTACGTAGAGTTGCTGGGTGATCACCTTCATCCGTTTATGCTGTTCTGTTATCCGCACGGTAATGGAGTTTTCCAGCAAGACAACTGTACCTCTCACAAGTCCCGGTTGGCTAATGGCTGGTTGGATGAGCATTCCTCTGACTTCTCTGTCATGAATTGGCCACCTAGAAGCCCAGACTTAAATCCTATTGAGCATCTTTGGGATGTTTTGGAACAAGGCGTGAAAGGCCATCACACAGCACCAAAGAACCTTACTGAATTATGGACAGCTTTAGCCAATATTTGGCAAGCCATTCCCGTGGAACGTTTCCAGAAACTTGTTGAATCTATGCCTCGTCGTGTGGCAGCCGTTATCAAGGCCAGAGGAGGCCCAAATTGTTACTAGGTAGGTATCCCTAATTCAGTGGCACTTCAGTGTATATATAAATATATATATGACACGTTGGTTCCAGCATAACTTTTTCCGTAAATAATTATTCTAAATAGCAGTCAACAACATAGGCCTGTGGAAAAGAAAGACTATTAAGTTACATCTAAGAAATTTATTAACTAACATTAATTGAAAAATAATTCAATCCGTGCCAATTTTCATCTCTTAGTTTGCGACGCGACCCTCGTCCAGCGGCTGACAGCTCTAATCTCTATCTGCTAACTTATTTCTTTGTTTCAAACTCCCCAGAAAGCTTCTAGAATATTTTTATGACGTATGCACCGAAGCTTAGGCTAAGGCGGGGTTTTCTCCTGTCATTCAAGTTTGATTCTCCATGCGGGCTTTTCCCCTTTTTTGAACTGTGTTGCGTTTCTCGTAATATGAAAAAAGTGACGTTTGACGCCACAAATTAGATTTACTTTTAAGCCCCCTTTAAATTATTTTAACTGTTCTCCTCTCTCTAATTAATGCTGAACGAACGAACGAACACACACACAACACCAACACACACACACACACACACACACACACACACACACACACACACACACACATATATATATATATATATATATATAGTATATATATATATATAAGGTGAATGAAAAACACTAAATAGAAACGTTTGGTACTACCACTATCTTTATAATGATTTGAATTCACCTTTTTTCGAGAGAAAATTTTTCATCGGTTTAAATAGTTTCAGAATTTACTACTGTAAGTAGAAAATTATGAAAACACCTAAATGAAAGGAGAACAAAGGATCGTTGTATGAAAATATACAGCAAAACTTTTAAAACATGTCACATGTATGCTTTTAAGGTGAGAAGATCTTGAAATTACATTCCAATGCAAATAGATTAAAAGTTCAGATGATCGTCAAGGTACGCTTATGAAGTGAAGCAGGAAATGTATTTCGCAATGCGAATATCGCCCAAGGTTAGTATTATATTATTTATCTCTATGGTTAGTATTAAATTATTATAATAGCTCTGTGACATGTTTCAAGGATTTTTTTTTCATCCCAGACAACCTTAATGCACATAAGATGCTAATGTATCCATCGCATTGTCCTTTTTTTATATTCCCATGGAACATCATACAAATATTTTTGATGGGGAACTGGAGTCTTTATTGGTAATTTTGAAAGTGGTGGGTCTCTGGACACTGTAAAAAAATACATATATATATGCATATATTTATATGTGTGTGTGTCTGTGTGTGTGTGTGTATGTATGTACGAGGGCGAATCAGAAAGTCTTTGCCCCTATTTTTTATTAGCCAAAATAAAGTAACACAGGTAATTACAAATATACGTACTATTCTGCATACTTTACACTATTTTTCCACATACGTAGTTCCCACACCGGTCCAGATATTTGTCCCATCGCAGCACTAAATTTGAGATGCCCCTGTTGTAAAATTCGTCCGGCTGACTGTGGAACCACCGTCGGACTACCGTCTTGGCTTCATCGTTGCACGTGAATCGCTGTCCTGCCAGGAACTTCTTAAGTGGACTGAAAACATGGAAATCCCTAGGGGCGAAGTCTGGACTGCATGGTTGATGGTCCAGACTCTCCCAGTGAAATGACCGGAGCTTTTTGGCAGCTCTGATTGACATATGGGGCCTCGCATTGCCGTGGAGGATAACCACGTTGCTCACATCGAGAATCCCTCAGCGCTTTCGCCTGATGGCAGCCCGCAGACGTGGCAGTGTGGAACAATCTTGTTGATATTGATGGTTGTACCTTGTGGCATGAAATCCAGCAGGAGCGGTCCGCGGCAATCCCAGAAGACCGTTGACATCACTTTCCCAACAGACGGCAGTGAACGGAATTTTTTTGTCACAAGTTCCAGAGTCAACAGGACGATTTCTACAACAGGGGCATTTAAAATTTAGTGCTGTGATGGGACAAATGTCTGAACCGGTGTGGGGACTATATGGAAAGTGTAAGGTACGTATACTAGTGTAAGGTACGTAGACTAGTACTATATTTGTAATTACCTGCATGTACCTTATTTTGGCTAATAAAAAATAGGGGCAAAGACTTTCTGATTCGCCCTCGTATATGCATATGGTAGATTGGTTATGTTCTATTCTTGGTATATTTGAGAGATAATCTTTTCTAGCCAAATAATTTGAAATCTAAATTCAGACAGGTTCACTCACATGGAGCTGTGAAATACTCACAAGATCGCTACATAAGAAATGAAAGCCTACTTCGAAATCTTATATAGGGATACTTTATCATAAAAAAAACCTTGAAAAATATTTTTAACAATAAAACTTTTAATCCAAAATCGGGAAATGGATATGAATAAAGAGTTATGACTAAATATTTAATAAACGAGATCTGATTAAGTTTATAGTTAACGGATGGGATCATCTATGATTTTAATTCTGAATCCACGAAATCATTTTTAGAAAATTAACCTTTTTTATATTCTGGACTTTTATTCAGCTTAAACTGTCCATCAGTGATTCAGATAATCCCATTTTCTTATATCTGAAATCTTTTAAACTATTTCATTGTAAAAAATAAATTCGCAAAACATTTTTCCTAAACAAAAATAACTCCTGGCTCTTCAGAGGTTTCAATCACTGATTTTGTGGCTTCTTCACTACGCACATTTAAAAAAAAGAGAAAGATTTTAAATATGATACAACTTGAAAGTCAAACATGGTGGACGTAAAAAACAACCTTTTCAACATATGTTCACCCGTTAAAATTCAGGACTTAAGTGCGAAAAAATAAAAGTTCTACATGAAGTGAAAGGTTGAGTAATTTAATCAGTATCCCCTTTCGTTTATTTCAGCAGAGGAACTGGAACCGCTGCCTTCCTTGCCTGTAACAATAACGTGCTTTCAGCGGGATACCACATAAGTGTTGGAAAACATTTTACTCGAAATTAACGCTTTTTTACAGAACAAGTCGAATCCTTGTAAACACGAAATAAGGCGAAGAAGCCAGAAAACTGTCTGCGATCGAAGCAGAAAAGAAAGCTGCTTACTGGAATCAAATACTGGGATAATGCGAGCTGATCAGCACTTCTTTTTTGCGTGTTATTAAAGGTTTGTAAACATGAAAGGCAACCAACAACAAACATTAAGGCTGCTGTGTACTAACCCTATTGGATTCGCTCACCTCAATGTTAACCTATGGACAAAATGTGTCTACTACTTACAGCTCCATAAATGCTGATAATCCAATAAAAATAGTATTTTAAGATAGCCTGAACTTTTCTGCACCTTGCAGCAGGATTCATTCGATAAATTTCGCCCAACAAAGGAATTGATGAGCGTTTAAAACACACTAGACCAGATTTTCCCCTCCGAATAATTTAAATTTAAAAATATTATTTGCATTTTTTTTTATAAAAGCGAAAAATGCCCTAAGGTGTAAAATTTCTTTCTCAATTACGGAGTACAATTTAAAAAAAAATCCAAGTCGGCAATCATTGGAGAAATTTTCTACGTAGGTTATCATTGAGATGAGCGAATCCAATAGGGTCAGTACACAGCAGCCAAATTAGTATACATCTTATTAATTTTACATACGAAGGGCGCTCGAAAAGCAATGGATTTTGTGCTGATGTATGCAAAACGTTAGTGGTTAAAATAACACCAAATAGTTTCAACATGTAGCGAACGGCATATAGGCGGTATATGACGTGCTTGGTAAGCAGGCGTACGGTAGTACCATTTTCTTAAAAGCAGGTTTAAATGGGGACATTTTCCTTTAAGATATCGAGAATCTGAGAATGCAAGAACGATCTGCGACAAACTTTGCGTCGCATAATACACCAACATATGGATTTTAACCACCTTTTAACGTGTTCTTCTTTTCAAGACAAACACTTTTCAGCCGCAAATTTTTATAATAGGGCTCACCTCTACTGGGCTATCCGTGGGAAATTATGGTTATTAGACTTTCCCACAAAGTAGGGGAAAAAAGGAGAAAGAATACACCAATATTAACTTACGAAATCACGAGAAATCCCGGGAAAGAAAGTGGAAACATCGTGATTAGCCGTGTATAATTGTCAGAATAGATTTGGATTTGGTGGACGTCTTGAAGGTGCACCATGATCAGGGCGACTTTTCCCGTCTGCGAGATGGATTTCATAATCAGCACGATCGAGGCCTCATTTTGCGATTGTTTCACAAAAAAATATAACCATTGTTATTAGTCCTGCAACTACGGGAATCCCTAAATGTACTAGAATATGCTGGAGGATATTGTGTTTTGCATTAAAACCTCCACAGATCGTGCAACGCTAACCCGACAAGAAATAGTTGAATTGAGAATCGGCTCCCTCTGGCTGGCTGCTATCACTGAGTTATTGACATACTACCACTGATATCCGTCATGCGAGTTTGAAGTTTACTCTACTCATGAATTCCGTCAGTTGAGACTATTTTTTAATGTTAGCTATGAGCTGTTTGGGGGATAAAGCGATATCGGAAACAGGATTTCGTTGGAGTTTCTCGTGTCAGCTTTCTCGTAGAAATAAACAGTTAACTAGATCCATACTTTGTCGGGCTAAATGTATAATATATAACTTTTGCATACTCTGCATAGAGCATCTTTGAGTAGCTAAAGGGAAATCAAAAAACAGAGTATCTGCTCTGTGTTGTCTCATAAAAAGGTACATTTAATTAGTTCTCTTCTTTGTCGGGCTATGTGTAACACATATTACAATTCTATATTCCAACAGCAGGATTTAAAGATGGATATCCCCTTGAGGCAATACACTCCCTAATCACCCCAAAGTTATAAAGAAGTTTTATGTGTTCACCTTTCTTTACACTCAACAGGTAGATAGGCAAATACATCAGTAGCAGAGATATCAGATTTTATAATAACAGGCTTGTATTAAGTATATCTAAAAAAAAAAACCTTTTAAATTCAATTTATTAAAGGAATCGAATGTGTCTATATAATTTTCCTGTTTCACTGGAAAACATTTTTAAAAATCTATTTATTCCTGGTAATAGTAATGTTTTAATATTTACAAAAAAATCTTCCTTTGGTTGTAAGGGGAGTTAAAAAAATGTTTATTTAAAAAACGCCTACTCTTCCACAGCTTTTTCAAGAAAACATTTTTAGTTATCCGGGAAAACTTAATTAATCGTAACTGTAACCAATAGCTGCTGTTTGTAGGTGACGAAGAATCGATTTTTCTGAGAAAGGAGGAGTATATGTCCTTGAAAATTCTGGAATGGGAAAAGCTTTCCGCCCCCGCATAGTTCCGGTGCCCTGGGTTCGATGACGTCACACGAAAATCCGGGCTCCGATATTCGGGGCATCGTCCACCGATGCAGTCGATTGCTGCTCCAGAATGACGCCAGGTGTCACTGATGTCCAATGAATCGATTGCCGCCATCTTTTTTGGAGCCTGGAAACGAAATCGATGCTTTTGGCGGCGTAATTGGCGGTTTCTCTAGGCGAGCATCGGTCTCTTTTGTAAATATTTTGCAGCATAAGCGAGGATTTTAATGGAAATGACTTTGCGCTAAAATTAAATTTTTGCGTTTCATGCATTTATTTTTGTTATGCAATTGTTATTTTGCGTTTAAACTTTTTTTCCCTAGGTTGCTGGCTGTCTAATGTGATATTAAAATAAAGAAATGATCATCTTTTATGTTTTATTAAAACGAATTAGAAAATTCATATTAAAAATTAAAGCATTTTTAATAATTTACTTATAAAAATAAGCGATATATTTTGCCTCAGAATGTAATTTTTTTCCTGTTGGACACTGTTGTTAAAATACCTCTGCAGTCTTAAAATAAACTCGAAGTTCTTACTAGGTCAAACTTTGCATCATTAATTACGAATTTAATGGCTCAGCTAATGATTTTAATGGGAATAAGAGAAATATGCTGAAATTAAATTTTTACGGTCATGGTTTAACATTCGCAATGAAGTTATTGATTTAAAAATAAATGTCTTGTATTCAGGAATGATATACAAAAAAAAAGGAAAGAAAAAAGGGTAACGTAAAAAATGTATTAGTAATACTTCGTTTCGTTCTTCGCTAACTAATTACTGAGAATGATACATATATTTAGCTCAAGAATTTAAATGGTGTCTCGATTAAACGTCATTCTTTCGGTCGCCAACTGTACGTAGGTTATGAAGAATACATGCTAATTTCTATATTACTCCTTAACCTTTAGCTTACGGGGCCCATTTTTCCGATTCCCTCTTTAGGACGGGAAATTTCATAACCCCTTTGTAAGAACGGTCATTCAGGGATATATATATATTTATATATATATATATATATATATATATATACAGGGTTTGTATAAAAAGTATCGGGAAAAGTTTCGGAAAAATAAATTTATTTGAGATTTTGCTACAATTCCTCAAAAATTCTTCAAAGTACTTCCCTTGCGCGTCGACACACTTTTGCCAGCGGTTTTTCCACGACTCGAAGGCCCCCCTGGTAGGCGAATTTCGGAACGTCCTTAAGGGTACGCGTGCAAACTTCTTTGACGGCACTTAGGGTCCCATGGTGATGTCCGTTGAGGGAGGATTTCACCTTTGTGAATAGGAAGTAGTCTGCTGTTGCCAAGTCGGGACTGTAAGGGGGTTGGGAAATCGTTGCGATGTTGTTTATCGTCAGGTACTCGGTGACCTTGGAGCATGGCTGGGTGCACTGGGACGAGTTTAGTGCAGATCTTTCGCATCGCCAAATTTTCAGTGATAATGCTGTGACCTGTCATCTTATCAATGACAATTTTATCTGTGACCATACGCACACTTAACCGATGGTCTGAATTCAGCACTTGTTGCACGTTGTCGTTGGTTCTTGAGGTCGACTGCCGTCCAGAGCGGGGCTATTTCTCCACACTCTCTCGGCCATCTTTGAAGAGCTTGTGCCACTTAAATTCTTCAGTTTGTGATATGCTTTCATCCTTGTACACTTGGCGAATCATGACCAACGTCTCCGTACCCGATTTCCCCAGTCCAACACAAAATTTGATGGCTTACCACTGTTCAATCGTTCGCTGCATTTTGCGCTTGCACCGAGTCACTCGACAGGGGTCCACTAAAAACACGATCTAGCCTGAACGAACGCTCGCAGGCGACTGGTGCTTGGTGCGTCTTGTAGGCCCCATCCCCCACCACCGAGCGTGCACGGTACGAGCGCGCTCCGACGTGCAGTCACGTCAGGAAAAAATTGTTTCCGATACTTTTTATACAAACCCTGCATATATATATATATATATATATATATATATATATATATATATATATATATATATATATATATATATATATATATATACATATATACATATATACGTATATATACATATACAGGGTGTAACGAAACTCTTGGGCAAAACTGTAAGGGGTGATAGTACGCATCAAGACAAACAATATTATATAGGAAACTTAGGGTCCCAAACGTCTTCCTAAGGAGATAGACGCCATTAAAGTTTAGGGTCCGATATTTCAAATGATCATAAAAAACGGGAAAATTTGTCGATTCGTTTGCTGTTTTCGCTTAAATTATTCTTTATGTCAAGATTTTCTGGAAAATAAATTTTAAAGATAAAGTTAAAAAAATGCCGATAGAGGGCGCTTTAGTATTTGGAGTAACAAACATCTATTTTTTACTGTTATTTTTTGTATCAGATTAAAGGCTTTCAAAAGCTTAGACTTAAACTTAAATTTTGAGCTCAAAATCTGAATCGTTGGGGGTGGTTATGTCGCGAAAACTCAACAGTGTTCAGAAGGTGAAATTTGAACCCCCCCTCCTCCCCTGTACGCAGTTCAGTTATTCACGATTTTGGATGCTCGGTCGTAGACCAGGAAGCAACTATTACCCACTAAACGTAAAATAAACGAGAGAGGGATGACAAAAATGTGTGGGCCGGAATTATCCACGATCATTTGACCGGTCATATCTTCTGCCAAGGCGCCTGGATGGCGGAACGTATCTGGTATTCCTACAAGAGGTGCTTCCACTTAAGCTGCAAAGTGTTCCAGCCAACATAAAGACTCGTATGTGGTTCCAACATGATGGAGCGCCTGCACATTTCAGCGCAAATGTGAGAAGTGCATTGGATACAGCATATCCAGGGCGATGGATTGGACGGGGTGGTCCGGTAAATTGGCCGGCACGCTCGCCTGACCTCTCCTGTCTAGACTTCTTCCTCTGGGGCCATATGAAGAGTCTTGTTTACGCAAGCCCTGTCGACTCCAACGAGGTTGCGAGAAATGCCGTCGTAGCAGGCGATATCCGGGAGATGCCCGAGGTATTTGCTAATGTTCGAAATTCCCTCCGCCGGCGGTGTGAGGCCTGCATCCTTGCTGGTGGGCGCTCTTTCGAGCAGTTTTTGTGATTCCACAAGAAAATCATGCGTGTACCATTTTCTACGTGTCATCATTCATTCAACCTTCATTAATGCGCACGACGTGCGTACATCAAATTGTATTTTTTTATTTCGAGAGGAGAAATTGCCCATGTCTAGTATTATGAATAAATTTTTTAATTTTGTCATCCCTCTCTAGTTTATTTTACGTCTAGGAGGTAGTAGTTGCTGCCTGGTCTACGACAGAAAGTCCTACGACACCAAGATCGGGAATAACTGAACTCTGTTCAGGAGGGAGGGAGTTTCAAATTTCAACTCCTGAACACAATTCCGTTTGCGCTACTTAACCACCCCCAACGAATCAGATTTTGAGCTCAAAATTTAAGTTTAAGGCTAAGCTTTTGAAAGCATTTAATGTGATAAAAAAAAAATAACGGTAAAAAATAGTTGTTAAATACTCCAAAGTCTAAAGCGCCCTCTATCGACATTTTTTTAAACTTTATCTTTACATTTATTTTTCAAGAAAAAAACTGACAAAAAGAATAATTTTAGCTAATACCGCTAACGAATTGACCCATTTTTCCGTTTTTTATAATCATTTGAAATTTCGGACCCTAAACTTTAATTTCGTCTATCTCCTTTGGAAGACGTTTGGGACCCTAAGTTTCTTATATAATATTGTTTGTCTTGATGTGTACTATTACCCCTTAAAGTTTTGCCCAAGAGTTTCGTTACACCCTGTATATATATACACTGCTCAAAAAAATTAGAGGAGCAAGCAAAGAAGTTAAGAAAACCGTGCGAGACAGCCACGTATTGGCATAAAATGGATAGTACACGCGTATCAATGCACAATACAGAAAAAAAAGACGTAAAAAAATTTGTAATTAAGCTTTAATTCTTTGAAAATATGGAAAAACATGAAAAGATGATTTAGGGCAACAATTTGGTTACATGTAAACGATAAAAAAAAGTATTGTTTAGAAATGATGCAAGATTTTTAATATGGCGTGTGGTCTCCTCGAACAGCTAAGATTGCTGCACACCTGTTTTCCATGGATGCGATGATGTTATTGATAAGACTTTGGGGAATACTGTTCCACTCCTCAAGAAGTGCAATATCCAAGTCTCGGAGAGTAAAAGGAGGCCTTGGTCTCGCAGCAATGCGTCGTCCGAGCATATCCCAAACAGGCTCGATTGGATTCAGGTCAGGAGAGCACGCTGGCCATTCCATACGCTGCATTGTTTCAGCTTCAAGCATGTTCTCCACAAGACGAGCTGTATGGGGTCTGACATTATCATGCTGGAAAACAAAGGAATCTCCAATAGCTGCAGCGTAAGGTATGACATGAGGTCTCAGTATCTCGTCTGCATACCTTCGGGCCGTTAAAGTACCATTCCGAATGATATGCAGGTCCGTACGTCCACCTATGCTGATTCCACCCCATACCATAAAACCAGCTCGTCTGTATTGTGACCTTTCACGAACGAATGTGGGGTTATTTTGAGTGCCTCTTTCCCTCCATACCAAAACACGTCGGGTGTCACACTCCAGACTGAATCGGGACTCGTCTGTAAACAGCACTTGGCTCCAATCATGTTGCTCCCAATCTTGATGTTCAGCAGCCCATATTCTTCGGGCCACACGGTGGCGTGAGGTCAACGGAATGCAGACCATTGGCCTATGTGCATAGAGACCTCCCTGATGACGTACTGTTTGGCTGGACACCCTCCATCCTGTTGCCAAGAGCAACTGTCTTTGAAGCTGAGTAGCGTGGTCTGTTCTGTTTCGACTAGCTGTTAACAGTATATAACGGTCATCAGTTGCTGTAGTGGCGCGTGGCCGACCTTTCCCTGGTCGACGTCTAACATTCCCTGTTTCTTGGAATCGATTCCACAGCCTTGCAACGACACTTCTGGCGGCTCCAACAGCGTCCGTGACACTACGTTTTGTTTGCCCGGATTCAAGTCTGCCTATAATACGCCATGCCATGGATTCCGGTAAATCACCTTGTTGAGACATTTTCAAGTCACCTTTTCTCAAAAAGAATAACTGAGCAATCGAATTTCACAGTTAAGGCAGTGAAACAGACGTTTCTGCAACATCCCGATTTCCACCCTTATGTTCTTTTTCTGGCTTTTGTCGTCATGAACTTTGATTTCCATATGACGTTTTCTTCCTCTGTTTCCTGCTAGGCTTTAAATTACGGATGATTTATTTTATGTTACTTATCGGTGTAAGTATTTGCGTAATTTCGTTAAAACCATGTGCTCCCCTAATTGTTTTGAGCAGTATATATATATATATATATATATATATATATATATATATATATATATATATATATATATATATATATATATATATATATATATATATATATATATATATATATATATACATATATACATATATACATATATACACATACATATATATATATATATATATATATATATATATATATATGTGTGTGTGTGACATCACGACCGGCGAGTACGAGGGAAGGGAGGAGCAAAGCAGACAGTCGGCCGTGTGTCACATCGAAAGTTGTTTCCATAATTAGTCCACAAAATTCACTTGCCGCGCTGGAAGTCGTGGCGAACGGCGCCTCGAAGACCTTTGCATGAAATTGGCCCCTCAAGCCCCAATCACACAGGAGCACACCGCAATTCTCAACAAAATTTTATTTCTGTTAAATTGCTACATCTTTATGTGACGGTGATAATCCAGAAAGTGTACATGTAGCTGACCACAGGCCCTTATATAACTTCATAGACGGTTTGTCATGTGGCACTGCAAAAGTGAAATGATTGTCTGAGCCTGGTTCTCCGGGCTTGAAAAACTTATATAACGAAGAGTGATTACCCCAAATTTACAGGAATCGTATAGTCTATGCCGAAATCAACTCCTTTGTTCTTAAAATGAAAGCTAACAACGCAATTAATCTACGCACAAGGAAATTTAAAAAGAAATCAGAATTTTGAAAGGGTTTTGGGGTTTTATATGTTATATATATATATATATATATATATATATATATATATATATATATATATATATATATATATATTCATTCTTGGGCTTGTATTGGGATACATGCTATCCTACCCCGTAAGGAAAAGGTTCATGAAAGTTTTTTATTTTAGAATTTAACTAAATGTTTCAATCTAAGTCCTAATTCAAGAATCCTAATAAGTTATTCCGCATTGTTTGTTGGACTGACTTCTCTGCGGTCATTAAGGTATGCTTTTGATGGTAAGATATTTGGTTGAATTATTTCTTTTCTGATCCATCAAACGTTTTATTTCTCCCTTTACGCTGGTTTGTGTACTAACCCTTTTGGATTCGCTCAACTCAATGTCAACCAATGGAGAAAATGTGTCCAAGGATTTCCGACTTGGATTGAAAGATAATTTTTTTTAAATTATACTCCGTAATAAAGAAAGAAATTTTACACATTGGGGGAATTTTTAATTTTTTTTAAAATGCAAATAATTTTTTTAAATTTATATTATTCGTGGGGAAAAAATCTGTTATAGTGTGTTTTAAACGCTTGTAAATTCCTTTAGTGGGCGAACTTTATAAAATGAATCAATTCTATTGCAAGGTGAAGAAGTTCAGGCTATCTGAAAATACCACTTTTATTGGATTATCAGCATTTATGAAGCTGTAAATGCTAGACAAATTTTCTCCATAGGTTAAAATTGAGGTGAGCGAATCCAATAGGGTTAGTACACAGCAGTTTTAAAGAGATACACCTCGCCGTGTGCGTTTTTTTTTTTAAATAAAGCTTTCTTCTTAAACGAAAACTGAATCTTTCAGCTTACGAATGGAAGCAATGAAAGTTGAAGTGAACCAGACAATTTTACTCTTAACTTTATGAGGAATAAACTGAAGAATAAGAATAAAAATATCCATATTAGTGTTAGCTATATATTACTAGAGAACAATACAAATTTCACCAACACGAAAATTTTCAAAAAATAACTTCAAAAAGTAAAAGTTAATTTTAGGAATGTCATTATTGGGAACATATTAAAGGGGTTTAGAATAAAGTTTTCGAGGAAATTGATTATATTTATGTAATTTTAAAGGGACATAAAGTGTATCTAAAAATCAGTGCAGTCCAGGCTATTAAAGGCAGATAGATAGTATAATCAAATATAATTTATATCAATTCCAAGCTTTTAAGGGGCCCTACACCCCATATAAAAAAACCATACGTTTAAGTCAAGAGGTATGTTTAAGAGGAATATTAATGATATGTTAAAGAAGATTTAATACCTTTAATTTAAAAATAAAAGGAGAAATTTGCAATTCATTACTAAATTGTAATAAACTATCAATTTTCAAATATGGTCTTAATCTCTTGATACGGAAAGACTTTTATGAATTTTAATATAAGATATTCTCTGTGCGCTGCTCAGAACTTGATGATAACTGACTTTATTTTTATATGCTGAATTTATATATTTAAAGTTTAAAACTTTCTACTTGAAATATGTCATCGTGAAATCCACCTCGGCCCCTTCCGCTAGTGCGTATCGGCCATGAAAAACCTGAAGACTAGACTTTGCGTAGCAAAACCTGCAAACTCAGCCGATGGTTGATTTCTCCTATTCGGTTTATGTTTCATATGGGCCTGGACGCCGGACGGACAGTACAGATCTACCGACCAATTTGGGCAACCCGGAGGCCCCTCTTGAAATAGGTAGAATGTTCGGGGAAGGAGACGCGACTAGTAAAATTGACCCCATGGATTTTCATTAGTAGTATAATACTTTGAGTTGCACAGTGTATGCAAAAGGATAAAAACACACATAAAAAATACATTATATTTATGAAATATCAAACACGTACAATGCCGTTACTCACCATAGAACAACAGGAAGACGACGAGAGAACCAAAGCATTGAAACGTAGTTATATATATACAGAGGCTGTTCGCACATTTTTTAGACGATTTTGGTAAGCGGTAATAAAAAATCGTTTTATGCAAAAGAAATAATTGCAATTGTACTATGTTTTTAAAAGTGAAATTAACGTCTGCGGCTTGAAAGTTTTGTTTTTATTCAAAATGGCGTTTTTAACAAAGCAGTGGTTCGAAGGCTACATTTATGCTCTTTCCGAAGAGAAATATGCATACTCCGTTATCCAAAAACGATGTGAGAGTCATGGTTTTATGATATCTAAAGCGTCGATAGGTAATATCGTCAACAAGAAAGGGAAAAAAACGTCAAATTGGAGCCTCAAGTGGGACAAAAATTCCAAACAAGTATCCAAGGAAAAAACGGACATCTTCGACTATTGAAAAGGTACGTTATTTAATGTTAAAAGAAAATCCCCCTAGTCAAAGGACAGTTGCAAAATCATCAAAATGCTCGGTGTCCACTGTAAACAAAATGATAAACGTTGATTTAAATCTTTAGAAAGCTAAAAACGCAATGTGCATCGTCTTCTTCCAAATCATATCGCTGAACGCAGGACACGCTGCAGAATTCTATATGAGAAACACTTATCCAAAGAAAAATGGAAAACAATTGTCACAGTAGATGAATCATGGGTGTATTTAAATGATTGCAACAAAAAAAGAGCCATTTATTATCATAAAAGGGGAGAAAAAAATTTAAGTACATGGTTCAAAGAATCGAAAGAAAGTTTTTCTAAGGGATTCATGATTGTTGCTGGTTTTTCTTATAATGGCAAGTTAAAAATAAAGAGAGTGGAAAAAAATGTCAAGATTAACTCCAAATACTATCAGGAACATATTTTATCGCCAATGTTTCTGAATGAAATACCATCGCTTTACCCACAGTGCCATCAATCTGTGAGACTCCATCAGGACAAAGCTAGCAGTCACACATCAAAATCTACTGTAAATTTCCTAAAAGAAATGGAACAAAAAACTGGTATCAAGGCCATACCCTTCACTGATATCCCTACCAAATCTCCTGATGTATCACCTATGGATTTTTGTGCTTTCGGACTTTTAAAATCTGCATTATCGAAACGTCGTCCCAAAACCCTGACAGGACTCTAGAAAGCTGTTCAGGATAGAATACCTCTTCTGACACTTCAAAAGGCATTATTATCCTGGAAATTGCGGTATCGAAAAATAGTTCAGAATAAGGGATGTCAAATAGAACATTTAAAACACAAGAATTTTATGTAATTTAGCTTTGTGAATATAATATACATCGTCTAAAAAATGTGTGAACAGCCTCTGTATTTATATATATAATATTAAAAAGCTAGTAATTTCTTAATTCAATACTCTTAACATTTAAAAAGTACTAATTCTTCAATTTAGTAATCAAAATTGCATACCCCTATTTAATCTCTTAAATTATTTAATTCCCTTAGGGCATTCGTGTTAAATTCCAAAAAATAATTCCAAATTCCAGTATTGTCGTCCCAGTAAAACTTTATATAAAAACCTCATAGTAATAGCCTTTGTAAAACCCCAGGCGATATTATTAAAGATGGCTGACTTTTTAACAAAATTAAAAGATGCGCGGCGTGGGTGTCTATTTAGATCAGTTTTGCACATAAACAATAACTTTAAACCAATCAACTATTAAATCGCGCCCTTTTGCCACGAGATGGAATGAAGTTTATATAAGTTCAAGCATACCTCGAAGAGCAAGTTTTTGGGGTGGCGCTGTTGCCTAGTAAACCGCCGTCATCGATGTCAATAAATGGATAAATAAACGTATGTGTTAAATGAAGAGAATCGTCTTTCTGATTACGACTACAAGTTTTTGAGGTGTGACATGCCGACTCCGGTCTCCGTTATCATGGGACTGGGTCGGTATGTTATATATATATATATATATATATATATATATATATATACACACACACACAGCTTAACACAGATATAAACACAGTTAAAGGATAGGAAATTTGCATAAACATCCATTTCATATGAACGAAATTTTAACAATTTTCATTTAGGAGTTCTAAGAAATGACTTTACCGTCGATGTAGTAGAATGTCAGAAATCTTATTCAAAAGTTGATAGCCGCACATTTGTCAGAGAGAATGTTGAGTTTCCACAATGTGCAACATTTAGCAATAAAATCAAACCCTTTCTGTAAACACAATTTAGTCAACAAGCGACGCTATCGGGTATAAAGAAATGAGCGTAAATAATTCAAAAACTTCACTTGGGAGAACTTCAAGAATATCCTGCGTTTAGACCATGGATGCTGAAAACTGCGGCCCGCCAAGATTTTATGAGCAGCCCGAGATACACTCATTATCAGGCAGTGGCTTTTGTAAACATAATTTTGGAAATTGGAGCCAGAAAAATTCAAAAATGTACAAAAATGTGCCACCTGTTGCTTGAGATGTTCGCATACATGTATGTTTTAGAATTATCCTGTTTCAAAATGAAATATGCGAAGAGTGTGTATAGAAATCGTCTTACTGATTCCCACCTTAAAGACGTATTGAGAGTAAGCTGTAGCACACACACACACACACACACCCACACACATATATAAATATATCTATCTATATATATATATATATATATATATATATATATATATATATATATACACATATATATATATATGTATATTTTATATATATATATATATATATATATATATATATATATATATATATACGAGGGTCATTCTAAAAGTAAAGAACGTTTGTTTCTCTAGTCATTTTTATTCAAGATAATGAAAAAAAACTTATTGTACAACACATTTTGATATGTTACCTATTTTTCTACGTTGTTGCCGTTCAAATTGAACCATTTGTCAAAGCGCTGTACCAGCTTTCCTATGCCTTCTGCATACTCACTTGCCGCCGAGTTTTTGAACCAGTCACTAACTTCCTCTTTCAGTTCGTCATCATTTCTATAGTGGTTTCCGCCCAAAAAATCATTCAATTTGGTAAAAAAGAAAGTAATCACTGGGGGCCAAGTCAGGGCTTAAGGTGGGATGTTCAAAAACTTCCCAGTTAAATTGCTGAAGCAAATTCCTTCATCAACGCAGCTTCATGCGGACGAGAGAAGAAACACAAGGCCGCTGGACAACAATCCACGCCGTTTGTTTTGAATGGCACGGCGTAGTCGGTGAAGGCAGTAGGCTGCTGCATTTAAAAATAATGCACCATTTTCGAACTGAAGCGTCATTCATGACATTTTCCATGAGCTTCAGTTATCTGTCTGTAAATTTCAATAGGGTGAACGTGTTTTTGCATTCAGGAAGCGTATTACGCTACGAACCTCACACTTGGCGGGATCCTTAATTTTGTCACACATTTTAAAATCGCATAAATAAACAATAAATGACCGCAGCTGCTCGCTGTTAGCGTCAAACTGGAGGGAAAGATTTGGTAAGTAAATTTCACGGCAGCGGGTGGTGGTGGGAGAATTACGCTACTCGTAAGATCAAAACGTTCTTTACTTTTAGAATGATATATGGAAAATGTATATATGGAAAATGTTACAAGACTTCTTGAAATGTAGGAAGAAATAAAACTGATGGTGCGATTTTCAGCCCGTCACTGTTAAACCTTTTAAAAAATATAAGATAGAAGTGTCTTAATTTATATTTGTGTGATATGACATCGTAGCTATGGAGGACCAATGCAATAAGATAAGGCTTGAATTATGTAAAAACTTTACGTATGCCAGGGAACTGTCCGGTAGGAGATAACATGGAAACGAGTTAAGTGAAAAATATTTCAGATGAACAAATAAACTGCCGTATTCCTAACTTAATTGTAAATTCAAAGCATAAATTAGACATGAAACACATTACTTTCTTTTCTAAATGCAAAATTTACTTTTAATTTTTTGACTAAGCTTTTTTTTCTCTTCGAGAAAGATAATCCTAACGAAATATAATGCATTTAAGAGAAAGATAATATTAATAAATTCAAATTCAAATTTCTTTCGCTTTTCAGTTTAAGGAATAAAATTTTTTCGAAAAACTAGCATCGTAGCCTCACGCAACATCCGCGGACACAGATAAGGAATACTTTTGAAAATCTTATATAGTTAACAAAAGGGTAGAATTTAAGTTCATTGATGACTCGATTGACGAAGCTAATTCGTTCCGGAATCACATTCGTTAGCCGAAACGTGATTTTCCTAAGTAAAAAGAACACTATAAAAGGGCAAAAACTCACTAAAGGATGAAATGAATAACTACCCAATTGGATGAAGGAGAATGGAAAGTAGAATGAAAAACTGACGATAGTAGTAAAAAGAACACAATAAAACGGCAAAAATTCATTAAAGACTAAAATGAACAGCTACCCAGTTGGATGAAGGAGAATGGAAAGTAGAATGAAAAACTGAAAAATGGAAAGTAGAATGAAAAACTGATGATAGTAGTAAAAAGAACACTATAAAAGGGCAAAAACTCACTAAAGGCTGAAATAAACAGCTACCCAAATGGATGGTGTTGCAATTTCTGTTTTGATCTACTAGGTCACTTGTTAGTGACGACACTGGCCAGATGGAGGCGTGGTCTAGCACGTTGTATGCAAAATCATTCCAGCATAAAAGGCGAACAATCTCATCTGGCAGGGGAGCGGAGCTGTGCACCTGGCAATGCGTTGTGATTGCCGTTCGCTTCCGAGTTTGAGTTAACGCTCCTTTGTAATCAGCTACCAAGCTGAAGTGGATTATGCCAAATGTACAGGAATTTGTAAATAGTTAAGTGCTGTTGAATAAAGTGAAAAAAGATACCTTCTGACTGATTACTGGAGATTTTTGTCACTTTTTTTGTGACCACGGACCTGATGCGAAGACGAAGGAATTTGGGACTATGCATGTTCAACGAGTGATTTTGATGGCCGAAACTTCCAGTTGAGGTAGGTCTCCCAGTTTAATTATTAGATAGATTTACAATTTGATACAAAAGATTGGATTTATTAAATACTGATGAAAAGGAATACTGAGTTAAAGTTAAACGTACAGCTGTTAGACAGTTATTTTCGAAACTTGTTACCAAAATAGAGGGTACAATTAATTTACCTTTAAATGAAGAATTCGCGAAAGTAGATAAAGTTGAAAATCTTTATAATTTAAAAAGTCAGTTGATTGAAAAAATAGATGAGTTGAAGAAGCTTGATAGTGAAATTCAAGATGTTATTGATGTTGAGGAATTGGAAAGGGAGGTAACGGCTAGCGATAAATATCGAGAGACCAGTATTAGTTGTAAAACGAAAATTGATAGATGTCTATTGTTTCTAGAAAATGAATTTAATGTAGTTCAGAAAAGTGAAATACGAAATAATTATGAGGAAAATTCACATGAAATAAGTGAAAAGCTTATTAAAATTGAAAATAATGTTGTTAAATTACCGCGTTTGAATATTTCTATTTTTGGTGGAGATTGTAGTGATTGGTTAAATTTTTGGAATACATATGAAGTAGCTATATATAATAACCATTCGCTTACTAAAATAGAGAAATTTGCTTATTTAAAAACTTATTTGCGCGGAAATGCTTTGGCCGCTGTCTCCGGATTTTCTTTGACTGAACAAAACTACGATTCGTCTATTAAACTGCTAAGAGAGCGGTTTGGTAGAACAGATTTAGTTATATCATGCTATATGAATAAATTATTATTGATTGAACCCGTTAGGACAGTTTCTGATGTATTGGCGTTGAGGAAGTTATATAATGCAATAGAAATTCATATTCGATCACTAGAATCTCTAGGTGTTGCTGCTAACACTTATAGTAGCTTACTTTGCCCAGATATACTACAAAGGATCCCAGAAGAAATAAATTTACAGTATAATAGGCAGCGTAAGTCAAACAAAAAATTCGATATAAATGATTTAGTTAAGTTTTTGAAGAATGAAATCGAATGCCGCGAAACGTCCCTTTTACTAGGAAATCCAAATAATTGTGCCACAGAAACTCTAGTTCGCAAACCGATAACTAACAGTAATTTTTATAAAAATAAATACCAGTTTAATACTAAAAGAAATATGCCTTCAACTTCTGCATTCATTGCTACCACTAATGAAAAACGAAATTGTATCTTCTGTTTTAAAACACACTCTAATCAAGATTGTACGCTAAGCGTGAGTGAAAGAAAGAAATCGCTTGTAAGTCAAGGTCGTTGCTTCCTCTGCTTAGGGAGAAGACACACTGTAAAGATATGTTGGAAAAGGAATCAAACTTGTAAAAATTGTAATCAAGTGCATAATTCATTAATATGTGGATCTTCGAATCCCCGAGAAAACGTTAGCAATGATAAGTTGGTTGGCAGTGTGTCAAATACGCAAGCTGAGAATTCCCTGCTTTGTAATAATAAAATAAAAAACCGGAAGTCTAACTCAGTATTTTTGCAGACTTTCACAGCAGACGCTGTGACAGATAAAGGGAAATATTCGCTTCGTTGTTTATGCGACGGAGGGTCAACAAGAACGTTTGTTGAAAGGAAAATTGTCGACTCAATAGGACTGGAAATTGTAAATAGAGAAGAACTCCTCATTTATGCGTTCGGAAATAAGAAGTTAGAGAAACAAATTTATGATATTGTTGAAATAATCTTACAGAGTAAAATTGAGCCTAATCAGAAAATTAAAATAAGGGCGATTGTAATTGATTCAATCACGCTTGGCGAAATCGAAGTTCCTTCACAGTGGATTAGAAATACAGCATTTGAAAGAGGTATAGAATTGGCTGATATGGGCTATTCAAAAAAGGTCAATGTATTAATAGGATCAGATTATATTTGGGAAATTTTGGGTCAAACAAATATAAGGTTAAGCAAACGTTTAGTTGCAAAGCAAAGTATGTTTGGGTATGTAATTCAAGGTAAGGACAGAGAATCTGATTGTAAGGAAGTTTATGTTAGCCATTTAACCTTTGAAACCGAGGACTTGGATTGTGAAAGAGTTAAGGATTTATGGAAATTAGAAGCAATAGGCATTAATTCAGAAAGAGAAACGCCGAAAAGTGATACAGAAATTTTAAAGTTATTCGAACAAAACACAATTTATAAAAATAATAGATATGAGACACGATTATTGTGGAAGGAAGATCAACATGAGTTAACAAATAATTACGAAATCGCGAGGAAGCGTTTGTTTGGCTTAAATAATACTTTTAATCGAAATAGGGAATTCTATCTTAAATATCGAGATATTATTAAAGAACAATTAGAGGTTAAAATCATTGAAGAAAAGTGTAATTCGGATAGTAAAGAACTCGTGGGTTATTTCATGCCGCACCATGGTGTAATAAAAGAATTAAAAGAAACTACAAAACTTAGAATTTGTTACGATGCCTCGTCCAAAGCAAAAAATGAGTTGTCACTTAATGACTGTCTAGTTAGTGGTCCTAATCTCAACCCCGATTTATTGAAAATTATTTTGAAATTTCGATATCACCGTATAGCATTTTGCTCGGACATTCAAAGAGCAATTTTGGAGGTGGGTATTGCTGAGGAAGATCGGAAATTTTTGCAGTTTCTATGGGGTGAGGAAGGGCAGACCGATCTCAGTTTGGATAGTTGTGGCGTCAGAATCCTCCAGATGCAACGAGTACTATTTGGTTTTAAGGGGACTCGGTACCCTTATATTGATGAAAATATCGATTTTTCAATTTTTTGTTAAAAATAGACTTTGACACCTATAGTATATTGGTACAAAGTTTTAAGTTGATCTGACGATTGCAAGTGTATCAAAAATACATTTTATTATCTTAACAGCCATTTAAATGCCACGCCCACTTCAGTGTTTACATTCCTTTTACTCTGAAATTTCCTCCCTGAATTACAAATATAATGCGTAATAGAAAAAGCATGCGTTTAACTGTGAAATTAACTCTTAGTAGATCGTTGTTTACATGTGCTACGCTATTTTCAACTTGTGATTCGGTTAATTTATTGTTTTAAAAAGTCTTTTTCAAGACTAAATCTTCTTGATTTCCTTTAATTTCTTGCTTATATATTTACCAATAAGTGATTATTCAGTTTTCTAACGATTTTTATATTAATAATTGCATTATTTATATTAATATTTTTAGTCGAAAGCGTAAAGCACATTCATCTCGTATGAACAATAAAAGGTGGTGCTCAACGAAAGATGAGATTCCAGGTTCCAGCAGTGCCACAAATGTGATAAATTCAAATCTCAGACTCCAGAATACATCTATTATTGATGATATTATTAAAGACTCTAATTCTGAAGATTATATTATGGTGAACTTTGCTCAAATCAGTAAGTTATTTTTGAACTTGAAGTGTCCAGCCTGTGAAATGCAAACATTAAAACTTGAGCTAGGCACAAAATTGGGATTCTCATACAATCTGAATTTAACTTGTGATTCTTGTGATAAGAAAGTAAATTCTATTAACTCATCTTGTGAAAGAAATGGCAATACTATACCTGACATAAATTTGAGAGTAACACAAGCTTTTTTAGAGACTGGAAAAGGATATTCAGCCATTGAAAAATTTTGCATGGTCATGAATATCCAACCTTTTTCATCTAGAACTTTCAACAAATGTGTAAAAAGTTTAGATTCTGCATATGCTGCTTCACTGAAAAATGTTTCAAAGAATGTGCATGATGATATTAAAAGGACATATGAAACAATTTCCCCTAATTCTGATGAAATTAAGGACATATGTGTCACGTTTGATGGTACGTGGTTAACACGGGGGCATACATCACTTATAGGAGTAGGATGTGTAATTGACATTCATACGGGTTATGTCGTAGACTTCGAAGTAATGAGTAAAGTATGTCGTCACTGTTCTGTAGCTGAAAGAGAATTTGGTACATCTAGTGCTGAATTCAACATATGGTATGAGGGTCATAAAAGTGCTTGTGACAGAAATCATAGTGGAACATCAGGAGCAATGGAAATGGAAGCTGCGTTGATCCTTTGGAAACGATCTGTTTCTTTAGGCTTCCGATACACTACATTGTTGTCTGATGGTGATTGCAAAACTTTTAAATACTTATCGGAAAGAAATGTTTATGGTCCTGATGTCAAAATAAAAAAGGAAGAATGCGTAAATCATGTCAGCAAGAGATTGGGAACAGCTTTACGGACAACTGTGAAAGAATGGCGTGCTCGAGGTGTTACCTTAGGTGGAAAAGCTCATGGCAGTTTGAGTGAAACAACAATAAAGAAACTTACTGTGTACTATCAAAGAGCCATCTTGCAAAACAAAGGTGATGCTACTGGTATGAAAAGAGCAATATATGCTACTCTGTATCATAGCATTTCCACTGACAAAAAACCTCAGCATTCCAAGTGTCCAGTTGGTGTCAATTCCTGGTGTTTCTATCAGGCTGCATTGGCTAGAGGTGACAACTCAGGGAGTCACAAATTAAGAGTAGGTACCCCAATAAATGAAGCATTTCTTCCAAAAATTTTACCCATATATCAACGGCTTGCATCTAGTGAACTTTTGGAAAGATGTGTACGTTGTGGAACTCAAAATGCTAATGAGAGTTTGCACAGTGTGATTTGGGCAAAGTGCCCTAAAGAAATATTTGTTAATAGACAACGAGTAAAATTATGTGTATCAACAGCAGTTTGTGAGTTCAATATGGGTACAATGCAAACAATAAGAGGAGTACAAAATGTACTAGGAATGAATGTTGGTCATTCCACGAAAAAACTTGGTATTATGTTGGATTCACGAAAAGTTTTGTTTCGGAAAAGGCGTAAGAATGCAAAGTACCAACTTGCTCGTAAAATAATTAAAAAAGCTATTCGTAAAAGAGAACAGCTAGCCAGAAAGAGAGAAGGCCTTACATATTCAGCTGGATGTTTTTAAAATTATCATGTGTTATGAGTGAAGTTTACGTACTCTGTTGATGGTGAAACATTGCAACTTAAATTTTCAAACTCTGAACGAAACTTTTAATTAATGCTATAAATTTTTATTATAAGTGTCTTCTAATACATATTTATAAGTATTTCATGCATTTAAAAGTAATTTGAATACCTGTTGCAATAAAAAACACTATAAGAAATATATTTAAATTGTTATTCACATTTTTCACCAGTTTTCTCGTCATTTCTGTTTGGGTAAGTTTTTAATGAAAGCCTCTAATTATAACTAAATGTTCACCTATTCAAATAAAATGGCTATAATTTTCAAGATATATAAGTAGTAACATAATAACATTAATATTAAGAAAACTGGAAGAGGTTTTTACAGTGTTTTCAGTGCTTAAAATCTTTAAATTGATTTTTCTCAGTTTGCTGTTTTTTGACGTATTACTGTGTTTAAAGCAAAGTGACATCTACAAATATATGTCAAATGACTCCAATATTTTTTTGTGGCTTCAATATAATGTACTTAATAAAACTATGGATGGATTTTACAATATAATGAAAAGAAAAAAAATGAAAAATGAAAATGTTGAGGAAACCATGCTTTTTGCTGCGAATTTGCCTGTATTTGTATATTTAATTTTTTTTCTCAGGAAGTAATTCATTAATTGTAAAATCGATCCATAAAATTATAAAGCATAATGTCATACACTTCCAAAAAAAAAATCATGTTAGAATTTTGAAAACTAAAGGAGAAAAATAATTTTTAAAATTCTTTAATTTTTTTGAAAAAAATTAAATTTCTCAATTTTTACTCACAAAATGATTTTTTTTCTTGTTAAAATCAGTTTGTATAAGTATTACCTATAATAATATGTGTATACTATAGATAAACATACTTTTGGAAAAAAATTTCTTCAAAGGGTACCGAGTCCCCTTAAGTGCAGTCCATTTCTTTTGACTGCAACTATAAGACTCCATTTAAAGAAATATGAAAATTCCCATAGGGAAGCATGTAAAATCCTGAATGAACTATATGATGATTTGATTAATGGTTCTGATACTGTTGATGAAGCCACACTGCTATCGAGGGATGCTACCGCTATATTGAGTGAGGCAAGCATGAATCTACGTCAGTGGGCTACAAATTCGAAGACGCTTCGTGAAATATGGAAAGAAAACAAAATGGAGCGTAAACAATCTGCAAAGGATATACCGTTAAAAGTCTTAGGACTAATTTGGGATAATGAAAGAGATACTCTCAGGGTTGCACCTAATCAATTCAATAGACTAAAGTATGGTATCGCAACAAAACGGACAGTATTAAGCGCTTGTGGGATGCTTTTTGACCCTTTGGGTCTTCTAACTTCTTTTACTGTTCGAATCAAGTTACTTGTGCAGCGGTTATGGGAAAGAGGCGTTTCTTGGGATGAACCTCTTCCTCCAGATATCAATATAGAGTTTATGGAATGGCTTGACGAAACATCCTATGTTCAAAATGTCACTATACCTCGATCTTATATTCCTGAACTGGGATCAGAATTGGAGCTGCATATTTTTTCAGATGCTAGTCCTAAGGCTTATGGCTCAGTGGCATACTTTAAGATAAAGTACGGCAGTAGGATGACGACAAGTTTTGTGATCTCTAAATCGCGCTTAGCACCAATAAAGGCAGTTTGCCTCGCTTAGAACTGCTAGGAGCCTTGATATCAGCTAGACTTAGTTCTTATTTAAGAGAAACATTTACAGTAGTTAAAGAAAGCAATATTTATCTGTGGTGTGACTCCCAGATATGTCTACATTGGATTGAAGGTGAATCACACGAATGGAAACAGTTTGTGAGAAACAGAGTAACGGAGATAAAGGAAAAAACCAATCCCTTGAACTGGTATTTTTGTAATGGAAAAGATAATCCTGCAGACAAACTTACGCGTGGTTTGAATGCAAATAGTCTAGTTAGTGACAAATCATGGTGGACTGGTCCTTCCTGGTTGTCAGATCTCGAGGCACTAGTTAATGATGTAATGGCTGATAATAACATGGATATTGATGAAATAGAAAATGAAAGAAAAACAGAACATGTTATATTTCAGAACTGTCAAGAATCCATTGAACCTCTACTAAGGTGAGAAAATTACAGTGAACAAGGTGTTAAGAATCACCGCCTACATCATGAGATTTCTGAATAACTGTAGGCCAGACTCAGTGAAAAGGTTTGTAGCTTTAAATGCTGACGAATTAACAGAAGCTGAAAAGTATTGGGTTCGTTTGGTTCAGGAAACAGAGTTCGATGTGGAGTATAGACAACTGAAAGGACAAGTGTCTATTAAACCAGATTCTCGACTATATGGTCTAAGTCCTGGCCTAACAACTGATGGACTTTTATATCTTGGAGGTAGATTACAAAAATCTAATTTTCAATTCTACGAGAAACATCCACTAATTCTACCTAACAAGTCCAGATTTACCGAACAATTAATTATGAAAGAACATCAAAATTTATCCCATTCAGGCGTATCCGATACTCTAACTCAGATACGCGAGAGGTATTGGATTATCCGGGGCAGGCAAGCCCCTGAAGTCTTGTTCAACAAGTGTTTAACTTGTAGACGGTTCAAAGTGGCACATGGAAGGCAGATGGTAGCCCCACTACCGGCAAACAGAATCCGCAGTGGCAATCCCTTTGAGACTGTGGGTATTGATTTTGCAAGACCCTTGTATACCAGGAAGGCAGGAAAAGTTTATATTGCCTTATTTACCTGTGCGACTACACGTGCAATTCATTTAGAGGCGGTGTCCAGTTTAAATACAGAGGATTTTTTGTTAGCCTTTAGAAGATTTGTATCAAGGCGAGGTGTCTGTCATACGGTGAATTCAGACAATGCATTAACCTTTAAGTGTGCCGATATTGAACTGAAAAACTGTACACGAACCTTATCAAACCTGATGTTCAAAATTATTTTGGAAAAAGGGGAATTAAATGGAATTACATTGTTGAACGTGCTGCCTGGTGGGGCGGGTACTGGGAGAGAATGGTTCGGATAGCTAAAATCTCTCTTAGAAAAATCTTAGGTAAAGCGCTAGTTACTTTTGAAGAATTGCAAACTATTCTCAGTGAAATTGAATCTATTATTAATTCCCGGCCTCTTACCTATGTATAAAATGCTCCGGGTGAGCCATTCCCTCTCACTCCAGCCAATTTTCTTGTCGGTAAAAGAATAACTGCCTTACCTCACTGGGATGGCAAAACCGATCGAAATTTATCCAGTAACAAAAAGATCCTTATTAAAAGATTTTTGTACAGAGAAAAGCTGTTAAATCACTTTTGGAATCGTTGGAAGGGAGAGTATCTTCTACAACTTAAAAGTTCTAATTGTGTAAAACCTGTCAATGTCACATTTAAATTTAATGTAAATGATATAGTTTTAATAGGTGAAGATAAGCTGCCTCGACAGATGTGGAAACTTGGCCGAGTGATTGAAGCACATGTGGGGCGAGATGGAAGGGTAAGGTCTGTATCATTAAAGACTTCGTCAGGAATCATTAAACGCCCTATCCAGTTATTATATAATTTAGAGCTTAATTAACTCAAATGATTGGTGTGAATTTCAGCTAATCCGCTATGTATGTAGTTTTTTTGTCATTTAGTGATATTCTAGTATTCACTTTATTTGTTTAAGTGTTTTTAACTTTTAACTTCAAGTTTTATAAATACTGCATCTGTGTGTTGATTTTTAAATTGCCTTTTTATACTTAATGTCATATTCCCACTAATGCTCATAATTTTTATGTAATGAAAAATTTGATTGTAGCTTTAATTTTTTGTATTTGATATAATATTTTGCTTGAAGTTAGATGAATGTCTTCATCGGGGCGGGAGGATGTTGCAATTTCTGCTTTGATCTACTCGTCACTTGTTAGTGACGACACCTGCCAGATGGAGGTGTGGTCTAGCCGCGTTGTATGCAAAATCATTCCAGCATAAAAGGCGGACAGTCTCATCTGGCAGGGGAGCGGAGCTGTGCACCTGGCAATGCGTTGTGATTGCCGTTCGCTTCAGAGTTTGAGTTAACGCCCCTTTGTAATCAGCTACCAAGCTGAAGTGGATTACGGCAAATGTACAGGAATTTGTAAATAGTTAAGTGCTGTTGAATAAAGTGAAAAAAAGATACCTTCTGACTGATTACTGGAGATTATTGTCACAGATGGAGGAGAATGGAAAGAAAAGTGAAAAACTCACTAAAGGCTGAAATGAAAAGCTATCCAATTGGATGAAGGAGAATGGAAAGTAGAGTGAAAAACAGAGGATAGTAGTAAAAAGAACACTATAAACGGGCAAAAACTCACTAAAGGCTGAAATGAACAGCTACCCAGTTTGATGAAGGAGAATGGAAAGTAGAGTGAAAAACTGACGATAGTAGTTAAAAGACACTATAAAAGGGCACAAACTCACTAAAGGCTGAAATGAACAGCTACACAATTGGATGAAGGAGAAAGGAAAGTAGAATGAAAAACTGATCTTTACAGTATAACACAGAAAATATATTATATAATTTATACTATTGAACTGAAAATATGTAAACAAAGTTTTTGCAATTTTTTTTTCCAAATTTTCAAAGTTTATTCAAGATAAGTCTCCTCTTATGCAGTAGCTGGTCTCTGTCTCTTTGCTGGAGAAGAGATCAAAAATCTGTCCAAAGTTCAATGAACTTTGGACAGATTGAACTTTTTTCGGGAAGTTATTAAAGTGTTTCAGACACTTGTCTTCAACCAAGGCACAAAGTCTGTTCATTTCAGCTTTCTTGGCATGCCACTTTGTAGCCAGACTGAAACTCTTCCCAGTAGAACATTTTTTTTAATATCACCTGTTGGTATTCTTCCTTTTTTATTGCTGCCCATTTTTATTGCTGCTTCTCCCTTTGGCTTGACTGTTCATGTTAGCTACTTAATGTTAGCGTGCGCATTCACTAAAACATTCGTTAGCCGAATCCGAAAAACAGAAGAAAAAAATCGCTGTGTTTGATAAAACCGTGTATTAAATCTCTTAAGGTGAAACAATGTATTTCAGTATTGTTGTAAAAAATAAAATATCGTTTTCCGATAAATAATTTAAATAAAACAACGAGGTATTAAGTATTTGCTACTGTTTGGGAGAACGCTGTTATTTAAAAAATACGATATCTCTCGCCGTTTTTCTCAACTCCTACTGAAAATCTTTATTCCCGCCGCCCTCACTATAAAAATGAACCATGATCGCGATCACATAACTACTGACAGTGTTCAGATATCTAACATATCCGCCCCATTTATATAAATTAATTAGCTCAATTCTGCAATGTTTTTTTGGCAACGCTTTTGTGTCACGTTTTTCTGCTACTTTTTTATCTAACTTTTATTTTTCTCTCTAATCTCTCATTATATCTCTCATATACACAAAAATTAACAGATAAGAAGGGAAGTTATACACCAAAGGAAGGTGCGTTGCTGTAGAGGGACAGGTGGTTACTCTCCTAGTTACCTTTAAAAGATGTAGATCATTTAATAACAAAGTAAATGTAGATCTGGATATATATATTTATATATATATATATATATAGATATAGATATGCATATGTATGTATGTATGTATATAGATATATGTATATATATATATATATATATATATATAGAGAGAGAGAGAGAGATATGTATATATATATATAGATATGTATGTATGTATGTATGTATATATATATATATATATATATATATATATATATATATATATATATATATATATATATATATATACAGAATAATAATGACAGTGTCAAGCAACAAGGAATGAACCCACATTACACTGAAACTGAAAAAATTGAGTTACAATAAAGCGTTAAATCAATCATTATTTTTTTGCTGATGATTGGTTCTCAAGTTAATAAAAAGAAGGTTTTTTGCCCTAGATAAATTATATTCTTTTCCTAGACATCTAACATGTAGTGCACCCTACCAGCCAATTAATTCAACTTTTAAACTTTTGTGGATTTGTTCCTTGTTGCATAACACTGTCCGATAATTCAATACTAGTACAAGATTTGAAAATATTCGAGCTCAACAGAGAAGTTAAATGCCCTCTTACATCTGATATCAATAAACTAGTACAAGTTTTCACACATTCAAGTAATATTTCAAATGTAGGGCATTGTCATAAAAGTATAAGATTTCATAATTTGGGAAAAAAAACTATGTTAATTTCTTTATCTTAAATCTTTCGGATTTAACCTCAAGATTGTAAAATGGCTTAGGAACGAATTAAAAGAAGATACGTTGTTTCAAAGAACGTCAGCAGGTGCAAGAAATTGTGTACTATCCATGCGTGATAGAAATGGTCCCGAGGAAGCCTAGTGGTGACCCGTTGGGGTTAATACTGGGGGAATGCTAGGTTCAAATGCCGATGAACGCCATTAAATACCTTCGTGTCTAGTTCCGAATATGCATAAATATATATATATATATATATATATATATATTATATACTTGCATACATACATATATATATATATATATTATATACATATACATGCATATATACATATACATATACATACATACGTATATATATGTATATATATATATATATATATATATATATATATATATATATATATATATATATATATATATATATATATATATATATATATATATATATATTAGTCTCTCCAAGCACATAATTGGTTGTTTTAGATTTCATGAATAGTTTGTTTAGTTGCAATTAATAAGTAAATCAACATAATAAGTATAATTAGAGTAAAATATTACTAAAAATAAAATAAATAAATAATATTAATAACTAAAATAAAAATAAAAATAAAATAATAAATTGCTCTTAGTAATAATAATAAAGAGCTAATATAATTAAGGTTTAATTGTCCTAAAACACAGTCTCCATAGTAGGACAGCTTCTGTGTTTCCATTTGCTCCTGTTTTTGACAAGTTTGCTCAAGTTTTGAGACGTCAGTTATCTTGCGTTTACCTATTCTTAATTTGCACTCTGTCTGGCGCCAGGCTTGGTGTTCTATGGTTGAGTGGATGTATATCCAATTCTACAGTTTCTCATGGATTGTACGGTGTCTAAGTATGTTTATTGTATAGATCATACTTATCAGAAACAATCCATTGGTTTTTAGACAGTATCGACACCGCTGAAGAGATGCTGTCAAAAACCTCTTTTAATCTTATCTTTTCATGTTTTTAGTTCCTGCATCCTTTTAGTACGTAGGTATGTATGTATGGTCCTTCTATGAGGTCAGAGGGTGGGAGTAGGTACGATCTCTAGACGACTCCCCCTGGGGTTGCTCGGTCAAAACTGAGGTGGCAGCTGGGTAAATTGGACTCTTGTGGTGCCATTGTAAACCGGAACTGCACCCCTCATCCGGCAAGCCTATGTGAACCTGGTCTGGAAAACTGCCGGTCAGGAGTTATCAGTAACCACAACAACAGCAGATCAGCTTAAAACCTAAATGTCAAGCCTACGGTGCATTAAAACTTGAGAGCTTACAGAAAAACTGACCGAATCATTTAAAGCAAATTTTAATACCTTAATACTGCACATGCGAAATGTACATAAAAGAACTCGAATGTAACTACTGACATTCTTCAACCAGTACTCACATGCTATTACCGGAAGGGGTATGAGGAATTATTAAAAAAAAAAAGACCCTGAATGATTAATGTACTGAGTATGTCAGATTCCAAGCTAGTTACGCATGGGTTCCAAATCTGAGAAGTAACAACACAACATCGTTTCAAAAAAGGAGATGCACAGGGTACTTTGTTAAGATTGCTGGGTACTAGCCATATTGCGCTCACCTCAGTGTTTACCAAGGAGGGGAGGAGTTTTTCCAGTGATTGTCGACTTGGATTGAAAAGGATGGTCCAAGCAGGCGATCCCCGAACGTTTTAAACATTATCGTCTGGAAAGATATGCAAATATTGTTGTTGATATGTCCAACAAAGTGTTTTTTTCTTGCACCGGCAGTGACGTCATACTTTGCTTTTCGTATTTTTCTCGTAAACTATGGATCGTACAGGAACACTTCTTTGGCAGTTTTTATGTACTCCCAACGAGGAATCTAGCTGTGCACAGTTTATGCGGTCATTTTGGGACACCCTGTATATACACACATAAATAAATAAATAAATATATATATATATATATATATATATATATATATATATATATATATATATATATATATACTATCCGGCCAAAAGTATCCGGACGTCCAGTGGTACAAACTTGGAGAGTCCTGAGGTATATATTAATATGATGTTAGTCCTCCTTTTGCATCGATAACAGCCTGCACACGTCTGGGGAGACTTTCTAGCAGTTTTTGATGTGTCCATAGGAATTGACTTCCAGGTGTCCATCACAGCTGAAGTGAGTGCTGTCAGTGAGGATGGTCGATCTGGCTGGCTACGCAATCTGCATTCTAATTCGTCCAAAAGGTGTTCAATGTGATTTTGATCGGGGCTCTGGGAAGGCCAGTCCAGTTTTTGAACACCCATTTCGTCAAACATTGCCTTCGCAAGTCTCGATGAGTGAATGGAGCAGCTATCCTGCTGGAAGAGAAATGGGCCTTTCCCGAAAGAGTTGGGAGAGCAGCTTTGTCCAGAATGTCCACATACATCTCAGAGTTCATGTTTCCAACCACAGGAACTAAGGAATCCAGGCCAAACCATGAAAAACACCCCCACATCATGATGCTGCCACCACCAAACTTAACAGTCGGCACAGTGCAGTCACGCAAGAAGCGCTCGTCGGGTATCCGCCAAACCTAGACGCGCCTATCGGACTGCCAGATTGTAATGCGAAATTCATCACTCCAAAGGACATTTTTCACATGTCCACAGTTCAATGACCGTGAGCTTTGCACCATTGCAATCGACACTTTGCATTATAGGGAGTGATGATCGGCTTATGAGCGGCTGAACGACCATGGAATCCCAGGTTTTTTAACTCTCGACGAACAGTCCTGCTGCTAGCACTAACGACTGAACTTTGGAACTCATGAGTGATTTCAATCAACGAAGACTTGCGATTTTGTTTCACAACCCTTTTCACAGTTCTACGGCTGCGTTCACTAATTTTTTTCGGCCTGCCACTTCGTTTTTCTACAGTTTCACTGCCTCGACGTTTCCACTTCACAATTACATCACTCACAGTGGATTTTGGCTTCTGTAGAATGTCAAAGTCACTAAGCACACACACCCGTCCGACGGGTTTGTAACCAGTTGCACCGTGTGCGTGGCTCCATTCAATTACATAGGTTGCGACTCATCACGGGCTGGTTTGTGATTTCAGTCGGTTATCAGTTTCTTTTGAGTTGCTCCGTGTGCAGACGGGCTTAATTATTTTTGTCTCATTATTTATTGGTTGGGCCCTACAATGGCAATTCGATTGGAAACTGAACCGCAAATGTCCACTTGCTCACTAACTTCTTGAATCACCATGTTGAGCCGGCTTATTGCTTCCTTCTCTTCTTCCTCTCAATACGCCCTTTGGGGGAATTTCACTATTTTCCAACTTCTCAGAAATGTGACGAAACAAAACAAATTACCGGGAAGAGAAATAGTCTATCATAAACTGCGCAACGGCATGTATTTAAAAAGAAACACTAAATAATATTCCAGTAACTTAAATACTAGATGGTACGGTGCCACATCTGAACTTTCAATGCATCTCAAGCATTTGTCAAGATGGACTACAGTACTTTAAGATGGGCATTTAAACTGTTTTAAAAGTTCCTAGCCTGTTGATTTTAAAATACAATGCGCAATAGGATCAATAATGTGATCCAGTACGATGTTATAATAGACATAAACTGATATCTACTAGAACAGAAAATTGGGTCTTTTTGTGTCTTTACAAACCATAATTCTGTTTTTGCATTTTTAATTTTGTTCTTGTTATGACGGTATAAATATGCTCATATATACTAAACTGATTTTTTTTTAATTACACAAGGCCTTTTCATTTAGAAAAGTTATAAAGATCAATTCGATACGCATTCTCACAATTATCAGTATTTCTTCACCGAAAATAAAAGTGCCGAACCGTGGGAATCGAAACATGAACTATCTACTCTTTGCACAGAACTCCCGATCATGCAATTCACATCATTATCTTCTTTCTTATGCTGACTGAGGTATGAAGATCTCTCTGTTACACACTCTTATATTTCATAAGTATTTTTTTTCTATGGAATTACACCTGGTTAGTCCGAAAGTTAATTGAAAGCTGAAACCCGCTTGCCAGGCAGATGTGTGCACCCCTAGTCATGTCACGTTCTTCAGCAGTATGTTTTACAAGGTAATACGTTATTCTTTGTTTCATGCATCTGAGTTCATTGATGAATAAATGGGACACAAGCGAATCGGGAAAACTGGCCTCTCTGACATTTACAAGATCCCTTGACTGAAGAACAAGGACGTCATTTTCCGTTTAATCAATGACGTATTCAAATATTCAAAGCAGATATGCAATTACTGTGAGCTATTTGAGACATTACTTCTTGAGTATATTTACTTAAATGGTCTTATTGTTAAGAAAATTAGACAGGGTGCTCTAAAAGATATTTGACAGATGATACGTTTAATGATAGGTTCGATTTCCCTCAATAGTCAAAGAAAAATACTCTGAAACTGCAGAAACTGCACTCACAGTAAAAACGAAGTGCTACTTCTGGTTTAAAAAGCTATTTGTATCAGGGAGTAATATCTATGGGTACTGGGTTTACCTGTTTTGCGTATCCCACTTTTGTATCTTAACCCTCAAACAGTACAGTGGGGGTCGGATCCGACCCAAGGGTGTGTCTTCCCTCTCTCGCACTCTCCCTTCTCATTGCAAGAGATCGAGTTGACAAGGAATCCTACCAGATAGACCTACTAGACCACCCTACTAGATATAGGAATAACTAAATACGGGATGTTGAAAAGCATTATTCATGATCACTAGTTATTTAAAAAAAAATAATTTCAGATTTTAAAAAAAATTTATTTCGATTTTGAAAGCCAAAAAGTCAGTATATATAATTCTTTACATTTTTATGCTCGGAAAGTTTGTTTCACTAACTTCTAAAACAAGGTAGACTAAATTACATATTAGATCTAATATATACAACATTCTATGTAAATGCCAAAGAGAATTTTTTTTTGTTACAAAATTACAATTCATTGGTCATTTTTTCTACAAAAAGGGTTTTATTTCAAGTAAAATATTATCAATAAATGTTGTTATACAACAAAAGTTCTTATTGTGAACTTATTTCTACCAGAAACCTCATCAAAAAAGAGATCGAATCGGATCCGACCCGACCGTACAATCGATTTCGTCCCAAACCACTGTACCGTTTGAGGGTTAAGGCTGCTATGTACTAGCATTGGACTCGCTCCCCTCAATGTTAACCTATGGAAAAATTGTGCCTTCTATTCACAGCTACATAAATGCTGATAATCCATAAAAATGGTATTTTCAGATAGCCCGAACTTTTCTGCACTTTGCAACAGGATTAATTTTATAAATTATGTACACCGAAGGAATTGAAAAGTGTTTAAAACACACTATACCAGATTTCTTCCCCGAATAATTTAAAATTTAAAATATTTGCATTTTTTTAAAACGAAAAATGCCCCAAGGTGTAAAATTTCTTTTTTCTATTACTGAGTACAATATATATATATATATATATGACGGGCGTGGTATTACAGCCGCTATAATGGAAGATGTTGTAGTCATTTATAATCATTTAGTTGAATTGCAGCGTAGTGGAAGGCAGTTCAAGAGTCAAAGACACACAATAATCCTTTTCGATATATTTATTATTTCTTCCAACTTCTAGAAAACCACCTCCAAGATCGCGCACATCGTAGCGCCCGCCCTACTTAAACGCGGAGCAGTCCGAACGTGTGACTGCTGTCATTGAAAAATCGTCTCGGTCTGCTTAACTTACCTATTGTCTCAAAAGCTTCTAAAACTACTGCGTGTGCTCATGACGTCTACGCCGGAGATGGGGAATGGGCGCGGCTAAGTTTGATACTATTTTTAGATTCTCAAAAATGGAATTTTTCCTCCTTTAGGATTGAGAATTGGCGCGTTTCGAAATACGATAATTAATGAGATTTAATTCTAGAAATTTGATTATTCTGAAGCCCCCCCCCTGTAAATTGTTTAATTATTATTCTTTTTCTAATTAATTAACACACACGCGCGCGCGCACACACACACACACACACACACACACACACACACACACACACACACATATATATATATATATATATATACTTTTTTTTTTTTAAGGATCTTTCAATCCAAGTCGGCAATCCTTGGACATTTTTTTCCCTTAGATTAGCATTGAGGTGAGCGAATGCAGTAGGGTTAGTACATTGCAGCCCTAATCATATTTTCTTAGACTCTTAGTTATTATTCCATTTCTGTAATATGCCCAATACAGCATTTCATTTTTACAGTGCTGGAAGAGTTATCAATCACGCGGTGAAACTTACTTGCGCTGAGCTTTGTCCACCCCTCCTCTGAGGCGGACTTTCAGCTTCAAAGTCTGTTGTTTTGTATGTTTTGTACAGTTGTTAGTAGCCGTTTGATATCGCCATTTGTTGTCTACCCTTTTAATAGCTCTTTAGGTCTGAAATGTTCATTTCCTTATGAAACTTGACCTTTCTTGTCGCGTAAACGTGTGACCTTTTAAAAAGAAGACTCATTTAATAATAAAATAACACTTTATTAGGATAACGTTATAACATGACCGCTATGATTCGAGATCTTACAACATCTCTGCCTTTTACATTTTGCAGTGCTCAAAGCGCCATCTCTTGGCGAGCAAAATAGCTTTAACACATTAAAATACGATCCCAATCTATTCAACCCTCACATATCAAAAATAAAAAAAAAGGACTAAAATAACCAAACTATCTTTTCTCTCAACACAATGTGTTATTTATTGTATATTGACGATGGCTATGTGGCAACATTTCTTTAAAGTTATTCCCTTATTTCTCGACTAACCAACTGCATTTTTATATTTTACGGTATAAACCGTAGTGCATTTGTCTGTGTTCTGGAATTAGCATTTTTTTTCGCTTCTAAGAAGCTATTTAAACGCAGTCCAAAAGTATGGTCTTTATTAGTAATTTCATGATAAAACCACTAATCTTACTTTAGAGTATGTGTTTTAATTATCAAGGTACATTTCGTACCTTGATAATTAAAACACATACTCTAAATACCTAGTAACAGATTCTTAAATACAAGTAAAAAATTCTACATGTACAGAAGGTCGTTCGTACTAAATGGAAACGATTTTGATAGTTAAGTTTTATGTATACATGCCGTAGTTTTTGCTTCTATCTGATAGCCATGGTTTTTTTACAACAGCTCTGGCTCGAATTTATCATGAAAGTAAACTTTTTCTTACTACTGTCTTGTCAATTTTTACCCATTTCTCTTGGACCGTTTTCCAAAGTCCGTTCAGTGTTCTTGGATGCCGTTTTCCTAAGGCTCGTTTTAATAATCCGAAAACGCTTAAGTCCATTGGAGGAGCGTCAGGGGTTTTTACAGGAATTTCGTTAAATGGGATACACTTTATTCCTGTATCTGGTACTTTCTTTGATAAATAAGCGGCAGTTGATTTAGACGTGCGACTAGAGGCTTTGTCCATATGAAGCTCAAATTTATCAGTGTCCTTTCCATATAAGGCTGGAATTTCTTCTTCAAAAAACGGTTCTAAAATATTCTGCTAATAGTAGAGAGAATTAATTTTGTCTTTACTTGAGACTTTTTTGATTTTTAATTTGCCGTTGTAACAAGGGTTCACCCCACGGTGATTGTTAAAAGTTTATTGGCTATTATTGCGTTTATTAGTGAAATTATTAAGCCGGTATTGGGCATTGAGGATTTTGCGTTTATACTTGTTTTAGAGTATTCTAAATTTGCCTCCGACACCTCCACGTGGTGGGCCCTGGGGGACTACCTTAGGGTAGTTCGCTAATGTCGGAGGAGCGTGGGTTAGAAGCGTTTTGAGTTAAAGTTCGCAGCTGAACAATGGGAGCGAAGAAGGTCGATATGGAGGATCTGAGAATTCTGACAGAAGACATGGTGAAACTTAAAGTTAGGCAGATAACAGGTGTTATCAGCACGGCTAAATTGATTGTAGATATTAAGCGGAATATAAATAAGGACTTGATGGATCTGGTGGACTCCATTAATGATCAACAAAAGTTGATACACTGTTATAAGGGACAATTAGATATACTTAAAAATCAGGGAGCTAAAAGCTTCGCTGAGGTGACGAAAATGAAGGATTTTGGCAAGAGAAAGTCTTTTAAGAAGGTGAAGGAGGAAGTTGTTTTTGAAGTTAAGATTATCCCGAATAGGGAGCAAGAGTCGGAAGTGACTAAGAAAGCGGTAAAGGATAAGATAAAGCCTGAGAAATTGGGGATTGGAGTTGAAAGATGTAGAAATATTGGTAAAGGAGGCTTATTACTAAGGACGGAAATGAAAGAAGATGTTGATAAGATAATAGAGGAGTTTGGCAAAATAGATGAACTTAAAACGGCTTATAAGATACAAACTCCAAGTAAAAGAGACCCTAGAATAATTGTCTACGATGTGCAAGAGGAGCTAACAAAGGATAAGGTGCAAGAGATGATCTTGCAGCAGAATGAGGAGTTCAAGAACGTGGAGGTTATCACGTCTTTCAAGTCAAAGAGGGGCTGGAATTGGATATTACGAATCAAGGGAGAGACATATCAGAAGATAAAACAGCTAAAAAGAATAAAATTAGGCTGGATGTGTCACAGCTGGAAGCTGTACAATAAACCTACAATTTGTTTTAACTGTTGGAGATTCGGTCATCTTGGTAGAGACTGTCACAACTTAAAAATTTGTAAGAAATGTGCAGAAAAAGAGCATGGCCAAGAGCCATGCAAAAGAGGGCAGGTTTGCACTAATTGTGAAAATCACCAGAAAAGAACGGGAAAGAAAATTGACGAGGCGCATCTACCAACGGATCGACAGTGTGGTAGACTTATATTGGAAGAAGAACGATTGATGGAGAGGACCGACTTTGGGTCGAAAGAGGAACATGCGGCTTCGAGCGACACGGATGATGAAGAGTTTTATGGACTATTGGAAAAGATCAGGACGGATCGGCAGAAAAGCCCCGGATGTTCAACATTAAAGGACCGAAATTCGAGTTGATGTCGGCTTTTGCACAAGGGGTGCTTTGTGTAATTGTTTGTAGATTTACTCGGTTATTATGCTTGTAAACGACTTTTGTGCTCGTGTGGAGCAAATTTTATGTTATAGTTTTCAAACTGTGTTTGTTTGGTTGGCTGCACAGGTGGTGCTTGCCTTTGTATTTTATATTAAAAATAATAAAACTAGGTTGAATGATATATTTGGCAGAGTGGTGGCTGCGTGCTTAAAAAGGAAAATTAATTTTAATTTGGATGGCTCTAACTACTGGATGATCTGCTTGTAAGACGACATGGATGTGATCGGTGTTATGTGGCACTGACTAGAAGATTGGGGAGTGAAGTGCTCGGTGCTACGGCCCGGGACTTGGGCCTGTGAAAGGACTTGTGGAGTTTAGGTCGAGCGGGTTGCCGTCATGGCGACTAGTGTCAGGAGTTGGATTTTTTTGGCTGATACGCGTTAGAACGCGTGGGGGGCCGTGAAGGTTTAGAATACTTACCGTTGCAACAAAATCCTGCAACTATCATGAATCCCTTTGGGAACTTTTCTGTAGACTGCCGAAGTCATCTCGTACGGTCATTCCCGTCAATTGAACAATAGAAAATTTATCTTTTTTTTTTTTATTGCAGTCACTTAAATACACCCATGCCTCATCGAGTGCTACCACAAATTTCTACTTTTCAGCAGCTAGGTGATTTTCATATAATTTGCTACACTTTGTTTTTCTTTCAGCAATATGCTTAGGCGAAAGCAGATAAACTTTAGGATTAAACATCTTTTCAACTTCAAATCTTTATGAATGATTTTACTTACAGTGCCAGAAGACATTCCTAGTTTCGATGCAATGGATATTTATTTGAGTCGGCGGATTTTCTTTTAGTATCAAAGACTTTACTTTCTTGATATTTACCTGCGTTTGAACAGTCTTAGGATGAGGTTCTCGGTCATATTTTCATTTTTACTTTCAGTTTGACGTTTTTTCCTTTCAAATTTAATATATTATAAATAACATTTTTTGAAATGTCATAACCACGATTTTTACATCGCTTTATAATTTGTTGATACGAAATTTTTTTCTCGGAAAGCGCAGTTACGTAACCTTCGAGCCATCTATCAATTTTAGGAGCCATTTTCAAAATACATCTTTTATTTTACATTCCAATCAAAACAAAACTGTAGCAGGCGATTATTCTAAAGTTGCGAAATTTTTATCTTAAAATGCAAAAGACAAAAATAAATTACAAAATTATTTCCATAAAGTGCGAACGGCTTTCTGTATTCTTAAATACATGAGTTCCTAAAGTACATGTATTTATGGATAAAATTATTAAAATGTATGAATAAATATATGAATAAATTCTTTCCCACGTATCCTTAAATTCTACATGTATTCTAAAGTACATTTATTCTTAAATACATGTACTTGTAGTACTGATAACAGTCCCTGCATCAAACTTCCGAGATCACTCTATTCAAAACTTGCACCATTACTTCAACCATCAAAAAATAAACTTTAACCAAAGTTAAATGAAGCTGCCAGACCATTAGAATAATTTCTTGCCATAACTGTTGCAGCTATCAATATCCTACCGAATCTTACTGATTATTTATTTACAGGCGTTCTACTTTTAAACTACAAAAATGCAACGTTAATGAATTATTAGAAAAAGCTAAAATAAATCGTGAAAGAAAAAGACATCTAACTTAACTGACGTCACATAATAATAATCACTTAATAAGACTACACACGGTATCGAGTGTAAACTGGCGAAGAGATATATAGAAGCTGTATCATTATTACACTGAGTTGAGTTCTGAATCTTCTCAAATGAGTCCATGACCGTGACGGCATTGATATTGAATAAACGATGGTTGATCCAAGGAGGGGATGTAATATTACTAGCCTAAAACTTGTGGAATATGTATAATAGGAGCCAACAACCTCTTAAAATTCGAAATAAATAGTAGAGTGGTTATTAGTTGAGATCTAATGAATATAGTTCATCACAGGTAGAGAAGCGTTAGATATGATTGCTTCAACGGACTAATCCCAAATGTCAAATCGTTATCATATATGCGAAGATGAGTAGGCAAATGTTAAAACTGTTAGAAAAAAATAGCAATATTATAAATATCAAATACCTTTTATGAGAGAAGAAAGAAAAAAATTACCGTATTTTTCAGACCATAAGACGCACCTAAAATTTATGGGAGGATTATTAGAAAAGAGTATTTTGTTTTTGTTATGTTTATAAAGATATTTTCAATTTCTTACTTAATAAAGATAAAAATATATATAATAAATATAATAAATAATATGTATAAAATATATGGAATATATGTAATAAATATATATATTGGTTATTAAATAACCTTAAAACAATGGCTGTATGCGTGTGTTGGAGCAAGCAAGGAAGACAGAGCATTGGCCTTTAACATACATTTATTTAATAATTCACAAAATTCAATTAAAGTGTAATTGCTACTAGCAAAATATTCTCTTTCATATTAACATTTTACATACGAGAACTCAGAAGCAGAGGCAAACCATACGGTCAAAGTAATGATTTTTAGAGTCTATGGGGAGGCACTTACTACAGCTGAAGTATGCAGCGATGAAAGATGGCATCGACGACAGGGACCCAAAATCACGTCATATACAGGATCATCTTGGCGGGTTACTGGAACTTCTCCTAGTCTCTGAGGCAGCCGAGACTCTCTATGATCTGAGCTCTAAGAAAAAAGTCTGAGATAAATCTGCACCTTCTCTACTTTTTCTTTCTTACTTGGAAGGGCTGTTGTCCGTTTACGGGGGGCCATTCTGGCCCGCCCCTCATATTCATTGGGCAGTGAGCTGTTTTTCTCTCAGTAGTTCCTGCCCCAATTGGTTCCTTATTATACTGCCTCTGTCCATAGTCTACGAAGTATCTCCCCACCATAATTTTCATTTGCAATACCACTTTGACCCTTATCATCTGAAGGCTTTACTAAGGGCCATAAAATAACGACCATCTATCTTGCAATATTTATAGACTTTAGATCGCTATCAATGGCCACACCGACAGCTATTCTTCTATTTCCTCCTGGTATACAAGCCCCTATTTACCCCTGCCTCTGCAGCCTTTCAATAGATTTGTTCTTGACCCCACACCGCGGGGAATTATACCATTCCGCTTCTACAATATATAATACATATAATAAAATATTAATTTCAATTTAATGGTACCTTCGGACCATTAGACATATGCCAAATTTAATTCGATATTTTTTTGTAAAAAGGTAGTCTTATGGTCCGAAAAATACGGTAGTTCAATGATATATGCTTACAAATTATAAAAGTGTAAGGCTACTATAAAATTGTTAAACTCCAATAAAAGTAAGAAAATTTCGTTGTGAATGATCTATTGGGACAATCACATTTAATACTCCATGTACATTAATTAGTTCGAAACTACTAGCCCTTCCAGATTTTTATTCCTTTTTTTTAGATGCTGCGTGTACTTCTCATTATAGATCGTAATACTACACCGAAAATAATATTTTTATAATATAAGTGGTGTATGATCAAAACTAGCAATTTCCATTTTTTTTTCTTCAAAATTGAGTTTAGGATATTTTCTTATAGTACTTCAATCATTTAAAAACAAAAAATGTTTGAAAAATGGCCTACTAAAAGAAAATGTGGGAATTTTTCTAAAGGTAATTACAAATGTTTACAGTGAAAACAAAAATGTTTGGAAAATAGCCTACATATACAAAATAATGTGAGAATTTTTCTAAAGGTTATTACAAATGCTTACAATGTAAATAAGAATGTTTGGAAAATGCCCTACAAATAAAAAATTATGTGGGAATTTTTCTAAAGGTAATCACAAATGTTTACAATGTAACAAAAGTGTTTGGAAAAGGGCCTACAAATAGAAAATAATGTGGGAATTTTTCTAAAGGAAATTACAAATGTTTACAATATAACAAAAATGTTTGGATAATGGCCTACAAATAGAAATTAATGTGGGAATTTTTCTAAAGGTAATTACAAATTTATATCTCCAAAATGCATAAGATATAGAGGTTTTACCTTTACCCCCCCCCCCCCCCCCAAAAAAAAAAAAAAAAAAAAAAAAAAGAAAAGAGATTTGATGGAGATTGCTAGATTTGATCTTACGCTACTCATATATTATATTGTAATTTCTAACTCCCGAAATTTTTGAAAATAAGCATCTGATGTTATCTTCTAAAAAACTGAAAACTTTTTGTGTTTTCAGCTGTGTTTAGGACTAAAAATTTTTAAAGTAAACTTTAAAAAAAATCTAAGTGCTAGCTTTTAAAAAAATCTTATTAGATTTTTGAAAAGTTCTTTGATTTCTGGGCTGATAAAATACACTGCAAATGCTTCTCATCTATCCCCTGAGCTATGCGGCAGTATTTAATACTACACATTCATTCGATAAAATATTCCCCTTGCAGATAGATTAAAAAAACTTTTATTTATAATTCGGGAAAATCTGATTTCCCTCCTTAACCTGAAGTATTTTGTTATAAACATTATACATAGATATATTTGAAACATGTTACTAGTTTGATTTTAGTTCATGACACCTCAATGTTAACCTATGGAGAAAATGTGTGTAATATTTACAACTGCATAAATGCCGATAATCCAATAAAAAAGGTATTTTTACATAGCCTGAACTTTTCTGCCCCTGCAACAGGATTCGTTTGATAAATCTTGTCCACCAAAGGAATTTAGGAGAGTTTAAAACACACTATACCAGATTTTTTCCCCCGAATAACTTAAATTTTAAAGAATTATTTACATTTCTTTAAAATCGAAAATACCCCAAAGGTGTAAAATTAATTTCTTCATTACGGAGTACAAATTAAAAAAACTTTAAATCCAAGTCGGCAATCCTTGCATATATTTTCTCCATAGGTTAACATAAGTTGGTCGAATTCAATAGGGTTAGTAAACTATTCAATTACTATTTTTCGTTTAATTACTATTTTTTCGTTTTATCCTTAATTTAATTAAATTGTCAGAATTTACAAAAGGATACTGATATTTTTGGATAACAGAAATTTTCATGGTTTTTGAAACTTTCATTACTAAGTCTACTTGCTATGTTCAGAATATTAGGCATATTTCCAAACCGTAAAAAAAAATAAAAATCTTATAAATATAAGATAGCATTTCTAAAAGAAAAATGAGTTTAGATAAAGGAAATTAGCTCTTAATTACTATAGCTTAATTAAGAAACATAATGACTACTTAGTTCTCAATTAATAAACTTAATATGTAATTAATCAAATAACGAATATAAAGAGCGATAGAAAATAACGAGTATAAAGAGCTAGGGATGTCTTTAAATTAGGGATGGCGAACCTATGCCACACGTGCAAGAGTTAGAGAAAATTTTGTTGGCACGTCAGCGATGTACAGATGATACCATTTTATAAGCTTATAAATAATTCAAAATTTTATTTTATTTGTTACAATCAACAACTTTAAGTTGTTTTGGAATGCAGTTCTCGAAACCTTTAAAAACACTAGAGACGGCTTTATTATGAATTTTCTCCTTTACATATGCTTGTGAGTCGTTATTTTCCGACATAAGTTTTATAAAAAAGTATATTTGAGAAAGATACATCCTGCCAGGGGTATAAGCAACAACAACAACAACATATTTGAGAAAGAGAATGAATGACAAATCTATTTCGGCCTGTGTATTAGTAAAAGTAACAGAGTATGAACGATATGTATTGCATTTGACCTTCATTGTAAAACACCAAAAATCTCATTAATTTGAACGACAATGTGTACGTTATATTATGAAATTAACATTAATTTTTAAATTCACGTTAATTTCATTATATATATATATATATATATATATATATATATATATATATATATATATATATATACAGGGTGATTTTTATTAAACTGACACTACTCAGAGCCTTCTGTAGCGCAATCTATCTATCGGAATTCCACCAAAATTGATAGGCGTACTAAGGATGATACAGGAAAGAAATTCCACGAGAAAAAAAAATTAGTTCCAAAAGTCATCGATAGGGGGAAATATGGCGCTTTTGCTGTCGGCGCATCCAAGAATTTGCACAAAAGTCTAATAAAACATCATAATGCAAATTCATTACTACGTAGTTGGGCAGCAGCGCCATATTTCGGTAGTAAAGATAAGGGTTGAATACCGAATTAGTTGTAATAAGCAGACAAATGAATAATAAAAAAAATTTCACAGCAAATTGCTTTATACCTCAAATTCTTTTCTCCCCCCTTCAATGTGACCACCGTCATGGTGGACGTCACATTGTATCCTGAAAGTTCTGACAACCGAGCGTCACATGTCACCAGGAATGTTCATCACAGTCCGAGAAATGTTGTCCTTCATTGCCGCCAAGTTAGAGACTTCACCAAAATCACCTTGGACTTTAAATAACCCCACAAAAAGAAGTCACATGGGTTAGATCTGGGGACCGAGATGGCCATGCAAGTGGAAAAAAGCGACTGATACCCCTTTCATCTGCAAAGCGATGATGCAACAGATTCCGCACCGATCTTTACAGCCCAAAATACTGGAGCTTCTGTCGACTACGTAGTCATGAATTTGCATTTTGATGTTTTACTTGCGTTTTAAGCAAATTCTCGGGTGCACTGACAACAACAGCGCCATATCTTCCCCTATCGGCAATTTTTAGAACTATTTTTTTTCATGGAAACTCTATCCCATGACATCATCAATCCCTCTATCAATTTTGGTGGAATTCCGGCTGATAGATCGCGTTACAGGTGGCTCTGAGAAGTGCCAATTTAATAAATATCACCCTGTATACAGGAATTGCAGAATTTTATTATTGTCGAAATAAAATTCTGCAATAACAATTTTTCTATTTTTATCCCATCATTACAAATTGCTCGGCACGCCCGCAACACCATGAATATTATTTGTAAATTTTTGGCACGTGCGCATGAAAAGGTTCGCCACCACTGCTTTGAACGAACTAAATTGCTTGAAAAGATACACATTTGCCACTGAATGACAAATTAGATATATGCATAACTCAGTATTTTAGTAGGGTGTGGGAGGAAAAGAAAATTTAAATGAATTTTTAATGAAAACGCCAGGGTACCATTTCTGCCGAATACGCTAATGTACTGAATGGAAGATTCGTGCTTCGGGAGAAGGCACTGGTTGGTGAAACTTTTATATTCATAACTGGCCTATCTGTTTATCTATTTCCGTATGTATATATATATATATATATATATATATATATATATATATATATATATATATTTATTTATTTATATACATATACATACAGTGGAACCTCGATATATCAAACCTCAAGGGGAACGAGTAAGCTTCGAATTATCGAGAATTTCGATAAAGCGAGGTTCGTTTTAATAACAAGGGAGTGTTGGGCAGGTTCAAGGGGAATGGAAAACTTCGATTTATCAAGGTATTCGATTATATCGAGGTTCGATATATTGAAGTTTGATATATCGAGGTTCCGCTGTATATATATATATATATATATATATATATATATATATATATATATATATATATATACAGCGGACGCTCGTTAATTCGAACTCGGTTAAATCGAACTTCCGGTCAATTGGAACAAATCCAAAGGCCCCTAAAAACTCGTATTCGAATTGATGTTAAAAATATTTCATTAATTCTAACTAAATTTTTATCACCGGTTAATTCGAACTAAAAATTTGACAAAAAAAATTTCTTTTTCCTCGTTTAACGGAGAAAATACACGCTGTATTTATTATTTTGTGTGTCAAAATCATCTGTAATTCTTTTCTGTGTAAAGAGGCATATGCCTGCATTCCTAGACTATTGCATTTCCGCTAAAGTTTAGTGGCTATTGTCCATCTTATCAGTGCTTATCAGACAAAGCAATTTTCCGTTATTTGTATCGATTTTATTACAATTTCAGAAAAACCAGTCTTGACTACAGATTCTAGGGAGCTGCGTCAGTTATGCCTGCAGTGCAGACAAGTTAATGTGATCTAGTTTTTCTTCCTCAGTGTAAGGTGTGAACGTGTAAAAAATCAGGATATCTACACTTGGAAAGTACAAAACCCTAACTTTGGAGACAAAGGTAGAAATTTTAAATAAAGTAGAGAATTGTGAATGCAAAACAAAGTTAGCAGCTGACTATGAAAATAAAAAAATACCTTGTCAACTTATTTGAAAAACAAGGAGTCAATTTTAGATTCATGGGAAAAATCAAATTTTGCTAGGGGAAGGAAAAGCATGAGAAATGCGTCCTAAGAAGATCTAGTAAAAGCTCTACTGCTATGGTTCTAGGATGTTAGATCTCGAAATTTTCCGATAAATGGACCCCTAGTGCAGACGAAGGCTGATGAATTGGCAAGTAGAATGGGTATTGAAGATTTTAAATGCAGTGATGGATGTCTTTCTCGATTTAAGTCAAGGCACAATATTTCTTATCAAACTCTATGTGGCCAAAACTCTGCTGTAAACGAAGACGTATGCCCTAATTTCGGTAGAAAACAGCCAGGGCTTTTCTCTACTTACCTGCCGAAAGATATTTTTAACGGGGATGAAACTGCATTTTTTATAAACTCCCGCTAAACAAGACATTACATTTTAAAGCGGATGCTTACGTAGGAGGTAAAAGCAGTAAAGAGAGGATTACAGCTTTAGTTTGTGCTAATATGGATGGGAGCGAAAAGCTTAAATTATTAGTGATTGGAAAGTCCAAGATTCCACGAAGTCTTGAAGGAATTAAAACACTGCCAGTTGATTATGTATCCAATACAAAATCATGGATGACACAAGACATCTTCAGTAACTGTTTAAAAGGAATAGATAAGCAGTTTTAGAGGCAAAAGCGTAAAATTCTCTTATTTGTGGATAACGCAACCTGCCACAATAACCTTCCAGAACTGAGTTCTATACAGGTTGATCCATACAGGTTGAATATTTGCCGCCAAACACAACTGCGAAGCTACAAGCAATGGATCAAGGAATCATCCAGAATCTTAAAACAAGTTATTTTTTCTTCAGATTGTGGTGAAAATTACGATATTACTCTGCTGACAGCTATAAATGATCTATATGTCGCATGAGATGATGTTAAGGAAAGCTCAATTAGTAATTGCTTTCGTCATGCTAAATTCATGCACGCCGAAGAGAACAATCCTATCGAAGAATGTGACGATATTGATACAGATTTTCCTGAATTCAAAAAATTTAACTGTGATAACGTTACTTTATCTGATTATGTAAGGGTAGAGGAAGACGTGGAAGTCTGTGGAAAACTGAGCGACGATGACATAATATAAACTATCCGAGAAGATGAAATAGAAGAGACCTTATCGAAATCAGAAGAGAATGCAGAGACTGTTAAGCGTCCTAATGATCAAGCCATAATGGACTCTATTAAAACTCTGAAAGCATTTACTCAGATGGAACCTTCCTCTGAAAATGAATTGAAATGTGTACTTCAAATCGAGGCTGAACAATGTAGGCATCATAAACAAAACCAAACAAGCATTTTATAATTTTTCCCAAAAGTGTAATTCCTATTTTTAATTAAAGTTTACTTTCTACTGCATATCTTCTGCTTCATTTTATGATTAAGGTAAGCCTGTGTTGCTTTTTAATATGTTTAATTTTAGATAACATAGTATAAAATATTTTCTGAGGTTATACATACAAGGAGATTTTTCTTCTTCAGTGATACACTTTTGAAGTTATATATTTTCCCTTAACATCGGATAATTCGAAATTTTTTCTGAGAATCTTTGAGTTTGAATTAACGAGCGTCCACTGTATATATATATATATATATATATATATATATATATATATATATATATATATATATATATATATATATATATATATATATATATATATATATATATATATATATATAATTTTCTTGATGTAATATAATTTGAAAGCCGAGTAGTTAAATCATTGTCATTAGAATGGATTTAAAATTTAAATCTGCATAGTTCTATGTTCCTATTGTATAAATCCAACACCCATCTATGTTAAACCTTTAAATGAACAATATTTTTCACTCCCAAATGCAGGAAGTACACAAGACATAACTATATAAATCTTGCCAACTTATGGATAGCATCCCATTCCAGGTTTTATCTAGAATTAATGCAGAAAGCACAGTAGGTAAGTAAAAGGGCCAATTTGAACTAAAAATAATTACCCTTATTATGAATACGGATTCTATCACTTGCATAAATATTGCTAATATGTACACATGAGAGAATATCACTAATTTAAATGTCTATTCTGTATACATACATAAGTCACATTATTTCAGCAATTAACTGTATTATTATAAAACAAACTTCGACACGGAAGGCACACTGAGTTATTTATAAATGAGTTATAAGAGATGTGCAGGACTGAATTTCTTCTTACACAGATCATTCGTTTTACTCGAGAAATGTGGAAACGAAGTGCAACTGTTTTTTCGTTTGTGCTTTAGAAAGATTTTAAAAGGGGATGAATAGGGAAAATTAAAAACCTGAAATCTAACAACGTTTTGATATTGAAAAAAAAAGAAATTAGTGTTTCTCTGTTTGTTGTATTATAGAAATTATAAATCAGCAATTATTGCCTTAAAAATGATGAACAAACTTGTTTTCCAGCGCATAGTCACATCAAACGCATGGCGTTGTTGTATACTTGAGATAAGAAAACATTTAATATTATCTGTATTAATATAAAACAAACTTCTCCAACGCTGAATTCACAACTAAGTTATTTATAAATTAGTTATATGTGATGAGCAGGACTGTATTTCTTCACGCACAGATCATTCGTTTTATCCGAGTAAAGTGAAAATAAAATGCTATTGGTACTTTAGAAAGATTTTAAAATGTGTGAATAAGGAAAATTAAAAACTTTTAGTTGTTATGCACGTGACCCAATTTAGTTTAAGTATTACAAAAAGAAAAGAAACCACGTGATCAGCATTTAATAAATTAAATTCTAAAAATTAATCTTTAAAAATTCACCAAAAATCAGAAAATGGAGGTAAAGATTCGAAAAAGATTTCATTTTAAAGGAATTTATATGATCTTTCTTGTGATATAAATTTTATAACCCTCAAATTATTACTTTAAATGCAAAATTAAAAATGTTACTAAAACAGCTTAAAAATTTAATTTTAAAAAATCTAAGAAGAATTTTTCAAAATTCTCTCTTAGTGCACCCCTACACTGTAAGAAGAATCACCATGCAAAATTTCAGCCCTTTAGGGCCAGCGGTTTGGTCTGTGCGTTGTATGCCAGTCAGTGAGTCAGTCAGTTACGGAACTGTTTTTTATATATAGATTATGCCCTCCATTCTAGCATTTAAACTCCCTCTCCTAAATCCAATCCCCAGTAATATTAATTTATCGCTTTAAAACCCTTAGCCACAGAACTTCCCATGAATCGCATGCCTTTGCATTTCAACACGTGTATATCTCCGAATTCAGGAGTGGGTTAGCATCGCGAGCCCCAAAATCCGCTTACCCTACAAATAATAGTCATATGTCTACCTCGCCCTCGCGTTTAATGTTGAAAGGTGATATTACTTCTGAGCCGTTCTTCTGAAACGAATGGATGTACTTTTGTCGCTCTAAAAAACGGTTCAGCCCGACTGCTGCCAAATTTAATTTTTCCTTTTAGGCTGAGTCTAGCTCCAGCCATGTAAATATGAGCTAGTTTACCCTTTCAGGTTATAATTTAAAGACGTCAGTAATGGGTATATTACTTACTTACATACACACACACACATACATATACACACACACACACACACACACACACACACACACACACACACACACACATATATATATATATATATATATATATATATATATATATATATATTCTAGCTGAAAACCCGCACTTCGCTACGGAGTACATTCAAATTAAATACAACGGTCAATATATGCAATTAATGCCAAAATAAATAAATAAATAAATAAATATATATATATATATATATATATATATATATATATATATATATATATATATATATATATAATAAATATGACGATCAATGTATACAATTGATGTCAACAAAATTATATATTTTTAAAAAAAAATCGTGAGGGATATTTTTATAGATAATATAATGTAGAAGTAAATATTCAAATTAAATCTAATAGGACATACTAAAGAATATAGTACAGTTAATATAGTACAGTTCGAAGAACATATCTTTTACTGTATTTTAATATTTTTTTAGATAATGTCCAATCGTCTGCCACATTAACAAGAAAAAAAATATTTTTTTGTCTATTACGTTGTTATGCACGTGACGATAAATTTATTTAAAGCACCAGAAAAAGAAATCACGTGATCACCATTTAATAAACTAAATTGTAAAAATTAATCTTTAAAAATTTACCAAAAATCAGAAAATGGAGGTAAAGATTCGAAAAATATTTCATTTTAAAGGAATTTTTATGATCTTTCTCGCGATATAAATTTTATAACCCTGAATTTATTATTTTAAATTCAAACTTAAAAAAAGTCACAAAAACAGCTTAAAAATTTAATTTAAAAAAATCTAAGAAGTTTTCAAAAATCTTTCTTAGTGCACCCCTACACTATAAGAGGAATCGCCATTAAAAATTTCAGGTCTTTAGGTCCAGCGGTTTGGTCTTTGCGTTGTATGTGACTCAGTCAGTTACGGAACTGATATATATATATATGTAAGTAAAAATTTCCTGAACTAAGGCATTTTTGAATGTAAATCAAACTTCTCCGACACACTAAGTGATTTATAAATTAATTATCTGTGATGCACAGGATTATTAAGTTAGTGTTCCTCCGTTCCTTGTATTATAGAAATTATTATTCAGAAGTTATTGTCTGAAAAATGATGGAGAAACTTGTTTTCCAGCGCATAGTCACATCAAACGCGCGGGCTGTTGTATACTAGCCATAAGAAAACGCTGGAGATTTTATATTAAATCCACCCAATGAATGCGTGCTATTTAATTTTCTTCAAATCAGTCATTCGTTTTCCTGGACTCCAGTGTGAGTTAAATGGATCTCATTCATTTCCCGCTTCGGGGTCTCGGAAAATTTGAAAGAAAAGAGAAAAAAAACACCCTCCAATCCAAACACACCTTCGTGCACGAGCAAATTAAATTAGTCCTGTGATACCTCTTTCCTTATTTCGTTGCACCTTGGCGACGGGAAATCGGGAGCTTTTCTGGCAACCCCCCGCAGTCTCATTTCCAGGCTGGCCGTAGAACTCCAACTTTAACTCTCCCTCGTAAGTCTCATTTTCATCCGCACGCGACCGGGGGGAAACATATCGTGAGCGAAAAAATAAAACAAAAATGAATTAAAGCACCGAGAGTGTAGCAGTCAGATCAGAACCCCATCCGTTTAACCGCGTCGAGACCCGAACCCAGACCGGGGGAACGAATGGGATTCGGACTCGGGAGAGAGGGGAATTGGCGACAAAAAAGACGTGGAGCGCTTAAACTCAGGAACGAAGGGATAAGTCGATATCAATCTTCGTTTCATCTGAAGAGAAGTGAAGAGAACTTCGAAAAAAATCTTGGAAAATCGTCACCATCTTTGGGAGAGGTGTTGCGCATGCGCAGCTGCTGTCGCAGGATGATGCCTCGAGTCTCTATGTAGTAGGAGGCAGCTGTATGATTCCTGGGACGTAGGAATATTCTCTCTTTGCTATAGCGCATTACCGCACGTAAAATCACCATTTTTCACGTAATCGTTATCTAGAAGACTTATTCTAGACATGTTTTCGATATTTTTCGTCACCTAATTTGTTTACATTTCATTATACGCATTTTTATTTTTTGAAAAGATTCCAGGGAGTTTCGTTCTCTGCCTGTAACAGGCATCGCAAGGTAAGTGGTTGAAGATTCTGACGGATAGAGAGCTAGCTCTACATCCCTCCCTTCTCTCGATTGCTTTTACTGTAATTTTATGTTCTCATAGAAAACTTTGAATTTATCGAATATCTGCGAGTTTAAAAGTTTTTGTTGAAAATCTGTTTGTACCCATCTCTTCAGTATTTATGTAAAATATTTTTTAAATAATTAATTTTTGTTTTTGCATCCAAGTCGTGTGATTTAGAAATAGTGGTGAAGACTGAATATTATTATTAACTCTCGAATCGTTGTAGCAGTTATAAATCTTCTGAAGCATTTAATTTCCTTTAAAGAAAGTTTTTTTAAAATATAATTGAATTTTTGTTATTAGAATTTATAGCACTAAAAAGAAATGTTACATGCTTCCGACTGAATGCGATAAGAAGCAAATTAAAATATATTAAAATTAACGTAAAAAATTATTGACTCGATTACTCGCGTCGCATATTATGAGCGGCATAAACAAAAATTTGCATGTATTTTGTTTAGATAAATGAATAATTTTCATACATAAGTCTTATTTCCAGTGCTAAACTTCCTTGCAGGCTGAATGTTGTGTAAATTCTGAAAAAAAAAAAAAAAAATAGAAATCTTTGAACCATTCGCCATCAAGTCGTATCTATGATACCTAATAATTGCCATTACTGCTTCAGTAACAATTTGTCAAATTGTTTTGCAGTTTATTTAAAGAGCACATTTTCGCATTCAGCCGTAGGCAAAACAAAATTTTCCACTAATGAAGCCATACAGGGGTTTAAAAAAGCATCGACGACTGAAAACCATTACTTTCAATAAATTCGAAAAACCACCGTAAGCGGAAAGCGCTCTCTCCTACTTCCTATGGACCAAGTCGATTGAGTCGACTAATCAAAAGTATTTGAATCGATCAAACAGTAGTTCCGTAAGTGTGTAGCCTGTTATCATACGTGGTTGATTTATCGTCTAATTCCACACCTATGTGCTCATGAAACCTAAAACAATGGCTTCCAAGGAATTTAATCAGTTTACAGTGAGCAGAGTTTTACAACTTTTTATACGATTCATTGTTTAGGAAAATGTCTTTTCTATCTGCAGTTAAGTGTGTTGGTGTATTTAGTGTTTTAGCGGAATTAATGTGAAAAAAATGCGATATTTTTTTAATGTTTGTATGTTAAGGTTAGATATTCCGTCTGTTTCGTGTTAGACACTTTACTTCGGTATCATTTACTTCTTCAGACAAACAAGTGCAAAAGCATTGGTTTCCACAGATTTACATGAAACGATCTTGCAATCCAAATTAGGTTACAAAACTATCGAAAACATGTCTAGAGAAAGGTGAATGTACAGACACTAAGATTTTTGAGCTTCTTTGCACAAACTGTTCGGTATAACTGCACCTTTATTCACCTTCAAGCACTGGGACTAGACAGTTTGTTTCGTTTTTTATTCCCTAATCGAGAAGTAAGCCTCTTTAACTGCTCTTACGAAAGTAGAACTTAGCGTGTGGAGACCGAAAACCATCGACTTTTTTTCTTCTTTTCTTACCTGCACAACATTTAATACATCTGAAAGATACATCAACGTTCAGTGTAAAATATACTCAGAAGTTGTACCACAACAAAAATTATGTGATTAAGGAAAAAAATTAGATTTTGTGCTCTGAACGTCTCTGGATATTATTTTAGGTTTGAATTCATCTTTTCAAAATTTATATAACTAAAATACATCCCTCTAAAAGAAGGTCACAAAATTTATAGCGTTATCTGAAAATTTCATAAAGAAAACAATCTTCAGTTTATTGACCACTGGACAAACTTTATTTTGTTCCTTCTGGTGTTTTTTGTTCTACTTCAGAGATCTGAACTCTTTCAATCATTGAATATGCTGCATTTACTGATTTTTGTCTTTAAATTAAGACATTCTGTTCATTTTGACAATTCATTGGATATTATACCTTGATGGGAATATTATATCGACATGGCACGCAATGGACACTTTATTTACGGCTTATAATGAAGAGGTAACTTGGACTTGTTTTCATTTTACTGATGCATTCACCTACTGGATACAAACGATGGTGACTGTACCTTAAAACACATCGATTCGTCGACAGAGCAATTACAAGAGACGTAATTTGAATTTGAAATACATGCAATCACCCCATACATTTTAGAAGAAATTCCCCTAATTAATTTCATCAACTAACAACGTTGTACGCCTTTCTGGAATCTAACGCTGGTGACCACAATGTAAATCATTGATTTGTACCAAGAAAACGGTCAAGGACACCAGCAAAAAACATCAACTTAATTTGGATTAAAAGCAACCTAATCACCTCCTACTTGTCAAAAGAGAATCCCAGTACTAAATTTGCAATCTACAGCCTCTGTAGAAAAATCGGTCGCTGTAGTTGATCTTTGAGATTCTTCGAGTGATTGAGCCAGAAGCATCCCTGTGAGGACTGAACTCTCTCCATCTAGAGGAACTCTCACTCATCTTTTCGAGTTACCCAGGGATTTGACAGAGGCGGCCGTCGACCAACCAAAAACCACCTTTAACATCACGCACTGTTGAGAAGTCGAATCTTTTTTGTTCCTTTCCTTTCGCGCGTCCGGCTTTGACCACGAGTTTGCCGAATGCCGCAGCAGAGAGGACAGACGAATCGCAGAACACGTCTTGCAGAACAGCCCAGACCCCGATGAAGCAAAGAGCCTGTGCGAGTAATACCGGCTGAGTGGCGTTTCCTTTTCGTTACGCCTTTCCTTTTTCTCAAGTCGGATCTCGGATACTGGGACGAGCATGGAGCCCGAGGAGACCGGGGGCGGTCCCGAGACAAACGGGACGGTCGTCCTGGACCCCCACGAGGAGTGCATGAAAGAGCGGAAATGGTGGTGCTTCCTTCTGTCGAGCGTGTTCACATTCTTGGCGGGCCTCTTCATCATCCTGATGTGGCGGGCCTTCGCCTTCCTCTGCTGCCGGAGCCAAGACAAAGGGGCCGGAGCCAAAGCCGGCCCGGCAACCAAAGAACCTGCAAAAGCCGGGGCCGCTGCCGGGGCCGGAGGTGGCAACGAGATAGGTTTCATGACCGAAGCGAAAGACTGGGCCGGAGAGCTGATCTCTGGGCAGTCAACCACAGGCAGGATATTGGTGAGTACCCCTTCTTTCCCCCTTTCTCTCAAACCATTGCAGGCTCCTCATATATCCGCTCTAAAGCATCAGCCATTTTGTTGCCCATTGCCGCCCAATGTAGACGCATTTTGATCGGACGTTTACAAAGAGATATCTTTGCTATTTGAGCCTTTTCTTATGAGTTCTGAGAGCTCATTGGAAATGAAAATTTAAAATTATATGTATCTCACCTTTTTAAATTCGAAATATACACTCTTTGAAGTATATAAGGCATAATTTCTTTTGGAAGACCCTTTACTTTGAATTATACTTTGGTATGTATGTATGTATCTATGCAAGACATAAGCTTAAGATAATCTTAAAATAATTTGCCATGTATCCAAATAGTGAAGTTTTAACATCTATGTTTTGTCTATTGCGTTGGGGCAGCAAGAAAAGCCTTGCTTGGCGTGCATTTTGGCGAGACTGGGAAACAAGATGGAGTATGCCTGGACTTTTAGGAGCTCTAGGAGGAGTTCGTCACACTTAATTTTTGCCCAGAGTGATCATTGCAATTTTTAAATAGTTCATTTCCTTGATAAGTAAAATATTGTTATAGGTAACATAGTATTATTTAAGAGCTTTCAAAAGTCGTAAGGAGGATCATAGAAATGACTCAGAATTTCAGTGGTCAGAATATTAACCCTGAACGTCGGGTATGTAAGGTTCCAGGTTACCCATTGTAATAATGGGAGTTCCGACGTTTTCAGGAGGTTGTGGGATGATACGTGAGATTTGTTAAACTGAAAATTTCCTACTACCAGAGACCACTAAGTGATAAGTGATGACACGCCTGAAAAAAAACCGGAATGGTTACCTTGCAGTTTCTAAATAATAACTATAATGCAGTAAAATTAGTTTTCTAGGATTCAATGCTCAATGCTTAAGCAGTTTAAAAAATTTAAGGTAGTCTCTTCTAACGAAACTACCGTGGGTTATTAACGTAGGATTACTCATCGTTGCTTACCTCTTTTGTATGTATATATGTATCTATTTATATGTACGTATGTATATATATACATATATGTATGACAAAATTTTGACTCATCTTGGTACTTTTCTGTTTAACTTGTCCAAGCGATAGACTGAGTTTGGCGCGCTGCCAAAATTATAACTCGTTAGGACGGACAGTTTTAGCGTCTAAAATTTTCCTTTCAGCAGGACCGTTATGGAGAAACGTAATCCTACGTTAAAAAACGAAAAAAAACCTTGAAGGTAATTCATGAATGTTTCAGAGAAATCCATTCCAAATTACAATAGTATTTTCCCTGATTATCGTCAGGTTTATCCTCAAAAGTCTCTAATGAATGTAAAATGCAAGAAAAAGCAAGAAAAATCTAGCTTTCATCTTCAGGTGGAAGAGCATTTCAATAAACACCGCAGTAGATAATCTCCAAAAGCCTGGAAGGAATACATCCTCCATCCTCAGTGGAACAATTCAAGTGAATAATTTAAAATATACTCTCTTCAAAGAATATAACATGTATTCTCTAGATGTCAGCATTTGGGGAGAATATCGTTGGGAATAATCCTTAAAAATGCATATGAGAGTTATCGATATTATACATCTGCGGTATTTCCTAGAAATGATGTTCTATCTGAGGATGAAGAACAGAGTTCTTTGTATCTATTCAAAAGTCTGAAATGCCTTGAATAGATAAAATTTGAATAAACTGGGAGTTATTAGACAGCGCTATTACGTCCTCTAGTGGTTAAATGTGGTAACCAGTCATAGTGGTAAATCGGTGGCGAGTTGGCAACGGCAGTTGAGCTTAAGATATTTGATATTAAAAGGGGATTTCTTAAAATGCGCCTTTTTGTGTCTTTAGACCCAGATTTAAATGCTATTTTTTCGTCGTTTTTAATATTTTGATTTTCAAGGTTAAATATTAAAGCCTGTGTCAGAAAATATTCACTGAAAAACATCTTATCAAATTAGTTCTGTGGTGATTTAAGAGAAAGATTTTTCCTCGTATGTATTAGTTTAGCTCATTTTAAATTTGACTTCTTATTGTAAACTACAGCGTTTCCTTGTCACAGCAATTTCAACCAACTTCCAAAGGGAAAATATATCCTTTTCGTAATGATTATAACTTCTCAGCACAACTTTAAGAAAGTATATATTAAACGTCCTTTGAAATTCATGAATCCACTCACGATTTCCATGAATTAAACAGCGAAAGCATTCCTTTAGGCATACTACAATTTATGAAAGTGATACTTCTCCCCTGTTTAATACAGTTCCTCAATCGATTCAACCATAAACCATTTTTAAGCGTAAATGGAGGATTTTGTTCGAAATATAGGAGAGAAAGTTATGTGACACTCGATCATGCGTATGGCTGAATAAAAAATTCCCGTATATATATATATATATATATATATATATATATATATGCTCACTGACTGCATGCTAAAAATTTTGACTAAGGGACAAACACATTTGTTTCTTTTATTAAGTACTTTAACAGCTTTGAATAAATAGCTCCCTAAATAAATAAATCCAATCTTAATAAAGAATAAACTAAAAATTACGGAATTCTAAGTTGCAAACATAGTTTCCTCTCTGTTTAAAGGAAAATTATTGCAATTTTTGAGCTATAAATTATTGACAACTTATAGCTTAAAAATTGTATCGGAAGCAATGAATTACGCAAAGCATTTCCATTTGGCTATTCCAAATGTCTCCAAAACAGTTGGTCCAACGATTAGTTAGTCCTCCTTTGGCTTTGATGACCCTTTTGAAGTATTCTGGCGTGATTCCAACAAGTGTTTTTTTTCCGTTTCAGGAGTAAATTTTCTCTAAGTTGAGCATATTTCAGTCTTTCTTTGCCCCAGTTATCCCTATTTTTTTAAGTTCGAGATCTGTTTCTTTCTCCTGAAATTTTTAAGGATTCGAATCAAAAGAAAGTTGGAGTATATGACATTGCTGAGACACCATGTGCAGCAACAATTGCTTAACGATCTTTGCTATCTGTTTTCAATCATTATCAGAAGGAAAAATAAAAATAAACTAAAGATGTATGTTAACTGTATGCTGTAATGTAAAAGATGATATCTGTCGAAGAAAAGATGAAGCGTGTCCTTTCTTTGAAGGACGGGGAAAAGGGTTCTGGGTTGAAGGTTTATTTTGTCCTTCAATAAAGGATTAGGTTGAAAGATTAATGTTCCTCTAAGGCAAAGATTAATCGCTCAGTTACAGGTATTTTCTTCAAAGTGCAGATGGTTGATTAATTTAGTCAACTTGTGCTACACAATTCAAAGTGTTGTAAAACGTGCATTTAGCCTTCTTGCCCTCGTTTCTGAAGATGAGATTGTCAAGCTCTGAAGCACTTACATCCTTCCATCATAACTTCCCACTTCAATTACCATATTTCTATTCTACAAAATATTTTGGTCTTTATAAGTCCTTTTGCTTTGACCAAACTGCGATTTCCAACACCCACATATGTAGGTGAAGTTTTGACTCATCGCTGAAAAGTGCCGATTGCCAGACTGTTAAAGGCTTATTCACATGCTGCTTTGCAAACCAAATATTATATATATATACATATATATATATATAAATATATATATATATATTTGTATGGCTTGGCAAAATAGTCATTAGCCATGTCATTCCCAGGTATACCGTAATAGTTCGTTATTTACTGGAGAACAAGGTATTTGCTTTTTTTTTCTATAGACTTTTATTTTCCTTGCAGGAATTTATATTTTCATTTTCATCCTGATTAGAGTAGTTAGAGACGTACTAACTTCCTGGAAAATCATATGTAATCCTTCTTGGTTTCCTCAAACTCTTAAACTGCCAATATTAAAACTGACCACGTCCTATATAGCTTTTCAGACACTCCAGAGCACCTTTTTAGAAGAGATTTCAGTTTATTACATCAATTTATAAATTAATGATTAGTAAGCTTTGGTTTATTATCCACTTCTTTAAATTTTCGTTTCGCTAATCCATCAGTTTTTAATAACCGTTATGCTGATTTGGAAATTTCCATCATGTTGCAATAAAAAACAATCATATTTTGAAATTGTTATTTTATGTAACACTCAAGGCTTTGGGTTTCTGATTTTGTAGACAAATTTTGTTTTTGACTGTAGGATAGCAGGATTACGATTCCCGAAGATCGACATATAAGAAAAACATGTTTTAGCTACTTCTTTAAGTTTAAATTAAAGGCTATTAATGAAAACAATTAAAGTGTTTTTATCGTGATATTGTGTCATTTACAATCATATTAATTGTAAAAATGTGTGCAAAATCTGGGGAACTATTTTTAATGAAGTTATGCTTGTGATATCAATATTTTTGCTACCGTGAAGAAATATTTATGTTCTTTAGTATTACTATAAAGATATCAACACCTACATACACATACATCCTAGCCTAGATCATCTGGGGAATCTATTTTTATTTATGTATGTTTCAATTAACTTCACTATTATATGTGCATAGGTGAACATACTACATACATGTATACACGAACTTGATACGATTTATAAGGTAATCATTTTGTAAATAAGCAGCCTAATTCAGAAAAAAGGGCAATTACGAAAACTTTAAGCAAAGAAAAAAATAAGAAGACCGAAAAAAATGCTCTCTCAGGCCGTTATCAGAGAAGTCGTGCAATGCTTGTTCTATTTTAAGATATTCATATGATAACCACCATTTACACGTTTGCTGTACCCCTTCCAAGTTTAATGCGTTTTATTTTGACACAAACGTTGAATAGGAAGGATTAATGTTTTTAGATTTCTGTTTATGCTTCACTCAGGTACTCAGAGTTGTAGCTGTTCGACAGTTTATGTTTCACGCTGTGACGTACGTTCGAGGTACTGAAGAACCGTGACCGTCAGCGAGTGTGCTAAATATTGCACTCATTTCATGAGCATCAGAGAAATTTAGGGAAACTTACGTAAAACTATGAACGACACTGAACAACAAAACAAAGAGCAATTAATATTAAGCGATAAAAAAAAATATCAAGCGATACCTGTATATACGAAGGTCATAAAAACTTCATATTTACACTTAGCATTATCTATATACACTGGTGTAAGAAATTAAGAGAATTTGCAGACTTGGTCTATTATCTCTAGAACTACTGTACCGATTTTAATGAAATTTGATATGTACATACATTGATACAATACAAAACAAATAACCATTGAATAATTGTAATACACACACATGATCGTGCGTAACACTCGTTGGAGTCGGTAGGTATGAAACAGCGGTTGCAGAATAAACAAAAAAAATGGGTTAATAGATGGATTAATAGGGGGTATGGTCCCCTCTTACAGATATACAGGTCTCGCAGCGTGATTTCATACTTGAAATAAGGCAGTTTATCATTTCCTGTGGCAATTGGTCCCACTCGTTCAGCAACGCTGTTTTCATTCCCTGGATGGTTCTCGGAGGGGGTTTACGAGTTGCAATTGCCCTCCCCAGAGCCTCCTAGACATGCTCTATAGGGTTAAGGTCTGGAGATCTTGCTGGCCAATCCAAGAACCCAAGAAATGGTCCTCGAAAAGTGGATTACAGTGATAAAATGAAATTGGTTTCATCGTTTCAAAATGACCGCAAATTTAATAATTTTAATAAAATCGGGAACAAAAAAATGTTTCTTGTTCCTAATTTTTTGGTTCAAATTTTAAAAATTCCTGTCTTTTTTACGTTTCCTAAAGTTTCGAGTGCGAAAAAAAAAATCCCTGTTCTGTTTAAAAATCCCTAGTATATTTTTTGTGACGCGGAGTCGCACCATTACAGCCATATCGTGGCATCGAAACCTTTTCACAGCCAGTAAAGCAAATTTTACTGGCTGTGACTTTAAGTTTTTACAGGGATAACAGACGAAGTAGTAACTCTTTCCTATGGATTATCATCTTAAACAACTCTTATTAGACGTGACTTATTATTGGACTGACAAGCGATATAAATATATATATATATATATATATATATATATATATATATATATATATATATATATATATATATATATATCTGTATACAGTGGAATCTCGATCAATCGTTTTCGGATCCATCGTTTTTCCGTATGTGTCGTTCATTTTATCCAGTCCCAACGATCATATTGCTTTATTATGTTTCCGTATCTATCGTTTTCCAGCATTTATCGTTCATTTCAATCGATCCCTTGAAAAACTATCGATCGAGATTCCACTGTATATATATATATATATATATATATATATATATCCGCTTTAGAGTAAAGTTTAAATTTAGGTTAAATTTATTATTGTTATTAAGATTATTTGAACTTTTTATTGAAGATTTTTTTTTTTTTTTTTTGGGGGGGGGGGGGGCAATGAGGGTCACATGCCGCAAAAATCATTGGTTGTTGTCAATGTGGGGGGGGGCACCTTATAAGTGAATCAAAACCAGCCCCTAGTTCCACCTCAATTTTGACAGAGCACCCTTCGTTCCTCCCCCCCCCCAGAGGAGAAACATCTGGAGGGATCATACCTTCACCCATCCTCTCGGACATCATAGAAGGACTTTCCGGTGACTGTTTATTCAGAAAATAAAACCCACTTTTTCTTCTATAAGGGTTGGTTTGGGATATAGTGCCCATTCTTTTTTTTTGACAAGTGGTTCCTGATCAACACAGTGTTAAGTATCACTGCTGTGAATAATCATGCCCCGTGACCAAATGGATCTACGTCAACGGCTTTAGGTAGATCCCCGGGAATGTGTGTCTTTTGTAAACAGTTCCAAGGTCTCTCTGAAGCCGTATTTCTATATTTAAGATGTCTCCGTTTTTTCATTGCATAATAAATCCATCTCTTGGCTTGCGAAGAGGGAAAGAAATATCAGGTTGAGAAAATTTAGCAGCCTTTTTTATCATCTCATTCCCAGGGATATATATATATATATATATATATATATATATATATATATATATATATATATATATATATATATATATATATATATATATATAAGCATATATATATACCTATATATATATATATATATATATATATATATATACCTATATATATATTGATATATATATACCTATATATATATATATATATATATATATATATATATATATATATATATATATATTTATTTATATATATTTATTTATATCGTACTCTACACCCACGTTGGTTCAAAATATTACGTTTATCACTGTAAACACAACCGCTCGCATCAGATCTTGTCAGTAAATACCACAGATACATATTTCTGTTTCTGCTATTTGGGGACATTCCCTTCTATTTCCGCTCTAGTCTAAAAGGCAGTTGTCATATACCTGGCTCTGTTCCAAGGGCAAAATTTCACTTGCTGAAAATCTAAATGTGAAGCGGTAATTCATTAGTGACGCTGTTCATACGCGGAAATATGACAGCCCGCCAATTAGAGAAAGGAGTGCAAAGACTACCAATTTGATTTTCTCTCTGTGTGTCCGAATGGAGAGACTTGAGATTTTTACTGGAGTTAATGAACCGAGAAGCCTATTTGCAGGAGAGTATATCTAATATCGGAGTGATAGACATTACAGAATTACAGGAATATAATGTATAAATTCTATTCCTTAGATAAAGATTTGCGTTCCTCGTGGCTTCCTCCTGATTTTTTTTATGCTCAGAGAACACTTATGGTAAAAATTCTCGGAGATATTGTGTTTTTTCCCGTTTTCTTGTGTAGTTGATGTTAATTAGGAAGATAGAATAATAGACACTTATATATATATATATATATATATATATATATATATATATACACTGCTGGCCACCCAAATTGCAACACCAAGAAAGACAAGAGATATCACAACAAAATTTGTTTTGTAGATAACATGTTGACCAAGTATCAAATGATTAAATTTATAGACTTCTGTGAAGTGTGGTTCCTGCTAAAATCAGTAGCCAGAGTAGCCGCCATTGTTGGAGATCACCGTTGCCACATGCCTCGGCATTGATTCAAAGAGACTTTGGATGAGTTCTTGGGGTACAGCAGACCAAGCAGCTTCCACACGTTGCCAAAGTTGATCTGCTGTGGCAGCTGGAGATGGAATCTGGGTCAATCGTAGATCAACCATGGACCACATGTTTTCTATCGGCGAAAGATCCGGAGAGCGAGGCGGCCAGGGAAGCAATTCAATCTGGCGATTGACGAAGAACCGTTGGACAATGCGTGCCACGTGTTGTCGCGCATTATCCTGTTGAAATATGGCTGTGGGAAAGCCCTGAAGGTAAGAAAGGACAACTGGCTCCAACACCTCGGAGATGTAGCGCTGGCTGTTTAAAGTACCGGCAATGCGTACTAGAGGTGTGCGAGTGTGATATCCAATACCGCCCCATACCATAATACCCGGTGCAGGACCAGTGTGGCGGTGCATAACGCAGCTGTTCAGCATCCTCTCTTCACGGTGTCTTCAGACTCGAATGCGACCATCGTAGTGCTGCATACAAAAGCGTGACTCGTCAGTAAAGACAATTTCATTCCATTCTGCCGTCCACACCCTTCTGTCATCGCACCATTGGCGGCGGAGACGTCTGTGGTTCTGCGTCAAGGGTAGACAAAGCAATGGACGTCTTGCGGACAGACCACTCTTCTGTAAACGGCGTCGAATGGTACGCGCAGACACTGGATGATGCGTTACAGACTGCAGGTGCTGTGCTATGGTTCGTGATGTGACTGAGCGATCCGTCACTGCCATGCGCACAATTTGCCTGTCATCACGTGAAGTGGTGCGCTGAGGTGGATGCGATCGAACACGCCGGTCTGTCGTACCCTCCTGCATCCAACGATCACATATCCGCATTACAGTTGTTTGGTTTCGTCCAACACGACTACCGATTTCCCTGAAAGATAATCCACAATCTCGGTAGGCCACTATCCTTCCTCTGTCGAACTCGGACACTTGATCAAAAGATGATCGCTGTTTTCGACGAGGCATAATTGATCGTTTTTTGAAAAAACCACAAGAAAAACACAATTGCCGAACTTGAAATCGTCGAAATCTCCAAGCCTTAAATAGAGCTTCGAAGTGGCGCCACAGGCGCGCGTGATGTGCGTCTGCGCTGAAATTCTAATCATTTGCATATCTCATCTCCGCTAATGCATGTTGTAAATTTCATGTTATTTGCATGTTTCCTTCAGGGTGATGCATTTACAGTGGCCAGCAGTGTATATATATTACTGCCCTCTTAAGCAGGATATCTTAGATGTATAGTAAACTCTACCTTGCACTTATACGTATTTGATATAGAAACCCAAATACCTTTATTACACATAATGGCTGCAAACTTAACTGAGGAAATTTAATATATATATATACATATATATATATATATATATATATATATATATATATATATATATATATATATATATATATATATATATATATATATATATATATATATATTATTGGTTATTTAACTGAGGAAACGGTACAGATTTATGTTAAAAAGTACTCAGAATAATGTGATTATGATTTATATGGAAGTTCATCGTTGCATAGAGACAAAATAGTCTGTATAAACATGTGTACAAAATAGTCTTTATAATAAAAATTTTCATACTGTGAAAAAGTCAAAATATGTCCTTTATGACAAGCATTTAGTCTCTGTCAAAGTCGTTTTGATTTTCGCGCATCTTTATTGTGATTCTTGTAAAATTGTACTTTAAACTTCTTATTGAATGGGTATAATCAGTAGGATGATCACCACCTTTAACTAACATTATTTCTGTTATATTAGTGTTTACAGTTATAATTATGATGTTAATAGTGATAAATGTACATATAAGACAACGTTTACAATGATGATAATTTGGAAGATGCTGGTGACCATGAAGGTATGAGTATGAATTAGTAAGATGATGGACGAGTATACTCAGCAGGATGTTTATCACCAAATATGTAGATCATTCCTCCTTGCTTGTTACAGTTCTAATATTATGTAATAGTACAAAATAACAATATTTCCGTTATATTAGTGTTTACTGTCATAATTATCATGCTAATGGTGATAATTGTGCTATTAAGAGAATGGTTACAATGGTTATTTGGATGATGGTTGCGATGATCAATGAATGAGTATGAGTGAGGATGATGAATGAGTATACTCAGCAGGATGTTCATCACCGAAAATATAGATCATTCATATTACTTATTGCAGTTTTAATATTTTGTAATAATATTAAATAATATTATTTATGTAATACTGGTCTTTACAGTCGTAATTATGACGCTAAGGGTGATATTTGTGCGTATAAAACAATGATTACAATGATGATAATTTGGATGATGACAATGATGACGATTAAATTACTATTCAGGATAATAATAACAGGAACAATGAAGTTATGAATAGTCTCAAATAAGTACGAACGTCAGAAACTTTAGACATAAGAAAGTTCTGATAAAATAGAATATATTCATGATTTTTATTTTTAAGAAAAAAAATAAAGAGCTGAGTTTTAACTTCATATTTTCCACTTGACCGCTTTTAATGAAATTATTTTATTAACGAATATTTTTTTACAGCTTCTTGCACTATATTTTGCTGGCTAATACTTATTTTGAAAGGCGAAACTACCGACATTTATTTGGTCAAAAATACTTTGAAATTAAGTTAACTATATCGTTGTTTAATATTTCAAACTGAACAAAATTCATTCCAATAAAATAGCTTAAATTTTTTTCAACTCGATCAAAGTTCTTGATTGTATCATTTCATAGCTTGCGTATGGTACAATAATTAAATGCAGAGTTCTTAGAACTGTTATTTATATTTTTCTTCAGGTCTGGGAATTAAAAACTTTTGATTTGTGAGGTATGAACACAGAATTTTTGAAGTAACATTTTTTTTATAATTATTCGACAAAGTTTTCTTAAAATGATAATAAATTTAAATTAGAATTAGAGTTAAAGTTTATCGGTATGATAAGATTTTTTTTCAAAAGTTATCCATCAGGAAATAAATATAGAAATTTGTGGCATTGTATTTTGTTACTGAATATTCCAAATTTTAAGCATAATTTTTTCTTTTATATATGCTTCAATTGCTTAAATTTTTTCCTTGTGTCTCAGAGTGCGTTGAAGCTTTTGACAATGAATCTATGTCTTGCCAATTTGTTCTTGAGTTTTTAGAACCAATAAAGTATTTAGTTTTCAATATAACAACACTTAGCGTTTTTCTGTTGCTCAGCCCAAAAAACAAAAAGAAAAACAAACTCTGACCTGAATTTGTACAGAGGCAGCATCCTAGCTCATGGCACTAGATTAAAAATCACTGCTCTATTCTATACAACCAATTGGATTTTTAACGCTATTCACAGTTACTGCTCGCCCTGGCATCAGCTTCCCTTTCGGAATGATGATGAACATGAAAGATCATGTCGGAAACGGTGAATGTGTTTAGTTCTAAACAGAAACATTTATTTCAAAAATGAGAATGCATCTTTTATTGGAAATGAGCTTCGATAATGGATACTTGAAGTGCTTCTGGCTCTGGACGTGTATCGGAAACTGGGTAGGCATCTTGCACTAGACATAAACATTTACATCTGAGACTATATATATAAGTATTTGGACAACTATGATAGGAAAGGAAAACAAAATTTATTCATATTCAATAGTTGGTAGAGCCTCTATGAGAAGCAATTGCAGCCTCAACCCTCCGGGACATGCTTTTCACAAGTCCTTGTATGACGGCTTGTGGTATTTTCTTCCACTCGGTTTGGAGAAGACATGTAAGTTTCGTCACCGATTTTGGACGGTTGTTGCATCCCTTAATTCGTCATTCCAACTCGTCCCAGAGATTCAAGTCTGGGCTCTGGGCATGTAGGTCCATTCGGTTAACCCCATTGTCACCATACCAATCCCTGATGGACCTCGCAACATGACAGCTGGCGTTGTCGTCCTGGAAGTAACACGGTTCCAGCACATAAAACTGCCGCAATGTAGGAAGCACACTGTCATCCAAAATAGAGCAGTTGGTGTCAGCGTTGATCTTACTACGAATTGGGACTAATCTTTCCATTCCATACCAGGAGAAATAACCCCAGACCATAATTCCAACTCCGCCGAACTTTACTGTGGGCACATGGCATTCTGGCAGGAGCCGTTCTCTAGGTAGACGCCAGACGCAGACCCTGCCATCCAAACGTTAGAGGGTGAACCTTGATTCGTCGCTCCATAGAACCCGTTTTCACTGATCTACGGTCCACTTTCGATGTGCTTCGCATCCCAATAACCGAGCATCGCGGTTGGACTAAAGGCTCATGGGCGGCAGCACTACCATGAAAACCAAGCAAATGTGCTTTCTTACGGATGGTATTCATGGAAAAAACACTCCCGGATGCCTGTTGAAACTCCTGGAGTATATGGGCCATCGGTTTGGTGCGGTTCATCCAAATTTCTCTGGACAGCACAAAATTTCAAAAATATTATGAAAAATAAAATTTTATTGTTTGAAAATAAAAGAAGAAATAAATCCTAGTACCTAAAGTTTGTTCCCTCAGACTAAAATGCAATCTAATATGCATCTGTAATAAGTCTATTGGATTCGCTCACCTCAGTGTTAACCTATGGAGAAAATTTGTCTACTATTTACAGCTACACAAACGCTGAGTATGCATTATCGAAGCTCATTTCCAATAAAAGATGCATTCTCATTTCTGAAATAAATGTTTCTGTTAGAACAAAACACATTCACCGTTTCTGACATGATCTTTCATAATCCAATGAAAAATGGCATTTTCAGATACCCTGAACTTTTTTGCATCTTGCAACAGGATGCATTTTATAAATTCCGTCCTCCAAAGGAATTTAGGAGCGTTGAAAACACACTATACCAAATTTTTTTCAGAATAATTTGAATTTGAAAACATTATTTGCATTTTTTAAAAACGAAAGTTGTAAAATTTTTTTATCTATTACGGAGTACAATTTAAAAAATATATCTTTCAATCCAAGGACACATTTTTTCCACAGGTTATCACTGAGGTAAGCGAATACACTACATATCATCCTTAATGACAACAAATTACGTTTAAAATTGTTATCATGTACGTAACATTAAAAAAGTTTACAGTAGAGAATTTTCTGTTAGTATACAACAGCAAAAGCTTTAGGAAAGTTGAACCGTTTGAGACCACGTGCTTCTTTTAGCTATGCCTTTTATGAACCACAGGGATGACTTTATAATTTTTCCCTAATTTAGCTAAAATATTCCTAGTATTGCATGCCCTGGAAACGGAGCCTTGTCTTGAAACCTTGAGGCTGGTCCTACTACGTGAACCATGTCAGCTACGATATGAAGTTTTCCCCGCCTACATGGTATAGTGGTTAGCGTCGTACTCTTCCCTGCTGTGGGCATGGTTTTAAATCCCGAATAAGGCTTGGTCGTTACCGTGCCGTCCCTCTATAAGGAGCAATGCTGGCTCACCTAAATAGTGCTCTCATAATAAAGTAGCCAGCAAAACTGCGGTGAATAACAGGTGAATGTCTCATGACAAAGTGTCTCCGCATTAGGTAATGCGTTAAGTCTACCGGCTCCCTCCCCTTTCGGGTATCAGCCATGAAACACCTGAAGACCAGTCACTACGTAGCAAAAACTGAATACGCAGTAGAGGGTTAATTTCCCAAGTTCGGTGTCATTTTTCATTGCTGTGGGGCTCGAGGATGGCGGACAAACAGTACAGATCTGGCATCCACACAAGGCACCCCAAGCCCCCCCCTCCGCATTAGGTAAGTAGAAGAGCTTACGTCGGCCCACCATGTTTGTGGCATACAACTTAGTGCAACCTGCATGACCTCGTCGACATCGGCGATCGAACCACCCACGACGCACGAAGTGCGGAGTACACAGATCCGTGTTAGTTTAGGACAAAACGGAGCTCCTGAGAGATGCCATATGGCAAGACTACAGGCCCCAGCGTCCCTTGTCACTCTTAGCCCGGACAGCCGCCCGGACCCCAGCCGGATCATGAGGAGTCGATCGACTGCTAAAGCCTTGAAGATGCTACAGTGGCTCGTTCAGGAGATCTACTCCCCCAGGCGAGTCACAGTAATGTCTACCATTACCAGACTCCGTGGGCCTCACAACGGCCCCCTTCGCCCTGGGTAGACACCACATCCACCCGACTTCCACCCCCTGGGGCCGCACCACTGGTCACCCAGAGGTGTCGTCGACCTAAGCCTTGAAGGTGCTACACCAACTCACTCAGAGGATCCCACTCCCCCAGGCAAGCCGGAGTCGCATCCACCATTACCAAGCACCAAGGTCCTCACGACGGTCCTCAATGCCCTGGGAAAACACCACACCAACCCGACTCCTGCCCCCATGCCCCCAGCCGGAGACCAGGCCACAGCCCGGTTACCAGCCGGGACTACGAGGAAGTGGTGGCATCCGAAGCCTTGATGGTGCTACATCAACTCGCTCAGAGGATCCCACTCCCCCAGGCGAATCAAAGTTGCCCTCTCCGTTACCAGGCACCTTGATCCTCACAACGGACACCGATGCCTCGGGAGTTGGCCACACCAACCCGACTACGGCCCCCGGCCCTCCGCATTAGGTAAAAAAAAAGTATGAAATTTTCATTTTCAATACGTTTTGCTCATAGTGTACCACTTATATTACACGATAGTAATACAGTCGAACCTCGTTATAAAGAACTTCAAGGGACCAAAGGTTTTATTTGCTATTCTGAACCGTTAAGAAAAATGTTAGAGTTCACAGATTGTATAACTCATTAGTTGCTATGTGTATTCATTAATGATGTATTAAAAATGATAAAATCTATTAAAAATGATCATTAATTAATTAAATTGACTAAACTCGATTACATTAAACTGACACAATACTAATTAAATTAACTGAAAATGAAGACAAATAGAAATAAATTAATTTTACCTTTAATTGTTGCTCACTGTTTTGATACAGAAATAATCGGTAATCTTCTGCTGACGTGAAGCCGATTTCAAAAACATTTTATGAATTTCTTTGTCCAATATATCAAATGACTCCAATACCCTTTCTTCCACTGTTTGTGTAGACAAAAACTTATTTAATTACACGCATCGCTGCTGTAGCATCTGAGATGGCGGGGATTTCGTCCTATGTGCTCCTCTTCATCAGCATCAGATGCAGAATCTTCGATTTCAGAATGATTCATTTTAATTTCTTCCACAATATCTTCATCGGTCGTTTTCACATATAATCACTTCATCATCAGAAGTTTCGAACAACTGCGTGTCACAATTTGAGAATGATGAAATTTTGTGCTTTTCTTCCCACATCGCAATAAGTAAATCTTTATCATCAACATTCTTTGCATGCTTCTTCAACATTCATTGTATCTTCAACATTCTTAAAAAGATTTTTAAAAAATTCAGTAGTCGACTGAAAAAAAGGTTTGTTATAGCCAATTCTTAAAATTTCGGAGGTTCGCTATAAAAGGATAAATTAGCATTAAATGCAATAGGAAAACGGCGGGACCAAAATTTTCGTTCGTTATATCCGTTAGTTCGTTATATACCGGGTTCGCTATAACGGGGGTTGACTGTACTGGGTTTGAAGATATTGTTGACAAATAAATAAGAAAAAAATTCCTCTTGAAAAAGTTCTTTTGAAATTCTCTAATTGAAAACATAGTAAGAAAAATATTTTTACTGAACGAATTTAATATGGCAAATCCAGAAGCTATCACACTTTTTATGTGCGTTAAGGACACACAGGTGTTTTTCTCCACTCTTCTTTTGGATATATATAAGATATCTTTGTTACGGAGATTAGCTAATGCAAGTATCGCGTGACTGTAGTCATTGAATGAATTTTTTTATGATGGACTTTTTTTAGTGAACATATGATGTACAGATATTGATCTTCGTATCGTCCTTAGATTGAGATGCTGTTGACTTACATATGTTTAAAAAATACATACAAGCCTATGAATACCAGTCAAATGAAACAATATATATATATATATATATATATATATATATATATATGTGTGTGTGTGTGTGTGTGTGTGTGTGTGTGTGTGTGTGTGTGTGTATGTGTGTGTGTATATATATAAATAGAGTCACAAACCATTACACAAGGTATTTCGATCTGAGATTATCCATATAAAAGAGTCCCTAAAATTACCTCTAATTCGACAAACTGAAGCAATGTTTTAATATGTGTCTTGTGTCTAGACAGGAACAAACAAACAAAAATCGCAAACATTACTAAACCATTGTAACTTTACGGATATAAAAATTAAAATGTATTCAGTTAATTATGCACAATGTTGACGTTTTCTGTTGTTAATATTGCGTGATTTGTTCAATGTAATAGCCATAGTTACCTGTACCTGTTAGTACCTATAGTTTGCGCTATAAGAAAATGTACAAAAAAGAGTATTTATCAGAAATTCGTCTATCACAGTTCATTCGAGATAACCTACAACTATGCCCAATTGGAGCGTATGAGAATTCCTGAAATTCATGAGAAAGGGATGCAAATGTTTATAATGATCATTTGAGATCCTTTAGCTTCCCACAGATTTTCTTTTCTTTTTTAACATCTTGTGTGTTATCCTACAAAGCAAGTAAAAACAGAACTTTACCTTAAACAGTTATCGTAGACTGTTTTTAATCAACTAGTTTTACTTCAAAATTAGAAGAAAGGCAATGGTTTTATTCGGTCGTATTATTGGAGAAGAGCCGGCCAGAATGTAAACGGTTCGATAATATCTCAGTTTTCTCACTAAAATTTCGGTAAAATATACCTATTCAGTGGGAAAATGATTCTCGTTAAATACGTTATGGAATATTTCGTAGATTTTTATGAGACGGATCAAATATTAAAGCGAAAATAAATTTTAGCAGGGTTACTTTTAAACTTTTGCAATGTAGAGAGAATAGAAAGATAATAATACTCTTAATATTAGCTATATATATGCCGTAAACTAGGCAGGGACAACAGGGGCACCCACCCAGGGCCCACTTGGAAGGGGGGCCCAAAATGCTGTATTTGTTTTATTATTTTCCCAAACCTAATTAATTAAGGGGTCCAAATTCAAATTCTTGCCCAGGGCACAGGAATGGCTAGTTACGGCACTGTACACACACACACACACACACACACACACACACATATATATATATATATGCGTGTGTGTGTGTGTGTGTGTGTGTGTGTGTGTGTGTGTGTATGCAGAAATTTAAATTACGTTTAATGTGGTTAGCTTGAAAGCTATGAAAAAAAACGAGTACTTTGTGTATCTACTAGTGGCTTACGAGAATGAAATACATTCATATTGAGGAACATTCTGACTTTCTTCTGAACAAAATATATCAGACATTTTATAACGGTGGCAAAAATTTTCCCGAGCGAGCCTTTATTTGTTAATTATGCAGGAACTGGTCTATGTTGGGATTTGAATTTTACTAAACACAGAAACCTGCAATATTTATCGACTAAAGAACCAGTCCAGTAACATTAGCCTGGAAACCTCACATCAACTAATTCCGATCCTTTACACAGGCCTCGTCTGTGATATCACGTAGCAACACATTTACCAAACTGGGGGGAATTATGTAGAGGAACCCTGTAATTTGAGGATAGTATCGATCTCGAGAGTCATTTCGCAAAGCCAAGCGTAACATGCTGCGCTGAGGACAAAACCACGAAAGATGTATAAAATGCTTTCGCTCCCGTAATTATCTGTTTAAACCATCCTAGGAACGTGTTTTGTTCGCGTAGCTCATGAATGGCCGGTTTTCATTATGCATGCGGAAGCTGTTTTCCTTCTTTACGTGATTTACGCGTTACAGACACAAAGTATTTAAGGCTAATATCATTTGTTATGAGGTATACGTCTGATGAAGGCATCGCGTGAGCCACTTTATTGAATGAGGCCTTTTTTTGTTTTTCTCCTGAATGACTATCAGGCTGGGTAAAGGATATCGGTAGCATGAATTATATTCCTGTGTAATCCATTTGTTTTAATACGACACTCACGGCTTTTTCAATAATATATTGTAATGAAAAAGTATTGGAAAAAACATTATGTGGAGTTTTATTGCAGAAAAATAATAGCTTTTAGTTCTGTGACACGTAAATAAAAATTTGTTTTCACTCAGCTTTTTCTATCTGTAGATGTAACTACCACAAACTAAATACCTACATTTAAATATCTACTCAATAATAACTCTGAACTCTACATGACTATCATGCTAACAGCTTGATATAAGTTGCATTCTTAAAGCTGATATGTACTAACTCTATTGGATTCACTCACCTTAATGTTAACCTATGGAGAAAATTTGTCCAAAGATTGCCGAGTTGGATTTAAAGATTTAATAAAAATTGCACTTTGTAATAAAGAAAGAAATTTGACACCTTGGGCCATTTTTCGATTTTTAAAATAATGGAAATAATATATTAAAATTTTAAATATGCGGGAGAAAAATCTAGTATAGTGTGTTTTAAACGCTCCTCAATTCCTTTGGTGGACGAAATTTATAAAATGAATCCTGTTGCAAGGTGCAGAAAATTTCCGCCTATCTGAAAATACCATTTTTATTGGGTTATCAGCATTTATGTAGCTGTAAATAGTAGACAAATTTTCTCCATAGGTTAACATTGAGGTGAGCGAATCCAATAGGGTTAGTACACAGCAGCCTTAAGAAATTTGTACTAAACTTATTGATTGTTTTAATGTATCTGAAATTTTAATTTATGTTGCATAAATTACTCCGTTTAATTGATAATGGGGAAAATTCTCTAATCCTCGAATATATTATTTCTTTGTTAATTATCACTTATTTTGAAACAAAAATTTACCCTGTATGCAATGAAGTTTGAATTCGTGGATGTAACGTAAAACGAAAAAGGCATTTAGGTAAAGTGGCGAAAATGCGTGAAATATTACATTACATTGAAATGAGAGCCCAGAACATTAGAGAAATCCCTGATACCGAAGAACAAGTTGCAAGCTTTTAAGGAGAGTATTCACGAGTAATTGCTGTTTTATAGGGGGATAAATAAAATTTGTGAGTCGGTCTGAATTTTAAGATTTAAAAGCCAAGGTATACTTTGATCCCATCTACACTGGACAACACGAGGCATGTTCCCCAAGCTAATATGGGTTATAGCACAAGCCCATTAAAGAATTATCTTTTCACCATGGTTCTTTGGCGCAAACGGCATAGTCTAAAGCAAGGGACGTTCCAGGACGGCAGTGGACGACATCAAAAATATACTGGCCTGACAAGTTACGTTTCAACGTAGGATTACGTTCCTCCATAACGGTCCACGGTAAAGCAAAATTTCAGATGTTAAAACCATCGTCGCGAGTTATAAATCAATTTACTTATAGATGTAGAGTTTGATATTGATGCCAGTGTGCCGATCATCATGATGGGTGATTTTAATATAGACGCAAAACGCAACGAAAAGGCATTCGATTTCTTGAAACATCACTTTAACTTAGATATGATTCCGTCCAACTATCCGAGCACACTGGGAAACTCATTTATTGACTTGACATTTACACGACACTTTACCCTTGATTTTCTGACTTGTGTAACTTATTTTCCTTACCATCGACCTATTGTGCATAGGGTTATCACTCATTCTCCTCTTCGTATGTAGGAATTTTACTGTAAAAAAATAAGAGATAAGCAACGATAAGTAATCCTGCGTTAATAACCCGCGGAAGTTTCGTTCGAAGAGAATACCTGAAATGTTATCACTGCATTAGGTTTAGAGCTGTGGTCATTGAAATCAGCAACAATAGGCTGTGGGTTCTTGTTGTATTACATCCTCAGTGCAGTTTGGGTGGTGGCAAGTGAAAGGTGTTGCCAAGTTTCAATTGCAGAAACGTGAGTTTAAAGGGATTATTATGTTTTTCGTATCAATAAGAAACAACTACTTGCTAACCGTATGTATCCCATGATGTTGCACTTCTATCCACATGTCTTTTGTATTAAAACAGAGATCGATAATACTTCATTTGGTTGTCCAGCGTAATGATTTAAGGCGACAATGGACCATGAAAAACTTTTTTTTTTATTTATCAATCAATTGCTATGAAATTTTGTATACTTATACAGTGTTGTTTAGAGATGAAAATACTAAATTAAAAAAATCAGAATGTAATTAATTAAGATATTAATTATAATCAGTTTGTTAATTGCTGTATTTAAAAATGCTCCATGCGCATCAATTTTTGTCTCAGATATCTAATTGTCTTTCTTAAGCTAGCTTTATATAGTTATAACAAAAGTCAGTAGCAATATTAGATTTACAGTCATATTTATAAAAACTAGAAAAGAAATCGATAAAAATAGGTAATTTTATGCATAATTTTATCAACAAAATTTTTTTATTGTAAAAATTTTTGGTTGTTTTAAAATAGTATAATGAACTGATTACTAAGTTTTATTCTAACATATTTATAAATAATCATTTTATGAAATTTTATGAAAATTCATGAAAAATTATGACACATGGAACATTTTGAACTTACCGAAATGACATGAAAACTTGTTTTGAGAAAATAGCATTTAAAGTTTTAATTTAACGTAACATTTCCATTGTTTACGTTTGACAAAATACTTATAACTCGGTTAATAATGATCGGATCAACATACTTTTTTTTTATTTAAAGCTGATGAGTTACAGAATCATTTTCTGAAAGAAAAAAAATCGTTTTTGAGACATATTTTTGTCAATCTGAAGGTCCATTGTCGCCTTAATAAACACAGTTTTAAAATTCAACAGGGTGTTTTAGATGTTTAAAGTATTTTTTTTTTTGCGAGTACTTGTGTGGCGGCTAACATAAATACGTTATGTCCCGAAATCTACCAGACTCTGCTTTGGAATACATTCAAAACATTGATACTGAGTTGCAACACAAAGATTCGAATACACGTCCACTGAATATGCATATTATCAGTATAAAGCTCCAGAATGGTCACCGAATTTTTAAGGAGTCGTCGCTTGTTTTAAAGTGCGAGTCATTCCACAAAGTGCAACATAATACCTTAGCGTAATATTGATTCAGGAAACTGCATAAATTATGTTTCGCTTCCTGTAGTTATTTTAACGACTAGAGGTTCATTCCCTAGCACACTCCATGAATAACAAGAGTGGTGGTCGTTATGTATGCAAATGGGCGCTATTATATGTTTTTAAACTCCCTCAATCCTTATGAAAATGGCCTTCTCAACGCTAATATTCAAATGGATATAAAAGGTTTAGTTCTTGTGTTCTTGTGTGATGTGCGACTGTGGGAGAATTGCGTGACACACTTTTTTGTGAAGGCAGAGTTTTTATGAATGACATTCCAAATCTTTAGGAATATTGAACGTGTGTATTGGAAACTCTGAAGCGCATTTCCTCTTCCATTTTCTACTATTTTTGTTAAGTTTTTGTTGAATTCCTTAATTGACTAATCTTCAAGTGTTTTTGAAAAATGTTCTCGTAATGCTGGTATATTGGATAGGAATTCGTTTATATATATATATATATATATATATATATATATATATATATATATATATATATATATATATATATATATATATATACTGAGTGGTCACTTTATTATGACCACCTGACAGTTTTATGCAAATGAACTATTGTGTCACAGTGTTGCCGCTAGAGGGCGAGATAGCTATAAAAAGGGAATGCAGGACAAGTGAACCATCAATTGCACTGTGTTGCTTGTGAAGATATTGACAAAAAACGTGATTTAACTGAGTTTGAACGCGGGATGATTGTAGGCGCTAGAAGCGTCGGAACCAGTATCAGCAAAACGGCTGCACTTGTAAAGTTTTCGAGACCAGCAGTTATTAATTGTTACAGAGAGTGGACTACCAAGCAGAAAAGCGGGTCTCAACGTCAGGTTTGTGGTCGTCACAGGCTACTGAATGCTCGATCTGAAAGGAGACTTGCCAGTGTTGTCCAGTCCAACAGAAGAGCAACAGTACGTCAAACAGCGGGGAATCTTAATCAAAGAGCAACTGTCAACGTCTTTGAACGAACTGTTCATCGCATATTACACGGTATAGGCTATGGAAGCCCACGACCTGTTCGAAAGCCTCAACTGTCTGCCTTGAACAAGATCAGACGTCTCCGGTTTGCAAAGGAGCACAAGGATTGGACTGTAGGTGACTGGAAAAGGGTCGTTTGGTCCGATGAATCATGTTTTCATCTACACCATGCAGATGGCAAGGTGCGAATATGGAGAAAACAGACCGAAAGCATGAACCCAAACTGCATATCCACAACACTTCAAGCTGGTGGAGGCAATATTATGGTTTGGGGGATGGTTTCGTGGCATTGTATGGGTCCTTTGATTCCTGTGAAACAACGTCTGAATGCCCAAGGGTATTTAAATGTTATCGCACATCAAGTACATCCTGTTTTGTTAATGGTATAACCTGCCGGGGATGGATACTTCCAGCAGGACAATGTTCCTTGTCATAAAACTGGCATTGTCCTCAGACAGGCATTGCCTCACAATCACCATATCTCAATCCAATTGACAATTTGTTAGATAAGATCGAACGGGGCATCAGGCGGCTGGATCCAGTACCATCAAATCTTAAGGAATTGGAAAGTGCAGTTCATCGGATATGGTCTCAAATTTTTCATACCAAGAATTCATGCAGTATTAAGGGCAAAAGGTCGTCCAACATTGCATTGACGGGGTATTCATAATAATTTGGCCACCCAGCGAATATATATATATATATATATATATATACTGCTCAAAAAAATTAGGGGAGCAAGCACAGAAGTTAAGAAAACCGTGCGAGACAGTCACGTATTGGCATAAAATGGATAGTACACGCGTATCAATGCGCAATACAGAAAAAAAGTCGTAAAACAATTTGTAATTAAGCTTTAATTCTTTGAAAATATGGATAAAAACATGAAAAGATGATTTAGGGCAACAATTTGGTTA